>JAZDUH010000182.1:2422500-3035000 GCA_036419115.1 Scarus forsteni
CAGTTGACTTTGAGGTTTCTTGCAAGTGTGATTGGAGTTCAGTTGTACTATTCGAAGTACAAGGCTAGTACTTGAAAGTTAAGGTGGTCAACTCAACAATTTGCCACCCATCCCACCTTAACTAGCAGAAAAGAAACACTTATCTTTTGTGTTTTGTTTTAAAAATCACAAACACTGTGAGAAAATAAGTGTAGACAAAACATCTGTACACATTTTGGGAGTTGGAAAAGCTGCAGTATCTTTAGGGATGACTTAAAAGTGCCTCAAGGAATTGCAGGAAGCATGGCTCCGTTACAACCAGAATTATTTGCTCATATTCTTGTACCTGTTTTTATTATTGAAATTTTTTATAGTCATCAGAAGTAGGTTGGCTGGTTTCCTTGATCACAGTACTAGAAAATGTCTTTCGAATATCAGTTTGAACAGGAAAACTTTTCCAGCATCAGTATGGTTAGAAACAAACCAACAGACAACAGCAAAATAAACTACAACAAAAACCACTGTTGGACTGCACATGACTTTGCTAGTGTTGAGTGAATTGAGCTGCACAGTTTAATCAGGTTTGTGCAGCTGGATGGTAAAATGTGATCCAGTGTCAGCAGCTGCTGCTGCTCAGACTCTGGCTGTGTGTTGTGTCTGGAAACAAGTGTGGACTTCAGAGCCGTGTTTCCCCAAAAACTATCTCAGTCCAGAGCCTGTCTCAGCTCCCGCTAAGCCAGTGGGGCAAAAGAGGATCAAAGTCCTGAGAAGATTTTGGAATATGAGACTAAATCTCTCTGTTTTGTAACAGATGTTTTTGTTATTTGTAATGTTTTATTTTTCACTCTGAGCTGAGAAACAGATGTCATACCGGTACTTTCCTCATACATTAAAAGATAAAGAAAGCAGGTCACATTCTTTAAGCAAAATAAGAAACCAGCTGCTCGGCTGCAAACTTCAAACTCCCATTTTTGGATGCTAATTGACCAGTGAATTATAACATTGATGGAATAAGCTTTGATTCAAAATTTGAAGGGTTATGCATAAAATACCAAAGATTCTGTCACTTCTGGGCTGCGAAACCCCAAATCCAACCAAGTCCACCAAATTGTATTTGCTGTTTACAGAAGCCAGAGCTAAAAATCAAGTATGACAGTGAATTTCATTTTAAAACTCGCAGAGAAAAGATTTAGTGTTACATTTGTATTTGTTGATTACCTTGAATTTATTTTTCAAAAGTTAATTCATCATTTTATTTGACCTGTCTGGTGAATGTGGCTTACATTGTGTGTAATTACATGTATATATTTAATCTAGAAGAATACATTACATGGACTTGGATTGTTGCACTCGTGCTGCTGCAATGATATAAATTGCCATTTTTTATCACTGTTGTTAAATGGGTGAACATTATGAAACAGTGTTTTTTTAACAGTCAGTCTGAGGAGAAAAGTAGACCAACATTTTTTTCCCGTTTTGTTGTAATGATTGATTTACTCCAGAACACACAGGTATTAACAGGACTTTTGTTATCTTTCCTGTACTTTATGTAAAAAAAATCTTACTAAATAAGCCTGCGATTACAGCAATAATCATGTCTCTGTATGATGCAGAAAGCCAAACAAGACCATCAGGCCTTGGATTTATCTTTTTCTTTGACAGTACATTTGGCATAACACAGGTTAATATATTTACTTACAATGGTTGTTCAAATGTGTTCACTATTCCTTCATTCAAAAACTTGCTGGTTTTCACATACTGAGTACTCCTGATCCACTTCTGTCTTTACTCTGTCCCAGAGGCTACTTTCTTACTACCACAGACCCATTTCTCCGCATGGGGCCTAGTCTTTTCTGATTGGTTAACTGGTCTACTCTGTGATAATCTGTCCATTTAGCTCATTTCAGTAACACGTTTTGAGCAGCATTCTTTTTCAGTCTTTGCTCTCGGGTTGCCACCTTTGAGCAAATGGACTTGAACTGCTGATGGTACAATAGGAGGCCATCAGAGTGGTAGTGTCGCACTACAGGGTAGGTGTCTAGGAAGGTAGGAAGTGTTCAGTGTTGAAGCTGCCTTTAGGGACTTTTTTCCAAAAAAATCTGGTCACTAAAACATTTACCGAATTTGATGTAATCCACTCATGCTGTTCACTTTGTTTAAAGCATGTACACCTCTCATTTATACACTACTTCAGTCCATAGTCTATGCAGATATAACATTTTTTTGTCTTTTACAGCAGATGTTGTACAAAGTAACCACAGATATACTGTATATATATTGAACATATTGGCTGTAATATTTGTAGAATATACTAATGTACCATATTGGTTTGGTTTGCTTCACCATCATTGAAGGACGACTTATATATATCGAATATATAATTTATAAAGAACCAAAAGATGCCTTTACTTCCTTCACATATGTTTCCAACGCAAGTAGTCATCAGAGTTAGAGGTTAAAGTGGAAGCTTCATTTCTTTAGAAATGAAATATCATTACTAGCATCTGCAATAATGAGTTTGGAATTTTCAGCATATTGAATGTGTGCTGAAATCCAGTAAGGTGCATCCCTCTTATTTCTGAGTAGAGTTTTTGTTTTTTGTGGCTTTAATATTTATGCTAATTGTCATCTTGCCTTATTCTGTTTTTTTGCTTTGCTTTGTATGTAAATCAAACTACAAAAATTTAACTTCCCTTCTATATCCTCTTCCATAATGCAGAATTTAAAGGCCATTTTATCATCCGGTATGTGCCGATTTCTATTTTTTAATTTTATTGAGCTTTTTAACAACTGTTTGTTTTGAGTGTTATCCAGCCCTGCTTGTGTCTGTGGACTTGGGTGTAAAAAGAGTACGGAGGAAGAGTGGTCGCGAGCTGTGAAGCACTTAACCCGTTTGTTTTGCTACAGCGCTCATGTGTAACAGGAGGGGTGGAGGAGGGGGAGGAGGAGGAGGACAAGGGGTGGTGTTGGTATTTCAGACAGAGACGAGCAACAGAGATCAGATTGATTGAGTTACACACGCTACACTTGCGCCCTCAGTTCTTGGCGGCCTGCGTCTAATGGTCTTAGCAGTAGGCGACAAAGTGCTGTTTTGTTCCCGCTATTGTGTGGATGTGAATGGAGCAAAGTGACGGACGGGCTGCACTGAGAAAGAGAGAGAGAGAGCTGCACAGCAACACTGGGAGGAGTTTTTTCAGCCTGTCTATGTTAAAACTCCCAAAAGAATCTTTTTAGGTGTTTATTGTTTTTCTCTGTTTTGCCTGGCCTTCATTCCAGCACCCAAAGGTCTCAGTCCGGTCGTGGTTTGATGTGTAAGCCTGCCAGACTGACTGTGGTGTTTGTCACAGCTTGTTTTAGATTTTATTCTAAGCGACTTGAATCTACACCTGAGTGGGTGGAGAGAAAACACCACCTTCTGTGGAGTAAACCTGTGTCAACGTTGTTTTTTAGCAGGTTTTCATATCCCTCTTTTGTCAGCTGTTAAAACATGGCATCGAATGATTGTTAGCTGAACTTCAACCCCCATTAGGAGTTGTTGCTCCACCTGTCAAGCTCTCCATTCCCACACACAACATAATGCAGTTAACAATGCTGATAACACTGGAGTGGGGGTGGGGGGCTAATGTATGTCAGTACAAGCAGGCTTTACATTACTAACAGTCGTAGTTTTCTGTGATTTTAAGTGGTAATGCTGGTATTTACTATCATCAGTATAGTTGACTTACCCAAGCTTGCTGATTCGATTGAAAGTATCTCTCATGAATAACTTAAAGTAGTTTGTAGATGATTCCAGTTTTAGAAGAAATCTCCAAAAGATCGATAATCAGGGTGTCAGATTAATCAGTTTTGTTTGCAGAATCAGTGCCTTTCGTCCTCAAAGCAGGCGACTAAGCAAAGCTCTAGCCTCCTTTTCTTCTTGTCATTTTGCACTCTCTCTTTTTTTTTGTTCCCAATTCGGTCCAGTATGATATCTTAAAAGAGACTTTGAAAAGGCTAAAGATGAATCTCAACATTGGCTTTCTTTTTATGGCTTATAAAGAGGTTCAGTAGTTTTTTATATAGAAATGATAAAACCTAAATTGTGCTTTGTGTTAGTCTTGCCGAGCTTTTAAACCAAGTCCAATGTGCACCTCGTAAAAATTGTAAATTTGAGTCAAAACTACATAAGCTCTGTGACTGGTCTGCACAGCATGAGATACTTTAAGTTTGTTTCAAACAACCAGAGCACACCTTTTTTCTTTTAATCAGTGTCTCTTATAAACATAAAACCATTCAGACGCCCTGTTGGTACATGATCCTTCACACCTGCATATGGCACAAATCACCCCGTCCCCCTTTATGGTCAAGATCATTTTATTTTCAGTCTAGCACCAGATAACAAAAGAAGTCATACTATGTAGCCTTATGTTATTTATCTTATTTACAAGATGACAAGTAATTTCTGTCCCTAACTGGTCACACGTTCACAATTGTTCTCTGCTCTACATATCGTATATGGCAGAGTTTCACGCTGATGTACACGCACACACAGACACTTGTGCGTGCGAAGGTGAGCACACACTCACCATCAGACGCCTGGTTGTGTGGTTGTGTCTCACACTCAATTATAAAATGCATGTTTGAACTGTCAAAATATACAGTAGTCTGCTTTATTTAAGACTTTTCAGGGCATGGCTCTCTCCCTGCCGTTACTCAGGCGTCGCGCTGTTAGCATGCTACATTCAGGGGGCTCAGAAACAAGAGATGCTCAGGGTGCTGGTTTGGCGGAGTGGTTAGCAAGCAACCATGCACGTCCCATGAACATGCTTCTGCTTCGTCCAGGTTCGAATCCAGACTGTGGCCAGTTTGCAGAGTGTCTTCTCCTACTCTCTTGCCCGTTTCACAAGCATGTCAACTGTCTCTCTCCTATCAATAAAGGCACAAAATGTCCAAAAAATACTTTAAAAAAAAGAAACGAGAAATGCAGAAACAAAAACTAAGCTGGAAAAACATTAAAAGTTCAAATAATTTTTCAGTTGCTATGACTGCTGTCATTTAAAGAAACACATCAACATCATCATCATCATATTTTACATTGTCTGTTGCAGTGTCTAAAATCCTGGTCAACCCAGGGGAAAACTAATCTGTGACTATGACATTGCACAATTAACTTACAAATATGGCATATAGCAACAACATAAGCTCAGATAACCTTTTTGAAAAGGTGGAGTAGTGCACTAAAGGCCCCTGTGGCTTTTGTCTGCAACTACATTACTTTTACTTTTATACTTTTAAGTAGTTTGACACCAAAACTTTTGCACTTTTACTTAAGTAAAAAGGTTGATTTGATACTTCAACATCTACAGAAGTATTATTGAACCCTACTATCTATACTTCTACTTGGGTAATGAATGGGAATACTTTTGACCCCTCTGGATGCTGCTGATGTCATAGTTCTTCTGTTTGTTTTCTCTAGCTTGAAAGCAACATCAGACAGATAACAGGGCAGAAAAGGCAGAGAAGGTTCAGCAGTTTTTGCTCTGAAGTTTAAAAAAATATAGCTTAATATCACAAAGTTACACAGTTACATGTGATGTGATTGGTTCATTGGGTATTGATAAAAGTGCATCAGTATCATATTTTGGTACCACTTCTTCATATAAATGTTTGTTGCTGCAAGCAGGTTTAAAACTTACCTTTCCTATCTCAAAGTGGTTATTTTTGCATATTTTGCCTTAATTAGGATTTCAATGAAGTACAGCAATAACAAAGAACAAGGGCCAAACTGATTATTTTGACATTTTGATTGCTAGCCTGTGTATTGTCCAGAGGTTAGCTGGAATGTAAACTAACTGAGGTCAATACAGGAACAGAGCTGTTAGCTTTGTCTCTAATATTCTCACATTAAGACAGGCATCTGTACCACAGCAGAGAATAACAGCTGGCGTTTTGTGCAGTATAATGACATTTGTAAACTGAGCAACACTTGTTAATCTCAGTGTGTGAATTGTATTCTCCTTTGCTGCAAATGAAGCTAACTCATGTTGTCATCCTGATGGATGGAGTTCAAACTCTGAAGACATACGACCGCCACTGGCTCAAGAACCTTCTTCTGATATCTCGCTGCATGGAGATTGCCTTCGATGATGATAAGCTTTGTTTTGCCTTTGAGAGAGATAAAGCTCCACATCATGACACGACCTACACAAAGAAAGGATCAGCATAACTTTCTCTCCACTGCCGTGCCTTGATCCTGTGATCCAGGTTATGCAGACAGAGCCTTGATTTATAACTGGATATGAAGTTGCTCCACATTCTTAGATTTAAATATCAGTGCTATTGACACCAGTGCAAACAGGCCTGATGGTAAAGGGCGGTGATTGCAGACTTCCTGGCAGTCTTATAGGAGCAAAGACTGGCCATGTGTGGTCCGTCTCTCAGCATCTGATCAGTGATACAGTACATCTCTGTGGCCTGTAGTTACCTTATTGCAGCTTTATCCTGAAAGGACAAAAGTGGTATGTTGATGTTTAGAGCAAACAAACTTAAAGGTGCAGGACTCACGCACACAAGTGCTGTCAAAATGTGCCAATCAGGTGCCAGTCGCATACCTGTAAGTAGTACACCTGGCAAGGCTTGAAGCTCAAAACAATAGTAAATACAAAAGGAAGAATATTGCAAGGGACTTTGGCACTATTTTAAGGGGCGCCACCCATTAGCTGTTATGCAGAATATTTGACTGTCGTTGCATGTCTTGTGAAGTGGCTGTTACACATACAATCATTGCAGGACATGCAATGTTGAATGTTGAAACAATACATTTCTAAGCACTAGTTTTAGGTATAAAAGGTCATATCTCTGTAATGTAATTACAGTAACTTACCCCAAGGGCAAAGTTTACTCTTGACTTTGAAAACACACCAAAATCTCTCTTTTCTGTACTTTTACATTTTTGGCATTCACTACTCAAGTGTAGGGGGATACCGAGAAAACACAACAAAGATGGCAAGTGGTTTCATGTATATTTAGCTTTAGCCTGCTTCCCTGAAAAAGAAAAACAACCTCTTCCCTTAGCTTTCTCTCTCCTTTTCCCCCAGCCACAAAATTACAATGTGCAAATTCACAAACGTATAAGCTGCTTTTGCGCGCTGAAAATAAACACTACAGTTAGAACAGAGCTTTAGCGGTGTTGAAGCGGGCTCTTTTTTTATTTATTTGTGTCAAGGGTTTGGGTTCAGTCCCAAGCTATTGTCTGTCTGTGAGCTGGGCTTTGCTTAACCACACACTCCCAGCTATGCCACTGATTGCTAGTTTGGAGTTGCTCTAACTGCTGTCTGGTCCTCTGGCTAACCTCTGAGGAACCTGGTGGGCGTGTTTGCGATTCTGTGTGTGTTTGTGGTGTGCTCTGTTCATGCTTGTCTATGTTTGTACACTACACAGTGAAAGTATGCAGCCTTTGTTTGTGTCTTTGTGTGCTCCTCTGTGTACTTGTTGACAGTCATCTTGCAGAGGCCTGTGTGGGAAATTTTGCAGAGGGAATATCTGGGGCTTTTTTACCGTCAACTTGTGATGTCACTTCCGCTAAGTCTGAGGCAGGGAAAAGGGTAAGATGAGGGGGCCTGCTGTTGAGGTGCTATGAGGATCATTGTTTACTCATACCAAGATTTACTCACCTCCTGGTTATGTTCAGGATAGTAATGTATGTCTGAGTCATACATTGGTCAGGGAATTGATGTGTTTTTATAATGACTGTTACATATTTAAAAGCCAGAAGAATCTCAAATTGAGTTGAGAATTAAAACACACAGTAACTTAAAATGATATAGCTTTGTTTAGCATAGCCCTCATTAAAAAACAAAGGCTTTTAATGCTAACAAGTGTGAGTAGCTGCAGCATGCTGCTCCCAGAGTAGGTGTTTAATTTGGATGGTGGAGATCATTACATCCAGTTTCAGTTTCTGAAACGCTGAGATTTCACCTCTGTCTAAGAAAATCCCCTCTTTTGATTGTTCAAATGGTTGATCTATGTTTTTTTTTGGCATGAAACAAGGAGGGTATATCACATTTGGGCAATCAGCAGTGACTTTAAATGAGAAAGAGACAAGCTGTGCTTTCTTGATGACCTTGTCCCACCGACAAAAGACAAATCATGCATAGTTGATAGACAAATTGTCTTTTACCAGGGTGAAAGTTTGGTCCCTGTCCTGCACATTTAGCTCTCTCTGTCTCTCCATGTTTTAACAGAGCCTGTCAAATCCTGCTTATCGATTGATCAGATTCTTTATTGATTCCCCTATGCATTCTTGTGTATTTTCTAAGGCTCTGTTCACAAAGAGATGAAAACAATCTATTTTTTCTAAGTTTTCATTAAACACATCATTGTTATCTTTGCCAAGGAGGTTATGTTTTTGCAGGCCTCTGCATTCTAATGGCATAGTGTTACAGTATTCCCAAAATGAGCTGCAAAAAGTTTTAGTGTGCTCTGAGGGTGCACATTTCTTAATGAGATCCCTCTCCTTCCTATACTGAAAACTTGGAAGCCCTCATTTGCAGTTGTGTATTGTCTGAATGTGATTGGATAAACTTCTGCACAGAAGTACATTTGAGACAGGAAGATAAACTGAACCGACTCCGTCTACCTTTCACAGCTCATCTTAGCAGCACTCTGATTTTGTAGCTACTAGGCTGTTGATAGCAGCCAGAAAGTACTTTACTAATACTAATACTTATCTGTTGCCTTTGATAGTTTCATTTAATAGTTATAATAGGGAGGAGTGGCTTGCTAGCTAACAGTAATGCTGGCTAGTAGTGTTTAAATGCAAAAATAGGCTGTTGTCTGATGGTAGCTGTAACCTAACAGAAGTAACATGGACATGTTTAACTAAACTGAAGTAAACCAAAAATTTATGAAGTTCAAGCAACCTTCAGCTACCACAGCTAATGCTAGCAGTCCACCACTCCCCAGCTAGGGGTAAGCCTGGACGTGTCTTTGTGTCTTGTGCTAATGTTGATTTTAAAGTTTCTTCTAGTTTGCACAGGAGTGATTCTTGGCATACAATAGCGTTGACTAAGGCTGGATTGAATGTGAGTGTTGCTGTTGTCTGATGACGGCTAAGTACAATATTTTATATTAACATATGATACAAAGTATATCCATCATTTTGCTAGCTAACAGTAACAATAGTCACATGCTAGCATGTGGCCCAAAGGTTCTCTCTGTTGTTTCCCCATCTATGTCCATGAGACACTGTTATCTTTTGTGTTTTGAGATTTACTTTTAGATTTCCAGTTTCCCAACATTTGTCTGATATTTTTACTTAGCTTTTACAACATGTTAGCCTTGAAGGTGTGGAACTCTGTACAAGCCTGTAGAGGCTTCGTTCCCACCTTGCTCAGTTTTGTACTTGTACTAAACTTGAGCTAAACAAATAAACTAAACTAAACTGAATGACAAAATAGAAACAAAAAATTCCCCAAGTAAATATGGGGATTTGTAGCCCTGATTTCCACTCTCTGTGGCTTGTTCCTTTGTGTTTGCTGTTTGCACCCACCCTTAAAAGTATAATTGATGAATAAATACCTGAATAAGATAATACCACATTCAAGCGCACAGTCCTGGATGGAGTCAGGACACTGGAATGTACTTGGGCTCCAAAAGGGGCACGGCTGTTTCAAAAACAAGTGTGAGGCAAGTGTGATTCAATCTGTAGCAAACAACACGGCTGTACTTAAGTCAGCAGTTTGTATCTTCTTCTCCTTCTCCTTCACCTAACTCCTCCTCCAGGTCTTTCTCCTCTGCTCACTCAGCCTCGTCACACACACTCTTGCGCACAGTCTCTCTCTCACACACACAAATACACTGTCTTCCCTTGTGGTGCATACTTGCGTCAGGTGTGCTCTGTTTTTCCAGTCAGGGTAGAGAGGAATCTGGGCTTGGGTCCAAGCTGACTATCAACAGCACATTGCCCAGAGCCCGGGACAAGAAGCAACACATCCCTCCATCTTTGCTCCGCCTCTCTCTCACTCACTACTCCTCCCCCAAACTTTTTCCTTTCACGTTCTCTGCAGCATTGTGGTGCTGTGTTTTCATCTTTGCACTCTCATGGTTGTGTGTGTTTCTCACTATAGTCAAAATGTAATGACTTGCATACCCAGTTTTTAACTGGTATTTTGTATTGAGTTTTGTGACTTAGATCAGTGTTTTTGTTTTGAGATGTGTTGGTTCCTTTCCTCCAAAGAAGGTGTGGAGTCCTTTTTTTTGGGTTTTGTGGTCTAGTTCCAGTCGAACAAGGCTACCAAGTGGCCACCACCCTCCAAATGGCACTGCTCTGAGCTATTTAAATCAGTGCAGATCAAGTTATTTTGTTTACAGGATTCTGTGGTGACAAAATTTCCCAAGTCGGAGCTGATGTTTACAAGCTCTTGTGATGACTTGTAAGCTGGTTATGAAAACAATATGGATAAATCATGTAATCATTATAATCTATAAAAACTTGTCCTTAGTGGCCCACACAAACACAGAGTTAGGGATGGGAATTGATGAGATTTTATCAATACCAATCTATTATCAATCTTGCTAATCCATCAAGTTCTTTAACGATTTCTTATTGATTCCTGCAGATTCATGATATCGATTCTTTGATGGAGCTGTTAACGATTCTCAACTGGAATTGGTTTTCGATTCCCATCCCTACACGGAGTAGGGATGGGACTAAAGCGGAGGCATCACAGCACCTCTAAAATTGAAACCTCTAAAATGTGTTCATTGTGATAATCTTCAGCCGTTAATCCAATTTTCACAATTTTAAAGCTTGTTAATAGTTACAGTAAAATCTTTTACTGAACTACTATGTAAGTACAACATGGTGGTGGAACTTAAGAGCAGCTGTAAGGCCATGTTGAAACCCCTGTTGAAGGATTTCCTCTGTATATAAATGACCTGATCAAGCTGGTGCCTATTATGGCTATGGCTATGGTGTATGTTTTGCTGCTTATTAAAAAAGATCAGAAATGATTGCACTAATGTCCACCGTAAACAAATGCAAACATAATTTGAACATTTCAGTTTGCAACATCAAATGTATCGGACATTGACATTTTGAAGTGCAATTATGTTTTTAAAAGGTTGCTAGCATGCTACAAACAAGGACTGCTAAAAGGCTTAAGATCCTTATTTTAGGTGCTTATCTGGAAGGCCATTGTAAAATCCCATTGAATTTTGTCCGAGGGAACCTAAGGTGCTAAAATGCGAACTCACTTTTTGGACTCATGTCCACACACCTCTATTATCGCTGTGTGGGGAAAAGCATGTATTGTCCATCGGTTTTGTCATGTGTGGTTTTGTCTCATTACTTACAACATAACTTCTACAGTGCCCCTCCAACTTTAACACCTTAAATATCCACTTTTTGGTGTGTATTCTGCTTAGCATCGATGCTCTTTCTTCATTAAAACCATGAAAGCTGAGGACTAACCTTCTGATGTTGTTCAAAGACTTGTTCAAACCACCATGTGTGTATGTATGTGTGTGTATTGTTGGCCTCATAATGTTACACTTATTCTGCTGTAGTCAAAGGTTTTACAAGCTTCCTAATGACAACAGTATTTCTGTTTTGTGGTAGCAGCCAAAGTCAGTCCTCATCAGCACATGTGCCACCACTACATGAGTTTAATCTTACACAGGGCCACACTGAGTGCTACAATGTCTGACACTGTGTTTCAGCTGGGCAGAAAAGGGGGAGATAAAAAAGAAAAGGAAAGGCCTCCCACACAGACAGATATGAGACTTAGAAGCTCCATTAGCTTCTCAAAGCCAGCTGCCGGGTTCAGATGGATGTCTGCGTTCGGCTGTTTGATGTCCATTCATCCATAGCCTCACATCTTCTGCCTCTGTCTCCCAGCTTTGCCCGACGCTGGGCCTCATGGGGCTGCAGTGAGCGCAGCTGCCACATCTATAGGATAAGCTGTCTGCTACCATGTGATTCTACCTCTGCGTTCATTGCAGCATTACAGTTTTCAAGCTTTTTATTGCTTGTTTGTGGGAAGCAAGGGGGATGATTGTGCTGTGAAATATCGTGAGGGAGGGTTTGACAGGAAGGATGTTTGCATCATGTAGTTTTTGCATTCCTGTGTGCATACATATAAAGTCAGAAGTTGTCCATAAAACTAAACATTGTCATTCTGATCTCTCCTTACAGAACCCACTCTTCCTCCCTCTCCCACTTGTCCTCCTCCTCCTCCTCTCCAGACATCTTTGGGAATGGGCCTGCGCCTTGCCAGGGTGCATCTTTCCACCCGGTGGTGTGGCCGGCGTCGTGCGAGAGTGAGGAGGGCAGCGGACAGGTCATAGAGCCCGCCCACTCCTCTCTCCCACCGCTTGCTTGGACTTTGACTTCTGTCCTTTGACTCTGCTGTGACCCCCACCAGCCATGCCCTTCCGGCTGAAGTTGAGGCGCACACGGCGCTACAATGTCCTGAGCAAGAACTACTTTGTGACGCGGATACGCCTGCTGGACAGCAACGTGATTGAATGCACTTTGTCAGTGGAGAGTACGGGACAGGAATGTCTGGAGGCGGTGGCTCAAAGGCTGGAGCTCCGGGAGGTGAGAATGAAGATTATTATGTTACCCTGCTAGTGGGAGACTCGTATTTTTGTGGATTTTAGGCTTTTAGAAGTAGGAGATTTTTCCAGAATCACAGCAAATAAATCTGCTTTTGTCTTCTTGAAGACTTCAAGTTCATGTTTTTTTTAATTCCTTTAATTGAAAATTGACTGAAATGAGATTCTGTGATTGGAATTGATAAACTTACTCAAGACCATTAGCCTAAAAACACACTTTTTTCTAGATAATAGTTTTTAACACTGAAACACTTGTTGCTGGCTAGGTATTTAGCTGAAGTGATATCCTACACACACTGCAGAACAAGCTGTGTTTCATTGTCAATTGTGTAATGAGTCAAGGCAAATGGTTCATTAAAAAATTAAAAAGAAAGTAAAATCAACTTTTTTAAAGTAATGCAATAAGTGTAACGGGATAGGAATATCCATAGAGATAAGATGTGACATTTTTTCAATGCTTTAAGCTGCAGTGTTTGGGTTATCGATATGTATAAATGTTCGGAAAAATGTTGAAAATGCAAATGTAAATTTGTTATTTTGACTAAAAATGAAGTAAGGACACATCTGCTGTATAAAAGCTTCATGTAAAGCCTGATTGAAAAAACATTTTATAATTTTTATTAAAATCATGTCATATCACAGGTAGGTTGTACCTTTAGTAGGGCCGTAAAGTCCTAGTCGACTGGTCGACTAATTGGTCGATGCGTGCTCAGTCGACCAAAATTCTGATTGGTCGACCAAATGTGTAAAATTTTTTTTTTCCCCCAGCAGTTCATTTCATCAGGAGAAACGTATCAAGTGAAATGGGGGTATTTTCTGTGCACCCCCATTATGTCTCTGAACACCATTTTAATGTATTTATCGTTCATTTCAATATATTTTTTTCAAGAACATTTCAATATTCTAGTCTAATAATGGTTTATTTGTTTTATAGGCGCATACGCACCTGCCCGCGCTGCAGCGGCGGCATCCCTCACTGAGTCCGCGCTGGATTTTATGCCTCATATAAACACCCAAATGCAAAAACGACATCACAGAACGAATTGACAGTTTTATTTCTGAGGGTATGAGGCCCATTGGTGTCGTGGAAGGCCAAGAAAAACATTGAAACCTGGATATTCAGTGCCAGCGTGCCGCACAATTACGCACGCACTAATGGCAAAATACGAGGGAGTAAAAAGAGAAAGTTTCCGAGTTAATAGATAAAGATAACAGATGTGTACGTCTCTTCAAATGGAGTCCTATATGACGGTGACTGCCCATTTCATTGTTGAAGACTGGAAAGCAAAGACTCTTGTGTTGAGAGAAAAAAAGGAGAAGCGCACACAGGGGAGAAACATAGCTGCTCGATTATATGAAGCTGCAAATGCCTTCAAAGTTCCATCAGAAAAAGTATCTGTTGTAGTGAACAACGTGGTTAATATGAAACTCTGTGTGGAAACACTGAAAGAGTCCCATGAATATCCAGGTTCCAATGTTTTTCTGGATATTCAGTGCCAGCGCGCCGCACAATTACGCATGCACTAACGGCAAAATACGAGGGTGAAAAAAAGAGAAAGCTTCCGAGTTAATAGATAAAGATAACAGATGTGTACGTCTCTTTGAATGGAGTCCTATGTGAAAGTGACTGCCCATTTCATTGATGAAGACTGGAAAGCAAAGAGTCTTGTGTTGACAGAAAGAAAGGAGGAGGAGAGGCGCACAGGGGAGAAACACGGGGTTGATTGGTTGATTTCTTTGGTTGATTACTGCCCTAACCTTTAGACAGCTAAAGTATTAAATTTAGATTAAAAAATGACTGATGTTGCACTCTTCCCTTGCATTTATTTTATCAGCATAGGCATTATTCTTTGGTTTAACTTGGACACTGCTGCCAGTCTCCACTGTAGCTTTGAATAATGTTTGATCCAAAAAATGAAAATTATTGATATTACATTTTGCTTTAACTCTTATTAGATGATTGCTTAGGTATGTTTGCAATTGCTGCTGGCCTTCTTCTTTTAGCAGTCTCAGTCTATCTTAAATGCACTGTTGGCGCTCCGGTCACTTCAAACCCTCTTCTTCATGCGTGCTTGGTCGGTTCTGATTGGTCGACCAATCAACTCTGTGATTTGATTAGTTCAGTGCAAGTTCAGTGTTGTGTTTTCAACAGCTCTATGTTCAGTGTAGCCGTTGAGTTTGACCTGCTGATAAAACAATGGTGGGATGTCAGGCCTTTTCAGAGGGCTTGGAGGAATCATCTGTTTCAGGGAGCTGCTGGGGCTGTTCACAGAAAGAGAGGGAGAAGTTCTGGTACTGCAGACTTTTTCTGTCTTATACATAGAAGTACTTTATCATGAAAAGGTGGCTTTTAAATTCTGATTTCACTCATATTAAGCCTCAATTAAGATTGTTTGCCAAGGAGCATCCCTACTTTACAGAGACCTATGTACATATAATTAAGGATGGGAATCAAAAACCAATTCCAGTCTAGAATCGTTAACAGCTCCATAGAAGAGTCGATATCATGAGTCTTTTTGCTAACCAATTCCCTTTTCAATTCCTAAACTGACAGGGTTCAGAAGCGTCAGAACTGTGGCTTAATTTTTCCTGCAGGAATCAATAAGGGAATCGTTAGAGAATTGGATTAGCTGGAGCGTTAATAGCACTGGTATCGTTAAAATCTTACCAATTCCCATCCCTACATATAAAGTGTACCTGTATAACACTAGGACTGTGTCTAAATGACATAGACGTCAAACACTACTTCGCTGGCTTTCATCATGATGCCGGCCTCAACTGATTCAGCGGCAGCACCCTCCATCTTCTCTGATGTTTCCTCTCTTTTTTTTTCTCGATTTTTATAGTTTTATTAATCACTGCTCAGTGTTTATTAAGGATGCACCGAATATTCGGTGACTGAATATATTGGGCCGAATATTGCAGGAAAAGCCATATTCGGCCTTTGGTGGAGTGAGGTAATAGCAAGGCCGAATAATATCGTATGACGCAATGGCGAAATCAACTACAATATTGCATGTGACTGTGGCTAAGCAGACTTGTCTTAAAAGGACAGTAATTCATTTGTTGCGGGTTTATCTGCTTCAATGCACTTTAGTGCATGTTTTATTTTCTTTGAAGGCCTAATATGAATGAAAAAACTTTGGTGTGCTTTTTTTGAAAAGGAAAGGCTACTGGAATATTAAAAAACGTCAGAATATTCAATAAACAATTACTTTCATTTAAAAGCATGTCTAAAAATAAATTCTAAGCTATTCAAGCACGATTAAAAAATATAGTGAACTACCTAGCCTCCGCAGTGGATATTCGGTATTCGGTATTTGGCAAGTGTTATATTTTATTCGGCTTCGGCTACAAATTTTCATTTCGGTGCATCCCTAGTGTTTATTATTATTCTTTATTTTCCAACGTAACTCCAGCATGATTGTCTCAGATTAAGTAGCTGACAATTTCCGCCCACTAAGAAGCAGAGAACTTGGCTGAATTGGAAATTTGCAATGTAACAAGCATAGAATGCATGCAATTAATATTAGAGAAGAATGCAATAGAATAATAATTCACAACATGTTCTTGAATATCACTTAGTGCATTTTAGTCACCCACATCAGAACTTGAAACGATTTTGACCCACACACTTGAGTAAGTTAATGATTGTGGTGTCAGATTGAATGTGTGTTTGCATGTGTAAATCAGCACGCGTCTCCCCACACCCAGTCTGTGTCTGCCTGCCCTCTGCTGTCTCTCTCCTGCGGGGTCCTTGTCCGTCTCTAACGAAGCGTGACTACCTCTGTCCTCTTTCTCTGCAGAGGAGAGGGATACAGCTCATCCCCCTCTTGTTCTCCACCCCTCCTGCTCGCCATGCTTTTGCTCTTCCCACGTTTGTCTCTTTCTTTTCACCGCCCCACCACCTACAATTGTACTTTATTGTTTGTGATGCAGTGTTTGCTTTCTGATGGGACAGTCTAGTCACACACCTAAGAGAGGATGTGTCTGAGTTTGATGAATGCGAGTGTCAGTCTGAACTTTGGGAGACAGAGAGAGGGGCGGTGCATTTGTGCGTCCTCACACAGTGTTGTGGTATTTGTCAGGTGTTGGAGATGTTATAAATAAGGTGTTGTGACGCCTTCGCTTCAGTCACTGTCTGCCTCTTTATACTACAAGGACTTTGTACATAAATGTGTCCTTTCACCTGAATTTTATGTTTATAGATGTACCTGACACTTTCAACATGAGTGTGAGCATGTGAGGAAGGGATGCTTATGTATTTGTGTGTGTGTGTGTGTGTGTGTGTGTGTGTGTGTGTGTTAGGCTTCCATCTTTATGACTAACTTTACAGTAGAGTTGGGAGAACCATGTGCTTACACTTTCATGTACTATTATATATTTATAAGCACACTTGCTCACACAATCAAAAACACCACTGTAGGGATGAAACAATAGGGTAAGCCATCAGAGTCTTTAGACCTGAACTGCACAATTGAACCAAACAAGGTATTTGCAAAGGAGACAAAAGCCATTTGTGAGCACTGCTGTCTTCACACACAAATGGCAGTACTTTGTAGTCACATATGGTCATTGTGTCATGTTTCACTCAAGACTGACTACCTTGGGGGGCTGGTTTGGCGTAGTGGTTAGCACCCCATGTACATGCTTCTGCCGGTCTAGGTTCGAATTCCGCCTGTGACCAGTTTGCAGAGTGTCTTCCCCTACTCTCTCACCCCCTTTCACAAGCCTATCCACTGTCTCTCTCCTATCAATAAAGGCACAAAATGCCCAAAAATATACATTTAAAAAGAAAAAAAAAAAAAAAAAGACTGACTACCTTTACAAAAGAGCATGTTTGCATTTTTCAGGTGGGAGTTTCATACTCATTCATAATTTCAATGTATGATTTAGAGAGTTCTGTTTGGCAAGAAATCATATTATGTTTTAATTTCTGCTTTTCAAACACTTTCCTAGATTGAAACTACTACCGCATATAAACTTTTACCTCTAAAATCGATTCATTTTATCCTAAAGTTAGGGTATATATGTATATATATTTATGCAATTTTGGCCTTATTTTTGTTGTCATATGGACAAATTTTGTTCCATAATTAATGTAAGAATTTCCTGCTAAAACAATGGGCATGAGACTTCGCTTTGTTTTAGTACACTAAGTTTTCTTTAATGCCCTTCCTGCTCTCCTGTGGGACCTTTCTATTATTCATGTTAATGAAGTTGGACTGGTGATGTCAAAAGTTTGAACAGATTTGAAGAACCTGTGCATACTCTATTATCTACTCATGTTTCTCTTCTCTGCTCTCCTCATTTCTCCCAAATGTGTTTTTCCACTTATTTTCCATTTCCCACCTCAACCCACCTCTCTTCATACATTTAAATCCCAGTTTCCCTAGCCAAAGCTTTGCCTCTTTCAGTTTTCCACTAATTGTTTCCAATCTCTCTCTGTTGACCTATCACAGCCTGTTTTATTTGCTTCACCCTCTGCCTACTCCTACCTTCTTCTCTCATTTACTTCTTGCCATGACTGAAAATGTGTAAATAACTCTCTCTTTGTTTCTCCCGAATGTTTAGACCCATTACTTTGGGCTGTGGTTCCAAGGAAAGGCCCAGACCCCAGCCCAGCGCTGGGTGGAGCTGGAGAAACCCCTGAAGAAGCAGCTGGACAAGTTTGGCAATGAACCACTGCTCTTCTTTGGAGTAATGTTCTACGTGCCCAGTGTCTCCCGGCTGGAGCATGAAGCAACCAGGTACAGACATCAAACAGCACTACATATCTTCACTGTCATACACTCACATACCCAGAATGTGTTGTCCTTTACACTCACAACAGCCACGTCCAACAAGTCTCCTTAAACAGATTTCTGTTTTGTTTCATTTACCCTTGACAGTGAATTTTCAGAGGGACCAGCAAGTGATTTTGAACATTTTCTACAATTGTGCCCATAGGTGTGGCATTTAGTTCCTGCTGTACGTCTCAGCTGGAGAAGTAGTATTAAAATTCAGCCCTAAGTTTCTGCAGAGTTTGATCGGTCCTGTTTTATTTTTATTAAGTACAATCACGTCACATCTGCATGTTATCAAACTTAACAAGGGGTGGAAAACAAAAAGATATTCTAGTTTAGAATCAATAAAAAACAGCTTAATGAATCAAAATCATTTGTCTTAATGCTTTACAGCATCTATATCAATGCCTTCCACTATGTTTCAGAATACCTTGCAAAGCAAGGAAGGGACACTCCCATCTGAGGCAGTCAGCATGAATGACAACAAAGAAGTCAAAGAAGTAATCATAGTAGACAAAAGACGCAAGGGGCAATGGATTGTCTTAATTTGACAAAGTATAATGTTAAATGCACGCTTCTGAGAATTGTGTTTTTGTGATTTCAAGCAAGGGAAGTAACACCAGGAGATGCTTAAGCATTTGGCTTCACAGAACAGCATTGGATATTAGGTGTGCCATGAGTTTGATATTATAAATACAGAAAACCAGTGCTGGTTCGCTTATTTTGCACAGTAAATCCACAGGAATTGATAAGGGAATCAATAAAGAACCAGATCATTTAACAGAATTGTTGATGGCTTTGGTTACAGTAAACAATCATCAACTCCAAACCCCACATTTATGGCAATGGCAGAGTTGGGCTACAAATAGATAAAACTAAATTTGTCTTCAACGCAAGTTTTTTAAGTTCTTAACACAAGTACAATATAATCTAATATAAGCTGTTTCCACCAAGAAGTCGTTATGTTTGACTTTGTAAGGTAGCAATTATCAACCCTTCCACTGTCAGACATAAGGAAAGGAAGCCAAATTATTGATCAGTGCAATCCTACTTCTTTGCACCCCCTCTGTTGGGGTGCCATGTGGACCAAGCTGACCCCAAATGGTCGAACTAAAATGCTGCGGTCTGTTGATTGGTGCCAACAACTGTCATTTAGGAAACAACAGCAGCTGAAATGAAAGAGTGATTGACTTTTGTACTGCTTTTGCCATAAAGACTATCCACATCCACATCCACTATCCAAACAATACACCATAGAGGATTTTGGAGACACACACCTTCATTGCCATTGCTGGAGAAGAAGAAGTGTAGGGGAGTCTGATGTAGGCATGATCCTCAGCCTCCCCCACTTTACATATCATCTTATCGTAATGCTTTTTTCAAGTAAATATTAGGTTGAAGTTCTTGCTAATCCTTACACTGGTCTCAGCCAGCTGTTTGGAGAACAGGATTATTGATTAAACTTTGGCAACAGTCTTGCCCACATTACTTATTGGCATTTCCATCAGTGTTACAGAATAAATTCATAATCCAGAGCTTGATTTTTGCTTGAGACATTGTTCAAAACTGTCAAGAGACTTCTCAGCGTGTGCTTGTGGAAATAGGCAAAGTGTATCAACTGAAGAGTGGCCTACAAGATAAAGAGCAGGACATTCACCTCCCTGTTCAGCAAGAAAGTTACTTTCTTTTAAAGTGACTGGAAATAAAGCAAGGATTCTGGTGGACTGACATCCATGAGACTAATGTCGTCTGAGTATGTTGATGATTATCAGTGTGTTATCATCCTCAACAGCAGCCATTTTCCCCTTAATCAGTCTTTGTGTGTGTTTGTGTACGAGAGAATGAGTGTGGATGAGCACGTTAGTTATGTGCGAGAAGAGGGCGTCCAGGGGTTAGTGTGCAGTGGACAGTCTGCAGTCTCAGATTCCTTCACACACAAACACACTCCGCAGGTCTGCCTCGCACGGAGCTGCTGAATTTGTGGCTCTTGCTCTGCTGGATGTGGGAAAGGTCGACTACAGGTCACAGCCTGACGCTCTCGTCACCAGAGTTGGTTTGAAGATTGGTTTGCGTTAGTGTGTAAACCACTGACGCAGATTAGTTTCCTCTGTATTTTGCAGAGTCATGCCTGGACAGATACAACTGTGATATCAAAACATATGAGTTACAACCTGAATGTGCCAACTGTTTTAGTAGCTGTGACAATGGATTCCATAGTTGGGCAATATTTTCATTATTTGTTGTTGAGTTTTATGTATGTTGAAGACCCTTATGAGGCCATGCATAGCAAATTTGCCCATACTGTAATGCTGTAGTGCAGTGATCATCAACCGGAGGCCATGCCAGGTCCCCCCAAGCCCTCCCGTCAATTAACATTAATAAATCCGAAAGTTTGATCAGTAAGTTGTATTTACGATGGAAAATCTTTTTGTTTAGTTTCTGTAGCTGTCAACAGTAAAACATCTTTGGCATGTTTTCATGTTTGATATGTTTTACAAAACTCCATCCTTCAGCTTGTTGGCAAATTTTCAGCTGGAAGTGTCAATGAATAAGTGTCAATGCCAGTGATAACTTTTCTACACCAGAAATAGGGAGCCAAACATTTCCCCCATGTAGCAAGCAACAGATCCAATCTACCATGACTGCCCTAAGCGTCCTTCAGAGCAAGACCAGGTGGGAGCTATGAGTGAGATGACGGTGTGAAGTGACTGCTTGCCCAGTGGTTAGCATAGATGCTAACAGCTTCATTAGAAGTTTTCTCAGATTTTGATCCCATTTCTTTATTATATGAAAAACAAGTATCAGCTTTACACATTTCTCTACTATAAAGATATTTTTGGTCCACTTCTGGTATGTTTTGACAAGAGTGTGTTTTATGAAGAGGCTGAAACTGTGCAGTTGCTTCCACCTACATTATCTGATTGGCCTGTAATGAATGTGATTAATTGAACAATCGTCCAGTAACCTGCTGGATATTCTTCTGAAAGTTTCTCCCCTTCTGAGTCACAGAGTTGAGTTCTTAGTGCTGTGCTCACTAAAAGAATCTGTGGTTTTAAATTTGGTTCACAGGATTTGATACCCTAGTGACTGCTTGTCCTTGAATTACAAAAAAAAACCTCAATAAGTGATAGAACATTGATTCACACATATTAATCCCATTGCTTTGAGCATTATGCAGGATTTTTTGTTGCACTTGTATTATTGACACATAATTGCCTAAAGGGTCTGCTCACAAGCAAAGTATCCTAACATGGTAACAAGTTGGAGCTTTTCTTGGGAAGAACATAGTGGGAGTAACATGTTTATCATTACAACAGCTGTGCTAGATTTAAATTACTTTCGTTTCGACGGAAATGTCCACATTCAATTACAGCAATAGTAATCACACAGTAGTACTAAGATGAAAATTATTGCATTAGTTTTAGATTAGAGCTGCAGACAGTTTCGCTAAGTAAACAAAAATGTATTTCCTTCCTTTACAGCTGTGCAGCTCAGAGGTAGAAATGTTATTTGAAAGACAGTAGATGTTTAGAAATGCCTTTACAACTGAACTTGCTGCTGACCTGAGCACAGCTACATTCACACCTCTGTCCTATAGTACACATGAACAGTGCCCTCTTATCAAAGCCTCTAGTGTGAAACCATCCTTATTAACACTGCCATGGCTGGAAGTTTAACTATCTATGTATCATTTTAACTTTGCAAACTTGAGTTCAAACCAATGACAGCAGTGCACATGTGGACAGTGTGGAGTTGGATGTTCTTAATGTGCCTCTGTGACATCTGCACTGTTGAACTGCAGTCCAAATGACAACAAAACAAAACACAGCAACAAAATGAACTAACTCAAGACAACAAACTCATCAACAAAAAAAACCATAAAATTCATCCAACAAATTGAAAAGACAAAAGAAAAGTATTATGCCAAACCACAAAATGCAATAAAAAAGAAAATAAGGCCCCATCCACACGAAGGCGATCGAGGTCTAAATGCATACGTTTTTTTCCGAATCTGCGTATCATTCATACGAAGACGGCGTTTTGGGGGTCTGTAAACGTTCATTTTTGAAACCTGGTTCCAGAGTGGAAAGATTTTGACATGCCAGATACGCAGCTCTGTGATTACTGGCTCTCCGCAACTTTTCAGATACGCTTATGTCATAGTTTCCTCCCTTCATTGCACGCATTCCGCAAGTGCGCATGCCCACCGTTTTTTTCATCTGTTTCCGCTTGTTTCGGTCATATCGTTACAGCGCCCCTAGAGGTCTGGCATGTGTTTTACAGCGTTATCATGCGTATCGAGTGCATTCATGTAGATGCACACATTTTCTGAGACGCCTTTGTCTTGATGCCGATCATTTTTGAAACTGTTAAGCGTTTTGTCTTCATGTGGATGGGACCTAAATCACACAGCTCAATACAGAAAAGACAGCAAACTACAAAATAAAGAACTTAAGAAGCACAGCTAAGAAAACTTCCTGCAAAATAACAAAAACAACAGCATCAAAAGAAAGTAGTTTCAAAGTTTAAACACACACACAAGTTTTAACCACAAAGTTTAAAACACAAATTAACAGATACAACAAAAAAATGTCTCCTGCTAAGTCTGCATAACTCCCTCTCTCCAGTATCTCGACTCTGTTACGGCTTCTGGAGATGGAGCAAAAGGGGCACAGCTGGTGCCTCCCGTTCCATCTCCACGAAGTTCACAGTGGAGGTGAAACGTCCCAGCGTATATATCTGATTCCTTAAAACAGTGGAGTTAATTGGGCTTTCATGTTGGTGTTTTTGGCATGTTGTGTTTTGCACACATGTGCCATTATGCATTTGACATTTTGGCTGTGTGGATTTGACTCTGTTCTTGTCAATTTTTTTGATTATAGGTCCAGATTGCCCAGCCCAAGTAGCTCATTATGAAGAAGTAAGAGTAAGGATCTGGTCTGGTAGAGGGATGGTATTCCAGGAAACCCCTGGAGGCTTTTATGGTGTGTCAGTGTGTGTGTGTGTGTGTGTTGGGGGTTACAAGGTTGAAGGGGTTATGATGGGGCCTTAGGGGCAATTTAGGGAACAATGGCCGCCTCTTTTCTCAAGCCCTCTCTATTTTTCTAACAGTCCCTGTACATAGTGTCACCATGACTGTTTTTATCAAGAGCAGATCTCCACATCAATCTAGTCCCTCATTTTATACTCTCTGTCTCCTCCTGGTCCCCTCCATCCTCCTGTTCTCTCTCTTTCCCTCTCTTTCTTCTCTGTTAGTCAGGAATGTTGGCACAGCCGTCCAGCGTAGGAGGCGGACCACACATTCCTCCCAGCAGAAGTGCTGGGGGTAAAAGGGGGTGGTGGTGGGGGGCTTTGGAAGAGGGAGGGGATGTCTGCTTTACAAAACACGCACACACTCACACTCTCTCACCTCGCACACCTCGCACACTCCCCCCAGGAATCCTCTCAGAAGCCAGCTGCAGCCCTGTCAGAGGAGTTAGTCACAATACACCACATTGAAAGAACATACACAGGCCCTGAGGCCAGAGTTTTTCTGCAAGCCCCGTCCCCTTTTTTCTACACAAGTCAAAAACAATCTTTTCAAGTGTAGTATAAAGTTCAAAACACATTTTCTTTTATTGCTCAGGCCTTATCAAAGGTTCAAAAAATCTCTATGGGTGAGTTTTGTTCTTTCACAGCCAGCGTTTTCCTTTGAGAGCTCTGTCAGCCAGATCCTTTGAAAATATAGATAATTTATTGACTTGAGGTTGTTTGGGGTTAGAGGCAGTGAGGCAGATCTCTGCTGCTTCTGCACACCTGGGCAGAAGCAGTAGGGAAGAGCATGACAAGAAAAGACAAGGGAGAGATACAAGCAAAGAGAAAAACGCAAACGTTTGACAGAAAGATATAGTAGGAGTGAAATGAGCTGACTTCTGTGGTCATTAGGGCCTTTAATTACATATTACATAACACTTTCAGAGGTTCATAAAGTACTATGTAAACAAGTAATGGGAAAACATAGATCTAAAATGTTCATTTGACATGGAAAAAAGTTTTTAGTTAAAAAATATCCACTTATACTTTTCACCAAAATGAGAGCGAGTGACTTTGAATCAGTGAGCCACATGTGATGTCTCTGATGTTCAGTGTTTGACTGATGTGTAACCTGAAACTAGATCTCTCACTCTTCCTGTCCATCCATTCATCTTTTTCTTCATCCCATGCAGCTGTGAAAATGATCCAGAGCAGGGGCCTTCAGTGAGGGTGTGCCTTCATCTCTGTGTACGAGTGTGTGTGTGTGCGCGCGTGTGTGTATATACGTGCACATACTGGCTACACTCACAAACCAGTAATCCAATTAAAAAGCAATCAAGGCAGTAATTAAAAAAAGATGGGTTCCATATTATCTAAGTTCTCTTAAATTACCTTACTGTTCCACGTTCTTAATCATACTTACTGAAAATATTTTAGGCCTGCATGTTTTTTAGAGTAATGCCACCTCCACTAAGTTTTATGAGATCTACAATAAATTGAAGGCAAATAGTCATTCAGGTGTGTTAGAGACATACTTTACAGTTCACTCTTCTACTAGTGATGATAATCAGTTCTGTTTGGTTGTTTTTTTAAGATGCACTCTTATTTATTTTGCTCTCTTACGATAAGAAAACTTAAGACAATAGGCTCAATTGATTGTCCTGTTGGTGTATGGCGAGAAACGAGGGTGTCTTTGCTCATTTTCACCTGATGCAGTTGTCATTTTTTTGCCATTTGCTTGCACTATTTAAATAGCAAATGATTGTGTTCTCCCCATTGTGCCCAGGGGTATGTTTGCCTGAAAATGAGGAGTGGCCTGGAATTCAGCTGGCTTGTTCCTACCTCGAGGACACAGAAAATGCCCTAAACCTCCTCATTCCTGTTCTAAAGTCCAAAATCTGTTCAGCAGAGTGGTTCTGCCAGTTTTAGGAGGCATTAGAGAGACTGACACACATCCACAAGATCAAAAAACACACTTCACTGGGCCTGTTTCACTCAGATATGATGAACAACGCTACACTGCTACCATTAAATATCAGAGGATTTGTTGAAAAATTCTGTTTAAAGTTAATCACCAAAAAAGAAAGCTCAGAGAAAATGTGACTTTTTTGCAGTGCTCCTCAGTACGCTATTTCTGTGAGCTCCAGTGTACATAACTCTCCTAGATACAAGAAAACTACAAACATGGTTGAAGATTGTGTGTGTCAAATCTTAAAGCAGATGACTGAAACAGCAAAATACCAAATTTACTGGCTCCCCTGTAAGCCAAGAACAAGAAATTGAGACTTCAGTTTTGCACAGGCTTATCACTCGAACAGCAGAGGATTGGTAAAGTGTCAGTTTCTTTGCCAAACTCTGATGGTAAGGTCAGAGTTCAGTGTAAACAACATGAAAGCATGGATCCATCCTGCCATGTACTGACACTATAGGCAGTTGGACATGGTGCAGGGTGGGGAGTATTTTCTTGGCACACTTGCTTGGATGTACTGTTTTAAATAATTTGTGAAGTTTGTCCCCGTTCAGCATTTTGTACTAGTTTCATATTAATTAATTATTAATTCATATTACAGATTGAAAGATGTCCTAGCATTGTATCCTTCTTTACCCCGCATGCTTTTCCTGGAGAGGGTCTATGTGTGTGTGGTTGTGGTTGTCTGTTCCTCAGGCCTATCTGATGTGAGCGAGCGACCAAGAGAGAGAAAGTAAAGAATCTAAACAGAGAGCTGTTGACCGAAGTAAGACCAGCTGGCCTCAACAGCCCCTCAAGGCTAACAGCACCAACAGCCTTGAAATCCTAGCTTTGTTCAGCCAGTTATCGCTTACGCGCACACACACACACACACATACTTGCAAAGTTGTATTCTGTTTTGCCCCTTGCTGATTCAACACATTTCAAAGTGAAGTCCTTAGCCTCCCACTCACTCTGTCTGGTCCAGGTTGCGGGGGTTGTTGGGGTCGTACCACTGCAGAGGTGGAGGGGGTGGAAGCATGTGTACACATGCACACAGACACATATGAACACACACAGGCACAGTCATGCATGCTTGCTGCACATATGCTCACAGACTCGCTGTCCAGACCATTTGGACATCTGGCGGCAAGTCTTGAGCGGGGCTTGAACATGCGTGGGCATATGAAAGGCTCTTTGTGTCTGTGTGGCTGCCTGGATGCCAACAGAGCGCTCACTCCGCCATGATGGAAGTCACAAGTCACCCTGTGAGGAAACCCTTACTACATGTCTATGTATAGTCACCTGTTATGACAGCACAGTGATGTTATGATCACATATGCACCAGGTGGGCTACCACAAGAACGCCTTTATGGGCTTGTACGTGTAGACCTGAAGGTGGCCTTCTATGAAGACTGTTGTAATATACTTGAATGAGAGATTGTTCATAATTGAAAAATAAGCTCGAGTGAGTTTTTCTCACAAAATTAAAGGCGTATTTAACTTTCCTCGTTCATAATAGTAGTTTCTTCTGCGATCTAACAGTGTCTGTAGCCCTCTACAACCAAGTGTAGGCTGTCTCCCAAGATGTTTTCAAACATGAATCTACCACTGGTGTGAAGTTGAGCGCAACCCCAATTCA
Organism: Scarus forsteni; assembly: GCA_036419115.1. Taxonomy (NCBI): domain Eukaryota; kingdom Metazoa; phylum Chordata; class Actinopteri; order Labriformes; family Labridae; genus Scarus; species Scarus forsteni. Next base: position 2,449,466 of record JAZDUH010000182.1, read on the forward strand.
GTGCTGTTGAAAACACTGGACATTATCCATGACAAATCCTTGTCTGTGTTTACTTTTCTTTGGGAGTGGATCAGTATGTGGAATCACATTCATGTCTGCCGTCCATTCCACCATGTCTTTAATGCTGATGGACCACTGACGTAAAAGCTTCAACCATGAGTGAGTGGATACATGTGTGAGGGGTAGTGAATGGGTCATTGTAATTTGCATTTTCAAAGCCATGAGTGAGTGGATACATGTGTGAGGGGTAGTGAATGGGTCATTGTAATTTGCATTTTCAAAGCCTTTTGCATAGTCGGATAAGTAGAAAGCCACTATAGGAGCCCTCTTCTCTTGACCATTTACAATATCTTCACAGGGACAATGGTATTTATCTTAAATGGATGGATGGAAGATTTTGGATTTGAAGTTGGTCATATTGCTCCAAACTGTGCATGCTGCTACAAAGAGAAATAAGTTAATTTTATGTCGTATAATCCCAATTTGGCTGAGCAGTTCACAGTGAATAAGCTGATGCAATTAGTGTCAGTGAGTAAGTTTTGGGGTTAATAGTGGATGAAGTTCATGACTATTGCCTTATGTCAGGGGTGTCTAAGCATTTTACACCGAGGGCTGCATAAAAAGGAATAGGTGGACAACTGAGCCACTCACTGCACCTCATTTTTAGTGCATTTAAGTTGAAGTTTTAGGGTTTAGGGGTGGGTTATAGGGCTGTCACCTTATATTAAATATTCGAATGACCATTCGATTATGGGGATAAATGTCTGTAACCGAATAGTTGATTAATATTCAAATGTAAAATGTCAAGTTCAGCTGCACACCAGGGCCAATGGAACAGTGGACTATTAGATCAAACAGAGGGTGCTCTCAGCACAGTATGATCGTCAGACACATAACCTGCTCTCTTGACCACAGGAAACAAAGAGGTGCCTCCCTGAGCGGACATTAATAGCACCAAATCATCTGAAGATTGCTGTGTGGTAGTGTTTTGGGCTCTACACCATTGATGGCAACTTTAAAATCAAAGACTGGGCTGTGTGTCGGTTATGTGCAAAGCAGTTTACTCACGCGTCCTCCTCATCAAATTTTCAGGCTGAACCATCAGCTTTTCATCCAAGCTATATGGCCAAGTGGCGCGTCATCAAGAGTTTAACATTTGAATTTGATTTTTAGGCTAAGTGACAGCCTTGGTGGGCTATCATCTATCAAGGGGCGCTTGTAACACCGGGCTATTACTGGATTCAGGACTTGTCAGGACAAGCATGACCTTCAGAGCATCAGTGATCGGAGACACTGATGGCTTATCTTCACTGTCGGACACAAAACAAGAGTAAACTGCAAGAATGTTGATGCTTGAAGATGATTATTGCGATATACTTTGAAAATGACACCTTGCGACAGTAAATATGGCAGAAAATATGCAGGATTGATGGTATTTGCTGATGTTATCAACATGTCTTTATTCATCAACTGTTTCAGGGGGCCAATTCAAAATGCCCCCGGGCCATAGTTTGGACACCCCTGCTTTACTTGATGTTTCAGGTATATAGTGGAATGGCCTAAAATGGCATCGGTTTAAGAGCTTTCACATGCTCATGGTTATCATAACAGTTTCCCATCCAGCTGCCCTGCTCTGACCCCACATCTGCTTTATGAAGCTGAAGGAGCTACAGCCACTGTCAGACCCTCCACAGATAGGTAAAGCTGGGAAAACATGTTGGGTTCATAAAAAGAAAAACGCCACAATCATTCGCAGTGTTTTGTTTTTGGTGAAGCTCCGCCCCCTTCAGACCGCATCAAGCTCCTCCCCCTCGCTGCAGCCACTGCAGTCGGGGTTGGCTAATTAGAGGGTTGCCACAGGAACGGAATGGCAGCTTAGCCAACGAGTGTAATGACAGGGTGAGGGAGGAGGGCGGGGTCAGATTATAGGCCCTGGAGTATGCCGAGAGGAGCTCAAAAAAGAAGAGGAGGAGAAGTATAGAGAGGCTTGAGGAAGAGCATGTGTATGAAATATGAGGGGAGACAAAGCCGCACTGCTTTTAGTTCAAGGCAGGAAAGAAAAGGAAAGACAAATGAGGAATCCTGCCAAAAAAAAGTGTGAATGACTAAGCATGTAGAGCCCAGTGGTTTCCTTAGAGCTCAGAGAGGATGCCAGAGTACACAAAGGTCCCTCTGGGTGTGTGTAAATGTGTGTGCAAGTCAGAAAAGGTGTCTCACAAACCCAACATTTGAAAGACTCTGCCTGCAGTCACCATAGCACCAAACAGGAAACCGTGTGCGAGGTTTTTGTGCAGCTGAAGCTGGTCACCCTGACAGCTCCTCTCTCTCCTCCTGTGTGGCCGCTCTGTTCTCCAAAAAGACAAACATCCAGTTGGACCACAGCAGCAGCTAAAAGTGGACAAAAAAAGTAGCCCAGAAAACTTTAGAGAGGTCCGTTGAATGCAGCTTCTTGGTTTAGGGACTTTTACCATGTTTTGTGTCAGCCATAAGTGGGCTGAACAATCTGAACTGTGCCATCATATCAGCTTACATTTGGGAAAACCAGCACAGCCCAAAACCACAATGAGCTGAGTTTGCCTCACATTCACACAGCAATTATAACGCTCCGCTTTTATCTTGCTCATGGGCCTACAAGATCAAACTCAGTTCTTATGAGTGTTTCAAACGAAACGCTGTGTGCCAACAATGCATCAATGAACCGTGTTATTCACTCTATGCTGTGATACTTTTGGATTTTTCTCAGGAGTGAATCAGTGGGGTTTCTAACAGAGATGATTCACTCATTCCTCAATAGGATTCTGCAACAGGCCTCTCTGGTATGTTTTAGCCAGCTAATGCTATTGCCAACACTGTCCTGACGCACTCTTTCTGTAACACTAACCAGAGGCAGAGGAATAAAATTGTCTGTGGTTTCTCAGTGGTTGTTTGCAATCCTAGAATTATTAATATGCAATGTCATGAGCTTTGGTCTTTTTTGGCTGGTGTGAATGTGTAACAGGATTTCATCATGCAGTGAGCTGTAATGTTACTTTTTGAGAGCCTAGCTGGCGTATGTCAAAATTATATGTCAAATTTTGCAGAGTTAGCTAAAATCCATTCAAAGAAAAAGAAAATTCAGACAGAAAAACCCAAGCAGAGAGTCAGCGGTCATGCTAGAAATCTTAACCCCTGTGCGGAAATAGAATACTTACGTTGCTAATGTTTTTACCACTGTATAAATAACATAACATGCATAGCAGAAATTATTACAGCACAACACAGCATGAATTAACATTACATAGCACAACATGTCAATGAGAGATGTCTCTATCAGTCTTTTTGCGGCTGATACATATCTCCAATCATCTTTTATTTAGTTTGGCCAAGACTGATGCTTATACAGTCATGTTTTGTTATGAAAACTGTTTGAGCGTTCACTCAACAAAGAGGTACAACAAGCTCTTGAAGCAGTCTGACAAGTATCCTACAGAAACGACAACCTCATTTCATTGTTATTGTTCCAAATTAAGGCAGCATGGCACTAGTGCCTTATAGCAAGAAGGTTGCTGGTTCCATCTCCGTCTTGGTCAAGGCCGTTCTGTGTGGAGTTTGCATGTTCTCTCCAAGCACTCCAGCTTCCTCCCACTGACCCAAACATGCTTGCTAGGTCAATCGTTGACTCTAAATTTCCCTTAGGTGTTAGCTTGTGCGGTTGTCTTTCTCTCTACATGACCATGTGATTTGCAGGATGTGCCCAGCCTCTCGCCCAGTCTGAGTTTGGACAGGCTCAAGCCCCCTAAATGGATAAGTAGTATAGACAATGTTGGATGGATGGATGATTCTAAATCATGTGATGATTAATTTCTTCCTTGTGTTATTAACAGTAGGAAGAGCTGGACGGATAGACTCGGGCCTAGTCTAAGTTAAGTTACCCATTGGTTTCTACCAAGACAGAAATTTATGCCCAATGTTGGTAGTCAACATGGAAGAAGCTGTGTCTAAAACTAATATTGGGTCAGCAGGGAAACAAAGAGGTGAAGCTGAAATGTCTACCAAACTGCTAGAAGGGTACCATTTGTCATTCACAGTCAGCTATAATGGATAACCTTTAGCCCTAGCTTCACAAATGTAAGATTGGAAGAATTCACATCAAGTAGTGTGCACAAATAAAGAGAAAGGGTACCAAGACATCATTAGTTGTCTGTGCACGACCTTCTGTCTGCTGTCAAATGGGAATTTGAAAAGAGTTTTAACGAGACTCACTGGGCTTTTTATAACCGGACTCAAGTGGACATTCAAAGATTTTTTTAAGAATTCACATTGTTTTTATTAACTAGCTGTCAAGTTGTCGTGTACACATAATTTATTTTTAAAAGTAAAACATTGACTCATCTCATTCTTATAATGCACTCTCCCCTTTCCAGGTATCAGTATTACCTGCAGGTGAAGAAGGATGTGTTGGATGGACGTCTCCACTGCACGGTTGAGCAGGGCATCAGACTAGCTGGCCTAGCGGTACAAGGTATCAAACACACTCATACAAACCCACAACCACACACATGCATGACAAACATCTCAGTGAGTAATCACTGAGCACAAGAGCACAAGAGAGAAAGAGCGAGCACAAACTCACACTTTCTAGGGTCATCTTGACTTCACTACCTAATATGGCTGCATACCACGGGCAGAGCCCAGTCCACTTGAGTTCCTATGGTATCAGTCTGAACACACACATACACACAACCTTACTCCTTCATCTTGTTTCTGGGTGCTGTCTGTGTCTCAGTGGGAATGTAAACAGACAGTTAGCTTATCGCTAGTTCCAAGGTTAGCATCAGGAAGACCTTTATCCATCAGAAGGCAAGGCATCCTCGCTAACTTCCCTTTGTGCAAAACAAGAGAACAATGCTCGCACTAGTGTGTGGACTCTTACTGCTAACCTGGGCATGTAGTGGAAATGACTGTCACAGGTGTTCTGCAGAGCAGGAAGGAGCTTACAAGGAACAAGAAATTCAGAAAAGACCGAGCTAATTTGCTACGCAACTTAATATGCTAACAAGAAGGCCTACCTATTCACTTATCTGAGTAAAACACACTAAGCCAGAAACTATCTGTGTCTTTGGCAGTTTAATACAGCACTAGTGGAACTGTCTGTCAAAGAATTTCTAAAGGTAGCCTTGAAAAAACTTTCGGCTCATTTTGAATACTAAAGCTAAATATTAGTTTCTTTTTGTTTTTTTTATGCACTCACTGCTCTTACATGTTTAACATCTGGCCAGAGAGAAATGACATTCTCACCACAAACATTTTAAAAAGAACTGGTAAATTAAAAGAAACTTAAAATATTTATATATTGAATTCAAATGTTACTTTCCTGAATATCTTATTTGTAATGAATGTACTGTTCCGACATGTATTCTTGTTGCATCTTTGGCACAGTAAACTGGTCGATGAAAAGTTTAATTAATTAAACTGATTTATTTGATGACGCAGGCCAAAGCTATTCCACTTTGTGTTTTTTAAGTATCACTTTGAGCTCTTGTTTACAGTTTTTGATTAGTTTTTGCTAGTTTAGTTAGTCAATATCTTGTGTAAATACTGATTCTTTATTAAAATGTATTAGTTGTGGTTGGTGTTTTTTTGTAAGTACATCGTAGTTTGCAGGAAGATATCAAGAAACCTTTATAAAAGTACTCCGTACAATACACAGGAGCATAAAAAGGGTTTAAATAAAGTTTTGTGTCCAAAAAGTGTGTGGTTGGCTTTTTGTTATATCTCAGTATGCTTCAATTAAAGATAACAAGATTAAAAAAAACATGGTTTAAGACTTGATTTCTCAGTGCTTCATGTCGTACACACAACACAGTTCCAGGCATTATTTTTTTAGTAAAACCTGTTTAAATTGTTTTATTTGATAATTTTAGTAGCATTACTCAGTTGGTAGCTGTGACTCAGGGAGAACTTTCTGTGAAAAGGTACCAAATTTTTATATGTTCACATTTAACAACATGTGTTTTCTTTTCAAACTATTTGAATAATATTGTAACATGAATACAACAAAGCAGTTAGAAACATGAATCCAGAGTGTTTCATGTTTTCTGTAGCCTAAATATATCTTTTTGTATTTCGTAGCTGACTTTGGAGACTTCAATCAGTTCATGTCTCAGGACTTCCTCAGGGAGTACGTGCTTTTCCCAGTGGTAAGTCCTCAAACCTTCACTGTTTTACATCTTCGTGTGTTTCTGCATTTAGACTGCCTGAGGGCCCACATTCCTCTGTCACACGTGACTCCTCCTTTCTCTCCATACCTGATTGACAGGCAGGAAACTTAGAAAAACAATCTGCCTCCAGGAAGCAGAGCAGAGACTTCTTATTTGTTAGTATATTGACATTGCTTCCCAGATGATAGGATTCCAAACTAGTGGCTTCAGTTTGGCCAAAGGGTATTTATTATTAAAATATGGGACTTCTGTTTGTGTTATGCCTCCCCTGTGCCCATTTTCATCATATTCCTCCATTATATTATTTTATTTCATGTGATTTTTTCTCGATCTCAGAATTGGCCCAATGGAGACGAAGTGCTTGAGGAGTGGACCCAAAAAGTCGCTGAGGAGCACAAAAGTCACTGGTAATTAAATTCACATCAATGCTAATTTTTCATGCATGCACATGTGAGAGTGAGAGGAAATGAGATGCCTCGTACCTTCTAACTTAAGTGTTTGTACTTTCCAGTCGAATGCAGACTGCTGAAGCTGAGCTGCTGTACATCAAGGAGGTGGAGAAACTGGATGGGTTTGGCCAGGAGAGCTTCCCTGCTAAGGTAAGAGAGACTCCTACACAAAGCTATTGTTTTTATTGTGGTGAAGCTTTTCAAATTGAATTATTTGCTCTTCTGCAGGACAACTACACAAATGATATATTCATCGGCGTGTCCTTCATTGGAGTGTTTGTCAAACACAGAAATGGCAGATCCATCATGCTTCATAAGTATGTCTCCATTTGGGTGATATGATATTAACATTGAGGTATCTGTACTTTTTATGATATGGCAGAAATGGGAATACAAAGACAAACAACAAGTCAATCCGCAGACGATAACTTAACCTGCTAATTAGAGATACAGAATGAACAAATAGATTAATTATCAGAACACTGCATATGGTGTTACGTGTGGGAAAGTGTCAGTCATTTTGTGTTTCCATGTTTACAAAAGGTGGAAGGACATTGGCACCATAGCGCACAACAAGTCAGCCATCACAGTGGAGATTACAAGCCGAGACGACACCATCATTTTTCACACAGTGAGTGTTGTGTCTGCCGGAGGTTCGCAGTACGTCAAGTACACACGTGCTTAATGCAAGTTTTTCTATTGGGAAGTGAAACAGAAAACATAACTCCAGATATTCCTGCAAAGAGACAAATCGGGGGGATAATTTGTTCTTAATTTTCTACAGAAACAAGCATTTGTTTGTATTCTAACTTTTATCTTTGTTTTTATTTTTGCAGGAGGATATGGAAATGGCCAAGTACATAGCTCGGCTTTTCACGGCCAGACACAAATTCTACAAACAGAACAAGATTTGTGCAGAGTGAGTGTCGAGGCCATCAGAGAAGCTGCTGAAGGCCCTGTATAATCTGTAGTTTGATTTCTCCAGTACGAGTCTGTTGAAGGCTGTGTAAAAGATAAACTCTTTAACACATACAGCATTTTTTACAAAACAGAGTTAAATTATCAATTAGATGGCAGTTAGACATGTCATTGATGTAATTTAATGTTAAAAAAGGTTAAAATTATGAATTCATGAATAAAAGAAAATGCCCCATCTGTCAACACTGATAATTGACTTGTAAAGTATAAATCTGCTGATACTGATATCATGCTGATAGTATTGGGCAGCATTGTGTTTTTAATCTTCCTCACTTGTGCACATTCTCTTTTCAGGCCGACTCATTCCCCTGCACCTATCAGGAGGAGACCCACCTGGACCCACCGTTTATCTCTGGTCAGAAGCCTTTCCTTTCTTAGACACAGTCCAATTAGACTTATTTTTCCGTTGTGGTTTGACACAGTCCTGTTTATTATTGCCTCTGGCCTGTGTGAGTGAGCAAGGCAAGGACACGGATGATGAGCTTGGGAGTGAAGGCAGAAAGAGCCGCGGTTTCAGATGTGACCTTGCTCTCCCACTCAGGGCAGTTCTTAATTGTGCCATGGAGCCTTTGGTTTTAACACGCGTTGGTGGTGCAGTGGGTGTTGTTGGAAAGTTTGCAAGGGTGTTGCTTGGAGCTGATTTCCGGTGCGACAATGAAGGCAGTGATTTGTGCGTCTCCCTCCCTGCTGGCCAGACAATGGCTCGGCTAAATGTGGCACAATAGCTGTACAGTTAGTCCGCCAGAGTGCTCAAAATTCACTCAGATGTCTGTGTGGGGAACCGCAGGCATTGGCGGTTGACAGCTCTGGAGCACAAGAGCAGATTTTAGTAGGTCAAAGTCAGAAGTTGTGTTACAGAGATAGTGAGTGACTTTACTAATTTAGGAAAACAAGATAAATTGCAAATTCTCATTTTAAGTTTACTGGGGGTGTTTTCATACCTGACCTCTTTGGATCTGTTAACACCAGAGCTTCTGCAAATCTCTTCAGTTATAAAATCTAATATGTAACTTACAGGTTAAATTTAGATTGACATTAATTAAAGCCATGTTGGTTCATGTCTATTATGTGTTTTGGAAGACAAAGGCACAAATTAGATTTAAAAATTCAAGGACATCATACTCTAATCAGAGGCAGACAGCTGAAACAACAAAAAAGATGTTAGAGATGCAATCAAGGCAGGCTGGTAACTGATATTTAAAGTTGTCATCTAATTTTACAGAAGATGATGCAAACTGCACAGCACCCAGTGATTTTAAGTAAGGATCACACCAACAGCAACATTCTGAAACATGCATCATTGCAGCACAGCCGTAGATATCAGGAGTGCCATGTGTTTAAGCATGTTCAATCAGTCAATCAAACTTTACTTGTAAAGCACTTTTCATCCATAAAATGTAGCACAAAGTGTGGAACATTCAAGTTCACAGGCAGATAAGAGTCAGGGATGAATAGTAATAGTTATAACAATGAAAAAATAAAATAAAATAATGAAAGAATAGGAAACCCCACCCACCCTTCCAGCCCACATTAAACACAGAAGGCCACTCACGTGCACACACATGCATCCAAACACAGACATGCTGCCAAGTGCACACACACACACACAGGGACACACAGGGACACTATTCAATAACAGAGGACTGAGGAAATGCTGTCTTGGATTAAGAATGAGGAAACACAAGAGTTAAGACTAAAGGGATGAAACCGTTATAGGAAATATCAAGGTAATAAACAAAATAGAAACTCTAAACTTAAAATGGAGAAGACATCTATAATGCAGATTATGAGAGTAAAATATAATCAGCTAAACATTTTTGTAGGTCTACTTTTTATTTCACAAGAATCAATAAGGGAATTGGATTAAATCAATAGGCACCGGTGTCAATTAAAACTTTCTTATTCCCGTTCTTATCCCTAAGGTCTCAGTTTTTCCTTTCTAAGTAGAACAATGTTCTTTGATATCCTCTATCCAGAAAAATATTCATCAGCACTTATTGATTCAAAGGGGTTCTAACATGTGTGTGACATGTGACAAGTTGGGAAAGAGACTGATTTCAGCATATTAGAGCAGCAACAGGCAAAAAATTCCAACCATCAGAGGGCATTCCTGTGTGTATCACACATTGGCTTTTTAAAATGTGAACACAGTGAAAATATCAGGTAATTATATGACAGGGGGACATGTGACTCCATGGTTTAGTGTGAAGATGGCAAACAAACTGTAGCCTCTTGTGTATGTTTTTATCGTAATGAGTCACTCACATGTGCATGACTTACAGTTGTCAATTATAAACATTCACACATTATTTAACTGTTTTATTTTGATGTGTTTCAGCCACGTCCCCAATCCTGTAACTTCCAGACGATGCATTCCCAGTACGGAGAGCATTATCAGGACACACAGAGCTCTCAAGGTACGTGTAAAATACGACACACTCACACATTGTCACACGCTTTTAAGGTAAGTGTCAAACCCCGTCTGCTTGCTGCTTGGACCACAGTGTGACAGGAGATTCCAGCCTCCGTGATAATACACAAAGCCATTGAATGGAGCTAATTGTGCCTTTCCCATCAGGCGTGTGACTCACACCCAGTTTGTATTTTAACGATCTCCCGGCCAATTAGAGCCCAACGTGAGGGGTGCAGTGTGGTGACCTCATTTGTGCTGCACTCTTTCATTGACTCGTTCACACACTCGGTCCGCCTTATAATCCCCCCCAAAAAAACTTTGCTCACATTAAAACAGAGAGAGTGGAAAAACATTCAGGGTGTGCTGCTGTGCGTGGGTGTGAGATCATTCTGTTGTGGGACCTCAGGCCTCACACTCTGATTGTGTGGACGGAGATTATGTGTGTGTATGTCTGCTTGTGGGTTCAAGATAGTTTCACACGAGAGAATCCTCTGTTTGTTGAACAAAGAGGAATAGCAGGCATACCACAGACGCCTTCATTGTGGTGGGAAGTAATGAGTCTAAATGAGTCTTTTTCCAAGTGCAACTACTGGGAGGATGTTTCTTTTCAAGGTGGGATTTAATGTCACAAATATCTGTTTCCAAGATTAGTACATGGACAGTTTAATGCTTGTATTTGAGTAAAAAGATAATCACCAATATTTGAAATACAAGGTATCTTTACACCATGTCCTATCTTAACGTGACACAAGCATGCATCAGCAACTCTGTTGGCCACAATATTGCAGTGGAAGATTGACAAAATGCTTAACAGATTTCATTGTTGTCTGTTTGTTTATCTGTTGACAAAGCAGATATTGTGGAGCATTTGGCTATTTCCATAATTAAAATGATTTACTTTCACTTTCAACTGAAGAAATTTTATCCGGTTCACAGAATGCTGCGTAATGTTGAGCCTTTGAGCGACTGTCAAAACCAAGCATATCCATTTATTTACCTGTACAGAGCTGTAGATCATTAAAGATGTACAGCTAACATGGGGAAATAAAGGGTGTAGGATTAAATGTTTTAAAAAAAATGATGTGGAGCCAGCAGGTGTGGGATGCTATGCAATACGTCCCAACATTCAAAGCTTGCTTTAAGCTTGGACACAGTGTTAGAAAAGCCACAGTTGGAAGTTTGTGTGGTCTCCTTCATTTGAAAACAAGTTAGTTTTAAGTTTAAGTTCCCACTAGTTTCTTCTGTGCATAGATTTAAAGTCATTATAGGTTCAGATCAGGGTCATGATCCCCTTAGTTAAATCTTGACCATTCTTCACTTTGTACACAAGTTTTCTGGCTTCATCTAGAGATGTTTGGATATTAATTTTGATCTCAAATCAGCACATGGTACATATTATTGGTCCAAAAATATGAGTATTACTTAATCCTTAATCCTGCTTGTTGTGATGTTCATCACTGTGTGTTAATTCACCTTTAATCCAGTGTTTTTTTAACCCTTATCCCAAACTCTGACTCTATTCCTGCATATCCCAAACCCTAAAGCTAATCCCAACAGCTAGTACTGTGTGGAAAACCACTGAATCCCCTCACCTGCATTTCTTCTGTCACAAAATGGATTTTTACATCACCCCTTTATCACCAGTTTAAATGTGTCCTCTGCGTTTTTGCGATGAACTAAGTTACTGCACAGTGTTGTATTAAAGAGGTACACTCTGCTTAATGTTTGGTAACTTCAGATATTAGCATTACATTGTGAGTGTGCTTGCTTTGCTGAGCTTTTGTGTATAAGCTTCATCACAGACAAGTCTGGGGAGGGTTCTGAGTATTATTCTTAAAATGAAATTAAAATCTCCCAAAACACATCTGGTTTTCTGTCAGCATGTAAATATATCAATGTTTTAGCTCTTAGACTAGCTTATTTTGCCTAATTGTACTGTTACTGTTGTATGTATATATTTTACGTATGATGAAGGGGTGATCTAAAACAACTTTTTTTCTGTTATTTCTTTATGTGAACAAATTAAGATTTTAATTATCGGTACATTAGATTGCAAGACATCCACAACTGTGCATCCCTTAAAACAAATACATTGATATGTCTTTAAGTAATATCCCTAAACCCTACTATCCTCATCCTAATTCACAGTAAACTCTCTAGATCATCTGTTGGATGGACTGGCAGCATTCTGTGAATCCAGCTACCTTTCCTAACAGATGCCGTTTAGATAAACAGTGCTACTGATATTAAGAGGGTGCTCATGCATTTGTGATATTTGAAATTTGCATAGATTGCCAACTTTCTAATTCCTATCACTGTATTTTATATCAACATTGACACTATTATGGGTTAAAATCTCTGTATGTATATTATCATGTGGTGTCTACTGTATTTCTGTAATATTATGCAAAATTATGGTTGCAAACTAATACACTGTGAGTCAAAGTCAGACAATACACGGCTCTGTTTATTTGGAATGTTCTCCCATAATTGATTTTATTTTCTTCTCTTCCATCTTTAGACAGTATTTTCCATGATGATCCCTATTACAAATCAGAGACCAGTCTAGACCGCTGCCAGGTGGACTTCCCCTTCAGAAACGGCACTGTGCCAAACGGCAGCATGTACAGCAGCCCCAGCCTGAGCTCCCTCAATCACTCCCAGACTTTTGTGCCACCCTCCCCAATGTCCTCCAACCTGAGCATCCCCGGCAGTGAGCTCATGAGGCCGGACTACATCCCCAGCCACCGCCACAGTGCCATCATCGCTCCGTCCTACCGGCCCACGCCTGAGTACGATGCTGTCATGCGGCAGAAGCGGCGAATGCTCCCCGCTCACCATGACCTCCACAGCCAATCCCTGCGCAGCCTGAACATCAGCAATGCATGTGCGTACCGCCAGCCCGAGGCTCTGGTCTACAGCCAGCCGGAGATGCGGGAGAGGGGACCTTATCACGGCCTTGGGCCTAGCCCGGGGCCGTACACGCCACAGGTAAAGGTGTAAGCACTCTTTGATTCTCCCTCTGAACTCTTGATCATTGCTTAAGCTCACACACTTTTTTTTTGTGAATAATCATTTTGCAGATTAGCTACAGCAAGCCAGTGTCTCATGGCCCTCACCAGGGAGGACCCGCCAGCAGCCAGGGCCCCTGCCACTCACCCTGCATTAATGGAGGTGGAGGTAGCAGTGTGGTTGGAGGTGTAGGAAGCTCCATCTCTCACACAGTCAGCACTCCAGAGCTGGCGAACACAAAACAGCAAGGAACCAATGCAGGAAGCTATGCAGCTACAGCTAACATGCTAAGAAACCACATGTCCCGCCCACCTCCCCCTTATCCTTCAAGCTCTTTCCGCCCGGCTACCAGCACCCCCGACTTGGCCAGCCACCGTCACCGCTGCATCGGAGGCAGCAGTCCAGAGCTGGTTACCCGCATGGTGCAGCTGTCGGTGAAGACCTTCCAGCCTGACAGCTCTGCTGTTGTGCACCAGTCCCTTCAGGAGGTGAGCGAACCACTGACTGCTGCTGCTAAGCACCGCTCCACCCTTGGAAAGAGACATAGTATGGAGGTAATCAGCAGCATGAGGGGAGGTGGAGGCGGGGGAATGGAAGGGATAGTAATGAAGGGGATGAATGCACCACTCCATCGGAGGAACACTCTTAGAGAACATGTGATGCCCCCTCAGCCGCAGCCCATCCCTCAGCCTCAGCCTCAAACCCCTCAGTCTCCACCTCAGCCTCCACCACCTCCACCTCAGCAGCCTCAGGAGCTTCCCATCCAAATGTCCTCACAGAAAGCACCTGAGACCTCTGTGGCTCCACCCGCACCAGTGTCCTACCAGCATCAAAAGACTCTCTCCAATGCTACCATGCTTATCCATAGCAGTGAGAGCGAGGAGGAGGAGGAGGAGGAGGAGGAGGAGGAACGGCCTGAGCTGGACGTTCAGATCCCGAGTCTCAATGAGGACATCAGCATCAGCGCTCAGCTCCAGGCAGCTCTCGCCAAGCTGCCTAACAAACCTCCTCCTGAGTATCCCGGTCCTCCTCGACCCCCCAGCAACGCTCAAGTCCGCCCCCACCCTCACAATCACAATCACAACCACACCCACAATCACCACAACCACAACCAAATACCACAGAGCAGCAGCCAGGGAGCTGTGGAGCCAAACCAAGCCCAGGGACGAGCACTGAAATCTGGGCAGAGCTCAGGGAGTGTCGGGCCTGGAAGTAACAATGGTGTTAACGGTGGTGGTGGTGGTGCAGGTGCTGGTGGAACACTGACACGAGGGGACCAGGGTGGGGTGAATGGAGCCGTTTTGGGTCCTTCCATTTCAGAGCCGGATCTGACAAGTGTGAAGGAAAGGGTTAGGAAGGAGCCGGTGAAAGAGAGGCCAGTGTCAGAGATGTTCTCTTTAGAGGACAGCATCGTGGAGAGAGAGATCGCTCAGAGGGTAAGATGATTCATAAACATCTTTTTTTAAATTTTTTTTTGCATCTGTTTTAACTATGAAAGAACTGCTCTTAATGAAAGATATAGTTCTTTTTTAAAGTGGGCTGTATGAAGACCATGTTAGTAGAAAAACAATTTCCACAGTGATTTTGATAATCTCTGCCCCTTTAAGGAGAGAACTGGCACACACATCTCGACTGAAATGAGCAGCTTGGTAAAGATGTGCACTCGGGGTGTAAAGGCTGATAAGTTCCTTTGTTCAGTCATGTTTTGGAGAGTTTTTCTATCTTTCTGCATTATCTGTTTGGTCTGTGTTGAATGTGATTGATGAAACAGCCCTTCAGTCACCTGCAGGATTGCTTTGGAAAGGTTCTGCTCATTCTTTAACACTTTCTTTGGGCTCTTTTCTTGATGGACTAGAGAAATATATCAAATGATCCGCCTGGTGAGTCAGATTATGATCTTGAGGCTGCCTTAAGCATGAGTTGGCGGTCAAGTTATGTGCAATTGTTGAGAAGTGTAGAAACTTGAAAATCTAAATTGATTATGAAAAGAAAAGGACAAAGAGCCTCCACCAAGGACGTTATGTTTTTGCCAGCGTATGTTTGTTTGTTTTTCTGTTCATCAGCAAGATTACAGAAAAACTACTGGATGGATATACTTAAAAATTTTACCAGAGGTGTAGTTTAGTCCAAGGAAGTCATTGTAAAGCTTTGGTGGTGATACCAATATTGGTCTGTATTAAGGATGGGAATCGAAAACAACTCCATTGAAGTATCAACATTATGAGTCTTTTTGCTAATCAAATCCCAAATCAACTCCTTCTACTGACAGGGTTCAGAAGCGTCAGAATTGTGGCTTAAATTTTACAAAATGCACCTACTGCACAACCATAAGTGAGTGGAAATATCATCAACTTGCAGAAACAGTTGTCTATGCTGTGACGTGTGTTTGACATTGTTGCCCCGGAAAATCTGCACGAATCAATAAAGGAATCGTTAAACAACTGGATCGATTAGCAGGATCATTAACAGCACTGATATTGATAAAATGTTATCAATTCCCATCCCTAGTCTGAGTGTTGAACAGAATCCAAAGATATCAGAAAACCCCATATGTTAGCATTGGGCAGAATTAAAAGAGAACCATGTCTCTTTCATTTCTTAATAGATTGAATTTTACAGGATGATATAGGCTCCATGTCTCTATCATCAAGGTACATTTCTTCTGGATCTTATCGAGATTGACATCACAAATAAACATTGAACTTTATAACGGGAAGTAACGATAAAGAACTGCAGGAAGTGTAATGTACCAAATTAAGGTGTCTCTTTGTTTTTAATAGAACCCTCAAGAAGTTTATTTTGGCACAGAATGTGCTGTGTGAACCTCATGAAGGTAAAAAAAGGTAAAGCAATCAACATGTTTATCGCTGACAGGTTGATGATGACGTGCTTGATCATGATTATGCAACACAAATCATGACCTAACATGCCACAAAAGTCATTCATCAGAAAATGTTGTTTTATCTTACAGTTTTACACAGTACAGCACAAACTCTGCCTCCATGTTACAGTTTGAAATGTGTCAGTCTGTTGTTTGCTAGCGAGTTTCATAGCTCCTTATTAGCTGTAATCCATGGTTCAGCACCTGAGGGGGTAGCACTAGGCTCTGAATCCCCCCAGGCAGCTAAAACCCTTATAAATCCCCCAGATTACTCCATGTGTTGGGTGCTCTTGTGTATGTCTACCCTCTGTTAAGGCACAAACATTTGACATAGCACCAGAATCCAGGTATGAAAGAAATCACGACAGTGCCTGGTGTAATAGCTGTAAACCTCTCCCTTTAAAAGTGAACCACTTTGGCTAATATTCAAAATACTTTCCAGTCACGTCCATCCCTCTAAATCTGCTATCCTTGTTTATACCAGCTGGTTTATCTCATACCTAGAGGCCACCCCAAGCTGTTGTTTTGACTGTCCGACAGCGAGGATGAAGGAGGTGTGGAGGTGAAGGGTGGGGCTGTCCTGGAGGTTTAATAGCATCAGAGATTAGGAGAGGTAATCCACGAAGGAAGGAGGGACTGAGCAATGTGGGTCAGAGTTTGGCTGCAGAAGAAGAAAAAAAACAGAGGGAGTTTGTGTTCTTTGAGGAGAAAGAGGCCAAAAAGGTAGGTGGGAATAAACAAAGGACTGAAAGAATGAAAAGTATTTGAGGGAGGACAAAATCAGGATGAAAGCCGCTGAGTAATTTGAGGGTGCAGTGAGACGGATAAGGAGCTGCAAGTCTGTTTTTAATAGGCTTTAAAAATCGGCTCTTGTTAGTTCACACCTTTGGACAGAATGCTGGAGGATTGGTACAGCCAGGTTTTTCCTAAGAGCAGGACACACACATGACACACATGTAAACACTTTATTCTCCCTGCACTCCGAGCTCACTGTTGATCAGTCTTATCGATGCTGTTGGTTCTTGAGGGAATGACTCCTGGATTTTCCTCTCTCCTGAAGACGCTGGAGCGACAGAAGATGTCAGTGGACTCAATGAAGAGACCACTGATGATGGCTGCCCTCAACGGCCTCTATGTGGCCCGCATGCCGGTCCCCGAGAGTCCTGCAGAGGATGGAGCCAAGGCTGCGTCAGATGAACGGGTAAGACGTTTATGAAAATGAGCCGAGTACATGATTCGCTTGTGTTTGTAAGTGTGCTCTGAAAGGTTTTTAATGGCAAAAGTCACATTTTCATTGTGTTTTCTAAATGAAGCAGCTTGGACTAATGTTTGAAATATGAGGCTAAGATCTGACATGAATGAATTGAAATCACTGAACGACTACATTCTGCTGTGAAAGAAGTCATTTTTAGTTGTTCTCTTGAGGTATTTACTTATTTATTTTTCTATATTAAATGACAGTGCTGGGTTTTCTGCAGTTTCTATTTCTTAAAGTAAAAAAAGCAGCTGATAATCAAATCAATAAATCTTTATTTTGAAAAGGAAATAAGAAATATAATCTCCATTTTAGCCAACTTTAACTAAACTTTGTTTACATTTTATTCTCTGAAAAATTATCACCTTTTCTGGTCCAAGTCCATTTCCATTGAGTTTTGTTTACAATTTATTTTAGTTTATTTTTTTCACAGAAACACTAACACTTATTTTTGTGTAAATGCATCTCAATATAGCGCTGTTTGTATGTTAATTTCCTGCTGTTCTCTGTTGCTGATTATGCTTTGATTCCTTTTCGTCATTTATTATTAGCCCACTTTTATGAAGATTGGTTTGAATATTTATTTCCTGTTGATTTATAAGCTAAAATTCAAGTTTCAAAATTACTATGGACCACTCTTATAAAGCTCCAGTGCTTATTTCTGTATGTTTAATTAACAGTAAACTGTAAATACTCAGAATCTTATAGTTTTTATTTGCATTTATTTCAGTCTGCTTTGCTCTATTTTGTTTGTCTTGATCCTGCTGTAAGTGCTGTGGAACTGAGACAACAATTTGTTTCAATTGATCAATCAATCATATATGTAGCTCAAAGTGTAAACTAACTATCTCAAAATAGAGATCAGATATCCTCTTGTTGTTTCCACACAATATATTCTTGATAGTGTTTTCAGTGTTTCTGAAGTTGACAGTATCAGTGTGTTGTTTTGATAAAGTCATGTTTCTGGGTTAAAACAACATATTTTCTTATAACATACACAGGGAGAGGAGTACCATTTGATCAGACGTTTGACTACAAATTCAATACAGACCTCTTCGTTTGGGACAATTTTCACGAGGAAATGGCTTTTTTAACCTTTTTTGTATGTATAGTCATCATAGCTTTATGGACATGACCTGAACATTTCTTATTTTTCTCAAAAGTGTATGAATCTTTAAACTCCAAAACACTACTTTTGTTTTCTTGTACAATTTAACTCAAATTGAAACAAGTACATTTGTTTTTTTTTAAAAAAAGATACTTACCATAATCACATTCTTCATACAACAACGCAGGGCTTGCTAACAACAGCTAACAATAGCCTGGTAGACCGGCATGTTTTTTTCCGACTTCAACTGGAACGCCGATAAGTCAGAGATGATGTCACTCCCAGTTCCGAGGTTACTGGAATGCCGCAATACAACAGTCGCCGCGTGTGCTCATGGGTAGCAGAGTCTTTATGTCGCCGGTAATACATTCTCCTCATAGCACCTTTAAGAAAACTTAAAAAAATGTTTGTTCAGTTTGGAGAAAAGAACTTAAAAATTTGAGACAAACTGGACATCTACTACTTATGAAAATGTACTACTGCATAATGGGATGATTCTGGAACAATGATAATTTTTTTTTTTAACCTTTCAGGGTAAAAAAATTTGTTTATTCAGGCTCTGAATTGAATATTTGATAAAAGACAAACTGTTTAATTTGAGTTCAGTTCCACGAAGCAATAGGCTTTTATTTTTCATAACATTTTAGCTCCATATCTCATGAATTTGTGAAGTTTTGACTTGATTTTTTTTCTTGTTTTCTCAGTAATTTACAGCTCCTTAAACTCAGAAACGAGTTTACTCTAACAGTAATCATATTCAACACTTGTCTGGAATACTGAGCATAGCAGCGAAGTGGCCAAAACCATTTATAAAAGAATTAAAAATTGTGAGTCAGGAAATCTAAACACATCTTCTAACTGCATCATTTAGACATCCAGAAAACTCATTTCAGTCATCAGTAAAGTAAAAGTCATATAAAAGCCTAAGATGTCCCTCCTTTAATTTGATCAAGTTTCAGTTTTATAGATCTGTATTCTCATATGTCTGACATTTTTCTCTCTTGTTGGAGAATCACTCCATATTTAGTTGTCTAAGTTTTTACTGAAAACATTGACCAATCTAAATGTTTAGTGTAAAATTATTTCTGTGTTATTTCATAGAAAGCTTAAAAATGATAAAAACAAAAGTGTCCAAACTCAACAACCCATCATTGTGCATTCCTTTGATTTACATGTTTCTCACTTGTTGATTAAAAAAAGCTGGGCAGCGCGATTGTGTAGTGAAACTGAAAAACAGTCTCTAGTACAGGCATATTTTGATGCATTCCACCTCCCCAGTACTGTCTGTCTGCTCCCTTTTCGATGTGGAAGTGTGAAACCCGGCCTTTGTCCTGACCGTTGCTAAGCTAACGGGGGCAGGCACTAAGTGGGCTGTGGAACGTGTGGCATGGTGGTGCTTATCGCCTCTAGGCCCATTGGTATGTTAAAAATGTGACCTGGGAGAGAGCGAGTGAGCCCCACAGAAAGAGGGATGCAGCCCTCTCTAACATGACTGGCCTAATAAACATGGATGAATACCACTGCTCTTTTACAGCCCGTTGATTCAAATAAATGCTCGTGCTTATTCAGAGTGAGTAATGATTAGAGTATAGAGATTTGGACATTTATTATTGTGGTGTTATGGATTCTTTTAGTTTGAATAGTATGAGGTTTTGTTGAAATGCTAATAAAAAGATCCCCCATAGTACTGAAAAAAAAACCTCTGAGAGATGTGCTTCTGGGATTCACTGACTAACAACCCCTCCTCTCTGTTTCTCTTTCTCTTTGTCCTTGCAGTGTAAGACCTTGGAGCTGAAGCTGGAAGAGGAGCGGGTCTTCACCGAGTACGAGCAGGTTCCCAAGAAAAGGGCAGACTGTGTTCTCACCACAGCAACTCTGCCGGAAAACACGGAGCGAAACCGCTTCCGTGATGTTGTCCCGTACGAAGAGAATCGAGTCGAGCTTGTGCCAAACAAGGAGAACAACACAGGCTATATCAACGCCTCACATATTAAGGTGAGCTTCAGGGGTCAAGAGTTTATTGTCATAGTGTCAAAGTGTCAAGGCTGCCTACCACTTCGCATATGATGTATTCCAGTTTCATTGAACTGGGAATAGGGGAGTGGGCAATACTTCACACCCCATTGTTCCAGTTATGAACTGGTTAAGTCGGGATAGCTGAAGGATGCCCGACTTCAAAGCAGGAAATTCCGATCGAAGGGCATTCACAGTGACGTCAACTAATTTACAACTCGTACTGTCTCAGTTCTGAGATAACTGAACGCACCACTTGTGTAAATGGCTGCTACAAAAGCTTCATTGCTGATATCCTGCTGAAAATAGACATGTACTTTTTTAAAACACCGCTCGCAAAACAAAAACATACATTTTTGACTTTTACATACCAAGTGGTTGTCCTTATTGCTTTTTGTATTTAAACCGTTCAATACTAAAGCAGGCTGGTATCTGTTACCTTGGTCTACATACAGAGGTGGTCTGGGATGCCCTCATTTGGACTGGGTTGATTATGTAGACATTAAGTGAACTGACTCACATTCATCATTGATTAAATGGTATAATCGGCCCTAGTCTGCCAAGCATGGTTCAATTATGTCCATCCTGCCTTGCTTGTAGCGATGGGAATTCCAACTATTTTCAGAGGCTTGGATCATTTGGCTCAGCTTAATAATTGCAGCCAGTCCTTCATCTCTTAAACAGCTCTTTATTTTTATATTTGTCTGTGCAATTGAAAGAAGGAAACTGTCTCTTAAATGGGAGTCAGCTTCTGTCATTCAAAGGACTGTACAGGGTCTCTCAGTGCTTTGTCCTCCATTACACTTTATACTATGATTGACCTTTATAAAGAAGGTGCGGCCATCAAAGTGTGGCTACGTGAAACCTAATACTGTGATATCCTCACAACAGCAAAGGAGAAATAGAGGCAATAGAGCTGCCAGCCTCCTTGGTGTGTGGCTTTAACCACAGTAATGTTGAGGTCAGACTTGGTGCCTCATGACTCTACGACAGAAAGTCTAGCTGTTTGACCTTTGTCCTGGCTCCTACAATTTCTTCAGTCATGTCTGTGATATTGTGGATTGGAACACAGAGAGCTCTGCATACACTGCAATCATGGACATAAACAAACCAAAGTCTCTGTCTTGAGATGGAGCTCTGAGGGAATAAGAGATTAAAGCTGAGCTGAAGCTGGAGCTGCCTGGTTTGATGTCTGTCGTCAGGCAGATCCTTCTTACCAAGCTCCAGTCAGCACGGATTGTGAGCAGCCTGAAGTAGGATCGCCCAATCAGAGTCCTTCAGAGCAGGAAGAGGTGGGAGCAAACAAACTAATGTACAACAATGACAACATAGAGATTAGCATAGATGCTAACAGCTTCAGTCGAAGTTTTATCAGATCTTGACTGCATTCTTTATTAAATGAAAAACAACACTTCAAACCTCTTTACAGTGAGGGCGTTTTCGCTCCACTTTCAACATGGTTTGTCAAAAAGGTTGTTTTACAAAGTGGCTCATGTTGTGGAGGGGCAGTAGCACCCACCTTTTAATTATCTAATCAACCGTAATGAATGTGATCGACAGAACGGTCGTCCAATCACCTGCTGGATATGTTTCTGATAGGTTTTGCCCACCCTGAACACTTTCTATGGGCTCTTTCCGAGATGGACAAGTGAATTCTATTGAATGATCTATCTGGTATGCCAGGTCAGGAAAGATTACAAAGCTCTGAAAACAATGTTCCTGTTTTTATGATATGTCATACAGGAACTACAGTGAAAGACACTGGAACCTCAATAATTAATTGCTGTCAGTTAGCATCAAGATAGCATTTTATTCATCAAAACATTTGGGAAACAAACAAAAAATTTGGGTAAATCTTACAAGTTTGTTTGCTATTCTTGGTGTCACTCCTCCTCCACATTGATCATTTAGTGCTGTAGGTTACAACCGTGTAGTTTGTTATGCCTGTATGCCAGGTATTACCATGACCTCATATCTCTTTGGCCCCCTAATCTGACACAGAGACTTGAAAAAAAAAACTTGTGCACTCTGATCTTGGCAAAAAGTCTAGAGACAGTTGCATGTAGCATAATTTCTAGTGTAGCTTGTAGGCAAACTTTGGAAGCTCTTTAGTCCATCAGTTAATTTTTTCTATCACTTTAAAACAAACAGATTGTCAAGAGAAGATGGAAAAGTGACAGTGGAATCTTAAAATCATGCAAACTTTATTTCTGGATAAAATCTGGGTTTAAAGCGTGTTTGTGTGCATCCACATGCAGCACACTTGGGTAGATTTGGGAAATTTATAGAATTTTTAGTAACGTATGACCAACATTCACTGAACTCCTTTTGTCTTGCTTTTTCTCTGCCTAAAATGTCTGAATTTCATGACAGTAGCCCCATTAGTATACAGCTGGATATTTCAACTACTGAACCAGAAGTTTTAAGCCGCACCCCCAATGAACACCCCATATATCCCTTCCTCATCACTTCATTTACAAGTTCACAGTTCCATTTCAAACATCAATATTAACACATCCTTTTTTGTTTACTGAGGAGAGATTGAGTAATGAGATGTTCCCCTCTAGCCCCCTACTCTGCCTGCTCAGAGGTAGTTTAAAAGGCATAAAAAGTTGAGAGGGGAGCACACAGAGCCAGAGTGGAGTGCAGCGCTGTGTGTTGCCCTGCTGAATCGGTGTGGATTTAGAATGTGTGCTGTGCTGCTCTCTCTCATACTCATAAGAAAGCTGTGTAGCACTGTGAATTGGTTAAATATCATGTCACCATGACCGCAGACTAGGGATGCAAATTATTGAGTAATTCATTAATCGATAGTTGTTTCATCTTATCGATCGATGATCGATGAATTGATAAGCGGCAATTTTTCTGCGAAGCTGAATTCCCCTCTGAATCAAAAGGTTCCTTTCTATGAAAATGCTGTCTTTCTTATGAAAGAGAAAATGCAAATCATATTCCTTAATAAAAGATTTATTCCTAACAGAATGTGACGTATTGAGGTGATGATTTAGCAAAGTTGTGGAGGAGTTGTACTTTAAAATACTTCCACAGATTGTGCATTTGGCGTCTTTGTCAGCATTAACCAACTTACAGTGGTTCCATACCGAACTCCATCTTGTACTCTTCATCCTGCCAGCTTACCACTTCTCGTTTGTCTTGTTGTTGTTGTCGTGTTCGTCTTCTTCGATTAATTGCAATTAATTTACTTTAAATCGAGTAATTTCTTATCAACGATTAATCGATAATCGATTAATTGTTTGCATCCCTACCGCAGACTTTTTTTTTTTTTTTGGCAAAATGTTTTGCGTTGAAAGGGACACTGTCTGCAAGAAATCTTCCCTCTGAGATGGAGAAGTGTCAATAAATAACTTGAAGAATTTTAAGGGGTAGATTACAATGAAAGTGAATTGAAATTGTAGGGTTGTTTGGGTGAAAAGAATCAAAGTATAAGCATCACTCACAGACTAATACTGTGAGACCATTAATACTGTGCTGATAATGCTAATTTAACCATTTAGAAACGAAAAGTTTAGAATTGCAAAGTGGTCTTTAATTAAAGAATAGTATTGTGGCTTTGAGAATCTTCTCCATGTTGTATTCATACACTAGTTTATATTATTCATGCACACTTATCGGCATTTGTATCTTAAATGGACTGATATATTTTATTGTTTCTGTGAGAAAACCCTTCAACTCCAAGCCCTGCTCTAATTTTTCTGTCTCTTCAGAAGATCCAGTTAATAACAGTTAATATGAACTGGGTTATAAGCACTGCGAGAGCTCTTGAGGAAAGTTACAGTCTCTAAATGCTTTGCAGCAGCCACATCACACTGCCAGAATAAAAACAAAAAGCTTAAGGTTGAAATGCTCAGTCCTCTGCTAGTCTTTGTTGTGGTCTTTCCTGAGCAGAAAACGGCTTGAGGCGTTGGATGAAAGGCAGCTGCTGAAGCCTGTGTTGGCCTTTAAGCTTGCAGAGGAATTCCCAAAGAATGCAGTCCAAACTCCAAACCCTCTTAAGTCAACCTGAGCTGCTCTCACTAGCCCCTCTATGCAAGATTACAAACAGCGTGCATGCATGACTTTGCATTTCTCGCAGTTTTCCTCTAATTGCAGTGTGGTGTGTGAGAACAAGCAGAAAGGGCCGCTGAATCACTGCCTATCACCGTGTAACCCTCTTATTTCTCCTTCCCTTCGTTTAAGGTAGCTGCAGCGGAACAAAAGGCCTTGTTTGTTCCCCCCATCCATCTCTTAATACAGTGTTTACAGTCACGAGGTGGGCTCAGGGATTAGCTGGGACCTTATGTAACGGTACGCCAAAGTCTGGAGGCTGTTGAGGATGGGACATTCTGAAGTTCTGTGCGGTGCTTTTAGATTATTAATGAGAGAGAGCAGGAGGAAGTTTTACAAATGAGAGAGAAGAGGTCTTCTGGCGATGAAAGGGAGGCTCATACTGCCCTCCTGTGGTGGAAGAAATGACTGCATGTTTTCTGTTGACATGGACTGTTGGCAAATTTGAATTCCAAGAGGATCATATCTGTCGTTTTCTCAGTGCTGTTGGTTAGAATTCAGTAGACAGGATTCATGGTGGTGCTTGAAATCCTTGCAAATGCTTTAATTTGAATTTTATTTCAAGTTTCATAAAAATATGAGTAGGTACTTAAATGTGATTGAAATTGTTTTATGTTACTGCATTTTGCCATGCTGCAACAGAGTGCTTTGACCTTAATTTAAGTTGTTCATAACATTATTCTAAGTTTTAACTTGAAGATGAAGTGAACCAATTATTTAAATATATCTCTGTTTGTATGTACTCAATTTATAACTACTCTAAGGTCCCGTTAAAGCTTGGAAATGCACCTTTAAAGTTCTTAAAGGTTAATAAATTGAACTAATGTAATTGGTCCAAGTTTTTTACATTCAAGTTTATGCTTTCATCAGAGCAACCCAAGCATAAGAAATGACCGAAAGGACGAGTCAGACTCTTTTAATGCAAACATAAAAGCAAAACCTCATTAATTATTTAAACCTCCAGTTAAAACAGTACAAATGGGCAAATTTATGTTTATGATTGACTTTTTTACTGTATATCAAATAACTGTGGGCTTTAAGCACTTTGTTTATCTTGTTG
The DNA here is from genome assembly GCA_036419115.1 of Scarus forsteni. Classification (NCBI taxonomy): domain Eukaryota; kingdom Metazoa; phylum Chordata; class Actinopteri; order Labriformes; family Labridae; genus Scarus; species Scarus forsteni. Next base: position 2,474,900 of record JAZDUH010000182.1, read on the forward strand.
CTACAGGAATCCTTGGCTCTGTTCTCTATTGCATGTGTAAAACACACTGCACAGGATGTATTATTGCATGTGAACATAGTTATTGGTGAGATGCACAAGTATGCATACAAGTACTAGAAGTGTAGCTACCTGTTTTAAGAAAATCTTTAATCCTGTGTGTAATTTGTTTGGGTTCTTTGAGAATTGCCTGCATGGGAATGTAGTACACCGAGCAGAACAGCCACACTACCTCTCAGCTCTCTGTCCTGCTCTAAACTTTAAATTGAATTTCTCACAAAATACTCAGATGTGTAACTGTAGTGTGAGTAAAATATGCTCATTAAAGAGTGTGTTTTGATAATGGAGGTGTAGACTCTCTAATACGTCCACAGAATAGCAGAAACACTCTGTACCAGAGTTAGGAACACTCTTTAGCATGGGAGTAAGCCATCATTTGCTATTTCAACAGTAACCATCTGGAATATAAATTTCACATGCCTCAGGCAGAAGCTAGGACAGACATTTAGGGCTCAAGTCAGAACACTTAATGTCATTGAAACTGCCAACAGTCAGAGTTTATCTCTGGTTTATTCGTTTTAAGGGAACAGAAGAGGAACATGAGACAAAAAAATAACTTGTTAATCAAAGTGCCTTGCCTTCTCCAGTTTTTTGAGACAAGATAAGCTTAAATTTATTAAATGTGAATTGTTTTATGTCTGGTTTAGAAGAACAGTTTCATGAGACAACAAGTGTCTTTGTTTTTTCTTACTTTGCACAAGAAAACGACACGCCCCCTCATCCACCCAAATGTGAAAAGTCTGTTATTAATTTAGGGATTAAGAAAAAGTAACTAAAGATTGAATAGAAATGTACTAATGTATTGATGTTATTGTTGGTTTGATATGAGGACAAAATAATGTTAGCATTCTTATTTACAGTCCATCATTGACTGTTTTTATATGCTAACAAATACATACAGAAGTGAAAATGGGTTGACTCTCTGTGAACAGTGGATTTTATTTGATCCAGCATGAACACAGGTGTGTGTATGAACATGTTCAGGTCTGCTGTCGTTTGCTCTGTAATCACTGGCGTCTCCACTAATTGATTTTCTTTGTGTGCTTGTGTGTGTTTTCCCAGGTGATGATCAGAGGGGAGGAGTGGCACTACATCGCCACCCAGGGCCCGCTGGCCAACACCTGCGCCGACTTCTGGCAGATGGTGTGGGAGCAGGGGGTCAACGTCATCGCCATGGTTACAGCTGAGGAGGTAACCACGCACACTTATGCACACGTGGCATAACCAGATGTGCACAGACAGCTGGCACCTGAGTGTGTGCGAGTTTGTCTGTCTGTGTTTAAGTGTGAGTGTGACTCTGTCTTTGTCCTCCATCGTCGCGGTTTCTCCTCACAGGAGGGCGGCAGGTCCAAGAGTCACCGCTACTGGCCCAAACTGGGCTCCAAACACAACTCGGCCACTCACGGGAAGTTCAAGGTGACCACCAAGTTCCGCACCGACTCGGGCTGCTACGCCACCACGGGGTTAAAGGTCAAACACCTGCTCTCGGGCCAGGAGAGGACGGTGTGGCACCTGCAGTACACGGACTGGCCTGAGCAGGGCTGTCCCGAATATGTCCAGGGCTTCCTCTGTAAGTGGGATTCTGTTACCATTTTTATAAATACAATTTAAAGTCATTTCAGACAAAAGAAGCAGAAACAAAACTTTGCATCTGTCAAGGGTCTGAAGAAATACAGGAATGTTTTATCTTCTGTTTTAGTACATCTGAGAAGATAAGAGCATTCTTATCAGTGTTACTGATGACAGTGTGCCTCTAAATAAAATCTGACCTACTTTTTTGTCATGATCAGGATTTTGGCTTCGTATCAGCTTAAAGAAATTGCTTGCATCATAACAATATAAGTTTTTATTTAAGGCCTTCGTGGAGAAAAATACTCAGAGTTGTTGACGTTTGTGGCTGAAAGATAACTGTGCTGAATCACCTGGCTTGAAGGAAAATATTAGCTTTGCTCTGAAATGACAATCAGTCATCAGAAATATTTACATGTTTGGTATTTTAACCTTCCCTTACAGCTCCAGGTCAGTTTTTGCCACCTTTTGTCTACCTAGCTTTGTACTGAATCAATGGGTTTGAAACCTCAAGCCATTTAGACAGAATCAAGTTAAGGGCACAGAATTATTTTTACCAGGACAAATATTAGAGATATATATAAAATTGAAATACGCAAAGAAACTTACAGCAAATTTCAGGACATGATGGATAACTCTTACCTCTTGTTGACCTTTGGCTGTTCTCAGGTCGACACTGTTGTCAAAAAACGAGAAAATAAGGCACTGAAGGTCACTTTCTCTAGGGGTCCAAATTGAAGTCTTAAAACATCACTGTTTTGTTTTCATATGAAAGATGGGTTAAAAAAAACAGTCAGAAATTGCACATTTATTACTGTGGAGCCATAATTACAAATTCCCCTGAAAACACTGCACCTCGTGGTTGGATTAAAAAAAACCCTGAAGTGATGATCTGATCTGAAAATGGCCCATAGACTGACACAGAGTGAACTGTTCAACACAGACGTCCACATAAATATCTGTTTTAAGATTCCAAAGATAACAGTAAACAAAGAGTCTAACAGTGATTCTCAATCGTGTTCTGTCTTGCCACACTCTTAAAATAATACTTTTCTAGGGCAAAGTTAAATACATTGAGTAACACTTGTTTTTAAGGTAATTTCCACCCATGAGTGTGAGTTTGAACTCCAAACTGTCCTATTTTCATTTCATTTACCTAACATGGACACAGAGTTACACTGAAGCTGCTGTCTTTTTAACAGATAAAAACAACTGACTCTCAGAAGACTTATAGCAAGGGTTTAAGTCCAGCGTCACAGTTCTGTCAAAGCAGAAGTTTCCACAGCACACAGCTTTATCCTCAGAAAACCAGCAGAGGCCTCTTGTTATTTAAGTTTGTTGATATATTTCTTACATTCTGCCTCTGACATTACACTTTCGGATCTGAAGCCAGGGTGGGTCGACTGATTACAGTCTAAATTCCAGTGGACCTTGGCTCCATTTGTCAGCACCCCTGCACAGTGAGGTTGTGCCCCCTGGTGTGTGGCCATGACCCCACTGCTTTGGGGTCAGCGGGTCAAAGTCAGGCTCTGTCTCATCTTTCTTTAGTCTTCAGGCTAAGTTAAACCAGCCAACATTAACCTTGTGTTTCAACTAGAAAACATGAAAAAGTGCCGGTATTCTTCTTAAACTCTTCGTCTAATGTGAGAAAAATGATTTTCCTGTCTAATCATACAGTCCTGAGAAAGAACGGCTCTCATCCTGCTGCTCTACAGTGTTAATGCCCCCCTCTTTAACTGCGTCCTCTTCACAGCGTACCTGGAGGAGATCCAGTCTGTGAGGAGACACACCAACTCCATGCTGGACACCTCCAAGAGCCTCAACCCCCCGGTGGTGGTGCACTGCAGTGCTGGGGTGGGCCGCACCGGGGTGGTCATCCTCACTGAGCTCATGATCAGCTGCCTGGAGCACAATGAGGTGAGCTGGCTGTGGGCCCGGGGTCTGTGGGCCCGGGGTCTGTGGGCCTGGGGTCTGTGGGCCTGGGGTCTGTGGGCAGGGTCTGTGGTCAGACTTTTAGAGTCCTTCTGTGTCATCACTGCCTGCTTGAAGTGAGTTATGTTTGCCTGTTAGGAATCATACAAACATTTTTGATAAAAACATGAAATTTAGATTTTAGTTTTATTTATAAGATCCTGTTAGGATTCATCCTCATGATGGTTGAGGAAGAACTGCAGATTCTAAATTAACTGCTCTGGATCAAGAAAATAATCAGTGGACAGACTTGTAATACTTGGAACATTTTGTTTTAAAGTTTGAGCCCATGTTTGTATAACAGAAAAAATCTACTTTTGGACAAGAACCTAAAATGATTGTTTTTTTTCAATCTAACATTTTTAATGACTCTCAATACATTATAAACAAGTCTGAGTCAACATTTTAAGAGAGATAAATCAAACCTGAACAAGGCAAACAGTAAACACAAAAACATACATGAAGTGACTAAAATAAAATGATAATGAAAATAACAAGTCATGTAAAGTTAATAATACATAAAAGTACTAAATTATAATAGTAATAATACTAACAATAATAATAATAATAATAGTAAAATGCATAGATAATACATACATTTTAAAAGGGGGGAATATTAAATAATATTAATCATCCAGTAATAATCATGAAATAAGTAAATAGTGTGGAATAATAAGATGCAAATTCTTCATAATTAGATTCACTTGTTATGGAGGAGGCCTCAGGGTTTAAGGGGAGAGGGGGGAGACACCTTTATGCTCTTTCAAATACAGTGACTCAGTGTAATGGGAAGAGAAAGCACCTTTTGTCATGGCACTAGTTCTATGTTCTGTATTTCTTTCTTCTTCTTTTTTTTTAAACCCAAACAAACATGTATTGATTTTATTTTATATATCAATGTTAATTGTTGTTTTTATATGTTAAGATAAATAAAAAGTATTTAAAAAATAGTAAAAAGAGGTTAATTCAATTCATTTCTGTTCAGAATATTTGCCTACTAACTTTTATGTTTTTAACAAGTTGCCTGAAGAGTTCCAAAATAAATCCTCTGTGTGTACTTACATTCATGTTTGTCTTTTCCCCTCTCAGCCGGTGGAGGTCCCCACCATGCTGTCAGGCCTGAGGCAGCAGAGGATGCTGATGGTTCAGACCATCAACCAGTACAAGTTTGTCTACCAGGTCCTCATCCAGTTCCTGAAGAACTCCCGCCTCATCTAAGCCTTGGACCACACTTCAGATCAGAACCACGGTACTTCAGACTGCAAAAGACCGCAGGACGGAGACGCACAGATCACCTGTGATCACAGTGTCATCACCTCAAAACGGGGAATCATTTATTTAGGCCTGTATACAAATTGACCCTTCTTTTTTCCAAATCAGTGTACTTGCATGTTTGTTTCTGCCTTTGTTTTTATTTTCCTTTTGTTTAGTCTGTTCCTGTTATTGTTTATAAAGCTGCACCCTAAAACATGGGGGTCAGTAACAGGACTGGCAGCCTCTGTCCTCTCTTAGTCCTGATTATTTGCTGCATGAACAGAAGGTGGCAGCAGCGTGAAGACCATTTCAAGACTCTGAAAGAGATCTCAAATCAAACTTACCCTGTTGATCAAATTTAAAAGGTAAAAACTTTCCTTGATTCCTTAAGAGAGTATTGATTGACAGAACAATATTTGTCTTGAACATTGTAACAAATGTTTTATTTATTTCTATCTAGAATGTGGTCGCCTTAAGTACTGAACAGGTGACATGCATTTTAACCCATTGTCATATTTTTTCTACCTTTTCTTTCTTTTTTTTGCTTTTGTTTTATAATCTTGTCTTAACGTTTACTTTACATTAAAAGCCTTCCTCATGTCATTTCCAAGAGTTTACATTTCTTACATTCTGTTGAGGATCATGTACTCAGTGTTTTCATTTTGCTTGTGTCCTCGATCACGGATCTTTCTTTTCTAATGTGTTGTTTCACATTTCAGAATCCTTTCATTTGTCCAAAATTGTATATATTTCATAATTACCCAGTATTTTCACTGTTATGCATAATTATTTTGCAGAATTGTGTCCCTAAGCAGCAAATACTGTATTATTGTGCCTTATTGAAACATGAAACATGGAGAGAACTAAATCATTCTTAACCTCCAAAGATGAAATCTTTAAATCAGTATTTTGTACTTTGTTGTTATATTAACATTTCAGATTTTTACTTTTGCCTGAGGATTTTCTAGCTGATTTTCTGTCCACTTTCAAGGACAGAAAGAATAATAACATTACTGTCTTTGCTCTTAAAGACAGATATTTTGAATAATCAGGTCCAAACACAAATGAATTTATAACATTTGTTTTCTTTTCTTGTTGAAAACATTCTTAAGATTTCATCTAACATGTTATTTTTAATAAACTTTTTTTTATTTTCTGAGTTGGTATTCAAATTCAGCCATGTCCAAAGTAACTGTACATACTGGGCATGTGAAAAAAAAAGATTTCTACAAAATATTTTATGTAGTTTCTCATTTGACTTGGTACCCTAGAACTACCGCAACCCTAATAAACTATGCATGCATTTTTATATTTCAATGTATATATTCTCAGATAACTATAAGCTTTATGCTTCTTCGACGTGTAAGTGTTTTGTTGCACTTCTTGTTCTCTTTGTGACAGTATTTCCTCACATGGCATTCCACTGTTTGTTTATATTTAATTTTTCCCTCTTTTTGGCCAAAAAATCCAAAAACCTTTCAGAATTTGTGTACATATGTTTTGTATATGCGTTTTCAGTGCATCAAGTCTTTATTCTTCTTTCCCCAGACATGTATGAAGCTGTCGGACTTGCTTATTATGCAATAAAGCCTTATTTTCTTTAAAACTGTGCCTACCACTCTTGTCTTTTTGGCATTTAAACTCATTTCCTTTAGCTAGTATTCATATGATTTTTTAAAGCTTGAGTCTTGAAGGTTTTGTAGTTTTTGTCGCTGTTTTGGCTTTAGTTTAGTCTTAGTCTCAAGATGAAATTACTGACTTGTTTTTCTAACACTTCAAGTATTTATGCCCTCCAAAGACTTGTTCTAGGTTTGTCAGTTAACTCCCCTTAAAACGGGCTGGACAATAAATCGATACATTTGAATTATTTTTGTTGAAGATTTCATAAAAATCAGTATCTCCTCTTTTGTTCTTAAGTTACTCTTACTCCACTAATAAGTTGTTGCACTGTTAAAAAACAAATACTGAAAGTTTACACTGCTTCCATATTGGTGGGCCTTGTCAGTTTTGCATTGAACCATTTTTAGGCTTGGATTTTTTTGTGTGATTACATGATGATATCTTTAATAGCATGCATGTAGCTCATCAATTACCAACATTACTCTAAAGACCTGGACATAGTTCTATGTAAGTTCAGTCAAATCTTGTTTTTCTATTGTTTGTAATTGTCATCGTTTCTTACATTGTCTTCAAGATCATGCATATAGCACTTTAGAATGGCAGCAAGCTTTTGTTGCTTTTTCCATCGGTTTGTAAGAGAGCATTTAAGAGCCTGCATATAGAAACGTGTGAGTTTGACATTATGTTTGCCATTTACTTGCAAAAAGCTTTTACAAAGGCTTCCTACATGTAAATTTAGCAGTAAACCTATGTTGTTTGTTGTTTGTCATTTGTTGCTTATGATGTTCTCAGGAGCCTGCAAACAGCACCTTTTGAATTTGGCAGAAAAATCTTTTTTTTTCTCCGCGGAAAAAAAATGAATATACAGTAGCTTTACTTTATTTTTATTGTATCTCACTTTGTTTATTTTTTTCTTATAACTTTTTACGTACTATGCATTGTAAAGAATTTTGGTTCTTCAACACAGTTGTTGTAAAGGGTTGTATAATTAAAGAAAATACATTATGTAAGATTGGGAGGGGAAAAAATGATGACACAGTTCCATGGTAATATATGAAAATAGCTTCCAGTGTTTTTTTTTAAATGGCCTGCCGATATCCAGGCTAAATAATGACCATTTGATAACAAAACTGAGGCTTGAGCTTTAACTTCAGAAGGAAAGTTATTATTATTATTATTATTTTTTAAAGATTTTTTTAAGATGAAATATAAATATTTCTTGTTATACAGACCAGAGTAAGCTGCATTATTAAAATGCTTATCAGAATGAGATTTTAGCAAGTTATTTTCTCTTTCTGTTACAGAAAAGGTATCCCATGAGCCTTCTGTCATATTTTTAACATCAACTGTAGCAAAAGGGCAACATTTGGTTTTTAACCTTAAAGATGTGAGTTTAAAAGGAAAGCGCAGTAGGAGACAATCTTGCAATGCAGCTGGATCCCCCCCCAATTCACCGTCTGTAATGAGACGGATCCATCTTATCTCCAATCAAGAACTTTAGATCAACCTACTCACAGACAGATGCGTGATTCAGCAGCAGCGACAACGTGCAGAGTTGTATTAATGACAATCATGTCCTGGACTATTCAAAGCCAAACATCCCACTTATAATAAAAACAGACTAACCTTGCAGTGCAGCTGGATCCAACTTATTCACTGTCATCAGGCAGGTCCATTCTGCCATTCTCCAATCCACAATGACTGTGCTTGGCCCACAGAATGATAATCCCTTGGAGAGGGACGAGAACAGGAAGTGACCCCTTGTACAGATATTAGCATAGATGCTTTGAAGAACCAGGATGTAAGCAGGTATAGCAGCGTTCACCAACTGGCAGCACAAATTAAAGAAAGAAATCTCAAAGTATGATTTAGTTCTTATAAGTTTTCTCCACGATTCATACTTTAATTTTAGAGTTCAGACTTTTTTTAAAAGTTAATTCTAAATTTAATCTTAAAATTTTGGCTTTTTTTCACAGACTTTTAAACAAGTTAACCTTTGATTTTCTCTTCTTTTCTGTTGGTCTTTTATTGGCCCTTAAGGTCATTAGTGTTTGCAAAATTAGAAAATGCGCAGGGTAAAAATGTGTTGTAACGATTTTGTTTGTCATTAAATACCCACAACTGTCAATGGAAACCCCATGTGGGTGCTTCAGGACTGAGGTATGGGACTGATAATGAATTATATTTTAGCGGGACCGATTGTTTCATTATAACTGTTTGTGGATAATTGTGTGAATTATTACTGGTTTCTTGAATCTGACCCCAAAGCATATGCAAAGAAAAGAACTGGCCCATGTACAAATGTGGTTGATGATCCCTGAGGTAAAAGAGGAAAAGCAAGATTGATTTTAGCAAGGCTTGGACATTAAATTTTCCATGAGGCAAGTGTCAGTATCACTAAGTGGAGTCATGGACATATTTTACTAAATCGCATCTAAAAGGGTCATGAATGGGTTTTTTCAGGGGCGTGGCCATCTCAACATTTATAAGTGTGTGTATACTTATTTCTAAAAAAGACCAGTTCATCAGTTCAAACCTTAAAAATGCTGTTTGTGATGGATGATTAAAGGAAGGTTAAAGAGTCAATGTGTTCTGTTTTATTCACATTTTATATGATGTCCCAACTCTTCTGGGATTGGGGTTTGCATATTTAGGAACTTCAGGGTGTCACATGCAACAAAGCAATGACATGTGAATTAGTCCAAACTGAAATAGCATCCGAGAAGAAAACAGACCTCTGAATATGACAGACCAGATGACTGGTGTTGAACTGTTGTGTTCTGTGATGTCACAGGTACAGGCAGCTTCATTTATTATGGTGGATGGGGCACAATGTGAATAAAAATTGGTCTAGTTTGCTGTTCATCATGAGACTGGGATCCACATTCAAGATTTCCTGCTGCTGAACAGGTTTTTTCTTGCTGTCATGATGGAGGACTTTATGCTTGGCTACATGGATTCATGTTGGGTGTTGGATGTATATTTGTAGATACAGTACAGGCCAAAAATTTGGACAGACCTTCTCATTCAATGTGTTTTCTTTATTTTCATCACTATTTACATTGTAGATTCTCACTGAAGGTATCAAAACTATGAATGAACACATGTAGAATTACGTACTTAACAAAAAAGTGTGAAATAAATGAAAACATGTCTTTTATTCTAGTTTCTTCAAAGTAACCACCCTTTTTTGTCATTCTCTTTATGAGCTTCAACAGGTAGCCACCTGAAACAGTTTTCACTTCTCAGGTGTGCCTTGCCAGGGTCAATTAATGGAATTTTTTTGCCTTATAAATGTGGTTGGGACCATCTTTGTGTTGTTCAGAAGTCAGGCTGATGCACACTCGACAGCCCTTTTAGACAACTGTTAGAATCAATATTATGGCAAAAACCAATCAGCTAAGTTAAGAGAAACAAGTGGCCATCATTACTTTAAGAAATGAAGGTCAGTCAATTAAAAAAATTGCAGAAACTTTGAATGTGTCCCGAAGGGCGGTCGCAAAAACCATCAAGGGCTCCAACGAAACTGGCTCACATGAGGACCGCTCGAGGAAAGTAAGACCAAGAGTCACCTCTGCTGCTGAGAAAGAGTTCATCTGAGTCACCAGCCTCAGAAATCGCAAGTTAACAGCAGTTCAGATTGGAGACCAGATGAATACCACACAGAGCCCCAGCAGCAGACACATCTCTACAACTGTTAAGAGGAGACTGCGTGAATCAGGCCTTCATGGTCAAATAGTTGATAGGAAACCACTGCTGAGGAGAGGCAACAAGCATGAGAGATGTGTCTGGGTCAAGAAACACAAGGAATGGACATTAGACCAGTGGAAATCTGTGCTTTGGTCTGATGAGTCCAAATTTGAGATCTTTGGTTCCAACTGCCGTGTAATTGTGCCATGCAGAAAAGGTGAGCAGATGGATTTTGCATGCATGGTTCCCATTGTAAAGCATGGAGTCTATGGTGTGATGGTGTGGGGCTGCTTTGCTGGTGACACTGTTGGGGATTTATTCGAAATTGAAGGCATACTGAACCAGCATGACTACCACAGCAGCCTGCAGCTACATGCTGTCCCATCTGGTTTGCATGTAGTTGGACCATCATTTATTTTTCAACAGGACAATGACCCCAAACACACCTCCAGGCTGTGTAAGGGCTATTTGACAAAGAAGGAGTGTGATGGAGTGCTACTCCAGATGACTGGCCTCCACAGTCACCGGACCTGAGCCCAGTCGAGATGGTTTGGGGTGAGCTGGACCACAGAGTGAAGGCAAAAGGGTCAACAAGTGCTCAGCATCTCTAGGAACTCCTTTAAGACTGTTAAAAACCGTTTCAGGTGACTACCTGTTGAAGCTCATCAAAAGAATGCCAAGAGTGTGCAGAGCAGTAATCAGAGCAAAGGGTGGTTACTGTGAAGAAACTAGAATATAAGACATGTTTTCATTTATTTCACACTTTTTTGTTAAGTACATAATTCTACATGTGTTCATTGATAGTTTTGATACCTTCAGTGAGAATCTACAATGTAAATAGAGATGAAAATAAAGAAAAAACATTGAATGAGAAGGTGTGTCCCAACTTTTGGCCTGTACTGTATATGTATATGTGTATTCTATATATGTATCTATGCATATATGTGTATCCATAAAATGAAGAGTTTTAGCTCTACTGTAAAGTGTCTTGAGATAACACTTGTTATGAACCGGTGCTATATAAATAAAGATTGATTGATTGACTGATGGACAGCTGGGTCCATAGTGTAGACCAGCAGAGAACATTACATTAGCGGGTGTCACACAAACCCAGCTGTCCTCGAGGACTCAGACTGCCCCAAAAGACCCCTTGTTGTGTAACAGCCGTCCTGATTTGCTCACATGGAATTTGTAGCTCTGACCCTCCACACTAATGCAAACAAACGTCCCGCTGGCGTGTAACTCAACACCAAACCCAGTCCCTCACGCTGTGGGAGACATCTCATCATCCATGACCACTCGTCAGGTTTTACTATTTAATGTTTGTTACAAAAGTATTCTGCATTCAAACATCGTCTTACATACATACAATAAATTTCAAACACTTTTTTGATGAAGAACTACACAAATGTTTCCCGTCTGTGTTGTGGGAGAAAAAAGGACAGAAAGTGCCAACAGTTCTGTGGAGCTCCTGATGAGAGGAGTGTCTGCAGTCTCTAGGCTCAGCTGGTGTTCGGCCATTCTCTCCTCTCTTTATTTCTGAGTGATCTCTTTACGCAGCTCTTTCAGGTAGAAGTGATCCTTTCCATGAGCAACCTCCATTATGGCCATAGCCTGAATGCACACAACCACACAGACACACAAACGCCACAAACAAAAACACAACCGTTAACACTGAACAGCAGGGATGGGCAAGTTTGGTCACCAAATTATAAGCATTTCTATCAAACAAACGGAGAAAAACAAAGGTTTTGTTAGAACATAGTAAATGATGGGTTTTTCTTTCTACACACATGCAAATAGTATTATTTTTTATACTGCACGAGCAGTATGAAGGAAAAGCATGGACCGAGTCTGCCCTGTTAGATGGAAGTTTGTTGACAGAAATATGCTGCATTTGAGACATCAAAAAGTTTCCAGAGTATTTAGAAAATTAACTCATTCTGGGTGAAAACTTAAAGGTGCTATGAGAAGAATCTATTTCCGGCGACATAAAGACTCTGCTACCCATGAGCACGCGTGGCGACTGTCGTAAAGACGTGACCCAAGCCAAAGCGTGTTGTTGTGAATAAATGCAGCTCGGACCTTCATCAGAACCCTGCATTGCTTTACAACTTCTTTTTTCAACAACTTACAGGATGCAAAGCGATGAGGTAATGTATCTCTTTCTAGTTACGCAGCGGTAGTTTTGATGTGTGACAACAAGCAATTTTTGTATAACTTAGTATTGTAGTTTTGTAGCCTGCTACATATCTCTACTTACAGCCCGGTGCTCTAAGACATGTCCAAATAATATAAATTTGCTCTAGTTTTAATTGTCTTGTTCCTGAAGTTGAGTATCCAGGCCAGTCCAGCCCTGTCCGACCCGACTGCGAAGCTAAGGAATAGCATTTATAGATAACCTATTTTGATGCTATAAAACTCATCGTATAGTGTATATCTAGATCAGGCATAGATCTAAAAGTGAGACTTTTTTGTAATCACTTAGAAGCTCCTCATAGCATCTTTAAAGCTAATTAAATGTCTTTTAAAAGCAATAAACAGATGTTTTATATTTATTTGGTTTCAGATGCCTGTAGGTTGCAGGTTCAAGTCCAGCTCCGGGCGACACATGGCGATGTGTCCTTGGGCAAGACACTTAACCCCAAGTTGCTCCCACTGCTGCATCAGTGGCGTATAAATGGGCATGAAAGGGCGTGAATGTGTTAGAGATACTGATGGATAACTAACATAGAAACTCAGAACCATCAGTGAGTGAATGTGATAGCGTGTGAATGGGTAGGTGTGACCTGCGGTGTAAAGCAGCTTTGAGTAGTCAAAGACTAGAAAAGCGCTACATAAGCTCAAGTCCATTTACCATTTACCAATTATATCCAATTATTTCTATCAGAAAATAAAACATAAACCCGTTTTCAAAGATTACTCTCTTTTTACTCTAGTGCATTTTTTGTATGGTGTTACTGCAGCTGAGGGTGGAAGGCACAATGGCAGATTTTTAAAAAATTTTTCTTAAAGATACTTGAAATTGAGGCATAGACAGCAGGGGCCACATGTGGTCTCAGGGCTAGTTGCCCACCCATTTTATTCAATACCAGAACACTTATCATTTCAAGACTATAAACACTGGAAATGGTGTTGCCAGATGTGTCCAGTGAAATAAGCAATCAGGTCAATCAAAACAAGCCAAAGAGCATTTAGCTGTTCACATGTGAAGGATATTGGATAAAAATTACATTGAGGCTTTCATTTCTGAGTGATTTATTATTTAGATAAAACTACATAAATCATGTTTAATTTTCATGTATATTAAATTTCAATTTAACTGTTGATTTTTCTTTTTTGGTTCTTGAGATATTATCTTAACATCCTTTTCTTTTCATCTGGAGCCACTGAGTTACAGGATCCTGACTTACAGGATTTAAAACCTCATGTTCTTTTAAATCAGTCGGCCTGTTGTTTTTTCATAAATCGATTTTGAACTTTTTCGAACTCTGATTTATTTTTTTATCCAAACAAACATGATCATGTTTTTAAAGCTTAATGTTATTCCTCAACTGCTGCATTATGATGGAGACAAAAGAACAGTAATACGTCCATTAAAAATAAAAAAACACTTACAACTATAATTATCATTTTGGCCTCTACAACATATATTTGTATTTAGAGTGGGAGAGAATAGTGTATGACACTTCTCAACTGAGTTAATATTTATATGGGAGCATGCATCATGTCTATCCTGGGACATATTAATTCAATTATTTTTTTAGTGAACAACTGCTTGTGCTTAGTTTGGGTATTGGCAGCTTTCATGTTAAGAGGGCCATTTTAGATTCCTTGATATAAGCAGAGAGAAAAATGACAACCTGTGTGAAACACTAACATCATTTATAAATTAACTTACAGTATGTTATGTCAGACAAGTATAGAACGACCATCTTCACATAAAATACAATCCCTTTAGTTTTTTCAGACTTTAATTCATATATTATGGAAATAATGAGTTGAATATACACTATATATAAGTGGCAAAGAATACTCATAAATGCTTTAATGGGACAGAACATTCATAAATTTTCTTAAATTGAGTCAGTTACTCCTCCATTAGTTGCTTTATAGCTGTGAATCTATTCCAGGCAGCATTTTTGTGCAAAAAATAAGCCAATATAAGGTCTTTTTTAATGTAGTAAACAGATTGTTACCTCTTCCAGGAGATTATGATAGTGCCAGCATCTGTTTGTTTGTTACTTTGTTTATTTATTTCTCTGTTAGCAACATAACTCAAAAAGTTAAGGATGGCTTTCGATTACATTTTCAGGAAATGTTTGGATTGGGACAAGGAACAAATGATTAGATTTTGGGAGTGATCCAGATAACACCGTCTGGATCTGCCATGATGAAAAAGGTGATTTTTGTGATTAACTGCTGAACTAAAATAGATATCATTATGAATCCAATTGCTAATGGTATGTTTTCATGGTCAAGGAATTAAAATATTTAGATGAAATAAAGGTAGGACTAATGTTTATGGTAAAAATCACAATATTGGTCAGGACTGTGAGAGGGGTCCAGAGTGGAGGTCTGCAGCTGGACTGTCTTGAGGACTGTGGCGCTGGGGGAGGTCTGCACTCTTCTGGTTTATTAAATACTATGACTAAATGTACTGAACCTTAACTATTATTCCCTTGAAGTGCATTTTTAATTTGAAAATGTTTATCTTGTGTTTAAAAAGACCTTATTCAGTTGTTTTTTACCAATAGAGGCTTTATTTTAATTTAGTCTGACAAATGTTTTTCTAAGTAGACAATGGCTTTTAATATTTGAAAAGAATAAAAAAGGACATGTTATCATAGATTGACATAACATTTATGAGTGTCTTATTCTTCTGCCTTTGGTCTTTATGAATAGTGCTGTTATGTCTTCAACTAACGGGTGTTTGAGATTTACTCGTACAATGCAGTGAGAGAGCAGGGGGCCACAGGCTGCCGGTTGTCCAGCTCTTATTTAGACCAGATGAGATGTTTTTAAACACATCTCTGTAAATACATTTAAAGGTAACTAATCAACAACCTCTATGACTAACTGAAGCATTTAAAAGGTTATATAGTTTGACAGAATATGAATATGATAACCCTATCTATGTGTAGTGCTAACCCCTTAAAGCCTGTTGTATCATATTTGATACATGCTTTCATGACACCTCTGTCTAATAAATATGTTTGACAAATTACTAAAAAAAATTCTGTTTATAAGATAAATGATAAAAGTGTCCTCAAGTGCATAATCAGTTGCCAAAAACACCAAATGTATCAAATGAGATACAAAAAATGTATTTGTTAAAATTTATGGAAATTTAGATTTTTTTGGATTCCAGCAGACAGTGAAATAAACATTTCAGCTCCATAAAATTAGAATATTTTGGCTATAATTTGTGTTTTCAGCCTTCAAGGGGTTAACTTGGTTCACCGTTGGACCACAGCTGCTGTGTTTAGGTGGAATGTCTGACATTGAGGACAGGAGGGTCATTCGTACCTTTTTAAGAGCGCTGATGCCCATGGAGTGCCTCTCCATGCCCATGTAGAGTCTGCCCAGCTTCAGGTACATGGAAGACACGTTCAGGGAGTATGGTGGATACAGCTGGCTGTGTTGGACAGGAATCAGACATACTCCACACAGTCAGTCAAGTCAACAGTTGTTCAACAGTTCATTTGTTTATGATAAAATGTCAATTTATTTGCACTTCTGACTGGGGTGTGTCGCTTTAGATCAGCTGTATACATAGTATTGTTAATTTAGTCTGACAAATGTTTTTATAAGTAGACTATAGCTTTTAATATTTGAAAAGAATAAAACAAGAACACGCTACCATAGATTGACATAACATTTAAGAGTGTCTTATTCTTCTGCCTTTGGTCTTTATGAATAGTGCTGTTATGTCTTCAACTAACGACTGTTTGAGATTTACTCGTACAATGCAGTGAGAGAGTAAGGGGCCACATGTGGCCCACAGGCTGCCGGTTGTCCAGCCCTTATTTAGACTTGATGAGGTGTTTTTAAACACATCTCTGTAAATAAATTTAAAGATAACTAATCAGCAACCTCTATGACTAACTGGGGTATTTAAAAGGTTACATAGTTTTTACAGAATATGAATATGATAACCATATCTATGTGCAGTGCTAACCCCTTAAAGCCTGTTGTATCATATTTGATACATACTTTCATGACACCTCTGTCTAAAAAATATGTTTGACAAATTACTAAAAAAAATTCTGTTTATAAGATAAATGATAAAAGTGTCCTCAAGTAGATAATCAGTTGCCAAAAACACCAAATGTATCAAATGAGATACAAAAAATGTATTTGTTAAAATTTATGGAAACAAATATATATATTTTTGGATTCAAGCAGACAGTGAAATAAACATTTCAGCTCCATAAAATTAGAATTTTCTGGCTATAATTTGTGTTTTCAGCCTTCAAGGGGTTAACTTGGTTCACCGTTGGACCACAGCTGCTGTGTTTAGGTGGAATGTCTGACATTGAGGACGGAAGGGTCATTCGTACCTTTTTAAGAGCGCTGATGCCCATGGAGTGCCTCTCCATGCCCATGTAGAGTCTGCCCAGCTTCAGGTACATGGAGGACACGTTCAGGGAGTATGGTGGATACAGCTGGCTGTGTTGGACAGGAATCAGACATACTCCACACAGTCAGTCAAGTCAACCATTGCTTTTCAACAGTTCATTTGTTTATGATAAAATGTCCACATAAAAAGTAGAGCCCTTTTTTACTTTTCACTTGCACCAAACAAGAGTGAAATTTTCATATTAATATAAAGGGGGTGTCATTACAGCGTTATTCACCATCAGAGGAGGTATGCTATAAAGGACCGTCTAAAACTGTCCCTGTCAAAGTGTAAAGAGATGTCTGTCCAATGAAGGCGTCCCCTTGTACAACAGAAGCTGCCCCTGCCCTTACCTTTACGGTTCTGTTCAGTCGTACCAAAGCTCACTGGTGCCCAACGCTCTGATTACTTTCTGTGCTGATGGTTAAATAAGGTTTAACCATTTGTGCACATTCTACACATTTTTCATGTGTAGGGCATGAATTTTGGTAACAGTGTGTATTTTTAATAGATCTTGTTGTTTCCAGCTCAGATCCTATAGGAATCAAAAAGACACCGTGCACAAACAAGTGTTACACATTTCTACTGTTAAATGCAAAAATGTTCCAACCCCAAATGTTGAAACCCATTCAAACTGTGTTTATAGATCTTACTTTTTACTATTAATTGATACATGCATCTAATTAAATCTGGGTGTCATTCTGGACTTTTGCCTTGGAATTGATCATAACCTCCAACATCAAGGTTATGTTTTTGCCGATGTCTGTTTGTTTGTCTGTTTGTTAGCAAGATTACGCAACAAATGCAAGATGCATATTGCTGAAATTTTCAGCAGATGTTGGCAATGGCCAAGCTTAGAGGTGGTCAGATTTTGGTGGTGATACAGATAACCACCAATCGTTGTTGCTCAATAACTGGCTAACTTGACATCAACATGATTCTGAATTCTAGGTGCGGAGTTTTTTAGGCAAAGGAAGCATATTATGATGGTAAATGTATCCTGGAACAATTGCTTATAATTGCTACAGCAATATGTGAGCTACCTTGGCAGAGATTTGTGCTGTTCCAGTACTTTATAATTTTTCCACCTGACAGCGTCTTTTAACCATATGAAAATGAGTGTGAGTATTTGTCACTGCACAAAGAGTAATAATATATAAAATCAATGTAACTGCTAATCACTGAATTGTCCTCAGCTGTAATAACTTAGCATAAAAAAATCCATTTGCATTTTGTATGATTAGAATGATTTTTTATTCTTTTTCATGTAAAAACATGTTGACATCAGGACAGAAACCAGACATTTAAAGGGATAAAATATTTAAAAGCTTGTGAATATTTGATGTGTATGAGTTGAACTGATGTTGATTGAAAAAAAAAAATCAGGCCTAAGCGATTCAAAATAACATGAATGTATAAAGGATAAATAGCTACATTATCAAAAGTGCATTTTATGCCCTGAGTGATACAACACTGCACAAAATACAGTAATGCATAAAAATCAGTGTTACTGCTAATCATTAACGTATCACATGTTGTAATAATCCAAAATAAAATTAGAGACTTTGCATTTAAAGTACCTGTAAGGTTTAAGAATCCTCTCCCCGTAGCTGATAGCTCCGTCTGCATCCTGCATGTAGAGACAAACCCCCATGGCCTGGTACATCATGTGGAGCATGTAAACGTTAGAGTCATGGAAGACAGCGCCCATCTCCTCCAGGCTCTGCTCGCACATCTCCAGCAGCTCACCCGGGGGTGCTCAAGAGTCAAGGCTGCATATGTGAACTGAAGTTTGACTTCAGGGCGACATTGAGAATTACTATTGTGATAAATGCTTTTTATTCCTTCATTTAAAAAGTTAACTAGGCTAAAACTAACTTGTAAAACAAGTTGTTGTTAGGTGGTGCAGCAGGTAGTGCACGTGCCTCACAGGAAGAAGGTTGTCAGTTTGATCCCTGGGTCTTTTTGTGTGAAGTTTTGCATGTTTTTCTGTGCATGCTTGGGTTCTCCAGCTTCCTCCCAAACATGCAACAAACATGCTCACTAGGTTGATTGGTGACTCTAAGTTGCCTTAGGTATGAGTGTGAGTGGTTGTCTGTCTCTCTATGTGGCCCTGTCATTGGGCGAGAGGGGTTACACCCTGAACTGGTCACCAGCCAATCGCAGACCTCATTCATATATTCAGCTCTTGAGAATTGAATATATGACTAAACTTTTACTTCACTTACATGTGTTTATTTTACACTTGACTATATGCAAGTCATGTTAGAAATCCTTTAAACAAAGTAAAAATGAGGCACATTTTGACCTGATAAAGGCTGCAGATGTCATTCATGAAACCTTAAAGGATATTTTTTATGTTCTTGAGGGCTCTGAACTCTCTGATGGTTTTTCTTGCGTAGCGGACCATGTTGTTGATGACATCTTGCTCAATGGGGTCACTCTGCTTTCGTACTTTAAGCTTTACTTTGTCCTGGAGAAGAGAGAGTGAGGCTCAGATCACAACAAAAAAGCAATCTTTATATATCTTATCCCCCTTTAACACTCCCCATCCTCCCACCTTTGACTTGCTCTGACACTCCTGGCAGTCACAGGAGAAGAAGTAGGACTCTCTCAGCCTGTTGTTTCTGTCGTCTGTGGGGTAGAGGAGGTCTATGTAGCTGATGAGCACCTACAGGCAGAAATAACACCCCAACAGATGAAACATGAGATTCCTGACGAATGCAAACTCTCTGTCTTTAAGACGTCCTCCTGTTTGAAGCTCCTGGAGTGCAGGTTAGGGGGTCAGTCTCAAAATAGACCTTAGATCTGCTGCTGAAGCCCCCCTTCCCCCTTCAGACCACACCCACTTAGTATCTGGACACACTGACAAGGAAAAGTAAACTGTCTTTGACCTGGAGCTGTGCACCAGTGGTAATGTCACACTCTGCTCATGCCAGCGCCTTCACACTCACCCTGACATTTCGTCTTAATGTCAAGACACACAGACTCCTCTTGCCAAGGCTAATGTCTTAACTATTCTCTCAGAGCCCTCTCTCTTTTTTCTATTTTTAAAAGACCTCTTTTGTTGACAGGAAACACAGGCCTTGGTCGTTGGCCCGAACCAACTCCTTTTGCTTGGAGAGAAGTTCAAAAACATTTGGTTTCCCCAAAGATTAATCAACATGATCAAATATTGCTCATGCACTAAATGTTGTACTGATTCAGTTTTGTTCATCAGCTCATGGAAGACTCTGAGTTAAAACATTTTAGCTGTTATGACTTTAATTAACATGATCAGATTTTTTTAAAGATATCTCCAGATTAGAAGTTTCTTGCCTACTCATACATACTGGACCTGCCTACAGAAAGGAGGCAACCTTGTTAAACAATCTCAAGAAACAAAACACAAGAAATATGTGTCTGTGTTATATAATGCTTTCTCTAGTATGAAGTTTGAAAATTGGTTTTACTTAGAAAATAAATGGGAAGGACAGCTGGTATTGGTAATTAATGTGGAAGTCTGGATGAATATCTGTCCAGAAATCCACAGTCATAGTTGACAGTTTCATTCAGAACAGCTTACATTCTTTCATAAACAGGTGCCAGTCAAACAAGTGCATGCTGGAGGAATTGTGGTAAAGAAACTGCAAATCATGTTCATATATTTTGGAACTGTCCTTTCTTAGATATTCTTTGAAGACAGAAATTTGATTCACTTGACAGAAAAGTTGGACTCCTTGTTCCCAGGGATCCTTTCCTGGTCATCCTCGGAGCCATCTCAGAAACAAGGACAAGCAGAAGTAAGATTTACTTACAACATATACAGCTTATATCAGCCAGAAAAGCCAAAACAGTGAATTAGATTAGAAGAGAACTGCCAACTGATGAGGCATGGAAGTTAGATGTTAAGGGATTTTACATAACGGAGAAACTAACATTTTTTCTAAAGATCATTTTGGACATTATGTGTCTTTATTGATAAGAGAGAGAGAGAGAGAGAGAGAATGGATAAGCTTGTGAAGGAGGGTGAGGGATAGCAGGGGAGGACACTCTACAAACTGGCCAAAGGCTGGATTTGAGCCCCGGCCCATATGGGTTGTGCCTGGTTGCTTACTACTCCACCAAACCAGCACCCTAAAGAAATTAACATTTAAACTAAGGCTGCAAAATGCACAGCCTGAAAGCATATGGCTACCATGGTTACAAGTGATGGAGAATGTACAGACTCATGGCGACAGGGGAAGCTAACTTATGATATTACACTAGGGCTGCTACTTGCAGAAACTGATGACCTACTGTGATGGAATTGCAGTTATCAGTGGTGTGTGTTTACTGTATGTTATTTATTTATTTATTTATTTATTTTTTTTTTTTTTTTGGGGGGGGGGGGGGTGCTGTAGTTGTTAATGAGTTTAGTTTCTCTTTATTTTGTTGCATTTCTTGCATATTTTATTTGTTTGCACCAAAGATGTTGTTTTAAGCCATTAGGAAAACAACTAAATTATTGTAATAATTACCATCTCATTCTTGGCCAGGAAAAAAAAAAAAAAAGAGAAAAGAATAGATAAATAAAATAACTATGATCACTGATTCGATCAAGCCACAGCATAATGAAAGAGTGTGACATCTCACTATTTCATATTTTCCTGAACGTATCTTCATAAAATGGCAGGTTCCTAAGGTTTGCTGTTTTAGTTTGGGCTGGAGGCTGCCAGCAGTCTTGTTTATGGTTTTAGTTCCTCTCTTTTGTATATTTATTGTCAATCCGGCAGCTGTATGGGGGTGATGCTGAGACTGATGGCCATTTGTGGTCTGGCTTGGCCTTTCTCACCTCTTCAGTTCATTTTTGCAGACATCACCAGCCCTGTTTTGTCCCCTTAAGTTAGTCTAACCAAATTTTATTTTACTGTTGAAACGAGTTCGGAACTATTCATCATGTGGCTTCATTAAGTCATGTGTCTGGTCTTCTTCTTCTTTAGAGTTTTGTTGAAAGTGTTTAAGAAGGCCATAATAAATACAAATCCTCCTTTTTGAAAGTTTGTAGAATGTTCTAACGTTATTTTGAGACAGCATTTACAACATGGAGTTACTTCAATAGCCCCCTCCTACAAAGATATAACAGATATAACAGCTGATCTGAGGTTTTGTTCAATCCTCTGGACAGTCTTTGCAAGATCATTAAGATGATTTGAGCTTCATACAAAGACACCCGTAAAGGTTCACATACATTTAAAAGAAGAGGAACCAAAAAACTAAATGAGACCCAACCCTCTATTGACAGCTGTCCCCTTTCCTCACTTCATCTCCAGGCTTCATGTCCTTTACAGCCCGGATCTCAGCTGACGTGCCGTTATATGTGACTATGACGCTGGGGAGACAGCTGTGGTTTATGAGAGCCACACTATAGAGAGAAGAGAAAGACAGGTTATATTAACAATTCAGAACCATTTTTTTCCTTCAAGGCACAAAAGAAAGTTAAGAAAAAGTGCACTCAGCATTGCACATAACGATGACAACAATGTTAAGAGCAGCTAGCACTGTGCTACAAGCTCACAGATGGGTTTCTAATGCTCCTGAAATATGTCGTTGACCTTTTTATGAGCTGGGTGGTCGGCTGGAAATAGCTGAAAAAGAGCTGAGGGGGCAAATTTGCCACCTTGAGGTCAACTTTAAACATAATGGCCATGGCAGCAGGAGGAAGTTTAAACTTTGACGACAAACAGGTGAAGAAATGATCTCTTGGTTAAAACATGAAGTATTATTACTCTTTTTTAGAAAACTGTTGCAAGCTTCTCTTTATACTCATCTTGAACCACACTGAGGTCATATATCAGTGCGCAGTTTTTATCATGTTAATTTTATTACTGTGGATGGCTTTGTCTTATTCATCATTAAAGGTCTCATGTTAGAGAGAAATCATTTTCTGTGCTTTTAATGTTGTTAGAAGAACAACACTGTTACTGATGTCTCAGTTCACAGAGAAATGGGCTGTACGTCTAAAGAAAATGACGCTTGTAACACTCTGATGTTTTACTTCCTGCAGTTTATTTTGTCAGTGCACCTGCCCTGGGCTAGGTCTGCGCCGTGCCAACGAGGTGTGTCCAGGGCATTTTGCAATTTTCATGCACGTCACAGTCCAGAGCATGATGGTGCACCCACACCTCCAACCCTCCCCCTGCCGCATGTGCAAAAGAGGGAGGAGAGGAGGTGTGAGTGGGTTTTAACACAGCCAAGTGTCATCTTCACCAATCAAATGAGCACTTCTCCTTGCCTTTAAATGCGCTGCGAGCGAGGCGCAGTGACAATTTCACCTCATGATGGATGAGGACAGCAGCATTAGCCGCTCCAAGCAGCCAAACTTCTCCTAGTTGCTGATGCAGGAGGTCCAAGCTTGCAGTACCAGAATTTATGGTAATGCGAACAGACCTCCATGGGCTGATGATGCAAAATCAACCAGGGAGGAAGTTACTAAATATTGTCAATCAAGGGTGCCCACATATTGAGAACCGCTGCCCAATGTAACATACATACATTCAATGATGTGACGAGAAGTGCCAAAAGAAAGCTGTCGCCGCCACACCCATCTCGGTGCAGCGGGTCTACAGGCCAAATTGGCTGTGCTGGAGGTGTGCCGGACATAAAATTACCACTGGGTGGGGTGCACCAGGCTCCAACACCCTGCACCAGGAAATTAGGGTGTTTTTGAAAGTCCATTCAACAGCCTGAAACCCACCAAAAAATATATATATATCTAATACATGCTCCAGCCAACTCTTTGGAAAGACTGGTTTCTTCAGACCTCTGGAAAAAAAACCCACCTGTGACCTGGCAAAACATTTAACTGACCGCTGTATTGCACAAGTCCAGCCCTACAGCAACCAGAGCCAAATCAAGATTCAGAAATGGCATCAAGTGAACATGCACTCATGAAAAAATAAAACTGCAGAGCAAAACATTGAAACTTCTCCTAGATCTAGAAGGAAAAAGAAGACGCTAATGTTCTCAGTCGTTTCACATTTTTGCAGCACTAGGGGAGGCTTGACTATGCCAAGGGCCCAAAGTCCATCATCAAGCCTCCCATGTTTACCCTGCCCTTAACAAGTGAGAACCAGGGAGTTCTGACAAAGATAACATTCCTTGTTTTTTTTAAAACAAATTTAAAGCAACTTTTATTCCAAATATATTGCAATTTTAGAGATCATTAACAAATGTTGCTGGAAGGGTGAAAATGCAAATGTAATGAGTACACAAGTGAATTTTTCTTCTTACTCTGGGTAGACTGCAGTTCCCAAGTGGGACAGTTCATCATCCTCTATAGTAAAGCCATTGCAAGCAACCTTTGAGGAAAGGATACAGAATGGAAAATCTAAATTAACATTTAATATTAACAGTTTACTGATTATTTGATGCCAATGGATGTAAATGTTTAGTACCTGGGAGAAGAGTGTGAGCAGGTCCTTATGGTCTGGCAGGTCCAAATATTTGGAGAAATAACGGTGCAGCCCTGCTACATCTGTCTCTGTCATCTCTCTTCTTTCATTATCTACGTCCTCCACATCTATAACGGTGAAAGGAGAAGATCATTCAATTTAAAAATTCTTCTCTTTATTATCATACAAAGGCTCTAAGAGGGTCTCCATTCACACTTTTTATTCCCTCCTTACTGTCCAGTTGTTTTTCTGAGAGACTGACCTCAACGATTCATCCAGTTACAAAGTTGTATATACAATGATGCAAATGATTTCCAATGCCATATTTTGCCATGCATTGTGAAAATGTATGACTTTTCAGTTTGTAAATACTGTTTCTAATGCCATTTCTTTATCTTTGAGAAGCAAGAATGATGACTGGGGCCAAAGCAAACTTGGAGTGTTGCAGCCCAAGCCTTAATGTCAGTCTAAAGTTTGCTGTCCCCATGCTAGCTTGATAAGTAATTAGCTCTTCATAACACTTGGCCTGTTTTACTTTGGTGAAAGGGACATCTTTGTATTTTATTGTTAGATTTTCAGTTTTTTTATGTTCACCTCTGTAAAGTTGCTGTGAAATACCTAACATGCTTGTTTTAATCAGGTATATTCATTATTTTGATTACATGACAGGAATCACTCTGCAATAAGAATCTTATTTTTTACTCAAATAGCCCCAGAATACACAAAGACACTATAAACCTACCTTTGTATGAAAAAAGCAGATTAAAACAGCCAAAAGAATAGTACATGAAAAGACAAAATGACACTCAGGATACACACTAATCAACAAACAAGTAGTGATTTTAACAGAGATGGTTGGTATATTTGGGGAAGGGGAGCAATGGAAAAGGTTGTTTTTAGGACAGTAAGTATTCAATGATAAAGAGGGGGCCGAGCACCGAACCCTGAGGGATACCTAGAAATGAAAGGCTTATGCTGCCTGTCTCCTTGCACCTTAAAAGTTATCACAACTAATTCTGCTGTCAGAGATGTAAGATGCCTTTTTTGTTGTCAGAATAAATGTGAATTCAGCAATTTTTCTGGTTCACCACACAATGTAAAAGAGACCACACACATCATACACATACATAATTGAGGAAAAGGTTTAACATACAGTATCTTATTAGTGAAAGCAATGGCAGTACACATGTTGCCACTTTCACAGTGACTTCTGAATTGTTTAGTTTGCTACATTGTCAGAAAATAATCCAGAGTTGCTAATGATAATGCAGGTTTTCTTACCCCAATGGCTTATAAGAGTCCACATTTCAAGGAAACAACTGGATATTAATTATCACTGAAGGGTGAGGCAAATTAAATGAATCAATACAAGTCCATTTCCTCTGCAGTGTAGCTTAAATACTCTTTTGCGATATTTATTTAGGACCTTTCCCCTTCAGTCTATCAATCAGGGACAATGACAGGGAAGTACACATCTTGCTGCTTGTGTTATATTCTTTGTGCCATTAAGAAATCTTAACTTGGGAACAGTAATACAATCTATGGTCATTAGAGTGGTACGGCAATGCTGCTATCTAAAGTTTCCTTAATGACTGAAGTGTTGATTGTAAGAAGTTTTCAGCAGGTCTAGCCTGTTAAGCTCTCCAACTGTAAATAGATGGGGATGACATTTGCCACCATCACTTTGCCAGGAAAGGGACATAATGCTGTCGGCATCCATATACTATGATCACTTGGAATAAGTGTGCATCTGTGTGTGTGTGTGTATCTAAATGTCTTGTCCCTGACCTGTAACACTAGAGTAGACTAGACTAGAATATACTCTCATGTATTAGACACTGGCTCTGACACAGCATTTCAGAGGTAAGCTGAACTTCAGGCAGTGATTCTAACGAGATCCAATCAAACACAAACATGGGCACACTGACAAGACTGAGTTTCAACATCTTAAATTGCAACACCCTTATTTACTCTATTAGCTATTAGAATCTCCAAACAGACCTCTGCATCAGAATAAAAATTTGGCCAATAAAATAAGTTATATATGGATAAAGACCCACATCTATAATTCAATGCTGTCTCTAAGCTTTAATTCAGCAACTGACCAGTAGATGGGGCTACTGGTCCATGTATCGTGTCTGCTCTTCCTGCTTTACTGCCCAGATGTAAAAAGACTGAACAGAAGAAATTGTGAATGAAGCAGTGCTGTAAACTGGCTCAGCTGCAGGCATGTGCAACCAGAGTAGCTGCACATTTTCAAACATCACTTCTGACTCAAAGGACTATTTACATTTCTGCACAATTCTGCTTAGCTATGTACTTTTCTAATTTATTGGGACAAAATGTTTCTATCATGAGGAGGAAACATGTCAAACACACAAATGGGCATTTAAAATCAAAGATAACACTATATAGGCTCTTCAAACAACATTAAAAGCTAATGCTAGCTTGGGAGTAATCACATGGCTTTGGTTATTAAGAATCAATTTTGCTCCATTATGCTAACAACATAATTGACTCAACATTGAAATCGCATAAAACTGTTTTCATTTTAAAATTTTATCCTGACAACTGTGAAATGCGAGACATTCTCCACTAACTATATGAAATGACTTTCTGTTTTTAACCACGTAAAGTGCATCCCAAGAGCTGTACACTCGTCCAAATTGGACAAAATGTTAGCCATAATTACTTTATAAGATTTTCTGCAGTTGTCAGGCAAAAACATACATATCATTGTAGAGAAGGGGACTTCAAAAGCTTGTGCTGCAGGACCATAAAGGGGTCACTGGCAGCTAACACTTTGTTTGCCTTCCAGTCCTCCACTGACATCTGGGATGGTTCCAGCCCCCTCAGTTATCCAGAATAGGATAAGGGGTAATAAAAGTAGGCAATACTTAAATGAATGAAAAAAATGGATTGTGTATTGCAATTTAGTTTAGGCTGAGCATAAAAATATAAGTTTTTTTGCCATTATAATCCAAATTTTTGTATTTGAAAAGAATTCAAATACTAACATCTACACCTAAAAGCATCTGAAAAGCAGACCATATGCATTTACTGCAAGCGCTGCTGCTATTCGTTCAAGTTGTGACACTTGTTATGCTGTCCAGTGACCATTCGACCCACATCTATAGGATATATATAGATGAGGCCCGGGTTGTTTTTCAGCCTCTTATCTGAATGTGCTGTGCTTTTTCAAAATATCTTGGCATGAAGAGACTACAAGCTCTCTGGACACTCTACTATGAGTCTCTGGCTGCATTTTACATGTAGATCAATAAGAAATGCCACCAACTTGTCGAGTCTAAATATGTGTTCCTTAACACTAAAGTGAAGAGAGCTATGACTCACGTGATTGCATTTCTCCTATGAGCAAAATCTTTTCAGACGCACTTCTTTCTTTCTGTGTTTTCTGAAAAAGAAAAAAAGAAATCATGGTGATTGGAAATGACCCGAGTGGCCTGAACAGTATGTACCAGACAGCACTTCAGAGGAACACTGTATCCATCCAACCTTTTTGGCAAGGATCCGTGCCACCAGACGGGACATCTCTGATGGGCACCAGTTCTCTCCAAACGCAGTCATTGCAGAGCACTCCAGTTTGTGCATGGCCCAGTCGGATTTCTGCAGAAAACACACACAAATGCATATCATATTTAGATATCCTACAAACGGGAAAACCTGCATGCATCATTTTACACTTTGTGTCCCACCAGAATGAGAAGCCAAGCAGGTGGCATGGGCAACATGAAGGAATGTGACTCCACACAGTGTTAATGTAACGTTACCCTCACCCATTTACCCCCACACATGCAAAATGACTCAATTGTTGACTGCTTCGTCACCTTCTAACCTTACAAATTTAGGGAAAGACAGAGACACAAAACATTATGCATCTCATCATTTAAACACTTCCAAACGTGTTTAATACAGAAAAGTAAACAGTACACGTCTACATCATGAACATTAACTGATAGACTCCAGCCAGTGGGTAACTTGAGCTGAACAGTTAATCTGAGTAATACTTAACACAGACAAAAAAAAACAACAAGTACAAAACAGCTTCACAATATTAGAAGCTGAAATCAAATCTATTCTGATAGCACATCTAAAAACATCCTCAGAGGACCAAAGTTCTGTGCAGGCTTAATTTATAATGTAAGAAAAAAATCTACAAAATAAAAAAACAGTTATTTTAAACTTTGAGGGAACAAATAAAGAGCGTAATAAAATTGAAGCTAAAATAATTTTTAAAAAGCAGCACAAAGAGTCTTGTGCTGCTTCCGCCGCTGCAGGCCCCAGCACATTTTCAGCTTGGATCTTGGAACATCCAAGAATATCTTTGTGTTGATTGTGGTGCTCTGAGGATGGATGGTGCAGGAGCTCAGACAAATATAAAGCTCATTTTAACTACTAAAAATGAGTAACAAACTAAACAGGATCCTTAGGCTGACATAAAGCCAGTGGGGGAAGCCGAAGAGGAACATTTCTGGAAGTGGAAGTGCAACTGCATTCTGAACAAGTAAACACCAGAGATAACTGATGCATGTCAACACAAAGAGCATTTCAGTAATCAAACATGTGATAAACACAGAAGTGACCCTATCTGGCCCTAAGCCCAACAGTCTTAACTGGAAAAAGATAGTTTTGACCACAGAGCTAATCTGTTGGCTGAATTTAAACAAACTGTCAAGAGCAGTCCTGAAGATTTCAACAAAAGCGGACATTCAAGAGGCTATTAGAGAACACTGCCAATGATATCTAGTACTTCAAGATTTCCAAATGCAATAATACTTCATCATCATTGAGATGCAGGTCAAAATGTAAATAAGCCGATCAAAATCTTAGTTTGGATGTCTGACAATATGAAATCTGACAGTCTACCCAATCATACCCCACCACAACACCCCTGCAGATGGTTTCTTAAGCAATGCCTGACATAAACAGAGCAACCTGTGAGCGTAAATCCAAATGAAAACATTCTGATAGAATCACTTATAGGGATCACTATGCACATCTGGGTCAGTGGGACAGTACACTGCACTAAAATCCAGTTTGAGGGTACTTTGGTATGTTTTAGTTTTGGCATACTTATTTTTCTAATATCTGTACTTTTTGTCATATCTCAGTAACGCATTTCAATAAATCATATTTCTAAATACATGCTGCTTTCTTGCAATGCCCTTAATCTTATAAATGTTCTCTTTTCAACTTTGTAATGGACATTGAATTGTTTTGTGCATGACTAGTGCTCTTTAGGTTTATTTGCCTTGGCACTGTTTGTTTCCTTTCGTGATAATATGCTATGGAACAAGACGCAATGCTTTAAAGATTAGATTTTCTATGCGCAACATGCTCCAATAAAGGTGATCCGAGTTGAGACATTTTTTGCCGGTAACCACAGAGTGTTTGTTTAAATCAATGTCCTCCATACCCACCCTATGCCTGTACCTACCTGACATTTCACATTGCAGTAAAAGGCTTTCTTGCACTTCCCACATCTTGCGAGGCCCTCTTTCCTTTGAATAACAAAATACAGTGTTAATATTTAGATACCAAATGGCACAGGGTTAAAAGGTTACTGAAACCATCACACATCCTATATTGCCACCGAGATGCATAAAAAAACACTCATGAGTATGTATGAGTGTGCATGGACATCCAAACATCCTGCTCCATTTACTCTGAGACAAGAAGCAGCAGTTGGTGGTGGCCTGTCGTAACTGATAGCAATGAAGGGCTTTAAAACATTCTGTGGTATTTATAGAGCTGGCCTTGTGGCGGACCAGCTGTCTTTCTACCACAGTGAAATGGTAAAGCAGTCCAAAAGTCTCACCAAAAATTGTTTGGACACTAACATGGTGGTATTCAGACCAGGCCCAATGCCTTCTACGTGGTTGCAGTACATGATCTCACTGATGTGAAGTACAGATGACCTCACTCATGCAGTCTGGACTGCTGCACCAGTTTGGTCTGAAACCATGACCTAGATGTAAGTGACAGCTTAAAAGTGCTTCTTCTAAGAAAACACAGCGTTTAACATGGTGATTCAGTTCAAAACATGCTGGAGTTTGTGACTATAATCACCCACCGACAATCATTGAACCCCTCTTAGAGCAGGTAACCTTGTTAGGGTGAACAGTTAAACTAAAGTATTTTCAATAGAAACTCTTCCTTGCGATACTATTATTTCAGACTTGTCCTGTCTTGAGTCAAGGCTAAATAGACATCTTCCTTAATTGTGAAAACAATGCCACTGTTAGAAGAGTAAATGAAAGAAAATAAAGGGCATTCCCTTTAGACACTGACAGACCAGTGGTTTTTGAGAATTGTGACATTAAAAGGTGCATTCATAAATATTATAAAGATTATTTTGATTTTTGAAGTATTTTCTGCTACTCCAGCTTGCAAAATTAGATATTACAAGAGGAGAATCAAATCATTTGTAATGTTTTTTCTACATGCCTCATACAACCCATCTTCAAAAATACATAAATATTCCTTTAAGGGTATTATAATTCACATCTTCACAACATGAATGTCCCATTATCATAGTTTCTTGCCTGAAAATCAACTTAGATATTGGGCTTGGGCATGGCTATAAACCCCGCTGTTTCAGCCCTGCTTAGTGCAGGCTGTTCTACTTCCAATATCTTTGAGCTGTGACTGACCACACCTCTTTCAGGAAGTAGACGTGGCTTCAGCTTTCTTCTCCAATGTTCACTGTGGCTGTATTCCAGCGATAGTGTATCATTAGTATCATGTTTTATAATAACATTACATCACAGGAGACTGACTAAATTAATGCACCGACAACATTTAAATCTGCTGTGTGGACTTATTTTGGACGGTAAGAGAGACATTCAGTAAAAGATGCAAATGAAACATGAGTTTGTAAAGGAGTGACACGAGAGTAAAATACTGTGGAAACATGCCTCACCTTACTTGGCACTACTCAGGGGA
The DNA here is from genome assembly GCA_036419115.1 of Scarus forsteni. Lineage (NCBI taxonomy): Eukaryota > Metazoa > Chordata > Actinopteri > Labriformes > Labridae > Scarus > Scarus forsteni. Next base: position 2,506,061 of record JAZDUH010000182.1, read on the forward strand.
AGGGAAAGATGATGACAACAAGCAAAGCCAATGCTAAGCTAACCCCAATAGAAAGATTTAAGGCCTCACCAGGTTTTGAAAAACAAGGGCTTTTGTTACATGCTGGTTTTGTTTCACTGACACAGCACATCTGAAGCTCTGTAGAGCAGTGAAGGTAAACATTGTGGAAAATCTCAATACAGCAGAGCTGCTTGCATTAATTTGTGATGCCTGGATATCAGTTTGTGAGTTTTGCTCCTCTCTATAAAAAACAGAAGTGATGTGAGACTTGTTTTTTTTTTCTTTACAGACATAAATGCAGTCAAGAGAAGGTTATAAATTGCAACATACTGCAGTGTTAAGTATCACCATAGCTGGAGTATTGTAAAATATCTAGAACCATGATGATATCATATCATGGGGTCACAGGTGATTCCTCCTAGGGCTGGGTTAAAAAAAATCGATTTAAATCGATTTTGCTTTAACTGGTTCATAATCAATCCATAAAATCCAAAGACCGATCTTTTAACTTGGGTAGTTTTTTCTTCTTTGGATGTGCAGAGAAGCAGCCTGTGGTATCAACCCTGCTAGTCTCGTGTGATCAGCGTTTAGCGTTGCTTTCTACTGAACAAGATCTCAAGAGATGTTACTGCAAACAAACATGGTGGAAGAACTATATGGGCACCACTGGCAAGTATACAAGCTGATGTTTTGATGTACAGTAATTTAGATTTAACAAGTACAAAGGACAATATGAGTTGGACAAAAAACAAGTAATATGCAGAATATGCATTAATGCATATCATTAAAATATGATTAATGTAACTGCTTTGGGTTTAGTTCTTCATGTTAAAACAATTTTTGATGATGTACCAGGTCAAAAGGTCACTTTTTAAATTTACAGCACTATTTTAATGAAGATATCCCAGACTGAATAAATATCGAATGAATTGTGAATTGAATCAATTTGAGACCCTGTAATATCGAATCAATTCGATCCATAAAATCTGAATCGATACCCAGCCCTAATTCCTACCTGAACAAGATGTTCCTTACACTTACACTTGTAATAGCAAACATCTGTCTCATTGAGAGTCTTCTAACTAAGTGATTCCACCAATAACATTATCAGAGAGGATTTTCAAGGAAACTGTTTTAAGTATGCATTTTCTGGAAGGTGACACTAGGAATAGAGGAACAGGAGTTTTTCTTTATATTTTGCCTTATGCTGTGTAACACATCTTTACAGCCTGGTTAAAAAAACCTTATGTCTAAACTACATATTTTTAATCATGCCTGTTTTTCTGTTACTGAGGATTTACGGAGGACTTCCGCTTTTGAAAATGCAAAGCCGCTATTGGTAAGATGGCTTTCAGTCCCACCTCAACAGGGTCTTTCAGTCTGTGACGAGGTTGAGCTAAGGTTTGGTTGGGATGGCACATGCAGTATCATAGCATCCATTGGACCAGCTATCAACAATATTCCAAAGGCTGCACTGAAAATCAAAGGGCTGATGTCACATGGCTTCATCCTGTGCTGTTACAGTCTGTGTAGGGATGTAACAATATGAAAATTTCATATCACGGTTATTGTGACCAAAATTATCACGGTTATCATTATTATTGTGGTATTGTTGCAGTGTGCTTAAAATGTTCAAAAAATACTTTAACACAGTCTTGAAATTATTTAACCCCTTTAATATTATAATTTAACAGTTATTTTGTCTTTTTTTGTCAATAAATGTGTCAGGAAATGTCCTTCGAGTACATTTTTTACACTTCTTTCATAAGAAATAAAAGTAAACAAGTCTCTCAAGTGTTCGTCATTATTATGTTATAAATGCTTAAACTGTGTGTAATTACAAGAAAAAAAGAAATTTGAACTTTAAACAATTGTAAATTAACATGTTCAAAGTTTTGAGATGACAAAAAATAAACTTGACCTATTTTACAAACACTCACACAGTTTAGTTTGTCTGCAGCATTAGTGTCCATGTTACAGCTCGTTATATTAGACCATGTCCATGTCTTTTTATATATTTATTTATTTATTTGCTGACGATAGTCCCTGGAGCAGTTAGCCCCCTTCATGACTCTCCTCTGGTCCCCCCTTTCCATGGCAGATCTCCTCCACATCTCCTTCTTTAATATTTCCAAATTACGATTGACTAAATCTATAAAACACAAACTATGACGGAAAAAGACGAACTATTTCAAAATACGGCGAAACACGGCAAAAGAATGGCAGGGACTTACTCCAGAATGATGCTAATGCTGTTAATTACAAGGTTTATACATTATTTAGACAGAAAATCCTGATAACCACCTGTAATTCTCTCAGGTATGCGTGCCTCCCATGAAGCTGCTTAATCGAGGACAGATACATAGTTCAGGCTTTTCCAGTCAAAGAGCAGCATCACCGTGCGTTACTGTGTGGTAAACAAACACGGTATAACGGTAATTTTAATAGGATGCGGTAACGATTACCATGGGAAATTTTACCGCGGTTTACCATTTTACCAGTAACCGTTACATCCCTAAGTCTGTGGTGGAAATTGGTCACTTCAGCTCATATCAGTGCCATGTTTTCAATGGCTCTGTATTCCCTCTGCCAACCTGAGCAACTGGGCTTAACTACTGATGAAAAATATATATATAACAGTAACTTTTCAGAAGGGGTGGTGGAATCAGTTGTGTCAGGACACAACTGAGAAGTCCTATCAGTACTCAACCAGGTGGAGGAGAACAAAATACACTAAAAGGCATATAACACAAAAACACAATAAAACCTACAGTATTTTAAAAGTGTAATTTGCATAATGTGTGACATTTCCCATTTTATCTAAATAATAAATTATTTTCTGAATATACATTTATCATTGACAACCATAGGTGTGACAACGAACCCCAGTCTCCCCTACATCCCCCGCCCCAGCTGGCAACTTCCTTGCAAGTTTGATATTTTCCAGCTAACTTACAGGAAGTCTTATTGCTCTCTGTTCACCCTGTAAAAAGCTAAAGCTCGGAATATGGGATAAAGTTACGGACATAACCTGTTGCATAATAATTAATTACTGATAAATACTGCAAGAACTGAAAGACACTGCAATGTGCAAGCATGATGCTACTCAGGCAACATGTATTTCACATACTCAGCATTCATGAGGAGGCCTGAGCAGAGGCATTCAGCCTTATGGAATATGATATGGACATCACCTCAGACAGACTAGCTTCATCACCGAAATAGATTTTAACGAGCGACACGTTTACGAGAAAGACCCTCAAAGTTCTGTGGGTGTGTTTGGAGGGCAGCTATTGGCTTGTTTCATCAACTTGTTCACTCTGCCACGTCCTGCAGCTATGAGAGCAAAATCATCAGTCACAGCACACGGAGACATGGAGCAGCAGAAACTCACCTGATGAAGCAGCATTCACAGTAGCAGCCTCTCTCCTTCATTGACAGCACGTAGGAGTAAGCCTGGCAGGAGAACAGCAGCTCTCCAACTTTGAAGGCTCTGGTTACGCGGAGACCTCGTCCCTTTCCCGGACTTTCAAACCTCTCGACCCCCGCGATACTACCTGTCATTTTGCCTTTGTGAATCTTCCTTCAGAATGACTCCTCTCTCCCTCCAGGACCCTACGGAGATGAAGTGGGATGTGGCATCCCGGCTCTAAGTGATGGGGCGGTACCCTCCCAATAATAGTTCACAGAGGCATCCAGGGGATAAGGATGAGCCCCTCTGTGCAAGTGTGAACACAGAGAACAAGCTTAATCCCTCGACTAAAAAAATTTGGGTTTTCACCTTTGTCTGGCAGGTCACAGAAAAATATTTGTAACAACCAAGACCTAAAAGTATGCTTCTTCTACTTCGCCCTAAGTGTGTGTGTAATGTCTGCGTTGCGTTGAGATGATGGGATTCTCTCTTTGGCTACATTTATTCTGACAAAACACATCAAGACACAAAAAACAAACTGATATGAAATAAAATAAAACACATTAGAGACCAAACAAGCATACCTGACAAAAGACAACAATACAAGGGACAAAAACCTCTAAACTTTTCCAGTCCATTCCAAATCCTGTACAGAGTAAACTTAAAGCAGAACAGATGACTTAATGTCTGACGGAGGATTAGGGCCATGTTAAAAAAGTAGGCTAGGCAAAGTTACAAGAATAAAGTCGAAAAGTAACGAGAATAATCTCAAAAAGTTAAAAAGTCTTAAAACCATTTGTCAAAACTTTAGCGGATCAACATAATCCTAAGGAGGACATCTCATTTCATCGTCTTTGCGTAGGCCAATGGCTGCTCTTCTGGTAGCTACAACCTTTCAGAATAAAGTTTGCTTTCTTGTTTAATTTAAATACATTTAGCCTATGACTTTATTTTCGTTGGTTCATTAGATTAATTTCGTAAGTTAATGACTTTATTTTCATAGCTTTAAGAGTTATTTTAATAACTTACTTTTCGTAGCTTTACGAGGTTGTTCTCGCAACTTTGACTTTTTTTTGTTGTAATTTTATGAGATTATTCTCCTAACTTTTCGACTTTATTCTCTTAACTTAGTGCATTTATGCCCATAACTTTACCTTGTTTTTTTTTTAAACGTACCCTTTAACGTGGCCCTACATCATCGTAGATGTCAACTACAAATGTCGTTTACACTTTTCTGAGAAAACCAGCAGCGCCCCCAGCGGCATGATTCTGCCACAGTTTGAAGACTGCACGACGGTAGGTTGCAAACAACGAGCCGGCCGGTATGTCGTGAGAAAGTAATGTAACGTCGCCACTAGTACATTTTATACAACAAATGTGTCCTTAATTAGGGTGATGTCAGCCACGGAGTAACACTGTGTTGGCAAAGCCTTCATTTATTCCCCAAACAAACGAAGCTAACCATGGCAGGTGGGGAGCTGCTAGCTTGTTTTTCGCGTTGCTAACATGATGACGCAGTTGCCTGATACCTGAACTTTTCTGATAGCCTATTGTCACGGTCACTTTGTTTTTATCGTTTTATGCGTTTGTCTGTGTCATCCATTAATTTAAATATCTGACTGTAAGCAGTTATTTCCTTGGTTTTTTCGTGTTGAGTGGTTAAAGTGAACTTATGAAGTGCAGTGCAGCCTCTCTTTGCTCTCGCTTTATCAGCAGTTTCCCCTCGAGGCATGTTAGCTAACCCAGCAATACTGCTAACATTGAAATGACCATTACAAATATATAGGCTGTATTTCTGTAGCACACTTCACTATGCTGTTTAATAACATTAAACAGCCTATTAATGCACAGCAGGTAGGAACAGATCCTAAGATATGCACTCTTTGGTAGCAAATAATAAATGTTTTGTGAAATTTTTGCACTGAAAATCAATTTTCAATCAGTTTATTGCCCTTTGCAATAATTTGTTGACATGTCAACAAGTTATTATTATATATCAATACTGGGGATGTGAATCTTACAGTTTGCAAACTGTAAGATTCACATCCCCAGTATAGATATATTGATGATACTGTGACTCCTCAGTATTGACAGTAATGTATTAGTTTGAAGAGCAAAAGAATTAAAATTAATCTGTTATATTGCAGTTCTCTATCGATGGTCATATCCTTCAGGACGATGCAGCACACATGGACATCCTCACAGGTAAAGAAGTCTAGCTTTTATTATAAGTTTACTTATTTGACAAAGTATTGCAACTTAAAGTTATCTTTTCGAGGTTTCTGGCTACGTTTTTGACAGAGATTAATATGAAGGTTGTCATATGTGTGCAAAATGTTATTGATATTACCTCTTGCACTTTTACTTGCAGGACGTTAGATATGGCAAAATCCCAAATACAATCATGTTAGTTGATTTTGAGATAATGATTATAAAAGTCAACAGCTCATTTATTTAGCAACAGTACATGTGCACATTGGTATCTTAAGTTAACACAATAAGGATTTTAGCAGTCTGACAACCCCCAGAATGTAGCAAAATACAGCTCTTGTGGCTAAAACATACCAACAGACATTGAAATATCTACCACATGTGGAAAAACTTGGAAAATGAATACAATACAAGATGAGGTATAGCTAATGTTTACTCCCTATGACATTTGTTATGGCTGGGAGAAGCCAAATTTAAGGGGATGTTAATGACTCTATCACAGAATTTGAACAAACAGAAAAACAGTGTAAACGGAAATAACATGCAGCAAGAGGCCCAGAAGCTCAAACTGTGTTTGTTCTCATCAAACACTTAGACATGGCAAAACAAACTTTATGATTTCCTTATTTCCAGTGGTGTAATAAAAAAGGCAGCTGCATGCGTACGGCCAGACGATGTTATTTACTTATTTAAAAACTCATCAGAGATCCACTTCAAACATCTAATGCTCAAGTCACACAGTGTTTTAGGTTGTCAGAAAGAGAAGCAAACATCCTCATGAATGCATCTTTAGACTGTCAGTATTGTCTACAGCAGTTCAATTAGGCCATCTGGTGGTGAGGATCAGCAGTGTCACCACAGGTTTTGCTTACATTGACTTTCATTTCCTGTGTGGTGGCAGCAACATGTCTGTTTGTGGATTGTGAGTCCAGGTCTTGTGAATTTTAACTTTTTTGAAAAAGTTTTTCAGTCACAGTTTTCAGTTTGTTTAGGTTTTGATAGCATCAGTTTTTCATCTGTTCATTTTAGGCAGGTGTTTTGTTATTTTACATGAACAAGACATTATTTTAAGGAGAAAAGCTGCTTTTGTAATCACAGAACTATTTCTGTATTTTTTTGTCAGGCAAAAAAATAAATCTTTTTAGGGGTCAAATTAAGCCTTGAATCAGGTTCATGTATTTATTTTGTTGATTTCTGGTCTATGCACAACTAGAGCTGCAACTATCGAGTATTTTTGGAATCGAGTACTCTGTCAATTATTTCTTCGAGTACTCTAACAAGATATACTTTTTTGTTTTTAAACAAATCAATTGTATACAATGCAACATGTTAGGGCTTTCAAAATGAGCAACCAAATGCCATTTATTTCTCAGAGAAGGGTTTTTATTTTAACAACTTTTAAAGTTTAAACCAGTACTGGCTTAAAACAAAGCCAAGACATTACTGATTTACAAAGCAGTAATATAATTCTGCAATTATATTTGTGAAGTGTGTTCTGGAGGGCATTGTGTAGTTTGGATTGAAATCCTTGATCATGGTCTTAAATCCTGTGTCCTCCACCATGGAAAGAGGAGGCATGTCTGTGATGAGCATATTTAAAATGCTGTAATAGTAATAGTTGCAGCCGTAACGACGTGCTATCATGCTAAGCTACGTGCTAAGGTCACTCAGTTTGACATCAGACACACTGCACTGTGTTTTCTTTTCGTCCCTTCTTGTAGTGACCACACACTTGGGACACTCTCTGCCATTTCTTCTGTGGACTCTCTCCTTTCTGTCCCTCTCTTTTCTCTCTTCCTTCATGATTTTACAAGCCGCGCAGCAGCAGAGGTAGCAGGACGCGTTGCGCCGCAGAAATGACCGTCTGTGTCAAACACCGTGCACTGTATAGTAGTCCAGATATATATTTATATGTATAATTATATATTAAACGAGGCTTCGAGGCACACAATTTAATTCGAGGATATTTTGTAATCGAGTACTCGCGAATATTCGAGGAATCGTTTCAGCTCTATGCACAACATTATACAGACCACTATGGACAGTGCTGTTTTTTTTCTGTGGGTCAACAGTGCTCTGTGAGAGCTCCTGCCCCGTTCATCATGTCCGCTCTGGTTAGTTTACAGTTCTTATTTGTGGTAATTGATCAGTTTAACACTGCTTGGGCCATGTTAACATCTCTGTATCATTCTAACATCTATGCTCTGCAATGGGCTTGCTACCATGAGCCAATAGGACTAAAAATGATGTCAAAACAATGGTATACATCAGAGGTCAGCAACCTTTCCAGTCAAAAGAGCCATTTTGCCCACCACACCCAACAAAAAAAAAAACACTCAGTGACGACAGCAGCAGCTGGTGATTCTCCATCATTATAATGACATTAGATCAATGAGCAAACTGCTTCACCATGGGTCATGCATGTTATGTTGCTTTAACATAGCATTATTGTAATACCAGATTATATTTCAGTAATCAATTTAGAGTTAAAATTATAACAATGGTGTGTTTACTTTGATTATTGGGCTTGTTAACAAAACTATCATTCAGTTGATATTAGCCTGTGTTATCACTGTTATTACTTTTTTTGCCATTGTAACTCAGTTTTTCCCCACAGGATAAGGTTTTACTTGCAGTGGGGAAATCCTAAATATTTATTTGACATCAGGTGTGGTGGGGCTCACAGGGTCTTCCCCTCACATTTTTAAACTTGCATAATTTTTTTCCTTCATTTTTATCATTTTTTTAAACTATATTTTTATTAAAGCTTTTTTATGAATATAACAGAAGAAAAGAAAAGTAATGTAAAAAGTAATAAAGAAAAGTAGTGTGACAAAAAGCACTTTGAAAAAGTTATTTATTGAAAACAACAAGTAAACTGAAATAGGCTCTTTATCAGATGATCAAAAGTTTAAGGCCACAGGCTATTAAAGCCAAAAATCTGCTCAAAATGTTCATTTTCAGCTTATTTCAGTTTACTTGTTGTTTTCAATAAATTACTTTTCAAAGTGCTTTTTGTCACAATCCCCCTCCTTGCTGTTGCATATTGTAGCTCTATTTAAAACGTCATTAAGGTCCAAATGTGCAAAATGCATATTCTGGCAATTTTTCAACTGGTCTTAAGATTTGGATGAGGTCTGTATTCTGCTGCCTGAAATAAATTCATAGTATATTTAAAAATATAGTTTGTCAAAGACTTCACCCTTACAGCTCACAGGTGTTACATCTACTGAGTGTTCTACTGGAGGAAAAACAAACAACTTTAACCTCTTAATACGAGTTAATTTCAAGTTTCAGACCTGAGGCAGAGTTTTCTTCTTTCTCAAGTTACATGTTAAAGGATAACTTCGGTTCCTGCAGCTTTTACATTGTTTATAGAATGAAGAACAACAATATACTCACCCAGAAGGCTTTCCTGATGCAAACGGTGCTTCGGGAGATATTTAGACCCAAAATCGAGCAGCGGACACCGATATAATGTAGCCCGTAGGGCATAGATCGCCGCTCCTAAAAACTGCATTAATCGTCCAAAAACTCATGTTTTTCACCAATATTCCATCATGATTCGCGCCGAATGGACGGCCATTGCAGCCTGTGTCTCTCCACACAGCGCTGTGTGGCTGTGCTGACCTCTACACAGACGAGTCTGTTTGCATGCCCTTCGCGCATGCGCAGTACTCTCTGGAGCGTTGAGATCGCTTCCTCATTTCTATCAGCTCCTTATCTGTATAATCTGGCTCCAAACTGTAAGGACGTCCATCATATTCAAAGTCCTCCTCCACAACATCTTCATCCCATAGATATTCGTCCATTTTGCACAAAACTGGAAGAAGAAAGTCGATTTGTAGCTGCCCTGGAACAATGAGCCGCACTGCGCATGCGCGAAGAGCATGTAAACAAACTCGTTGGTTCAGCCACACAGCGCTGTGTGGAGAGACACAGGCTGCAATGGCCGTCCATTCGGCGCGAATCATGATGGAATATTGGTGAAAAACATGAGTTTTTGGACGATTAATGCAGTTTTTAGGAGCGGCGATCTATGCCCTACGGGCTACCATTATATCGGTGTCCGCTGCTCGATTTTGGATCTAAATATCTCCCGAAGCACCGTTTGCATCAGGAAAGCCTTCTGGGTGAGTATATTGTTGTTCTCCATTCTATAAACAATGTAAAAGCTGCAGGAACCGAAGTTATCCTTTAACACACCAAGATCATTTTGAGTCCACTTAACCAAGAGTTGTTTTTGAAAACTGCATGTCTGCGAGTTAAATAAGTTTATTAATGTACAGCCCCTTTACTTCTGTATGGATTAATATTTTTACTTGCAGGACTTAGGACAGAGTTTGGGAGCAACGGCTGATTTTAGCAGTTGGAGAAGTCTTTTATTCGGATGTTTGTTCTTTTCCATGAGTGCAGCAGAAGCTAATGGCATCCTGCATGTTCTCCCACTAAAAGAAAAAGTAGATATTTTTTTTTAGTTTCAATTGTAGTGCTGGTGTGTTAAGCTCATAAAGTGATTTAGTTTAGTGCACCAGTGGTATGATAAAATGAAGTCATGTCACTGGGAACCTGAGACAGCTTCACTATGATTAATTTTGGGGTTTTAAAAGCTGTAGGACTATTTCTATTTCTTTCAATTACAAAGATTTGAAAGACAGAGCTGCTTCTTTCTGTTGCTGCTTCATTGCATCCCATTTCATGTGAAAGCTATCCAACAAGTTGCCCAAACTCCATAGAAACTATGCACAGAAATGAAATGCATGGAAGCTGTATAAACAAAACTGAAAATGCAGCAATTCCCAATATTGAACTGTGGTTGCTGCACTAAGCCATTCCAAGTTTATCAAGAATAGTTGCACCCCTAAACAAGTGAAATGAAGAATTGACACATAACAGACTTCTTCCACCTACGTATCACATTCTTCTTTCCAGTGTGACTCTCGTCTACATTTGTCATTAATTTCCACACACTGGCACCCATTCATATTCACATCAAGTAAGATTCAAATATTTAGCTTTTGGGTGGTTTGGGAAGAGCAGCACTCTTAAAATAACCTTTTTTCCACAGGATGTGAGATGTTGAGGAGTAACTCCAGGGGCCAATTTTGTCATGTAGTGCCATCTTGTGTTTGTTTGCTGTAAGTGCAGCCTTCAGTGACAGGGAATCCTGTCCATTATGTACAGCAGTCCACAGGTCACTGCAGAAACGGACAGATTATCTGACAACACTGAGGGAGTTTTATGGGATAGACAGGTCTCCTGTTTTTGTAAAGAGGGAGCGCTCAGGTCAGGGACTTGATCTTGAGTAAATTGAACACCAACACAACACACGCACACAGCCACTCCCTCTCTCTCTCTCACACACACATAAATACATAGACAAGCACAAACCAGAGTGAAGATTTGTCCCTCATCTGTATCTGAAGGCTTTATCCAACCTTGCCCCAGTTTCCCCTCGATTTATTATAATTCCATTTTTCCAGTCTTTCAATCTAAAGATTTGTTCCTCCTCATTTTTTAATAATGTGCAAGCAAGGGAGGCATGTCCCCGGGAGATTATGTGGTCGTCTTTGGCGTCTCGTCTTGATTACATCAGAGGAACCTGATTTGATTAGGAAGAAACCCCCTGTTTTGGTATGTGCTCTCTCTAGACCTTTCCCGCTGTGCTGATTTCTTGCTTTGTCACAGGGGATGATCTTGATGAATATGATCTGAAAGAGCGGGGGGGAGAGGGGGATTAGGTGAAAGGATTATAATTTCCAATGACGAGAAATAATAAGAAACAATAAATCCTAAGTAGATTTAGTTCTCAAGGAAACCCTGTTAGGGAAAATCAACAGAATAAGAGACAGGACCGAGGTATTAAATAGATACAGGCAGCCTGACCTGTCTGAGATAAGTTAGTCTTCTTTTTGTCCTAAGCACCCAAAATTAATGGATCTTCACAAACATCTGTATTATATAGAACTTGTTTATACCCATCACTCCATAGTTTGTTAAAAACTCAGTCCATACTTTGTGTTGATACCGACTTATATTTGTCCTGAATTAATAGTTATTGCTTAATAATTTGATTATGTGGTGAAGGAGATGTCCTTACTTAGATACATTAATCAACTGTAGGGATGCCCCTGTCAGTTTATCTGTAATTTTAAAGCATTTTTAGTCTCTCTGGGTCATTAATACTAACAATTGATGTTTATTTCTTTCATTGTAGTGGCTAATGGACTCAAGCTTGCATTCTAGTCTTTCTGATTACTCAAAGCATTGTTACACTGCAGGTCACACTAGCCGATTCACACACATTCTGGGTGAATCCCACTTCTACCCCGGAGCCCTTCCCCTTTGTCTTACCCCTTCCTCTTAGCCCTCTGTTTTGAAGGCCAAGGGGACAGAGTGAAAACACGCCCGTGAGAAACGCGACACCACTAGATTCCTACGTCATTACCAGGAGCCGCTCGCTGGCTGTGATGTATTCAAATGCAACAGTAGCCGTAACTACAGCTGCGAAAGTTAGCTTGTTATGAGAAATTTCAAAATATGACCAACAGTTCAAAACATGATTCATATTTACTTTATGATTTAATTTGTACCTATAATTATGAGCTTGCTTTGGTCTCCACTTTGCCTCATGTAGGTGGGTGCTGTGTATTTTGGGAAATTTTCATACCCCTGAGGTCCCGGTCTGTCTTTGTTTTGAGGGCTATGTACTACTTGGTCTTAGCCCTTGCCCTCAACCTTATGGAGAATTGGGACACCACTTCACTCGATGCGAACACGCAAAACCAAGGGGTAAGAGGAGGGCTAAGGTGTGGAGTTGGGATTCATCCTTACTCACATACAAGAGCGGATGATTGAGGTTTCTTGCTCAGGTTTTTCTCTCAGTGTAAGCTGATACATCCACACATATTCATGCACATCTACAGTTCCCTGAGTTAGTAATGGAATCAATTTGGGGTTGAAGGTCATGCTCAGTGACACATTAATAGGTGACAGCTGGACAATCTCCAGATTAATGTCGTTCCTACTCCTAGACCATTTGAGAGAGTTGTTCTGATATGAGTGGGTGTTCTGTGCAATTAGCTTAGCATTCGATCATTGTTTTTACCAACTGGACTATGCACCCCTGAACATGGTGGTTCTGACTTTCTTTCAGTTGGCCCCTGGAGTGGTTTGTTAGCAGAGAGAACACAATTGATACACCAGCCAACACAAAACAGGGCAACTGGTTAACTCATCACACTGTGGTAGTAGTATAGTAGTACAGTAGTAGTAACAGCAATTGCATTACAGCAATCAGGCAAATGACCAAGTTCTGCTTAATGATCATATTTTGGATTCCACAGAGTCACTTTCTGTGCTCATGCGAAACATGCCATATACATAGCAAGAGGTTAGCATTACTTGCCATCTCTGCAGCAGATTGTTGCAGGTCTGGACAACATGGACTGATTCAAAAAGTAGTTTACTTTGCAAAATGAAGTCCTGCTTGTTTAGTTTAGTTTAGTTTATTGATTTATTTGACAGGGACCATGTACAAATACATTAATCTTTCAGTAGAAAAGATGCTTTGTACCAGATTTAGCAAATGCTAATTTCCATCTGCAGTCCCTGGGCAGGTTCACAACAATCACAATGCAATTACATAGCTGTTTATGTTAAAAACTATTACAAAACACAATACATTAGCTCATTTAAAATTAATATACATCAGTGTCAAATTCTATATACAAAATCAATCGGACTGATGCTGACACAGTTGGTTATCAAGAATATATTTCTTTAGATTTCTAGAAAAAATGTTTAAATCTACAGAACATTTCAGACTGTCTGGGAGCTGATTCCATTGTTTAATGGTTTTGAATGAAAAAGCAGAAGAATTTTTCTAAAGCTGCTCTTTACTTTTAAGCCTTTTTGGACACCTCTACAGGTGTTGGGGTGTAATAGATTACCATTCTGTCTAATGTCTTGTGTGGTTCGCTATAGACATCAGTAAGTGTTTAAAGCACCCCTTATTTGTGCACAGGTTTTGTTTTTACTTATATTGTAATGATAAAAATGCTTCTTTGCGTAATCTTACAAAGGACATTTAAGCTTCACTATGAACCAAGGTTCATTTTGTGGAAAGCTTAGCCTGCCAGCTTTTTCCCATAATGCATGGCCAACTCATTGTCACAACTACACTGGCTGTGATGTAATGACCTAAGGGCAGCTAAGGCCTTTTGTGGACTTCCAGAAAATACTACTGTATAAACATGAATCTGTAGGAAAATGTGCAGATTTGTGGCATTGTTTTTCACTGAAGTGGAACAAACCTACTGAGCTATAAATGATGTGTCATTTTATGGACAGCAATTGAAGTCAGAACTTTTTAATCAACACTCCAGTTGTCCCATTACACGCTGCATTCCCTTGTCAGCCATATAGATAACCAGACATTTCTTCATAAACATAAAAAAACGTGTGACTTGCAATACATTATTAAGGCCTTTGTTATTTCACTCTGATGATTTTAAGTAGTGAAAAGAGCATTCGGACTCCATTTAATCTTTATACTGTCTCAAATGTTATCATGAAATATTCTCAGAAAATCTTTTTTTGTGTTTCAGAAAGTGTGACTGCATCAGACAGTCACAAACTAATGCAAATTATTTTTTGGTTTCTTGTTAACAAGAACTAAATGAAAAACTGAAGTAATATCCTTTATAGTTTTGACTTCTCTGCATCGTATCAAAGTTAAACTAGAAAAGCACTCGGAGAGCGCAGACCTCCGCCAAGCAGCACAGTTCCCTATCTCCCAATGATAAAGAATCCTTTGAACAATTCCTGGATCCAGACGGTGATCCGGATCAACACCAAAATTGAATCACTTCTTCCTTTTCCCATGCTGAACATTTCCTGAAAATTTCATCAAAATCCATCCATAACTTTTTGAGTTATTTTGTTCACAGACAGACAAACTCTCCGGAAAACATAACCTCCGTGGCGGAGGTAATAACAGAGGATGTGTTCAAAACTGAACAAGACATAAACTATCACATAATAAAATTAATATTTTTATTCCTGTCACTAGCACGCAGTAGAGCTTGAATCCTGGTTGGTATGTTCTCCACAAGTCGTCCACATGTTGAGGGGTAACCATGTCTTTTATTCTTCCAGATTTTTTGGTTGACGATGATGGGATAACCTATGTCTCTTATTGATTTGAAGCTTTTGGATAGCCTGCAGGACCTTAAGCAATGATTTAGGCGTTGGCCATTAAAATGGGGGTGGAACACTGGACGCCAGTTTTTAGGGGTGAAACGAAATTTCGTGCCACGAAATTTCGCGAAATAAAAAATGACGAAATAAAATTCAAAGACGCTCGAAATAAAAGGACGGAATAAACCCTCCTCGCCTCCCGTAGCAAAACACGCTGCAATACTGAGGAGGACGAAGTGGGGGAATTAGCTGACGCTCCTTCGTCAAATAAATCGGTTGTGTGGACCTATTTTGGCTTCCCATGTAAAAGACGAGGGAATGGTGAGAAGATTGCGGACAAAACAACAACCGTGTGCAAAATATGCCGCTACAGTTCACTGTATACTGCGGCGAGTACAACTGGAACTGAACTGGGGATAGGCAGCGACTGTATTGTGACGTCCGTTTGGACGCAAAAATAAAGGTGACTCTGACTTGCGAATACCTGCTTTTATTTAACAGTCACTGTGGGCTGTGACCACGCCAACTACAATTTTAATTCAGGAACAAAACAGTGAGTAGTAATCTCTAGACCTCCTGCTAACGGCTCTCTACCTCCTCACTAACACATACACACACACACTCTAACTCTCCCCTTCTGAAGTCTGACCCGCTCGCCCCGCCCTCCTGGTCCATTCACTGACCGTCAATTCATAGGAAACATTAAAATACACATTGAACACATAACAAAGTGTAGAACTGCTCCCCTATGTTTGTGTAAGTCTGCATAAAAAACAATACTTGATTTTTGCATCTACTGTTGAGTTGACAGAATTTGATCATACTTGAAGATCAGAAGTATATGCACTGTTATAGGTCTAAACTGCAGCTCTGAGGACTGCTATTTGTTTTCCTTTTCATTCAAGGATGTACTTATCCTGATTGTTACAACAACACAGCACTTTTTATTGAGATTTTATGTTTGTATTTGCACTGTAGTCTGAATAAGGGGAAAAAACTACAATTTTGTTTTTTTTCAAAGAGCATTTATTTTGTACTGATGCAGCAATATTTTTTGTATTGTATTATTATTTTTTTTGCATTAGGGAGAAAATAAAGAAAATGAGAATTTTTGCACAACTTCCTACTGTTGGGGATTTTCCTTAATCTTTATTTCGTATCGTGAGCCCTGTTTCGTATTTTGTATCGTTTCGTGAGTTGACCATTTCGTTACACCCCTACCAGTTTTGTTTGACCACTGCTGCTGAAGCTCACATGTACCCCTTTTCCACCAAGCTGGTTCCAGGGCTGGTTCGGAGCTAGAGCCAGACTTAGCACCAGTTCTTTGGTTTTCCACAGGCTAAGCACTGGTTGCTGGCTCTCAAAACCGGTGCTTGGCAAGCACCAACTCTTTGCTGTCAGGGGGTGGGGGCGGGATTAGCAGAGTAAAAACACGGAAGAGAGCCATTTTTAAAAAGACGAGGTTGGAGTAAGCGAAAAACAGATTGAAAGAATATATATCTATAAAGAATATATGAAGAAAGAATATAGGGACCAGAAGACCGAGCTGGGCCGTAGTGGCAATGATCGGCCACGTTTTAACATCCCGCATTACAAAATGCTCGATGCTGTTCTCGGGGACCGACCGGCGTGCAGCGCTACCGGGGCATTGAATTCGGCCACAGCCATGCTGGAGTCTATGCAGGAGGACACAACCATGGAGCAAACGTCCACAGAGCCTGGTAAATATATTGTTTTGTTTATTGTTGGTCGCTAGTTGTTATGGGAAACTGGCGTGACGTATACATTGACGTGCTGACGTAGCTCTCTGGCCGGCACCCGTTTTTGGAAAAGTAAACGGTTCTTAACCGGTTCGCACTTGAACCAATTGTGAACCGGCTCTAGCACCAGCACTAGCACCAGCCCTGGAACCAGCTTGGTGGAAAAGGGGTAATGGTGTCTTTGAACGGTTTTCCCTGCACACACAGATCAGGATGCAGTCTTTCTTGCTGAAGAAAGCCTTGGATGCCCAGATCTTGGTTTGTCTCCCCAGCTCTTGGTTTGTTTGTATTTCTTTAGTGTGTCCAACGTCTGTGACTGCAGTTGCACTTTTTGGCTATCTGTCGGCAGCTGGACATTTCCTGCCTGAGAATCTGTTTTTTCAGGCATGTTTCCTACAGTAGGTTCCTTGTTTCAGACATTTTTTTCTCAAATGAACTTTCAAACATACTGGCTTTATATAGACACAAAGCACAGCAAAAAAATAGTGTCTTTAACAAAAAGCATAACCTTAGCCATTAGTTGATCAGTGGTACCAAAATGACTCAATACTCCATATTTTTTGTATTTCTATAGAACCAACCATTGAAAGTTTTTAATGTTTTTTTGATGCATTTTGTGTTTGGCTGTGACTGCACTCAAAAAAAATTGGAGTTTCAAGAGTGTGTCTTACTGCAATATATCACAAATGCATTGTGTGTCCCTAAACTTTTTTCCAATACTGTACTCTACTTGACTTAAAAGAAAATTCCCAATGAGCAACCTAATTTTTTCCTTTTAGGGTTGTCCAGATCAACTTTTTAGGCTCCCATCCTAATCTGATTTTTTAAAATATGAGTACCAAGTCACCATCTAAAATTTGTGTTAACCCAGAAAATATAGCTGCGTAGTATTTTGTGTTTGATTATTTTTAAAATATATGAAGGATCCTAAATTCCCCACTACCTCCACCCTCTTTCCCTCTGAACCCCAGCCACAAAGGTCTGTGAAGACCTTTATGGTCCTCAAAAGAACCCTGCATCACTGGACTAAATGACTACAGACCTGTCGCTCTGATGTCTGTGGTCATGAATCCTTTGAGAGACTGATGTGGGCCACCTGAAGGACATCACATGACACCCTGCAAGTTGCTTACAAGGCATTCAGGTCGATGAATGATGCAGTCAACATGGGACTGCACTACATCCTGCTCCACCTTGATGCTCCAGAGACCTATGCTGGGATCCTGTCTGTGGATTTCAGCTTGGGGTTCAACACCATCATCCCTGAAATCATCCCATCAGAAGCTGTCCCAGCTCACCATGCCAGTCTACCCCTGTCCGTGGATTACGAACTTCCTGACTGACATAAGACAACGTGAGGCTGGATAACGCTACATCTAGCATCTGGGCTGTCAGCACTGGCGCCCCCCAAGGATGTGTCCTCACCCTACTGCTCTTCTCTAGTCTACATGACTGGATCTCAGGGAACCCACCTGTAAAACTCCTGAAGTCTGCCACAATTGTCATCGGACTAATCTGGGACAGGGACAGGGACGAGTCTGCAAACAGACAGGAGCTAGAACAGCTGATCCTCTGGTGTGGTCAAAAGCACCTGGAGCTAAACCCGCTCGAGACTGTGGAGGTGACTGAACTTCAGGGCGCCCCCATCATTAGAAACAGCATGGTGTTTACTGTGGACACATTCGCATTTCTGGGATCCACAATCTCACAGGACCTGAAGTGGACCCCCCACATAGACACCATCTGTAAAAAGGCACAGCAGAGGCTCTACTCCCTGTGACAGCTCAGAAAGTTTGGCCTGCCGCAGGAGATGCTGGTCACCCTCTGCCCAGCCATCATCCAGTCTGTCCTCTGTATGTCCATCACGGTCTGGTTTGGATCCACAACCAGGCAGGACAGACACAGCCTACAGAGGACAATCAGTTCTGCGGAGAAGATCACCGGGGCCAACCTGCCCTCTATCCCAGACTTCTTCTGGTCCCGGGTCAGGAAGCAGGCAGGTAGCATCTCTGCAGACCCCTCACATCCAGAGACAAACTGTTCAGGCTCCTCCCCTCTGGTAAGCGCTACAAAGCACTTTACGCTAAAGCCACCAGACACAAGAACAGGCTTCCTCTCCCAGGCTTTTGCTTTGCTGAACTCCTAACTGCCAATGCCTCTCTGTTTACCTTTATATATAATCATTCATTGACATCCAGTCTTATTTTATCTTGTACATATTGTAGGTATTCTTATTCCTACCTTAATTTAAATTATTGCTTAAAAGTGTAATCCCTCCTTTTCGATTCCTGCCTCTGTTGTTTGTGTATGTATGCCCTATCAGTGTAATATGTAGATCCTTCTGGGCGCTGGGAGATTGCTGCCTGTTGAAGCAGCTCTGACTCAATTTTCCATATTTGTTTGTTTTTATCCCTTTGTTGTTGAAGCATCTTCATTTATTTTTGGATTAAACTGTATATAATACTGCAGTGTTTTAGTTATGGTACTTGCTGGCAGAGTTTGTTGCTCCTATTGGACTTTTCTTTGTTTACAATGCTCTCCAACAACTCGTGAGGAACTTCTGCAGCACCTTAATGGAGCCAGTCTCCCCTCTACCTAAGGAGTTATGGAGGGCGAGTCAAGTCAACTGGCTCTTAGGTCAGAGGATCGAGAGGGACAGGAGCTTGAAACCTTTTCTTCCATCGATCATGGGGAACGCAAGGTCACTCGCCAACAAGACAGAGGAGCTGATGGCATTAGTGAATAGCCAGCGGAGCCAGCAGAGTGATAAGAAGCCGTCTTTGTGAACTCGTAAAAGTGTTGTCCTGGACATGTGACTGTGAATAAGTGTCTGCACCTCTAATGTTGAACTTAAAGCAGTGGGATTACGCCCGTATTGTCTTCCGTGGGAGTATTCACACGCCATTGCTGTGGCTGTTTACATCCTACCGTCAGCTGCAGCAGCCGGTGCCTGTGACGTCATACACGCTATGATCACGGGACTCCAAACCCAACACCCCAGTGCTCTCGTACTGATCAATGGGGATTCTGATCATGTTTCTCTCTCTACTGTCCTGATGAACTTGGTGGGCCTTCAGCTGGACAATCTGGAGACCATGGCTGAGTGGAGGATCATGGACAAAATCAGGGTGATGCTGGACAACCCCTCTCATCCTTTTCCCAGTGAACTGTTGGACATGGGCAGCTAATTCAGTGCATCATCCCTCCCACGAGTAGAACTGAGCACTTCCTTTGTGCCAACTGCCATCAGACTTTAAAACACAAAAAAACGAACAATTGCTTTCTGAACTGTACTTAAAGTTACACTGTATTGCACTTTAATATACAGTATATGGAACTCTCCATATCCTCTAAACCTGCTGTCTGATCCATATTATTGATGTTATTTAAAACATTGCACTCACCTTGTTGATTTATTTTAAGTCAATTACTGTAAAATACTTGTAGCTAAAATAATTTGCACTGTTAAATGTCATCAATACTGCTGTTACCTGTCACGCTGTCACTTTAGCATCACTGTAACCTTACCTTACCTTACTGCACAGACTGGCTCAGGTGTCCTGTATGAAACTTACTGTGTTGGTTTTATTTTTAATTGATAATTGTAAATACTTCAACTACTCTGTTTTGTTTTTCTGCTACTGTAGAGTTTATTGGTCTATACCTTTACATGATTTGTTATTCCATTAACCTTGATGCATGCTACTTTACGTTTGTACTTACCCTGTAACGCAGCCTGAATTTCCCCTCTGGGGCTCAATAAAGGTTAATCTCATCTTATTCCTTGTATGTCTAACAAACCTGGCCAAAACAGCTGATTCTGAAGAACCAGTTGTAGCCTAAAAATCCACCAGGCCTTATGTGTTGTAACCAACCCTGCTCTGGTAAAGCAGTGGCAGCAATGTAGTACCCATACTGGAAGTCCAAAAGCTCCAAAACATCCATCTTCACCACAAAGGTGATCTGGTTATACAAAGGTTTGAATTCAACCACCTTTTCTGTAACTTTTCCTTTACTTTTTTGTCCTTTTTAAAAGTACAAAGTTTGTTATTTCGGCAATGAAGCTGTTCCTTGTCCTCAGTATCTTCAGTTAGCGCGCTTGTATTCTGTTTTAAGTTGAGCATCTAAATCTTGTATGAAATTGGTTGTATATAAAACAGCTGTAGCTGTACTGTCACGCAAAATGGTAGTTTTGTAGAAACTGCAGGTGGCAGTTTGACATTTCTCTGTCTATATTAAAGTGTTTTTTTACCCACTCTGCTAACATGTTAACCACAGGACTGCTACTGCTACATCACTTTTGCATTTACCCCCTTTCATAAAGTGAGTTAACTCGTGGAAAGGGATTGATACAATTGGGCCGAGATGATCAGTATGAATTCTGATCCCTGATCAGTTAGAAACTGCTGGTATGTGGTATGATCAGTATCAGGACATCCCTGCTTCCAATAGCTCACTGTGTTTCACCACTTGGCTTTTTGAGGCAAATTGAGGAATATTTTAAGATTTAGGGTTAACATAATGCCTAAAGGTGCCTACACACTGAACGCACCTTGAACGTCCTCATCAATCACTCTACATGCAAAGTCAATGTACAGCCATGATGAGGCGGGGTTGACCCTCCTGTGATATGACTGCCACGTTCAAGACAAGCAGATCTCTCATAGGCCATCACCAGAATTGATCTTTTCAGGCAGTGTCGTGTGTGGCTGTGCACCAACAGCAAATCAGCGGTTTGTGCTTGTGTGATGGTAGCTGTGACAGACAGTTTCTATTCTGGACTACAGAGTAAGAATCTATGTCTGTGTGGGTCAGTGAGTACATTGGTTTTGCCTAGATGGACTGCAGAGAACTGGCAGAGGATGCTGCTGCAGGGCCATCAGCTGCGGTGCTTTGTGGTTGGTAGGTGAGGGAAAAAGATACAGTTGGAATAATATCAGCTTATACATCCTATTATATGATTTATGATATAATAGCGGTGAAACTCGAGCAGTCGTGACATCACTGAGCCACGGTGACGGTGACCAAAATGAGGTATTTATGGACATGCGACGCAACTTCAGTAGGCAACGTGGTTATGAATGCAGAGTCGCTTTCGGTGTGAGTGCACCTTTGGAAGGAAGAAAGAACATCTGTAAGCCAAATTTAGTGATATACACCCAACATTTTTGCCATCCCCTTGCCCTTTTGTGTAAATCATTGTCTTGTCCTGGGATTGCCTTGTGATTGGTTGAAGTTGTACTCCACCTACCTGCAATCAAATGAAATACTACACCAATTCTAGGCACAAGCTCTCAACAGCTTTAAACAGGGGAAACAGCAATAGCGATAAGGACTCAAAGCTTGATAAGAGTCCAATCACCAAAAAAATTAATTATATCCATCTATAGTAAGGGAGCATACCAGTTGAATCAATGCACCGATGCTCCACTAGTATCTTACCTACAATAAACATAATAAAAATTAAAAAGGATTAAATTTTTTTTGAAAAAAGTTGAGCGTATTTACAAGAAACATGGAATGAAATAAAGAGCCAGAGAAAAAGAAAAAAACAAAAAAATATAGCAAAGGCTATTTTGCCTTTTATTTTTTTTTTTGGAGAAAAACATATTTGCTTTCATCTGAATTCAGAACTATATGAAGAAACATAGGCCAGGAGTGTTGTATAAAACTTGAAATATAGCAAAGGCTATGAAAAAGGGTTACACATATTTTGGATATATCTGAATTCATGTTTCATCACAATATTGAACAATAATGTGAAACATTACCTCCTTTTCCTATGTGGAGCAGGCACTAGGTGCGGCCTGTTTTCAGTGACGTGGTACTGTGGCTCAGAAGCATTTGCAATATACCTCCTGATAGCCTTCCTGCAAATACAAAATACACATTCAGTCTTTTCTACTCAATCAGCAAGGCCGTTT
This sequence comes from Scarus forsteni, assembly GCA_036419115.1. Classification (NCBI taxonomy): domain Eukaryota; kingdom Metazoa; phylum Chordata; class Actinopteri; order Labriformes; family Labridae; genus Scarus; species Scarus forsteni. The sequence goes on from JAZDUH010000182.1 coordinate 2,528,569, forward strand.
TTGAACCAAGTCTAAGCTCTTGCCCTGTATCTGTCACACTCTGATGGGTCATTTGTTGCTTCACTCTGCTTTCACCCTCTGGAAAAACTAAACTCTTGGACTGCCTTGCTCTGGTAACTTTTTAATCTGCGTAACAACGCTCACCACCATGTCAGATTTACTGTCTTATAATATATCGGCATGTTGCTGTCAAGCTCCTGCCAACACCTTTTCAAGTATCAAACTCCATAAGTACTTGTTCTGTTTTTACACCCTTTGAACATACTGTATGTGTAACTTATGGCACTGGTGTTGATGGATGTACGCACTACATTGTCACATTGTGGACCTCGTAAAACAGCAGCTGTTAATGCCTCGCTGCCACGAGGTCGCAGACGAGGGTTGTGTGTGAAATCCAGAGTGGTTAAAGACCCCTTGCTACTTTGGGTGGTGCAGTGGTGCTGGATGGAGGCCTCCTCACCTCGTACTCATGACCTTGTCATCACATGCTGCTGCCAGGCCGCAGTGCTAACTAGGGGTCATCATCAGGGCATAGTTTGAGAGATGGACAGTGCAGTGTGTGAGTGTGTGCTAGAGGAGAGAGTGGGGATGGAGTAATTGATAATTCTGGGCCGTCTTTCAGGGAGGGGTGCGTGCCAAGACCATATGTAATTGTCTATTATTCTCTTGAGCCGAGCCCAGGCAATATACATAAATCCACATTCTTTCTGATGAACTCCCCGACTTAGACAGTGTCTACCATGCCGCCTTGTCCCTTGTCAGCCGGTTAGGGAGCCAAGCCTTAAGCCTGAACCCCCCCATGTCTCCACTCCTGGCTGAGGGGGGAGAACCTGACGCCTGCCTGCCCGCTCTGCCGTCTTAGCCCTGTGGGCTTTGCAGGCGCAGAGATTCATCTCCCACTGTTTATCCATGTGTCTTTGCTTTGGCTCAGACTGTACGCTGTAGGCCACTGTGGGCTGAGTGGGGTCTGCTGCCCTGTGTCACCCACCTAAGCTCTGCTTTCACTGGAGGGCTTAGCGCCTCACCCCTCGGCCGCTTTATGAGCAGACAGCTGGGCTAATCTGTCTCTCTCTTCCCTTCTCTGTCTCCCTGTTTTCTCTCTCCTTGGGTCTTGGCTTTTGGCTCCTTTGGTCGTCTATTTGTAGTCTGGTTTGCTCTCGTGGCTTTCAAACACAGACACTGCTGTTATTGTTTCCACAGCACACAAACACATACACAAACTCTCCATTTTGTAAGTCTCTTTGCTACACTTCCTTTACTCCCATTCAGTTGAAAATTTAAAATGAACTTAAGGGGAAAAGTTGAAGCTTCATCTTGGGGTCTGTAGAGCAAATTTGATTTTAGTGCTTTTTGGTGAATCTCAAGGTCATGGATGTCTGACCTTTATCTCTCAGAGCTCGTAATGGTTGTATCAAAGAAGGGTCAAGACCCCAAACCCCAGACCTACTTTGAAAAAGTCAGGACATTGCTTTGCAACACAAACATCAATTTGAATTGTGTTTACAGACAGAATTAAGATAAAATGGACCTACATACGTGTTCTTGTGCAAAGATTCTTATTGGTAGTTTGTGCTAAATCTGTAAATCCTGGTTTTATTTGATATATGTAAACCAGATCTGAATATTTTGAAGAAAACAGAGCTTCATGTCCACCATGAGACCCTCTGTTGCCTCCTGTGAGGATAGGAACAGAGGTTGGGAACCAAGGTGGAGAGGAGTCTGCTTTGACTTTCTCCAGGGAAAAATGTAAAACATTTTTTGCAACATTTTGTATGGCTGGTGTTTTGGCTCAGAGATGTCAAATAAATTGCCTAACCAGAAGGCTCTTCAAAAAGTGTGACAAAGCTGAGTCGTGGGAGAAGACGTACAGGCATCATAACACATACCCAAATACATGACTTCAAGTGTCACAACATGAACGAATCACAGTATGAATAAAAATAAGCTACAATACAAATGTGGCAACTGTAATAAAAGTTGTAGAGCCAACTATTGTTCATTTTGTTTTGCCCTTTATTCCACTGTGTTAAAAAAAATCTTATGCTGGTAATATATTGTACCCATTTGCGTACATCTTTTCTCTTAGCTACTTTTTCTTTATCTCCTTTTTAGGGGAATATATAATCTGTTTTGCAACTCCCAGTTACAATGTTTTATGTGTACAGAACATGGTTTACATGAATAAGTATATATGTAATCTATGTTCTTTTAAGAGGTCTGTCTAGCAGGTTGTAACCTTAGTATGTGTGACTTTAAAGACCCTAGATACAAGTGGAAATATGCATCTGCTGCTCTTATTTTGGGTGCCGTAGAATGTTATGTTGTGATAGGCTGCCACATTAGATAAATGATAGGAGTAACACTGCAAAACTGGGTCTTGAGTATTTCAGTTATTGAGTTATTCAGTGCAGTTTGATACAGTTTTGAGATGAGCCCTGATCTTTCATTTCCACTGCCAGGGACCTCACCTGCATGGCAATGTAGCAACCTGCAAGATGAGGGTTGTGCTAGTGACGTGTCATTCCCTCTGTTCGTCCCCCTCTCCAACAATGGTAAGGACTGTGGGAACCTCCTAAGTACCAAGGGATGGGAATTGAAAACCAATTCCAGTTGAGAATCGTAAACTTGAATCACAAATGAGTAATTTGTGATTTATTTATACTCCCTTGTTGATGTAATGCATGTTGTAATTGATATAGTATAGTTCACAGCTATTAGCAGGTAAAGTGTTTTGCTGACAATCTTCAACTATCTTGATTTCTTAATTGTTTGCATTTTTGTACTAAATGACATCCCCTCTCTTTGGAGTATTTCATCCAGTCTTTCTCCATTGTCCCACCTCTCATACCTCCTTCCCTCTGTCCTTCATCTTTTTCTCCTCCTGCCTTCCCTCCTCCTTCCTCTCTTCACTGTCCTCTTCAGCCATCCGGCTAAACTTAGAAGTGACAACAGTTGCAGGGTGACACCAAAGGCTAAATAAGACCAGAACAATAGCTTCCCCTCCCTTCCTCCCCTTCCCTCATCCCCATCTCCCCCCTTTAATAGACTGCCATTGTTCTCCTCGTCCACTGTTGCTCTTTCACAGAGTTTGTTAGCTATGCTAATGAAGGTTGGGCTTGTGTGGGTTTAGCGAGTGGGGATTTGATGCTCTTTAACTGGGCACTTTTAGAAAGGAGAGGCGATCATAAGTGTGGTCGGGCAGCTATTTACCACCAGTCAAATGTCACAGGCGTGTGGAGGAGTGGGAGGGATCGGTTTCATTTCTTGTGCACTAATTCAATTTGACATGGGCTGTGATTTTCATAACCTGGACAGTCAGCAGGATATCCAATAGAGGGTATTATGTAAGAAAATGTACCATTGCCTTTTCTGTTGTATGTGTCAGCATGTCAGAGTCCTTGAAGTAAAAAGGAGCGGAGTAAGACAAGATGCAGCGACAACAACAGTAAGCATTGTGCAGTCAGTCATCCAATCAGTCAGTCAGTCTGTAAATAGCCCAGCTGGTGGCTCCTTTGAGCTTTCCTCTAAGAGGAATTCTCTTTCTCCTTGGTGTATAAATAGCACCTGTGCATTGTTTCCTACACCCACACTGCTGCAATCAAAGGAAGTTGGCCTGCTAACTATACAGTTATTTTCCTTTGTCCCTAAGTTTAGCCAGCGTGTAAGAGTCAGATGTGTGTTGCGTGAGTGGATGTGGCTACATGAGCAAGTGTGTGCATGCTCATGAGTATTATGTCAGGTTGTATGTTTATTTATGTTTGTAATCGTATATGTACAGTGATACATCCTTTAATTGTTTGCGTTTGTCCGTGTGAGCGTGTCCATAATCCTCTCATTGACAGCATAACCTTTTATTAGAGGAGTCATGTGCCTTTGCAGGTTGTCACTGCACTGGGAGATGTTCAAATTCATTGTTCAGCCAGCTACAGTTGTTGCCAATTAAGGAGTTCAGTAATCATTATTATTGACCTGTTCCACAGCTGACTTAAGAGAAAATATTTACCTTACTATGGTATCCACTCATTTGTCATTTCTTGTATTTCACTTTCATAAAAATGCAGGCATATTCCTACATTCTGCACCTAACTATTGGGGTAATTCACTGAGGGTGCATGACATTATCCTCTGTAACTGGTTCCAACCATGAAAAGGGAGACTTGAGATAGATAAAAATGACTGCAGCAGTGGAAGAAGTTTATCTGATTGTAAGGGGATAACAAACTTAAATGTGTGTACACTTGAAGCAGGGGCATAGAATTGGGTAGAGATGCTAGGGAGACATTGCTATCAATATAATGCCACTACCACATGGTCCCTAACACAAAACACAAGCATATTAACACAGAATCACTCTTTACGTTGTCTTTCTCATCAGCAATTGCGGCCACCTGCAGCACCACGTTTCCCCAGGCCGCCACCAACATTATGTTCAACAAAGTCTAGCCTCTGACCTAATATTGCTCATCGATTGGCTTTACTGTTTCTTGCTAACATGTGATTGGCTGTCCCTGCTGTCCGTCCATCTCACACCGGTAGATCTGAGAGGAGCCCGCTAGCTTGTAAAATGCTCCTGTACTCGCCCGCTGTTATGGTTGCTAATTTTCCAGGAGCTCTATCTGCTGCTGTAAGCTGTTAACATGTTGAGCATTTTTTTTTGCTTGGGTCATGTGATGTCATCTTGACAGCGGTTTCATTTACGTTAACATTTGTATCTGTGTCTGTGTGCTTGTGTGTGTGTGTGTGTGTGTGTGTGTGTATATGTGTTTGGTAATTAGGCACAGCAAGCATGACGAAGAAAAGAAAAAGTGGACATGAAAGAATTTCTGTAGAAGTCAGATTGTAAGTTACTGAAAGGGTATATAACATTATAGCTAAAAAAAAGCTTATATCAAATGCCAAAGAGGTGCTTATTTTCTTTATTATCCATGTATAAATATGTGTTGAAAGGCTGCCGTCTAAGACCAATGACAAAAGTTTGTGGGAAAAATGCAATAAAACCTCAGATAACAAACACAATTTTATACATTGCTGTTGTTGGGGAATAAATAACACTTATCAGTAGTAACTTTGAAACTGTTTTCTCCTCAGACTTTAATCATACCATCAAAATTTATGATTGTTGCATACCAAATCGTCCCACTGTTCATATGTCATGCATCAATATATTTATTGTCAGGGGACAGACAGTAGAGATGGAGGAGGAGAGGACTGAGGTATGATATATAGAATAGTTTTGCCTGAATATTTTAGTTTGCATGTTTGTTTGATCAGCTCCCCATGACGTGAAATAACAGTCATAAACGTAAAACATGTCAAGTTCCAGGGTTGCAACACTTTATGACCCCACCAGTGTCAAAGTCAAACCTACACCCTCGACTGGAAGTGTTGTGTCCTCAGCACATCATTAAAGTTTCTGGAACATCTGTTCCAAAACAATCCCCACAGGGACTCTTGTGCATCCAAAGACACGCTAAAGATTTCTTTTTCTGGTGCAATCCTCATGTTCACAGTGACGCTGTGTAAGGCCTTCAGAACCATAGCGACTCTTACTTTTCAAACCTTCATTAATCCTTGAATAAAGAAAAATGGGCACGATTTTAAAAACTCACCTTTCGTACATTGAGAGCATGTAGATGTATTATAAATTTAGCTGAAGCCATTTTTTGAACCAGGTCGCAAAGACGTGTATTAAGGTGGTAAAAAATGTACTTTTCCTGCACAGAATCATTTGTGTCAGCCTCAAGTGGACCCTCAGGGTACTACAGTTTTTGACTCTTCCCCATTGGCCTCCTTTTTTAGCTCAGGAACTGATCGTCTATCACTCTCTTGACCTCAACAACAGGAAGTTTATCTTGAAAAAAGGCAAAGCCACTTGGTGGAAGCACTTTGGGCTCCACACTGGTGATGGCATAGTAAAAAAAACAAACCTGTTGCTGTTGTTGTTGAGTCCTTTTATGGAGATGTGAAGTGACCTAAAAAATGTTTTTTTGTTTGTCACTAAAACCTCATACATTGAGTATTGAACAATTATTGTTGAAAAAGTTTAAAGAAAATAAAATCAGCTGAATGTTCCAACTTCACACTCTTTAAACTTCAGCATCATTGTGTATGTGCTCAGTGTTTGCCTTTTTTATATTATATGGATGAAAAAACACAAACCTTGTTCTCTGTGTAAACCTGATGCTCTTTTATTGACGATACAATTGGGGAAACATGGAAATTAGCGATGATAGCTTAAATCATACAACACACAAAGTTCAGGATGATTCGCTTTGGCTCACATCTCTGACATTGCTTATTTTGCAGTGTGACTACAGCACATACACACATTGCTCACAGTGATATACTGTATGGTCCCCCAGTGTTGTCATGTGTATCTTTTGCCAGATTCTTGCCAGTACATCCCAAGATCAGAGTTATAGAAGTCAGATCTAGGTCACTTTGGCCTCCAGTGTGGTTACTCTTACTCATGGCATTTTTGGTGAAACACTCTGAAAATTAGAGCTTGATCACATACTAAATATTAAACTATCAGGACAGATAATAAAAACAAAGTTTTCATTTTTTTCCTGCATCCAGGTTGAAAGTGGTGGAGTTTTTTTTTAAGTCTAACTAGAAAAGCACTGGGAGAGAGCAGACCTCTGCCAGCACCATAGTCCTCAGCCATATTGTTATTTTCACCATAAATATTAGTCCTTTCTTTATTTCATCTAAATATTTAGATTCCTTGACCATGAAAATATACAAATATGCACAAATGCCAAAATTGGTCCTATCTCGCAATCCTTTAAAAAACTCCTGTATCCAGACGGTGATCTTGATCACTCCAAAAATCTAATTACTTGTTCCTTGTCCCAATCCAGACATTTCCTGAAAAGGGGTGACAAATGTATTATTTTCCTAAATTTTTGTTTCCCAAAACACACAAACCCTCAATATCAACGAAGATCCAGGGTCATAGTAAAATCCCATAGATTGTAGTTGAGAGAATGAAAGCAGTGCTAACTTCTGGATCGGCCTACAAAAATCTGTCATCCCTGCACAAGTACTTTTTGTGCAAAAAACAGAAACAGCAAACACAAGAGAAAAGAGTGCTTTAAAATGTTTACAGTCTTTATTTACATTTTAACCAGGCTTTACTTTTGGTTCAAATGCTGTGTGCTTTTAAAGTGAGAGGAGTAACCTCAAAATTATCATTACAATTGGATTTTAAAGTGTCATCCATGAATTAAAAAGATCGTTAGAATCAGATTTGTATGATTGCAGTATAAAGTTAATGAAAATTAGATATATTTGAGCCCACCTTTTAATAAGGTAATTAGCTCTATTTGAATGAAGACCATTACATGTTAATGCTCTCTCTGGCCCAATATTTTTGCTCTAATTGCAGATGCCAGCCAAAGTATGACTGCCCTGCATTTTTTTTATGTCACATGACTGATTCAGATGTGTGTCAAAGCCTTGACCTGTCATTCCTCTGTGCTGCTGCCACAGATATCCTCTATATCAAAATATGTTTACCTCAGCCAATCAGCAGCACTACTGTAATCTCTCAAAGAAGAAGCCCAGTTTTCTAGTTTCAGCATGATTAAATTCGCACACTCACATACTCCTACAAACATTACAGCGCACAAGTTAGTCATCTGACACACACAGTTGCATACAGAGTGAAACAGATCTGTCGTCCGTTGACCAAGTGGTGGCGTCGAGGCATCATCGGTCACTTGGAGTCTGTCAGTGACTCACCAAGGGCACAATGGAATTAGTGAGATTCTCCGCAATGTGACAGCTTGCTCTGGCTAAATGGTGTAATAATCTACCCCTCCTCTCACAAACCTCCTGCAGCACACACACACATACCCACACACCCACACATACTCATCACTCCCCCCTTCCATCCCCCCCCATACCAACTGGCACAGATAACATTGTCTTAAGCTATAAAAAAGATTTTTTCCCCTCCCTCCATTGCGGTAATTATTGAATTAATGCAGATGGAGAGAGACATCTGCATGTTAAAGTGTTGGCCTCTCTCTTATGCACAGCAGATGTTCCCCTGTCATTTACTCAAATTATGCTGCTTAGATACACTGAGGGACAGAGAGAGAGAACGAGAGGGAAAGTTACTCGCCAAGGCGACATTGTCTTAGAGCGATCAGAGTGTCAGCTCCAAATCCTAAATCTGTCCTTCATGTTATCGCCTACTCTCTTCCTTGCAGTGTTGGTTAATGTCAGTCATGTGGCTATATTTGCCTTGTCATTAATACTTAATTACTTGAATATAATACCAGGTAATTTCTGACCTTTTTAGAAGCAACCCTTGGTTTACATAAGGCCACATTTGTTGGGCACTGGTGTCCTAATGGAAAGTTTAAATGCCTTATTGTGCAGAGGTTGTTTTTCTCAGTCGAGGCAGGACAGCTTCAGATCAGGCCTGTGGCTCCTTTCCACATCAGTCCTCCCTTTGTTCATAGTTTCTGAGCCTATCTAATAGGCTGCCTGATAGTGGCAAAAATGTAAGATTAAATTTCTTGTGATATATTGAGATTGCAGTTAAAGAACAAACCACATTTAGTCATGGCACCTAAATACATGTAGGTGTTTTAAAGTACAATCGTGAAGACTGAAGAAGACAAATTAGATGAAAAGATTTGGGAAAGATACAAAAACCTCCAAATAATGGCAAATGAAAAAAAAGCAAAAAAGTGCATGTCCTGTGGCATTTTAGTCTTTAGATGACAATTATTCAGTTTTTTTGTGGACATTACTTTAACTGAAATTGAAAACCAGATAAATTGCCTTAATACTGTCCTGTTTGAAAAAAGAACTTAATCTGTAAAAGCTAAAAAGAAGTGAGCATCAGAGGCAGTTGATCGGAAATCAGATACAACTATTCAAATTAATAAGCTCCCCTGAGAAGCTCTAAGTTTGTCATTTTTGCACCCCCAATGGATAAAACGGAGTGTAGATGTTTTCTGACAGTTGGAAGGTCTCTCCCTAGAACCTTTAAAAAAAGGTGTTTTCGTTGGGGCTGTCATGTTATTACTTATTGATTAACGTAGCCAAAAAAAAAACAAGCAAAACAACAACATATCAATGGTTAAGATATTACTGTGGTATTTGTAGAAAACTGGAAAACAACAACGCTATAGGTCAAATTGATCTTTAGCTTTTTGTGTGGTGGTGCTTTCGAATAAATAATAAATAAATAAAATAATAAAAACAAACATGAGGATGTTGAGAGACAATCTCCAAACTTAACTGTACAAAATTCATACAAGAAAAAAGAAATCACCTTATTATTCATTGAAAGGCTATCAAATGATAAAACAGACTGATTTGACCCAAAATACCAAAAAGTTTGTTTCTTTTTTTATTTAAAGAGTTTGTCAACAGTTGCTAAAGTGGTGAAAACATTCTAGTTTTCATACTCTGAGGATCCCCAGTACAGCTAGATTCTCATTCAGTCTATGATGTTGTCTTTGTGCCTCTGCCTTTTTAGGGCTCCCTCTCCCACTTAAAATGTGTCTACTCTGGTTGGTCAACTGACCCTCTCAGTGGTAATTGGTCACTTCAACACTGCTCAACACCATCTTGTCAACAACACTGCAGCCATTCTACAGCTTATGCCTGAGCCGGTGGATTTAAACTACGAAACAATGGTAGGATGTAACACTGGTGTTGCTTTGTTTTGTTGACCTACTTACAAGCACGTTTGGGTGGTTTGCGCATGCACCCTGCGTTTTAGCTCTGGATGGATTTATTTCGAAAATTACACCAAGTGCTAGTCTTAGTGTATAAATAGATAACATAACATCATTTGGTAAAAAATAAACAAGCAACTCACAACAAGCAAACAGGACCGTTAAGGTTGCTGAAGAGTTTATCTGATGACTGTAGGCAGCGGCAGGCTAATGCTACCCATTGACACCCAGTGTTTGGGCTAAGCTAATTACTGGTAGTCGAGATCTTCCTGTTTCTTCCTTGTTTCTACACTCACAGTTGGAAGAATGGTGTCTTATCTGCTTGTCACGGACTTGAAAGTTAGCAAGACTTGAAAACAAAAATGTTGCCTTATCTCCTTAATGTTGTCAGTCAGAATTGTGCCAGTTTGCATACTGTTGTGATATAAGGCAATATTCATGCAGCAACTCTTTTTTTTCAGTTTGTTCTTCTTCTTTGTTTGTTCCTTGTTTGATTTGGACGACTTTCATACCCACCTCAAACCGAACGCTGGCCCACTTGGAAGCAAACTAAGATCCCTTGTTTTCAGGTGGACCAGAGATTGGTTCTTTAGTTGCTCCATAATCTGCTAGAGCTTTCACACCACATCGAATGAACTGATCGTTCCAAAAAAAGGAAAGTAAATTTTTATCTGGACCAAATATGTTAGGTCTAAGCACCCTATGGCCCATTTTCCAGTGTCTCTTCTCCTTGTCTTTGACCCCCCTTTTTTTATTTTTGCACTGTCTCTTTAGTGTCATTATTGGCATAAAAGCCCTTCCCCAAACAAATAAAACGTATTCATTGCAATACAAAGGTCATCCGGGGGCATTTCGTTCAGATCTTGTTTTATTGGGGAGACATGCTAAAGAAGTCCGTGTCACAAACCATGCTAGTTTTATTTCCCTATCACTGTTGCTTTAAGGTTAAGCTATCCCTTAATGTAAGCCTTTAGTTACACAATCTAGTGTTTTGTTAACATTTGAGCTTTTTTTTTTCAGATGGTTATCATCATTACCCTTTATTGGGATAGCTCTTGTTTTATCATGCTTTTTTTTGCTTATTGTAAACCTCACTCATTAACATTAGTTTCTGGTTTTAAAAGAATACTAAAGAAAAAAAATCAGCCTTTTATTTTTGGCTTTATTTGCTTTTGAAGGTCAGAAAGAGACTTTGTGGTAAACTGAGGTCTTTCTCCAACCAAAATCTCAAGAAAGTGAAATTAGGGTGATTAAAGGAAAGAAATCAAAGGAGGGTCAGCAGTCAGATAGACAGCAGTCAGATTTTGTGTTTTACTATAGTTAACTTTTGAAAGGTCTCGAAAGGTGGCTTACTTTGCTAGTTTTATTTTAAAATCAGTTTAAGGGGCACTGCTTGAGTTATTTGGATTTCAGAGCAAGAACATATTCTTTACAACAACCTCCCCAGTGTGCAAATATGATGCCGTTTCAGGAAATATGTACAAGCTAGCTTAACCCCACAGGTAACCTCCCGACCCTCATCGCCTGGGCATGATACAGTAAAGATGAAGCTGAAGGGACAACATCCTCTTGAAGATTATCTGTCGATTATTTCAAGTCCACTGTGTATGAGTGTGTTTCTGTAAGTGTGTGTTTGTGTGTCCCAGTTGACAGATAACCAGGGGACCTTCTCCTTGGGATTATTTTCCAGGTTGTTTCGGCCTCATCTCACCGGATTATGTTGATAAAAACATTCTTGTATTATATTTCTGTGCTTATTGTATTAATACTCTCAGGCAGTTCTGAGAAAAAGCTTCGTCCCATGCCTGCTTTAAGGTAATCTTCTTCCGCTTGAGCTTTTAAAATGTTTTTTTGGGGGGGTTGGTCGTCTACATAAAAGCTGTTCTCTCCCACTCTTGAGACTAGATTTTACCTCTTGGTTTTGACTTCTTTGCTCACTTATACAATAATTTGTTCACCTTTATCAAAAATGTGGGTCTGGTTTTTCATGACTGTACTTGTTTCTGCAGCCATACACTTACAAAAAGTTTTGATAGCAAATTGCATGCTTGCCTTTTGGGTATTGCTTCCTCTATTTTCAGATGAAAATAAGAGTGCTTAAGATCCACCCGTGCCCCTGAGGCATCTTATTGTCTCTAATTGTTTTGTGAAAAGGCAGTTTTTTTATCCTCCTTTCATCAAGATACATCTTACAAAATAACCCTCAGTCATCTTTTAAGGCGTTGAATTTGGCAAAGCTAGCAAGCTGTAATTATTGTTATAATAGAAGATTTTCTTTTATACTTGTTAGAGAGATTAAAGAGAAAATATAAAGCATATCCTTGTGTATTAAACAAAATTATTGTTAAATGCAATGTTGCCCTTTTATGACACTAATAAAAACAATCAGTACACTTGCTGCTTATTTAAGACATTTGGTTTTGTTAGGCCCTTGGTTGGTTCTCTCTCTCACAATGACTGTGGACTTCTGTATCACACACAATGGTGTAGCAAAGTCTGGGACGTGTCGATAATTTTCAGCAAGACAATGACATATTTTGTATTGCCGTGCCAGCAAAAATAAAGCCAAAGCTACTTCAAGTAAACTAATTCCAGCCCACAACTAAATGGAGCAAAAAAATAGCAGAAAATCAATTTATGATTATAGTCAACCAACTACATTCTCTCTCTCTCTCTCTAAATATATATGTACAGTACAGATATATCAGGGGTGTAACGAAATGGTCAACTCACGAAGCGATACGAAACAGGGCTCACGATACGAAATACGATGCAAAATAAAGATTATAGAAAATCCCCAACAGTAGGAAGTTGTGCAAGAATCTCATTTTCTTTATTTTCTTCCTAATGCAGACACACAAAAAATATAACTGCATCAGTACAAAATAAATGCTCTTTGACAAAAACAAAGTTTTATTTTTTCCCCCTTACTTAGACTACAGTGCAAATACAAACATAAAATTTCAATAAAAAGTGCTTTGTTGTTGTAACAATCAGGATAACTACATTCTTGGATGAAAAGGAAAACAAATAGCAGTCCTCAGAGCTGCAGTTTAGACCTATAAATGTCTGAACTGTGAACTACAATATTTAGCTTATAACAGTGCATATACTTCTGATCTTCAAGTATGATCAAATTCTGTCAACTCAACAGTAGATGAAAAGATCAAATTTAGTTTTTCTATGCAGACTTACACAAACATACAGTTGCTGCCTGTCTCCAGTTCAAAGTAGTTGGTAGTTGGTAGTAGTACTCGCCGCAGTATACGGGAAACTGTGGTGGCATATTTTGCACACGGTTGTTGTTTTGTCCGCCATCTTCTCACCGTACTCTCGTCTTTTACATAGGAGGCCAAAATAGGTCCACACAATCGATTTATTTGATGGTGGAGCGTCAGCTAATTCCTCCACTACGTCTTCCTCCATATTGAAGCGAGTGGTTTGCTACAGAAGGCGAGGAGGGTAAACATCACCAGTCATGCGCGCGCTTTAAGTTTTTATTTTTTTTATTTTAGTTTTTATTTATCATACACACAGAAAGACTGAGAAATAAATGGTAAAAGCTAAAAATGTCAAGCCTGACCTTCTAATTAAAAATATGATAAAGCATAAACATAAAACATAACTTTATAATGGTAGTGATGTGAAAGCAAATCTGTGGGCATTATGATTTTATCCAAAGCTATTTCTTGGCCTGGATATGCTAAAGGCCCTTTTCCCATTACACAAAAATCTTTCTACTTAAGTAATTACACATTTTCACTTATTTTTTATTTTTATTCTTATTTTTTGGAAGTCAGTGCAATTTTTTTACAGTAAGTTTGCTGGTTGTTTTTTTCTTTGTCTTTCTTTTTTTTTTTACTAGTATCTTAAGTTAAAATTGTAATTACACAGAGAGCTTTAGGCCTGTCATAAGTGATGGGGTTGAAACTGGAAAATTGAGCGAGAATTGCACATCTCCATCAACGTTCAGATGTAAAGGTTATTAAGCAAAGCGGAGCTGTAGACAAAGCTGTGGGTGTCAAAAGCTGGCACAGGTGAACTGTCAAAGGCAAACATCAAATAATATGTTAGGATGTTTTTAGTAAGTTATATGGATTCCAGTATCCCACAGGAATTACATCCTTCATGCTTCTTGGGGCATCAGCTCAGTCCAATAGTGCTGTCTGTTGGTAATTGGAAGGTTGCAGGTTCAAGCCCAGCTTTGGCTGACACATGGTGACTTGGGCAAAACACTTACTCCCATGCTGCCCCCTCTGCTTCATCAGTGACATGGCCGTGAAAGGGCTTGAATGTGTTCAGCAATTCTGATTGCAAAAATACATCAACACTCTGAGCCATTAGTGAGTGAGTGTGAGTGAATGTAACGCTGCTTTAAGTAGTCAAAGGGACTAAAAAAGTTTCATACTCTCAAGTTCATTTATCATTCTTGCAGTATTCACTGTGCATTGCATCAGAACATATGGGCAGACATGATGGTATTTGTGCTTAAATATTTCTGACTAGTATTATTGAGAAATAATAAGCACCCATTTTGGTAGTGGATTAATTTTGTAAGCTACTTATCAGGCACACATGCAAACCACATGTGGTTCAAGTCTGATGATTTCATAATTTTCTGCATTTACATTTTAATTCTTTCTAATTTAACTACCTTGCTAGATTTCAACATATGCCATCTTAATATACCGGTACTGTTTCCTGGATAAAGTAGTAGGCCTTAATGGGCCTTTTTATCTATTGATTTAAGTTTCAAAGATAACAAAAACAAACAAAAAATCCAAAGAATCAGCACACTCATCTACAGAGAAAGTAATCACTTTGCAGAGGGAATGGTTCACAAGGTCTGCTGCTGTTAGTCATATTACTGTGTTTTGAGGTGGTCAAAAATAACAAGCTGTACTCGCTCTCATATGTCCTGATACAACTTGTTCTTCATTTCCTAAGAATCATTCTGTGATTCAGCCCTTTCAAGCACATTTACCCACACACAAACACTCAAGCGCTTTCCCTACCTCTTTCTACAAAACCAAACAATCCAGCGAAATCTGTACAACTTCCTTCTGTTCTCCAACCAAAAGCCTTAAAGCCAACAGATGCTTTCTCGTTATCATTGCCAGTTATCACTCTTAGCTCCCTCTGATAAGACTTTACTTTCTGACCCAGATGTTAAGGAGTTCAATTTACCAGATGCACCAGAAGAGCGGACGGGGAGGTGGAGGGATGAGTGAGCATCGAAAATACCCGCAGGCTTGTGAGATGAGACGTAATATGCCTTTTATTTTTTATTTTTTGGCCCAGTGTTGTTTCTGAAGCGGCGTTAGTGCAGTAAGGAGCTCAGCATCTAAAGAGGCTTTGGTACAGAGGGAAAGATGGGCCATATTACAGCGAGGCCAGAAGCCTGCTTGATTAATGGGCCTGGATAATCACCTCATCAAATCACTCTCACTTATTAAATCTTGTTTAATATCGTAATGAGGGCCCTCCTGAGCTGCTTTGGTAAATTCCCCGCATCTCCCTGGCTCTCAGTCTCTCTCGCTGTTCCTCTTCTCTCTTTCCGTTTTTACAGGAAGACTTGTAGTGCCAAGTTCCTCTCTGTCCTTTATCCCTTTCCCTTGTCTCTTGCCTCCTCTTCCCTTTTTCCCCTCTCCTATCCTTGCATCACCCCTTCACATTCCTGGAATTTGTGTCTTAGTTTTCCGACTTCACAGTGGCTTAACAGTACACAATTTCTGTGGGTGGTGTTACTATATACACAACCTCAGTCTATTCATTTAATCTCCCTTATTTATGATGGATGATGTGCTGGATTGTATCATCATAAATCAGAGTGCGAGTGGGTCAGGACCTGCTTGAATAGTGATACCACTTCCCAAGGCTTTGGTACACTGGCGTTTATGGAAACACTTCAGGTGAGGTAATATCTCTCCTGTCTCCTTTGGTATGATTTGTGATCTCTACATGTAGTATCCCGACATACGCTGCACCACTTCTCTCTGTTCATGTGTGTGTTTGGTTTCTGGATCTCCTTTACTTGACCTCCAAGCTACTGCACACAGCGCCTCACAAGAAAACAACATGCCATTGTCTTATTTATGAGCCTCTGTGTGGCACAGTCTTGGTAGCACTGCCATGCTCGCTTGCTTCTTCCAAGGAAGGGAAAAATATTGCTTCCTTCCTCTTTGTTCTCTCGTGTCTTTTTATAGAGATTTCCTTCCAGCACTGTCATCCAATATTTGGACCTAATCCTTGGTACTTTCTCAAGGCCTGCAGGCTGTCAACAAGGCCGAAGAGATGATTTTTTTTTTTGCCTCCTACTGTTTTATGTTCAAGTTTGGGGAGGACTATGTGGCCTCAAGATTATATAATTGTTTTTCTAATTTCTTGTTTATTTGAATAGAGGACAGCGCACATTAATTAATGTTATTATGTAAATGTGCCAGATTTAATTTAATTGATGTGATCCATTTGTATGGTCGTGTACAATCTTAAATGAAATATAGTACATCAGTTTGAAGGAAGTCTGCATTTAGGATGTTTATTGTGATGAAGACAAAAAGGGGTTTATTTATTATTCAGCTTGCAAGCATCCATTTTTTTATCCTAGACCCTTCTTTTCTAGTGAGCTCCTGTCCCTGATGATAAACTCCCTGATTCTGTGTAAACCCTTCTACCATCACAGTATTTAAGTAGCTTCCCTCTAAGGTTCAGTGCTTTCAACAGCAAATTAACCAGTTCATGTGGTAGCGGTAAAAGAACAGGAATGCATGACATATTTGATACATTATAGGCATTAGCTGTTGCTTGCCTAAAAAGTTCTATATCACTATCATCCAGTTTTGACATTTTTTCAGATTATAACTGGCATATGGATCACATGTGTTGGCCAGTATATCTGATATATGTAATATCAACAGAACACACAAATGTACCTTATTTCTTCACCTTATCACTACATGGGTACATTTAAATTTAATAGTTTCATTTTTTAAGAGTTAGATAAGGTTTTTTCTTGCTTTACATCTGTTTCTTACTTTATGTTAAGTAAACGGCTCCAACTAGTTGCAGTTGGCTATACTATGCATCATTTGACAGAGACTGGTCTCCCTGACAAGGGGCAGTGTAAAACAGCCAAACCAAGTTAAAATGAAGCAATGCTTCAGCTTCACCCTGGAAGCAAACCAAGTCTACTGAACTTTAGGTTTGAAATCAACATTAGTATCTTTTGGGATGTTTTTAACCCATTTCCCAATTTGGACCTGATGTCTCCAAAGACAAC
Source organism: Scarus forsteni (assembly GCA_036419115.1). Taxonomy (NCBI): domain Eukaryota; kingdom Metazoa; phylum Chordata; class Actinopteri; order Labriformes; family Labridae; genus Scarus; species Scarus forsteni. The sequence continues at coordinate 2,545,552 of JAZDUH010000182.1, forward strand.
CAAGCTAGCATGAAGGACAGGAAAAAAAATCACCTTTTATTCTGTGCAGTTTTCTTGGGTGTAGTTTCTTACTGTTTTTCATTTTGCTATATGTGTATCTCTTGTCTTCTTATGAAGGTTTACACCAAATGTCCTTATCCACAGGTTGAAATACAATCTTTGTTAAATCTGATGGCCTACAGACAGGGATACTGAAGCATGTGCCTTCTGTGCCCTTTTCACCATTTTGTTGTGACATGGTTTGCTTTTTCTAAAGGAACTACCTTCTACTACTTTCAAAGTTTGACCAAAATTTTGTCTCCAAAGACGATAAAGCTGGTGCCCAGGAGAATGAATAGTTAGTCCTCTGCTTCCATCTTGTTTTTTTTTTATTCAGGGTTATTAAGTTTGTTACATCTGCCAAGGTTGTGTTTATGCCAGCACTTGTGTTTGTTTTTCTGTCAGCGAATCTCAACAGACTTTTTTGACATTTTTTTTGTCACTTCTGCACAGCATTTGATACCAGGAGTTTTATGTTTTTGACATTGTTGAAACTGAAAAACTATGAAGGCCTTTTTCGTCCACACAGAAATACTAGACTGCTCACAAAGCGGAAAATATGGATGGATCGATAAGCAGAGTTTATATTGGCTTTAGTATCAATAAAAGCATATCAATTTCCTTTCCTAATGTCACCCAAGTTATTCCATGTATCTCTAAATGTGGATTGACTGTCAGCAGAGGAAGGTAAAAATATTTCATCAGTTCCCCTTCTGACATTTGGATTGTAGATTAGTTTCTTGTGACGACATCTCTGGAAACAGAGTCTAGCATCAAGAAGGGTTAAAGTATTGTTGAACCTTTGCCAGGTTTATTGTGAGTAAGTGTCTTTCTATGGACATCCCCTTCCAGCACCCTCATCCCAAAGTTGGAAGCAGTCCTTTGTCATTTCTGAAGGTAGCCAGGCAGGCAACAACTGGCTCAAGGTGACCAGTTCAGGCTTGAGAGGGAGGTTAGGACCGCATCTTCCCTCTGAGTGCCTTCAATTTTTTGCCTTTATTGTTGGGAAGCAGCTGTCGGGTACCTGGACCTCATCAGTGGCGCCTATGCTGGGTATCTTGGCAGCGAGGCTCCATAGGCTTTGGATACCAGAGTGAATCAATTCTTAAAGATGACTGTCTGCGTGCCGTGTCACATGGACAGGCCCAGAGTGAAGGGCTTAGGGGGGCTCTGAAGCTGGAATGCTCTTTGATGGAGAGGCTGAAGAATGAGGGAGGGGAGGAAAGGAAAATAAGGGGGGGGGGGGGGTCCTATTGTTGTGCCAAGGAATGCCCTTGACGGAGATGAAGGGGTATTGTTTTTATGCCCGTGACCTCTTTTGCACTTAGGAATGATGGAGCCGCAAGGGTGATGAACGTCTCTGCAATGGCGTCTTTTCTGTTTACATTAATGTCCAGAGGAGTGTGGCAGCATGTTGTCAGCTCCTCCTTAACTAAGTGTTGAAAGTTGCTCTAAGACGCGGCATGTGTGAAGGGCTTACCGTTCAGCAGCCTTCAGAACGTGTAAAGTTTGCTGTAATTGGGAGGCTGATAAGGTCCCTTTCTTGTAATACCCTTTAAACCAAACCCATTCTCAGCTGAGGTTGACAACAGCTGAGAAAGGCGTTGACGACCTACCTGGCTCACAAGCCTAACCTGCCAAGAAACTTGAGAAATGAGGATCATGTTGGATGACAAAAATGGTTTAGAATGTAAACTCACCCCCTGTCCTCCCACACTCTCTCTTCTTCTTTTCCTTTCTTCTTATATCCCTTTGGAGAACAATACCCTTCATGCTCTCCCCTCCCCACAAATCTACCTTGGAAAAAGCAGGTTTATTAATAGTTCAGAGCCGGGTGCTTGGGGCAAACTCCACCAGAAGGTTAAGGATGAAGGGAGTTAACAAACTGAGCATGGCAGCCAGCAGCCGCAGCAGTAGCAGCTTCTTTTTTAGAGAACTAGCCTTATGCTAGTCCCGTGTCCATATCTATTTCATGACAAATGAAATACCAAAGGCCCTGGCCAGAAACAATGGCTTGTTTGGCTGGCTGGAGGCGGTATGGGAGGTGTTGGTGGTGGTGGGCAAGGGGTGGGGGGGCTAAGACTGGCTTCCAGCCCCTGCAGCTGTCCCGGTTGTCACTCCTTGTCTTAAGTCTTACTCCTGGCTCAGCTGTGCATATGTGTGTGTGCGTGTGTTTGTGTGTGTGTGATCATGAGCCTCGAGAGATGGGCGATTTGTGGGACTCAGCAGCATCTGAAAAACGGCCCCAGACACAAAAGGCAAGTTGAACGGTGTTAAGACCCCTTCGGTATGGAGCAGACCCCAGGCATGAGGTCATCATCCTTGGTTTAGCAGCCTTTGTCCTGCAGCCATATTGACGGGAGGGGTGGTTATCAAAGACAATTGTGGGATCGCTTACAGCCATCAATGTCACTCAAGAAGATACAGCAGCTCTTCAATAAAAATACTTGTGATTGTTTAGCAAATGTAACTTAGATATCCAGATGTTTTCACAGCAAAACAAACTGCATTGTGAGTTAAAGCAAATGTCTTACTAATGATACTTACATAGAATTAAGTAGCTTCATCTGAGCTTGGTAGCAGGTTTTTCACCTCTTTCATGTGGGTCTCACCTTAATGTGAGTCATAAAGTCTGTGAATCTTTTAATCTGTGTTGATAACAGGTGATAAACTTTCCCTCGCTGCTAATATTCCACAAGTAAGCCTGCATGTAGCAAAGAAGTGAGGCAAATCTCGTCCCGCCTCTCTCTCTCTCCCTCGCTCTTCCCCCCCTTATGTCTCAGAGATTAGCCTTTGCTCAAACACCTCCTGTTCATCTAAGTAATTAAAACATCAGAATTACTGGATTATAAACTGCTTTCGATTTAATCCAGCACTCGATGCTCCCACCCTCTTGCCAAATGGGTCAATAGGAAATATAATGGGTCTCTGTGATTTCTGATTCAGGGATCTGGAAGTGGCAAAGGATGCCAATAATGGCTATTAAAAGAGATGTGTGTGTTTGCATGTGTGCATGTGAAAGCGAGGGAAGCGAGGCCCAGACCGGCTTTGCCCTGAGTGCCATCTGTCTTGGACCCACTAGACCCAGTTTAGACTGGAAGAAGCCAAACCAGTTCAGTCTCCATTGCTGCCCCTGATGCACTGTAATGCACACACAAACACACACCAGTACACACAAACATGCACACACCTCCTGTGACCACATCCCACATCTATTACAGTGTGTGTAAAGTAATCTTTTATTTTTAGGTGGCTGCACAAAAGGTAGCTGTTTGATCTTTTGAGAAATTAACCTTGCACAGGCCTTGCTACTGAGTATGTGTGTGTGTGTGTGTGCGTGTGTGTGCCTTTCAATGACCCCATAGCAGGTGTTTGCCCTTTGGGCCCCTGGTGCAGCCTTAAGACCTCATATGAACAAGTGTCCTGATCTAAGTTATACATCATTTATCCTGCTTTTGTCTACCTTCAACATGTTCTCACCTGTGTTCACACCTTTACTTTCATTCACTTTTAAAGGAAGTTCCTGCCTACTCACTGTGTTCCCCAGGCTTACCTTTCTTGGCAGTAAGAAGAAGGTTTTCAGGAGAGAATTGAACCGTGTCTTCTCACCTGCAGTGTTTATACTCATTTTGAAGTACCTGTATGTGCTTGGCATGAATTTTACTTGCGGTTTTACCAGGGTTGAAGGACACTAAAAAATGACACTGCAGTATTCTTCTCCTCCTGTGATTTACTGTCAGTTTTGCTATCCCTTTTTTAAAAGAAATTACACAAAATATAGTTTGACTTTATGATCAGATTGGCAGAGAACATAACCTTAAAGTCACATCCCATAATTTGTATTTATTATTTTATTTTTCTATTTGTGGTAAAGACATTACAACAGGGCATTTCTAAACTGAGTGAGATCATAATCGATTAATCGGGCAATTATTTATTCGATTAATCGGGGAGAGAAAGTGTGTGGGTTCGAGCGAGGAGGCAGAGAGCCATTAGCAGGAGGTCTAGAGATTGCTACTCACTGTTTTGTTCGTGAATTGAAATTGTAGTTGGCGTGGTCACGGCCCACGGAGTCACCTTTATTTTTACGTCCGACGGACGTTACAATAGACTTGTTTGCATGTTGTTCAAACAAATGTTCACAAACTTTTTTTCTTGAAACAAAGCAGGCAAAGTAGTAGCAGTCTCATGTATAAAGTATTCAATAAAATAAGGTGCTGCTGATTGTAACAAAAATAATCCTCATACCGAGGCGAGTCTTTGTCCGTCTCGAACACGCCGACGTGCTTTCTCAGCAAGTGCTCTTTCACAGAGGTCGTGCTCCCATGCCAGACGAAGTTGGCCTTGCAATGTTTGCAAGGGATCCTTTGCTTTGCTTTGTTGAGCGTGAAATGCTCCCAGCTTTTTGAGGTTTTTGGTCGTTCACGAAGTGGTGCTGCCGTGGACGCCACCATTGTGAATCCTTCTGCTTGTTGTTATGTGCAGTGACGGTCGCTAGTGCGCATGCGCACCTCTCACAGTAGCTTACAGCAAGAGAGCAGGCTCATCTCCTCCAAACTAACCGACTGAAAGCTACAATTTCATGTACCAAAACACCCGCGATCCATTGCCGATGAAAATCGTTAATTAAATTAGTTGACAACGAATTTAATTAGCGATTTTCATTGATTTAATTGATTAGTTGTTGTAGCCCTAGTGAGATCATGTATTTAGTTTTTATTTTAAGTGTTACAACCCCATTTCTCACCTTAAATCAAGCCTGTGGACTTGGGGTGTAAAAAATTATTGATATGCCAAAATATCACAGAATTTTTCTAAGCAAAACTTCATTGATATCTGTTGAGCAATATTTAATTAGTTGTGGATTTCTGGAAGTTGAGATAAAAAGTTTTGCATATCAGTTCAGCCTCTCATCTCCTAGATTTGTGACTGCCACCAAGGAGGTTATGTATTTGCAAGCATTTGTTTGCTTGTTTGTTTTGTTTGTTGTATTAAATTTTGAAAAGATAGGTCATGACACAAAGAAGAAATGTCTAGTTTTTGGTGGCTATCCAGATCTGCACACAGAGCAAAGACTTTTTAAAATTGATTCTTAACATCACGGGATAGGGCTGTTTTCTATATTTTTGCTTATACTTGGTAAGTTCTTAACAGATCTTCATTACATTTTTTTTTTTGGCCAGTGAGTCAAAAAGGTCAAAAATGTAATTTTGAGGCCTGCTTCAAATGCTTTACATGTTGGAAAGGTTGCTGTCTGAATATCATAGCTATTTAAGGATGATAAAGATTGTTTCTTCTATTTAGCCTACGCTTACAAAAAGTTACTATGGATTACGACTTTTAGCCTGGTTGACTTTAGACAAAGTTTGAGTGTTCACTGCCGTTCAGAGAAGATGAAGACATTTATTTCTTTCTGCAGAAGCCAACACGTTTTGAGTCTTTAAGAGGAGTCCCCAGTTTTTTTGTAGTGCTTACTATGATGCACAATGCTGATGTGCTTGGAGTTGATCTCTCCCTGTGCAGTACCTTCTGTGCTTTGCTGTTTGGAAAGATGACTTTATTAAAAAAGCAGGCGATGAGGCTTGGTAGCAGTCGCTCAAAACCCGATTGGCTGGCACTGCTGAACTTCTTCACCTGACTTCCACCACAGATTAGAAGAACAAGGGTCTCTCAAATCATGGGTGTGGAGGCATATTGCTGGCTCTCCTCTCAGCCCAGTAGCGTGGTTTCTTGGCTCAGCTTGTTACCTCCGCCAAGGAGGTTATGTTTTCGGGAGAGTTTGTTTCTGTCTGTCTGTCGGTCTGTCTGTGAACAAATTAACTCAAAAAGTTATGGATGTATTTTGATGAAATTTTCAGGAAATGTTGAGCATGGGAAAAAGAAGAAGTGATTCAATTTTGGTGTTGATCCGGATCACTGTCTGGGAACTGTGCTGCTTGGTGGAGGTCTTTTCTAGTTGCTACTTGCAGCAGGAGTCCCCTCACCTGTGTGCCTGCCTCGTCAGCACAAATGCAATCAAACACATACAGCTAGTAAAGGACAACGATAAATGGAAGCTGTTTGTTCTCAGAACTGAAAATGCCACAATTTTCATGTCAGTATCAAACATTGGGTTTTGTACTTATCGTAGAATATTATATTAAGAATTGTAGCATTTTTGGTGATTATCTCACGATTATTGTATTGTTTTTCTTATGGTTGTGAGGGAACTGAATTTGTAATTCTAACTGAAACTCAATTTATCGCGCAGCACAAATAGAGAAGTATGGGTGACAATCAGCACCTAGTTTCTGCCCAGCGCTACTAGGAATGTTAGAAATGAAGGGTAGAGTGCAGGACTGGACTGAAAGAGTGCTGTTTACATCAGCCTTTGAACACAAATGTGTCTTTAATTTCATCAGTGTCACCTGGACAAGCCCAGCCATCAATATAATGCAAAATGTACAATGTTTCTATCACTGTCACTGCTGCTGATGCTGCTGCTATGCTTTAAATACTACCTCAATATTTATTCATTCTGTGCAATACAATCCTGTGACATGTAATCATCTAAGTACTAATCACCCTTTGCACGAGAGGTCTTCAGTATATATTCGGCTGTCCTGTGCGATTCATTTCCATATATGAACAGCAATATTTATTCTACTCTTAATATTCATCCCTTTATCTCATATTTACATAAATTTCAGAGAAGCTCTCCAGTGTTATTGTACATTTTGTATATTGACAGTTTAAGGTGACTGAGATATCAGACAGAGTTTTATTAAAGATTAGTCAATGGAACAGGAAGACTGGCACCTTTGGATTCCATCAAACTACACAATTGGCAGCTTGTCATGCTTTGGATCATGTGACTGATATTGCACGTCTGAATTTTACAGCCATTTGCAGCGGATTAAACAATACATCTCGCAGCCCCAGTTTTCACACTGTTCACTCATCACATAGCCTATTTTTTATGAGTGTGTGAGCTGTGTTCTCCGCAGCATGTTTCCACCATGTGCGTGTATGTTTTGCGTGTGTGTTCATTATGGTTTGTGTTTGTGTTTCTCACAACAAGGGCTCCAAGTTGACACTGTGACAGTTCCTCGCAGAGCGACAGAGGGGCCCTGCCATCCAACAACAGAGGCTTTGTCGCTCTGCTCCTCTTGGCTTGTTACAGACTTCCTTCTCTCTCTCTTTTTTTTCCTCTCTCGCTCTCTCTCCCTTTTTTACTGAGCCCATTTTCTTGTCTGAAGTCTTAATTTGGGGCGCTGGCCAGTGGGGAGAGGGAAGAGAGGCGAGGGGACCGAGGGGAGGGAAGAACTGGTTGAAGGGGAGGGGGGGAGCGGAGAGGAGCTGCGGAGTGGTGATGGCTGCAGACGGACGGCCCTTTGTTCCTCCTTTCCCAGGCTCCTCTCTTGAGCATCCGAGGCTCCAGTTGCGTTGGAGGCTTCCAGAGAGAGAGCAAGAGAGTGAGAGAGAGGCTGGGAGGAAAAGGGGGCACAATGATCTGTCCAACTGGAATCTCCCTATTGCACAAAACAAACACGCGCACACGCATACAAGTGATGCTTAGATGGAGGAAAGGATGGTGTAGAGACCAAAGGAAAATAATAAAGGACATACATACTGATTATAAACATTCAAGAGCAGATAAAGTGTAATGTTGCTGTATAGTAGACTTCAAAAACATCACCAAACAGAGTGTAAGCTGCTCGCACTCACCACTAGGTGTCCCCCTTCCTGGTGCCAAACGTGGGCAACCCGGAGTTAATCCCACTCTGTGCCAGTGGCTCTGGAGCATAAGTATTGCTCCATCCACAATAGATGAATCCCAGTGTTTAATTACTAACACATGCAGAATGAATCCATCAATTTGTGCCGAATGAAAATCTGTTTTCATGGTTTTTGATTAAAGCTGGAGTCATTTCAGTGTGAAAAGGTTAATTCTGGGTTCACTGATGAAGTAAATGTGCTGTTAGGCTAATAAATAGGAGATGCACAGAGACATATCCGTTGCCATCTCCCTGTAAACAAAAGTCTTTGTTTCTTTTGATGGTAAGAACTTCAATAGCATCCTGCAGTTTTTATTTTCAAGCCCACAGTCATTTTGCAGGAGTAGGTGTCAAAGTGGTTCAAACGGTGGTAGGAGGATCGCATGGAGAAGAAATCGAAACGAGGTCCTTGTTTTTCTTCGTCACAAAGGTTCCTCGGCATAGGGAGTTACATCAGTGCAAGTGTGTGGTGATGTTTACCAAAAGAATAAATAAAATTCTGTTTGTTGCTGGGCTGGCGTGCTGTAAATAACCTCACCACCACCGCCTTTTTAGTCGCTTAAAAACAACTTCATCTATAGGAAAATAAAAGGCTCTTAATGGAAAATGTTCTTGAACCTGAGCGTGTGATAACAGAAAAAGGGAGGAGGGATTCAGAGAGGGACCTTGGGGACCGTGTCAACGTTTTCTGTGCCGGAGCAGGGACAAACATTGGGCAAACATTGGGAAAGCCTGGCAGCCTTTGAGATAGTGGGCCGTTGATCTAAGACTGAGGAGCTAAAGTCCACTATCTCCCTGTCTGATACAGCAGCCAAGGACTCGCTGACACACAGAGCCGCAGAACAAACATGGATATACCTGAAGACAATGACCTTTGAATCCCCCAGTGGGAGAGGTGGAAAAAAACAGGAAGTGGTGAAAGTGACTCCTGTGACTTCCTCCCTGCAGGCCAAGAATGAATCAGGTGGAATGATTGTAAGTACACGGGTCATTGTACATGAAACACACACACATTGTTCAAGAGTGGGAGGCACAGATGTGTTGTGTGTGTGTGTGTGTGTGCGTGAGCGAGCGAGTGAGTCTTCAGATGTAGCGACAGATGGTATTTGATTACAGAGCAGACGGTCGGTGTTGTACAAAGATGCTGTCTCAGCCCAACCTAAGGAGCTGTAGCCTCCGGTTAAGGCGAGCGGAGGGAGGCAGGCAGGCGAGCGGGCGGGCGGAGGACAAGAGGGAGAAGAAACACTTTAGAGAGAGTGTGAGGGGAGAAAAAAAAAAAGAATAAAGGCGAGCAAGCAAGAAAGAGAGACACACAAAAGAAGCGACTCCAAAAATGAGCATCAAAGAGAAAGGAATGAAAAGCAGGTAGACAAGAACAAAAAGAAGAAAAGGAACAGAAGAACGGGCAGGCGTGCTGGAAAGTACAGCAGAGGTCAGGATGAGAAAACTGCAAAATGATGCAGAGAGAGCCCACCGAGCCTTTGAGAAATACGTTATTTTTCTTAAGAGGCCCCCAGAGTCATGAGAAAATAAAATCACCACATAGAAAATGTGACTTAATATATCCATTATTTATAATATCACTGTAAAAATATGAATTTTCCCTGAATGGTGTGCCCCATAAAATAGCTCTCATTTATGCAATAAGCATGCAAACATTTAAGATGCTGGGACTGTTGTGAAATTAGCCAGTTTTTTATAGTAGCTAAGTTACCAGTTCATTAACTTACATTTTTCTTTAACTTAATTTTTTACATTTTCTTATAATTTGTCTTTTCCTCATATTCAGAATGTGTATTACCTATAAACTCAACATAAGTTATGATTTTTTGAGTTGGTTTGCAATGTGGCTTGTTGCACACTTGTGGATTTGTGCCATGGACCTGGTGGATCCCAGAAAGGTTTTGCTAAACTTAAATTGATTTATTTAATTCTAAGTTTAGAAAGTGTCCCTAATAAAACTCTTATTTTATCTTGTTATAGAACATGAATGTCTGTAAGTCTTACTTTATCTGAGGCATCTGATAACTTTATCAATTCTGCTTTTGTACCATGGCCTTTTAGCTTTATGCAATTTATTTTTATAAATGTGTGCTTGGATTTTGTCATTCAGATGGACAACTTTAGCATTTAAGGCAACATTTAAAGTCAATTTTTAATGAAGACATTCATAAACCACTTATGCAATCTGAAGGAAATTCAGCTTTAAAATGAGGAAGGTGGAAGATTAGTCGTAAAGGTTATGCTTAAAGATATAAAAAGGCCATACTGGAAAGAGCAGATTTATATCCTTTTTTATCCAATTACTTGTGTTTGTCTTTATAGGGGTTTTAAAAAGGTCTTAAAAAGTCTAAAATTTGACAGAAAAAAGATGCCCCTGTCTTGTGTTTGTTTTTTTGTTGTTTTTACTAATCAAGGCAGAGGGAAGTGTGTAGAGCCCAAGGGGATAATAATGTGTTTTGTATTGTGTTGTACGATATCATAGATCAGAATTAGCGTTACATGTTACACATGTATTTTCAAAACATAGTTTGCAAATACTAATCTTGACATCTTTTAAAATATAATTTAAAAATGGAAGTACAAATTAAGCTTCATGTGCCATATTGGGAGCTTCAAAGAACGCGAAAAAAACTTTGAAACTGATAGTAAGCAATTTAGAGATTAATGTAAAAATGTTCTCCCTGTAGTGGGATCTTCTAACCTCGCAAAGCAGCCAGATGTACCAGATTTCATGTCTGTCATCAGGGCAGACCCATGTTGCAAAGCCTCAGGTTTCTGAGCTTCCTCTCAGAAAATAATAAGGTTTTCTCAGTGTCCTTTAAGAGAGTTTACTACAATTATGGGTTTGTTGTGTTTATAAGACGTCATATTCAAATTTTCTTGAAAGGTTCTGCTCTTCCCAATCACTTTCTATGTGATGTTGCCCAGATGGACTTGAATATTACCCTCTGAATATGTGAAAAGTCTGTCTGGTGTCTCTCCACTATACAATAGATATAAATCTCCATTTTGAACAACAGGTTTTTAAAGTTTGATAAAAGGTAATGCCAGTAAAAGGTGTAAATATCAGCTATCACATTTCCACAAAACCCTTTACATCCATCCATACTAATTATGAACTTATGAAACGATTAGCTGCTCATACAGATATAACACCGGTAAAAACATGCATCCTTAGTTACAATGCAAGAAGTGTCTTCTGAACTCCTAAGGGGAAAACTGTAATACTTTATGGTTCCTTTAAAACACAATAAAGACGTAAAACAATATATAAACTGTATTAAATGATGAGACTTTAAAGCTCTTTCACATATTAAAATAATGAAATCTGAATGCAGGCTGATTGATGTTGGCATTTTAGCTGTGATAATACAAATGATCATTACAATAGATGTGACAACTTCTTATGTTCTTATATTTTGTACACAATGAATTAACTAATAATGTAAATGTAAAGGACAAAAAATTCTAAGCTTCTCATTTTATAGATTTTAGGCTGGACAGTTTTCTATATAGCCCCTGAAATGTTATCAAAGTAAGACAATGTGAAGAATTTAAAATATGTTTCAGTTTCAAGGGAATTTGTTCATTTCTGTAAATCCTCACAACCACTGAAGAACCACCTCCCATTTTCCCTTTTTTAGATTTTCCCCAGCCTGATTTCCCTTTTATAGACCAAGAATTGAACACAATTTGTATTGGGGAAAAAAACGATACAACTTTTCTTAGACCAAAATAGTAATATCACTAAATATTGTAGAATATGAACGCCTGTGTTTGTGTGCATGTGCCCTGGGTTTGGCGATTGTGGCCTTCAGCGGTATGAGGCATCATCTGTGGAGAAGAAAACTCGGCTGTGAGGTTGTTGCTCTGCAGTGAAACTCCTCATTAGTGCATTGAGTCACTCGGGAACAAAGCATCAATGATTCACTCTCATAGTATAGAGTAAACATACAGTAAGTGTTTACGTTGTAGGAAGTGATGCATCGGAATGTGAAAAAGCTGGGAAACAACAGAGTGCTGTAATATTCTGTGACGTAAAAAGCTCCTGTCTCCCTGCAGTCTTGTTTTACTCATGACAAGTCTTTCATTTTAGGCGGTATTTTAACCAAGAATCGCTGCACTTAATTTCATAGTGTTAAATGAGTGTTTTATATATTTCTTTTTTTTACAGATTTACTTGTCCTCTGAAATTTGTAGTATATACAACAAGAGTGGGCAACAAGTGGCTCGGGTGCCACATGCTACCCACCACCTCACTTCATGCAGTCTCCAAGTCACTGTGAGTTTTATAGAATTAAAAATTACAAGCATGGAAAAAAGTAGAATCTTTAACTAGGATTTCCATGGAGATCACACAACAATGCCATGAATTAAGACCAGACCGTTGAAACATGCTAAATCAAAGCATGACTGTGAGGATGTGATTAATAATCTTTAAATTATTATTATTTCTGTGTTAAATGTATGATGAGCTGATGTGTTACAGTAAGTCTAGTTTATACAGATTTTATTTATTTTTGCTGTCAAACACAAACCTCCTATCTTCATTCTTTATGATTATATTTTTTTGATAAAACAATTGTTGGTCACTTTCTATTTTACTAAGTAGGTTTCATTAGCTTAAGCATATTAAAGAACAAAAGCTGAGTTTGTAATCAAGACAGTACAATTCTCATTCATGCAGTGATAGAGCTTTTTTCATTTGGGAGGTTTTTGTGCCTGATAATGACGACTTGCTTTGGAAAATAAATAATTTACAGCCATTCTCTGGTAAGTAACTTTTTCACTGCACCAAAAAAATAAGCTTAAAAAGGTTGTATTCCAATGTTTTGATTGTTGTGTTGAATATTAAAACTTGCCTATATAACTATTGGTATACTTTGTCTCAAACCAGCTTTAAATTTCTCTTTCATTTTGTTTAATCACAAACAGTTGTTAACGTCTTGCTGAATATTGCCAGTAAACAGTAAAATTAAGGACTTTTTACTGCTGGATAAAAAATATGAAAAGATTTTTAAGATGAACAAGCTATTAATCTGTAACAGTGTAAATCTACAAAGGTGGGTCAAAAACCTTTTGGACTGAGACGCCTTTAGGTGCCAAACCAGGGACTTGGGACCCCCTTAGTGTGCATCTTTAAAAAGCCACAGATTCCTATGTTAACAGTTTTGAAAATTTGTATTTTAAGGATGTTTTTGGTACATTACCCATGTTTCAGCAGAAATGTCACTGTATAAGTGGAATTTCAACTGAAAACCAACTAATGTTGTGTAAACTAACAGTGATGGCTAAAATATGACATTTCAGACCTTTAACATTTTGTAATGTTTTTTAGAGGGCAGCTTACAAACCCCACACTCCCCTGCTCTATCCTGAGGGTCGTATACTTGGGCCACTCTAAAACCAAAAATCTCAAAATTACTCAGAAAAACTCTAATGCTTTTTATTTATGAGAAAGGAAATCCCAGATCCCCTAGCAGCCCTCTTGTAAACCGAGCTGAGGTCCTCTGGTGGGTCATTACTAACCAGTCCCATGTCAAACTTGAGAACAAAGGGGGACCAAGCTCTCTCTGCCCAAACCTGCCTAAGGAGATCAGGGAAGCTAACACACTGAATTCCTTCAAATCACTTGAAAATGTTATTTTGGAACTTCTTTTACTACTTCTTTTATTTACATTTTCCTCCTTTGTTCTATTGTTTTATTGCGTATTTTACCACCTCTTCTTTTTCTTTTATGTTATACTAACTGTTCCCTGCTACTGGGACTTCTTGTAAAGTGCGTTGTCATATTTTTTATACAGCACTTTACAAGTAAAATGTACTGTTATTTTATCATTATTATCACACACAAAAAACCCTCCAAATATTCAACTTTAAAAATTTTACAAGAAACTAAATCCTACCTGATGAAGCTGTTCACCTTTGGCCATGCCTGCAGTTGAGAGCTTAATCAAATTATAGTTTGTACTTGAACTGAGGTATGAGGAAATACTAGTGGTTTTGCTTTTAAATATTTGCATTATGATTAGCATCTGGACTTTGGCGTGACTCATAAGTTGGGACTAGTTAGAAGGAAAAAAATGCTGATTTTGATGAGGCAAAATTATCAAAGATTTTCTCAAAAAGGGACAATTACTCTGAGTGGCCCTAATATGTTAAAATATGAATCATCACCTGTAAATTCTTAAAGCACAGGCGCAACAAGATACAAAATTGTTGCTAAACTTTATCGTGTGAGTGTGTAAAAAGCCTTAAAAAATCTCACGTAATTTAAAAACTGTGTAGCACCCCTCTCTTTCACACCCACACACACACAAGCAGGATGAGTTCTAGTATTAAAAATAAATCACGAGCAGACACTTTTTTCCATTTCTTTTTCATTTTTATTTCCAGTTTTTATTCATTTTGCACAAGCTTGCATATATACTGCACATACATTCAGTTCATAGAGGGTGAAGGCACGAAAGGCAATTTGACTACTGGTTTGTTTTTTTTGGGCTGGGCCAAAGCAATACAAGGGGAGAAATTCTCAAGAGAAGATACAAAACTGCTTCAAACTAGTTTCAGCTTTCTAGCCCACCCTCGGCCCTGTCCTGGAATAAAAACATATTTAAAAAATAAACAAAACAGAAAGACCAGTTCCATTTAGCTGCCAAGATCTCCGTTTTCTCAATTTAATGTCAACCTTTAAATCCAAATTTCCAAGAATAAGGATTAAAATTTTTAAGTTGTCCCACTAATTAAGATGCAGTACAGCCTTCCCTGTTTAAAAAGAACACCAAATAAATTAGGATAAATTAAACCAATAAATTACACAAAATCTTCAAGACAAAGAGACACAAATAGCAGAAAAAAATCAGCCATGTTGTGAGTTTTTAGTTTACAACCTGTGTGTAACTATTCAAAAGTTTCAAACATGGCCGTTCCAGTAGGAATTACTGCACTAGAGTGGAATAATAATGTCATACAAAAGCATGAACAAAAACACTATTTACATAACATATTGCTAAGTTACACAAAGGCAGTATTTATCACTGTAAGTCCACATTGTTGATATTTACAGAAAAAAGAGGAGCAATGTAATAATAATCATAATAAAAAAAAAGATCTACTACTGAAAGCATCAGGAAACAAAAACCCCTTTCAAACAGGTCAGAAAACAGATCAGAGGAAATCATCACACACATACACACCAAAACACACGTTGCCAGCGCTTAATGAGAATCATTTACATGTCAGGATGGTACTCCCAGGGGTGGGGGAGGGGCCACAGTGTTGAGAATTGTGTCACTCACTGGTTCACAGGTTCTCATAATCGGTCTTTTCTCCCACACAGACACACATATACTCACACGATGCAAAGCCTACTGCAGTTCCATACAAGTCCAAACTTTTCCTGACTCTTAAAACCCTGGTAAAAAAACGCTATAAATCACTTTCCCCCCCCTCAAGTGTATTCTCTTTTTTAAAATGTTACTGTACATCTGCCCCCTCTGTGACACTACCATCCTAATGACAATGAGTTCCTGTCTCTCTCCCGGGTCAAATCCAGAGCTTAGTCTGTGCCAGTCTGCCCTTGTTTTTTTGGACAAGGGAGACCTGGTACGCCGACTGCCAACAGGCCGCTCTGTGACATCATCATTACCCGACTGCGAACCGAACGCGGCGTTCTGTCAGCAAAAATAAAAGAAAGGGATGCTGGTGCAACTTCAAGGGCACTGCCGACGGGGAAATAGGCCCCCCGTTAGAGGCATGGCGAGACAGTGAGAAAAAAAATCTTTTATCCAGAAGAGTGACAAGGACTCGATTTTTACTCCCTTTTTGTACACCCTTCTCTAGCACTCTGACGGATAATAGAAAAACTTTACAGCTATTCTTTTTCATCCTTACTGTATTTACACAAGCATCAACATTATTCCATTCTCTGAAAACATTTTTGGCTGATCTCAAGGAGACAGCCATATAGCACAGTACAAAAAGAAACCAAAAAAGGACAAAAAAAACCTACACATTTTGCTCCTAAACTACCTAAAATTCACTTATTCAGATTTAAACAAATCCATCGCTAAAAATATTCTCAGGATTTCTGTTATGAAACATTTCTTCCTTCAAAAGTACGTCCACAACTGTATATATTTCTTCATAGAGTTTTCTTGTACAATTCTTAAAAAAAGCCTCTTAATGTATCTCAATAATATTTTCCTCGAAATCAGATGACCGCTGGTAAGAAGGTCTTGACAAAAATATTTCCAACGTGTTATTAAGGTAGTGCTGATACTTTTTTTTGCACATAAGTCTTCACTGTTCTGAATTAATCTTTTTAGGCGCAGGACCTCTTTAACTTCAGGGCGGAGTAGCAGGAAGGTGGGGGAGCGATAATAATCTGTGCATCAGATAAAAAGTGTCCTTTCCTTTCTCCTTTGTTTGTGGCGCTTTAGAGCCCTTGGCTGGTGCTTTGAGACATGCGGGGCCTAGCCCATCCTTCAGTGAGAAATGTGTCCGGCTCGCTCTCTCAGGGCGCCCGATCTTAAGAAGAAAACGGTCCGGGGCGGAGGAGCTAGGGGGGACATAATGAAGGGAGTAGCTCTCCGTCTTTCTCTGCCTCCTTTTGTCAGTTGCTTTGTCTTGCTCAGGCAAGTCAGCAGGTTAAGCAACCTGCCCCTTTTGATCTTTTGTGACACACACACACAGACACACACACACACACAGACACACACACAGGCTATAAGCCAATGTCGCCAAGGTGAGATTAATATCCGACTTGTACTCATGCTAGAAAGTTTTCAAGTTAGGGCTGAACATTTTTGGGAATAAACATATTTTAGTATTTTATTCCTGTTAGTGCCAATTAGAATTTCAACTGAATGGTTATACTTTTTAAATCTCTTTTGGAAAATATCACATCTAAAACCCCTTTCAATCCAAAGACCACAAGGTTCAGCCCTCTTGCAGCAACTTGCACACATAAAGTGCAGCCAACGTGCTGAGGGAGAGCGTCAATAGGGACACATTTCTTGATAAACTTTACAAACAGCCTGTTTTTCATCAAACATTTTTTAAGTGTTTTTTAGTGCTTACGGTCCATGTGTGGTCATTGGTTTTACTGAGCGCTGCGCCAAAGTGCTTGTGGGAATTGTCTCATTTTCTATCTTAAACTGAGCTTTTGCCTGGAGTGGCATGCAGGTGTTACAGTTTAACAGGAGACATTTTTAACTGGTCATCAGCATCTTTGCTGACAAGTCACAAATTGACAAATATTTTCACTTAAATACCTATTAAGTATTTTTTTTTGTTTGGAAATGGAAAAAAACTCAAAGTGGAATTTAGATGTCTTGTTATTTCATTGTTATCAGTCACTTTTTTGTCTGTAACTCTGTTACATTAGCATTGCCAGTTCTCTGTATATTATTATGATTAAATGACACACAGACTCTGCATGCACAATGTTCACTTTGAGGCAGTCCTAGAAAAAAGGTCCACAGGGGGTGGGGGTGGGAATTGTCAGCCAGCAAAACCAAATGCCATTCTACTTTTCAGCAATGATGGAACATTTTTTTAACCCATGTACTTACTATTTAGGACACTGAAAATACAACTTCAAATTACTGTTCCTTCAGTAAATATTAGGGATGCATAATATTGGATTTATACAGGTATTAAGTATGCCGGTATTTGTATGTTATTGAAATATGTTATATTTCTATGTTATATGTTATATAAACATTAACATTTTCTTTCGTGAAGAACATCAAGTATCAGGTCCACGAAAGAGCTGATCTGTTTTTTTATTTTTATTGTGAGTCTATTTGCTTAAACAGTTGTAAAACAAGTAAGACAGCATTTAATTTAACCTTAACTGATGTACAGTAGATACTCAGTTATTGATTTTTAATCATTCCATTTAACTATGGGTTCAAACTAAAGGCTAAACATTTAACTTCTTTACAATATGCACACTGGCCTAACTTGTCCCCAGAACACATTTTTAAAGTTTCATGCTAAAATGTTATGTTGGATATTGCCTGTAAATCCCTCTATTTCATTTTAACTCGATAGGCAGTGTAGATGTAAATCTTCATGACTTGCCACGTCCTTCTCAAGAGGTGGATGTGGCTGTGCTGTTCCAGTGCTGTGCTCTAATGTCTACTGTGGCAGCACAATCGTACCCAGACATGTTCCTTTTCTTTTTAACCCCTTGTGGGCTTAAATGGCACGAGTTGGGGTGTGTCTCCTATCTGGAGCTGGACAGTACCTCTAATGACATCATTAGAGGATATTTTAAACAGACTGCTCATATTTTCTGAATGGAGGGTAAGCAACAGAGGGAGAGAAGAGATTTTTAATGCTTAGTTTTGTAGACGCCTCATGAACACATTTCTTTATCAAAGCTGCTAAGTGTTTTGCATGTATGTAACTTTTAAGAAATAGATCAGCTGTTATCCCTAACTGTGGAGCATTACTGTATGTACTTGCCAAAATCTTAGCCATATCAGGCCCAAATATATGGTCATTGTTTGTAACTGAAATATCTTTAGTTAATATCATGACGCCTATGTATATTAAAAATTGAATATATTTTTTTGCCGATACTTTCAAAGTGCCGATAATATTGTACATCCCTCTTAAAAAAAGCAACCTTTCCCAAAGTGAGAGCCCCTACTCCATATAATGGTAAGTGTTGCAACGCTGTAGTTATGGGCTGTCATATTGTACTTTACAGTGATATTGGACTATGTATTGCTATGCTAGGACCTTCAAAATAATTGGTAAGCCTTAACACAAGGGAAAAGAATAGAGGGGAGATGGCTTATGCATTTGTGCACAACAATGACCTGGTAACAACTCTTTACTTGACAGCACCAAATAAACTTTGGTGCTGGATAAAAAGTAAATGTAAGACAAAAGGCTGGCACCAACACTGCTGATCTGATTAAGTGACTTTAACTGTAGTTTAAGCAGTGAAACAGTGACTGTCTGTTAAGTTTTTATCCGATAACATAATTTGCAGACTGACGTCTGCATATCAAGTATTTGTTCTGGCTAAATTCAGTTCCTCACTTCGCTGCACAATTACCCCATTATAAAGGAGGCCAATGCCAATTTCATCTTTTTGTTAAAGTGTCTCAAACTGTGAAATTAATTAATTCTTAGATTTAGACTTAAAACTCAGGCAGAACATTTAAAATCAAAATATCAGGAAAGTGACAGGAATAATGTTTTAACCAACTGAGCACAGCAACTCCACAGTCTCACTTTAAGTTGTAAAAGCTGACAGTTTTAGGACAGAGGGACAGTGCTAAGGGTTTCAGGTGCGTGCTGCCCCTTACTATGTGCCTTTGTACCCGCTCTTTGTAGTGCTGAGAGCTTCTCCGGCACCCCCCGGGGTGAGTGCTCACCTCTGACCCTATATTGTTGCAGTAAGAGAGGAGCTGGATCACTCACAGGCAGGTGAGCACAGAGGAAAGAAGCTGTTCATTTGTGTATGTGTGTGTGTGCATGAGGATGCCCACTTGAGGAGGAATTAATTAATGCACCTATTTTTGGTTCCTTTCTTTTGTCCTCCTCCTTAGGCTTTGTTATAATCTACTTTTACAGCCATGCTGTACTTTAGATGTCCACAGTATTCTGATATATTCAAGTATCGACTGCAATGGAAATAACTTCATGCTTTTATTCTCACATTATAAACCTGCCAAACTAACAGGCTGTCTTCATCTTGTGAGAACTATATAGTGAGCAATGTTTTAAAAAGACAAAAAAGTAGAGTTTTTTTTTTTTTCAAAATGATGAGATTATTTAGCCGGACAACAGGTGAACAACAAGTTAACTAGGGGGTGGAGTTTAGTTATCAGCGCAGTGGGATTGTAGCAAAATTGAAAGTTAAGCCCCTGTAGGTGATTCCTCTTCTGCATTGTTTACAATTTTGATATTTCTCTACTGTTAACTTATTGTTTTTAGCCAGGACAAGTTAGTCACTATTGTTGTAGACACTCTACATGGCTCTTTTATACAGTGGTGCAAGGACCAACCCAAAAGTGAGCTCTATGTTAGTTCCATGAACAAAACGCCCATTCGTTTCTTCCTATGGATTTTAGAACTATGCAGAAGATCTGTGGTGACAAAAAGTTCAACATGTAAACAACTGAAATAATGTTTGGACCACAGAAGCTCAGCCAGACCAAAGAGCTAATGTTAGGCTATGCTTCAATGTCCCTACCCTTTAATTTACAACTTTCCCCACCCTTTTAGCTCTTCAATAAGAGACTTTATTCTTTATGTTACTATAAATTTAGTGGTCATGGTTGTGTCTACTGGAAGATATATTTTTGCAAAGACATTAAAAATATGTATATGATGATTAATTTTCCACAAAAAACTCTCATCAGTGACCCAAGTGCTCTTGATGTCAGTGTTTTCATGAGTGTTTAAAGAAAAAGATGTCAGACTTGGGCACTGTTCCCAAGTGACCTTGTTGAGGTGGTCTCAGGCATGACTGACGTGCACTTGGGTATACTGTAGTAGGCAGGTGACGTGAACGCGCTGGGGTCTGCTGTTCTCAAAAAGAAGCTAATTTTAAGGACAGTTCTATAATTTTGCAAACTGTAAAAACCGGGTCATGGTTGCTACTTCTTCCTTCTTTTTGTTAGACTTGCATATCACTGTGTTTATACTTTGCTTTTCAGCTCAAACCCATAATAACAGTAACCATGGACCCCCATTTTCTGTATCTTAGACTAGCAGCAGAGTCCTACCTTATTGCTGCCATGTGCACACCAAGATTTTAAGGCTCATTCTACACATTACTCCCATTTCAACAATAAATCTTTTCTCACTTATGTATACATTTTTAATTGATGGGCAAAGTATTCCATTTAAAATCATTTGAAAGATTTTTTTTTTTTTAATAATTTTTTGCAAGTATCTCACGACCCCACTCATGTTGTCTAGTGACCTCCACTGCTGTAATGAAATGTGCAAACCTGCCAGTAGTGCTCAGCACAGAATTATTTTACTAATGAGGAAGCAGGTCAAGCAAAGGTAAGGAGATGGAGGAGCAAAAGAGCAAGAGTTAGCTGCTGCTTTTGTAAGACGTGAGAGAAACTGCAAAATTCACAAATGGGGTGACCTTCTCAAGTATTTTAGGCAGAGGAAGAAAAAAAATCTCTTAAGGCTGTGTTTACTACAGGCCTTATTTCCTACTTCCATTTGATACTCATTTCAAAGTCCCACAGGCTCCAAGATGATGGAATTGTGCTAAGATTGTAATGCATTTCAGAATTTTGGGCTTTATTTCTGCACCACACTAATGAAGGCACTAACAGGATCATTTCCAGGCCAGCTGACCACCAAATGAAAGTCTTGTTAAAAGAAAAAGCCCACCTCAAACATCAAAAACATTAAACAAATCAAATAAAAGGATGGGGAAATGGGGGTAAAACATTTCAGAATCTAAACTCTTGTGTAATAATATTAATAGCAATAATTTATTTTTTTATGCAACGGCATCAAGGGACAAACAAATCTCGAAGTGCCAATCTTCAGCAAGCAGTGGTGACAAATAATAATAATCATAAACAACAACAGTAAGAATAATCATCAAAATAATAATGTACAGCCCATTAACACAATGCCCTACTTGAAGGGAAACACACTTCAAAACATGGTAGAGCTCAGTAGCTATTTGAAACCAGTCCAAGTCCCAAGACCAGGACCGTGAGTCCGGTCCAAGTCCAGTCAATAACCTCACTCGGCCTTGTTTTTTTTCAGTGCGTGCACGTGTGTGTGAGTGACTGTCCTTGTTAGGGACATCTTCAGTAGCACAGTTTATTGGGCACCCAGGTTGCACTTAGCAGGAACAGTTCATTTGGACGCATGAAGGGTTGGAGGGACACCAAAGGGTGCCATGAGAGAAGTCTTTTGGGAACCCAGCCTATGCTTTAGTTAGTGTTGATCAACAAAACAGGCCAAACAGATCAGGGTTCACACAATTAAAAAAAAAAATCAATAAAGTGAGTCTCTTCAGTTCAGAATCATAGAAAAAAAAGAACAAATAATAACCATCATGATAATTATCATATAACAACAACACAATAGCTAGGTCATTTAGGAACTGCCACAGAGGCTTCAGATTGGGAATGCTACTTCATAACTTTCATACATTCAAAAATAAAAACAGAATTAAAACAAGAACTCAAAAAAAAAGTTTGGGAAAAGAAAAACAAAAAAATAACATTGTAAAATTCTATGAAATCAGAGAAAAAAAAGCAAAAAGCATAGAGCAAAGAAGAGGAGGAGGAGGAGGAGGAGAAAATTTACTCATGTAGAAGCTCTTGGAGACAGTTGGGGGACTTGAAGATTTCTGGGACCTCACTGTCCAGTTTGCAGATGACCTTGTAAATGGCCTTCTTCCAGGACGGGTCCACATCTTTACCGGCCACGATGGCATTGAAAAACTCCCTTAGTGTGATCTCGGCCACCTCCAGGAAGCGATCAGGCACCTGCATACAAACAAAAAAGAAAAAAACAATAATTATTAATCTAAAGATGTGTGCTGATGGTAAAATTTTAAAGCTTCTCTAAGTGACTTCTACTTTGTTTGACACTGCCCCCCGGCAGCAGTTTGAAGTGCTAAAAATAATGATATAAAGACTAAATCACTTCAGTGGTAGTTTTAGTCCATAGACATAAATCTTGTTTTAAAACCTCCTCATAGGAGCTTAAAGTATGCAAAAATACTATTAATTAACATCTTTAAAATAATTTTAATTAATTTTTAACTCAAGAACTAAAAGCAAAAAAAAAACATTGACCTATCTAAACACGACTAATAATTGTCTATTTACAAAAGTGAGTCAGACAAAGAAACAGCCAAAGACATTTTTTCTACATAGTTGTGGCAGTGAAACATCGCTGTTGTAATCAGTTTTTATTACGGAGGCTGAAGCTGTCGACTCCACAAACTAGCATTGTCACCCTGATAGTTTCTGATCTGTTACTGCTGTGTGTCAGTAATGTGCGCAGCATAATCTCCAAATACATAAAACAGAGTGAAAACTGGGGTTGAATGATGTTTTGGTTTGATGACTGTGATGTGTGAATATGTAATTGAAGCATCCTCAAGCTGCCACTTTTGTGCCATTTGAATGTGCAATGTGTGTCTAAAATCACCTTTTTAGCGCTGTACATGACTGAAGTAGCCAAGACACTGCAATCAACCTAAGTGGCTGGCAGCTTTTTAAGGCAAAGGAAACATTCCGTTCAGAAAATAGAAATATTACACCAATTAAATCCTAATGAGTCATTTAAAAAATATATTTTATTTAAGTTATTTTAGAATTCAGCCCCTAGATAATCTTGCAGTAAAGCTAAATCCGTCTGAATCAATGTCTGTAATCGTACAGATCCATCTTACCAAGTTCCAATCTACAACTAGAAAAGCACTCGGAGAGCGCAGACCTCCGCCAGCACCCCAGTTCTCTCCCAGATTGTGATTTTTACCATAAATATTAGTCCTACCTTTATTACATGTAAATATTTAGATTCCTTGACCATGAAAACATACCATTAGCAGTTGGTTACCTCCGCCAAGGAGGTTATGTTTTTGGGAGAGTTTGTCCGTCCGTCCGTCCGTCTGTGAACAAAATAACTCAAAAAGTAATGGACGGATTTGGATGAAATTTTCAGGAAATGTTCAGAATGGGAAAAGGAAGAACTGATTCGATTTTGGTGTTGATCCGGAGCAGCGTCTGGCAGCCATGGCGAAAAATGTGATTTCTGTGAATAACTACTGAACTAAAATAGACATCATTATGAATCCAGTTGCTAATGGTATGTTTTCATGGTCAAGGAACCTAAATATTGACATGGAATAAAGGTAGGAGTAATATTTATGGTCAAAATGACAATATGGCTGAGGACTGTGGCATTGGCGGAGGTCTGCGCTCTCCGAGTGCTTTCTAGTTTCATAATGACATCTATTTTAGCTCAGTAGTTATTCACGAAAATCACATTTCTCGTCATGGCGGATCCAGACAGTGATCCGAATCAACACCAAAATTGAATCATTTCTTCCTTTTCCCATGTTGAACATTTCCTGAAAATGTCATCAAAATCCATCCATAACTTTTGGAGTTATTTTGTTAACAGACAGACAGGCAAACAGACTCTCTCAAAAACATAACCTCCTTGGCAGAGGTAACAACTGTGCTCAGCCCAATGCAGTACAGCCGAATCAGCGTCCTTTAAGGTAGGAAGAGGTGGGAGCTACAAACGAGACATCAGGAACTGCCTGTACAGGGTTAAGCATAGATGCCAACAGCTTCAGTAGCAATTATATCAGATTTGAACTGTATTTCTTTATGAAATGAAAAACGAGTCACAACACTGAAAGCACCTCTTGTTAGAAAGGATAATATCGCTTCACTTTGAACATGTTTAGACAAGAGTCTGTACCGTGAAGTGGCTTACATTTTGTTCTTCAGACCTGGGGCCTACTACATTACCTGGCTGGCCTCTGATGAATATGATTGACATCATGATCACTTTCTATGTGCTGTTGCCCAGATGAGTGAAAGATGTTGAACAGTCTATCTGGTGTGCTAGTTTAGCCCCTGTAGCATAAAAAATGGTCCTTGTCAAATGTAGTTGGTGAACCCTGACATACAGGCTAACATGGTGCATTGGCCAAAGTGATGGAACCTCAGAATGGGAAAGACCACATAGCACTCACAGTTTTGTAACTTATCTAAGAACCCTTCAGCATTATCCCTCCTGTGAGATATGCTCATATTTTCATGGCGGATGTAAAAAACTGTCTTGAGTATCTACTTCCTTTAAAGTGTCCCGCCTGAGAAAAGTGGCTTCTTCTGTATTCTCAGGTTTCTCACACCTCCTACTTCCCCTCCTCACATTGCGAGCAAAGCCTGACATCTTTATGAGTCCCACTGTAAATCTGTGACCAAACAAGAGAGCGAAGCTGAGTGAAGAGCGGCGGAGAGGTTGCTGGCGAAAAGAGGAAGTACTAAATGCTTTGGGAACGGGGAGACACGCCGCCTCTTTAGTGTCCCTGACAGCAGCGCTCACCGACACCATGGAGATGATTAGTCTGGCAAAGATCTGTGACACCTTCCCCCAAGCCAACACTCTGTCACACACACATGCAAGCGTGAGCACACACACCAGTGCGCACACCTCCTTGTGCCAAGGAGATGACACATCCTGTACTGTTACAGAGCTCGACATAATGCTACACACACACTTAAACACACACACACACATCAGATACCCCGGTGTATTTGGCTGAGTCTCTTTCCTCGACTCAAAGCTCCAGGGCGACGCAGCCTTCAGGGGTCACCTGCTTGGATAATGCTGACTGTCTCCCTGCCCGCCTCCCTTGATGCTCTCACACACACAAGCACACACTCCCCCAGATTTACACACACACACATCCAGCAGCAGTAGCTTGCCCAAACGCCTGACAGTGCGCACAACGCTCTTCTCTCCTCCAGTGTCCTGCAGATACTCATCAGGAGTGTCAGGACACAGCAAGGTTAGTGGCCACTGAAACACACACACTCACGGACATGCCTCTTCACATACACACACATACACTTTTGCACACATGGGACAGCCAGCCGCCCCCCCTCAGGGTGATGAATGGAGGCTAAGATGCCTGTGTATGTGTGGTGGTGTGTGCATATCCGTGGCCGCCGCACCAGTGAAAAGGTGAGACATGAATAAGGAGCTTGTATGCCCTGCATGTGTGTGTTTTTGGCAAAAGGAGAAGGCACAAGCTATCCCAATTCCCCAAATATTGAATTCCCCCCTGAAGTGTGTATAATTCATTGTTTGGGCTGCTGTCATCCCTGAAATACTGGCACAATGACCCAGGCATGAGGGCAACTTTGTGTGTCCATGTGGTGTATGCGCACCCTTTTCCCATAAGACCTCACTAACCGTCCGGTGCCGGCGCCCTGGCTGTTAGACGCAGCCAGTGCCGCATTACTAAGAATATTCCTGCATGGAATTTCTCCTGACGTTTTGACTATAAAAGGACAGCAAAACGCTGACTGCAAGGAGAAAGCAATGTCAAGGAGAAAAGGGTATTGGTATTTCAGATCCTCTTGACTGAGCGAGCGAGCGAGGGAGTGAGAACAGTAGGTAGGGAGGGAGAGAGAGACGGCAGGAGAAGGAGGGGCTGAAAGAGTCTAAGGAGAGGGGAGAGAGCGGAGCGACAGCACATACAGAGAGTTATTCCTGTCCCACAAGCCTTTGTTTTGTAAGTCTTGTATGTGAGCAAGCAGTGAGCCTTAACTGTTTGCAACCCCTCCCTACTCCCACTCTGTCCCCCCTCCTCCCCTCCACCTCCTCTTCATCTCTCTCCCTCTCTCTCTCTGGGGTCAGCTGTTGGGCCTTTGTTCCAGAGGCATTGTGGGGGATTATCCAGAGTGGCCGTTCATTCGCTCGGCTGTCCGGTAAATGGAGCCAATCGCGTGGCTCACAATCCTTCATACATATTTCATAGGGCTTTTTAACAACTTCTCAGCAGAGCCCAAAATTAAAGGACAGATGTACAAAGTGGGGAAGAGAGAAGGAGGGAAAAGGATGGAGAGTTGAGTTTGGACAAGAAAAGGCAAACAAGGTGAAAAACATGGGGCTATAGTATATTGGTAATACTCTGATGGTGCATTCACACCGAATGGAAATTTGCGGCCAAGATAGCATCGCACACCTGAGCTCATTTTGTTGCTGTATCTGTTGCACAGTGATGTCATGCCAACTTGAGTTTATCGCGGGATCTTTTCATATCATATAATAGGACATATTAGCTGACATTATTCCAACTGCATCCTTTTTACTCACTTGCCAAAACACTGCTAATAATGATGCTGATAGCCCTGCAGCAGCATCGTCTGTGAGTTTTCTTCAGTCCATCTAGGCAGAACTAATGTACTCACTAATGTTTACCACACGGACTGTCACTCTGTGAACCAGAATGAAAATGGTCTGTCATGGGTGTCATCATGCACCCACACAACGCTGATTGGCTCTTGCTGTGCGACATTGCCCGAAGAGTTCAAATTTGTCAACTTTGTTGACCGAGCGCTGTGTTGAGCGACTCCAGAGTTCCCATCTGCATTAACACGGGAACCCCCATGTCTCTAAAGATGTGATCAAGTCGCCCAGAACACATCTGTTGCATAGCACAATATCTCGTTGTGCGTGTCGTAGCTGATTGTGGCTGTATTTGACTCTGCACTCTGTGGTTGCTAAGGTTGCCAAAGTCACATTTGGTATGAACGCACCTTAAGACACACCTCCAACTTCAGGCTTTTAGTCCACACTAGTTTTGTCTAAACGGTGACTCAGGGGACCAACTGCGGCTCATGGTCTGTTTTAGGGCTGAACGATATGGACAAAATTTCATACCTCAATTTTCATGCCAGATATCTCAATATCGATATGATATGACTACAGGTTTGGTGAAAACCAAGCATTTTTCAGAAAAATAAAAACATCATGATACAAAAGAATGTGGAAAGGGCAGTTTTATTTATAAGAAATCTATACACTTTATATTATTGCTTTTCAATATTAATATCTTGAATGTTCATATGTTGTTATAGATACGATAACAATATATCGTTCAGCCCTAGTCCATTTTTAATCTGCTCCCAGAAACTTGCAAGGAGTACCATGAAATATAGCCCATTTTAGAACACAAAATCCTGTGCTTAATTGGTGAGTTCATATATATTTATTGATAGACTCTTACGTACCAGAGAAAATGAACAGAAATGGTAAAAGGTACAGCTCTGCCCAAGGGGATGCACATCTAGATTTCCTTAGAAGCTTCATAAAGTTTTGCTCCCATAAGTTTGCAGTGAGTGAGCATGGTAAATCAAATTCTTATGCCATTCAGATTACACATGCGCCTCATACTTAAAAAGAAATACATTTCTGCTCACCTTAGAAGTGGTTTTACTCTAAATGAAGGAATAAGAGAAAATGGTGTGTGTGGGTGGGTGTGTGTTTCTGTGCAGCGGAAAGAGGGGATCAAAAAACAAAAGCATTCATGAAAAGGGATATTATTGTTGCTCTGTGTAACACAATATGAGTGGAGAAGACTGAGAGGGAATACGGAGGAAAGAAACAGCAAAGGAAAGAAAAGCTGCACACTATCAGAACCTTTGCGCTGTACTGTGTATTTGGTAGTTGTCATCAATGAAGGTGGATGGAAAAACAAAAGAAAAGGGGTCTTCTCCGACAAGAGGCAGCGATGAGGCAGTTAATCACTTTCATTCATCGGCTCCCCCTTCTCCCCCATTCTCTCCACCTCTCTCCATCTCCCTCTCTTGTGACAGGTTGCTTTGAGACAGAAGGATAAGCTCTTTTTCAGAGGGAGGGAATCGGATTTCCTGCTTTTTGATGAGATAATAAAATATGACAGAGGACAATAGGAGCCTGTGGACGGCTTGCTGGGAGCTATTCACTCCAGCCACGGCCCCCTGTCTTAAGACTGCTTAGACAAACGTTTAAAAAGGTAGCCAGAGGCCCAAGCCCTCCAATATGGGCTACTGTTACACACATACATCAACACCAGGAACAACTGTGTGTCTTTGCGCTTGTTTCAGAAAAGCCTGAGAAATCTCTTCTCTCCTGGTGACTCAGGGTTGGCTGTTTGTTTGGCCAACATGTTTCTCCCCCCCTTTGCATTTGGGAACTGTCAGGAGATGTATTGCACCTTCTATTTGCACAGCGTTGGCCAAACAAGACAAGACCCTGGAAGATAAGGCTGTGTGTGTAAGTCAGTGTGTGCACGAGCGAGCTGCAGCCTTGAAGAATGAAATGCAGGGACAAAATGTAAGCCCTTGCTGTCGTCCAGGTTAATTCCTAACCCCAGCTCGGCCTGGGAATGCTAACACTTCCCATGCTTTTCCAGTCATTGTACTTGTTTGTCCATCAGGATTTCACCATCTTCTATTTTGATAGTTGCAACCTGAAATGTTTGTTGATTTTAGAAGATATTGCAGAGCAGGTTTCACTGTTGTAAGACTTGCACTGATTAGTGGAATACGTACTTTAGTAGAAAAATTGTAAATGACTTCAGGGTTCTAAATCTTTTTAAAAGCCTTGACTGAACACCTTACCAAAGCCTCTTTTGAAGATCAAGACGAGCATCCAGGACAAAAGCATCAAAGTCTTTTTGAGGCTTCAGAGGAAAATTCTCACCGTGCCTGTGTTAACATGGACTTGAGTATCCCCAATATGATTGGGCTCAACATTAAGTTATGTTTTTGGGGCATGTACACATCATATCCAAACTTTAGAAACTATTTTGTGACACCCTGCTTTGTTTCTTTGAGAAATATGGCAGAAAATTTGATGGCATGTAAATGTTTCATCCTGTTTTCAGACATGTGATTATTTTCTGCTTGGAACAACCTCAGCCAAGCGATGCATCAGTACAGAACAAAGATGGTGATGGCATCAAGGGGGTCCAATTTCTGGAGCAATAAAGAAGTTGAATTTTATCTTTTGGTCGTAAAAGATTGAGATATTATTGGAAGCCCAGTGGGGGGAAAGTTTTAAATGATGTTGGGTTTAGTACTCTGGTGTAAATAAGAGGAACCTGAATACTTATGTTAATCTTATATTCAGGAATATTGATTATAAGGTTAACAGTTTGTCTGTTAGATGCCATATCCTAGATATATTCAAATCTGAGATGCAACTTACATCTGCTTCTATGTAAATGGAGACTTAAGTGGTTCACAGAATAAACCTGTGCTTGGGGGAGGAATAGATCTCAGGTGGGGTTGCTCTGCCTGAACCCACTCGGCAGGTTAATTTTGTATGTTTCTGCTCTTTTGACAATACCTTTCAGTAGTTAATTCTGCAAAGACGCACAAATAATTTTACTTGCATTTTTACTTTATGTATGCACTTAAATACAGGGTGAGGTGTTGTAAATATACACCTGCGTTGCCCATCCAAGTGTTGTCAGTAAGCGTGGCTTCACATTTTTGATACATTAATGCTTATCTTGTTATTTTAGCTTCTGATAAAACAACTGATTAGATGGGAAACCTTTCCGTCTGTTCAAAACTTCTTAACCAGCTGTAAAAAAAACAAAACAAAACTGTCTGACAGATCTGTTTGGTGAAAACTGCATCTGATTGGCCAGCAAACTAATCTCAGGGCCTGACGTAAAGAAATGACGGACAATGTGTTTCTGCTCAGAGAAAATTTTAAATATTACAGAGGAAAGGGAACATTGGTTACATTGTCATGAATCTATGCTACAAAGACTCTTCTGCTGTATTTAGGACTGAACTAGAATTCTTCAAGGGGAAGATAATTGCAAAGGATCTACTAACATTTCCTAAAAAAATATTTTCTGTGTTTTAAAATGGTGCTTATCTTCATTATTTCAATTGATTGTACCTTAAGTACTGTATACCTTAAGAGAATTCTCTGCTGTTTCTGCTGACAGCAAGAGAATCTAGAAAAGCAAGTTAAAAACAAGATTTGAGAACTCTTGGGACTGTTCTCTGAGTCAAGCCAGAGCTTCCGAACCTCGGATGCACACTTGTACACACGAGCCCCTGTGCCTCACGTATCTGCTCTGATCAATAATCTACAAAGGCCTTGATAAGCCCTTGGACTACACTGTCACTTCGGCAAACACAACCCATGTCCCCTTTCTTCCTACCCCTTGCTGCACTTGTCCCCGGCCCCCCTTTTCTCCTGCTGATAAAACCTTACCACGATTGAATAGTCAAGCCATTGAACAGAGCAACAGAGTCACTCTGGATTATTTGCTGGATTGTTTCCTTCCAAAAAGCTGCATTTTCTTGACATTTTGGCCTTCAACCTTTCCTAAATTTCTTTCAAATCTTTCCTTCACAGCATGTGCCTTTTTTCATCTTGCTTCAGTGACTTCTGGGACGGGAAACAGGCCTCAAAGCTGAGCAAACACCAGCCACCCTCACTCCACTGATAGCCTTGAGAACATGGAGCCTTGAGGGCCTGTTGTGTATCCACGTTCGTGTTTGTGTGTGTCTTGCTGTCTGAAGTGCGTGTGTGTACGTATGCGAGCACGAGTACTAGCGTCACATGGGCCCTTCTCAAGGTGCACCTCTGCCAGGGAGTCAAGGACAGGACAGGGTCAAAGACGCTGATGAAGTCGCTCTCCTATCCCATCTTCCTTGCTCCTCCCTCCACCTTTACTTGTATAAACCCCCACTCCTACGCACACACATGTATCCACACACAAACTAATTCATATCATATCAGGGCCTCTTTGACATATCTTTCCTCCCCTCTTGCTATCCACAGAAATTGGGTGTTGTAGCTGCAGTTGCTTGCTCTATATCAACATAATGACAGATTGAGACACCAGAAAAAAGGCAGCCCACTCATAAGAATTGAAAACAGCAGGGGAAGCCAGAAATCACAGTTCAAGCCATCATTTAGAGGCTTAGAAATTCATCGCCTGAGCTTGTATGGCAAACACAGGCTGAGAAAATGATCTACATGAAGGGTGGGGGGTCATGGAGCGTTGTATCAGGGCCTCCAGAGGTCAGGAAGTCAACCCGGCTCTGAGAGACCAAGAGAGCAGGAGGCAGAAGGGAAAGAATGGAGCAAGGGAGTCTGGAAGATAGGAACAGGACATCTGGAGAGGAGGAGAACAGAGGGAGGGAGGGAGAGAAAGAATGGGAGAGTAGGAGGGGAAGGAGGGTGTGGGTGGGTGGGGGGAACAATAAGGGATGGGGAGTAAGGAGCTGAGGCAAAGGATGGGAGGATGGATGGAAGGAAGAAGAGGACAAGATGGCAGAGGAAGAAAGAAAAATAATAAAGTGGAGACTGGATTGAAGGAGGGAGACTTTGGCATCCATAGGGGGAATTGGGTAGTGTGTGCAAAGGGGGGCGCTTTGACACATCTGCAGCATTGATGCACGCCCTGGTCATTTTGGCATCAGTCCCTTTGCCACGCTTCATTAGTCTCACACACACACATAAACACACACACACTGAGGGAGACCAAAATGGTCCAGAAATAATGACATAATCAGCAGCTGTGCCACAGAGCAGGCTGCCCCTCACAAGGTGACCAGGGACACAAGGAGGGAGGAGGAAGACGAGGAGGGGGGAGTCAAGTGTAGCAAGAAGATATATGTTTGTGTGTATGTGTGCGAGCAGGTGAGAAAAGGAGAGAGGGGATCATGTAGTTCTTTATGTTTAAGTGATTCCTTACCACCCCAGGTGCCCTCAGGCTCTACACGCACACACTGCCCCGGTCATTTAATCAGAGCACAGAATAAAGTGGTGGCTTATTCCCACACACTCACACATGCACACACACTTGGCATTGAAGAAAAGACCTGTCAGGCTACGTCAAACGGGGGCCCTCAATAGCCTCTGGCTATTCACTGAGAGGCAGATGATCCCACTTGCTCTCCTTTTCTTGCCCTTGCACTTCTTGCTTTAAAAACGGAAAAGCCAAGACAAGTCAGAAATAATGGTTTTAGACTAGCACAGATGTGGAAATTTATATCTAAAGATCTGCAATCTAATACAGGTTTTCTGTTTATGAAACATTAATTATGCAGACCACATGGTTCTCTCTTGTCTGTAGTAGCTCATCTTTCATGTTGTTTTTGCTTCTTTTGCTTTGATTGTGCTCCTATGGTGCTTCTTGTATGGGCATCAATTGTCAGAAAAGTATTTAGATGAGAACTGATATCAAAGACCGTCTTGAAATGTGTGCTAACTGTTTCTTGTTGTGCTGTGAGTATGGTTCTCATTTCAGTATCATTTCAGACTTTGATATTATGAAGAGAGACAAAAAATACAACTGCAACATACAGCAATAGAAGTCCTGTGTACCTAATAAAAAGTTTATTTTTTTAGCATTTCTGTGCCAAACTGTTGCCAGTGTTTTTTGCATTATTGAAACTGTATGAGTACTTTACAAAGGTTTGACTTTCCTGATTCCATGTCGCTCACTAATAAGATGTATCCAGCAAAGCTTCAAGCTTCTGATTATTACATTGGCCAGGGTCATCAGTATAACTGTGACCGAAAATGTATTCGTTTTTAAAGGCTCTGCCCTTCCCAAACACTTCTTATAGCATGTTTCCCATATAAATGTTAAATATATATCCCTGTTATGTAAAACCTCTCAAATTTAACTGTTTTATTAATAGATTTGCTCTTAAAGACTTGTTTTCCTCTGGAAATTACATCAAAATAATGGAGTTTGTACTTGTTTCATGCACATGGTATCAGGAAATATTAGATTATCAACATTCTCTCTTTTTTTCCATTTTTATGCAATATACATATATAATACAGTATAGATCATATTGACCAGAAGCCAAGTAGTTTTTTGTGCTCTTGTCTTATTTGGTCCTTGTTTGTTTTGAATGGCTTTAGCACCTACTTTTTGGGTTTGCGTGAATTTTCACACAAACCCAAATAACTGAACTTTGTTGGTTAGTAGGTGTGAAAGTGCCTTCGTCCCCTTTGGTCATTGCTTTCTTAACTGTACAATCTCAAACGTCCATCTAGCTGTGCAAACACAGATGCGCTAGACAGTGATTAAGTGTACCAGGCAGTGTGGACCTCACACAAAATTTGCTTTTAAATGTTTGGTTTTACATTTATGCATGATATATTGTTGTATGAAGTTCAATTCCTAATAGAAGAATTCAAAAAAAGGGAATAAGGGGGAGGCAACGGTTTAGGGAGGTAGTGTGTGTATGTGTGTAGTTGAACTAAACCCACTGGCAAATTGCTGTACCGGTTGTATTTTTGGCAGCTCTGAACCTAAATCTATACCCCCCGCTTTTTCATCCCTCGTCTTCTATCTTCTGCGTCTTTTTGTCTTCAATCGCTCTTCAAAGGAAACCCTAGAGCCTTTTTTCTGAGAAGATCACACCTGTGTGCAAGTGTGTGTTTTTCAGATACTTAAGCATGTTTATAAATGTTTGTTTTTGAATCTGCGCCTTTGATTGTGCTTCAACTCAAACAGCCGTGTCCTTTTCACCTCCAATTCCCCTGAGGTCAAACCCCGGTCAAAGATGCACCCCGCACACCAGCGCCCTCCTGAACTGAAAAAGAGAGAAAATGAAGATGTGCAAGACAGGGAGGAGGAAAAAAATCAGGAGGAGGAGAAAACAGACATTAGCCTCACTGGGTGGAGAACAAATGAAGCCCCTGAGAGGGACGTGGAGAGGAGGAACAAGGGAGCGAGGGGGGAAGGAGAGGTGAAGCACACAATGCTATAGGGCACGGCGGTTGGACAGACAGCATCTGCTCGCAGCTCTCTGTGGCTCTGGTAATGGATGTAGAGTTGGAAAGACACAGAGCAGGAAAAAGAGAGATAGAGATAGAGGTAGGGACAGAAGGAAAAGCAGACAGAACAAAGGTATAATCGGGGAAGGAAATCAATATAATTTTTAATGATACCAATGCCACTATTGATTCTGAATATCAATACAATTTTCTGTTGATTCCAGATTATCTGTGTCAGTGTTAAACACATGGCACACCTGGTGCTTCATGCCATCCTCAAGCGTTTCAGCCTGTCAGATTTTTCCAACCTTGTTTCAAAGCTCACAGAAACACACTTTTAAAACTGCAGAATTTATCGTTTCGTGTAAAGAAAAGAGTCACTTCAGAT
This sequence comes from Scarus forsteni, assembly GCA_036419115.1. Lineage (NCBI taxonomy): Eukaryota > Metazoa > Chordata > Actinopteri > Labriformes > Labridae > Scarus > Scarus forsteni. Next base: position 2,580,043 of record JAZDUH010000182.1, read on the forward strand.
TAAGGATGCTTGATTATGAAAAAAAATCAAAGTCCCCATTACTTTAAATGAAATTACGACTATAAAGCAAGCACAATTACACAATGATTTAAAACCATTTGTGCACAAATGATTTAGTGAATCATTTTGCCTTTAGTAGCAGCCAAAGTAGTATACCATATATTGCAACTCTTTGCATTGCCCTGACATTGTGTTTGTCCTAAATAATTGTTAAAAACTTATTTGACTTCTTCTAAGAAGGACAAGTTGAGGTAAGCTGGCACACCAGAGAGGCTGTTCAGTATATAACGTACAGAATGAATTTCACTTTGTCTATCTGGGCAACAGCCTATTGAGATTGTTTGGGGAAGACAGAACCCTTCTGAAGCAGATCCAGCAGATGAGTGGATGGTCGTTCTATCAATCACATTCATTATAGGCCTGTCAGATAAAGCAGTAGGCAGGCACTACTGCCACAGTGAGCCACTTCATAAAACAAACTCTTGCCAAAACACATCAGAAGTAGATTGAAAGTTTCATTTTTATAGAGAAATGCTTACATTAGCATCTATGCTAATCTGTACCATTTCTTGCATTAAAGGATGCTGATGGCAGAGTGTCTGCAGATTGAGCACAAATGCTTGACTTGGATGTTTGCAATATGGAACTGTCTGGATACAGTCAATAAATCAGGTGGATCCAGCTGCATGGCATGATGAGGGTTGAAGAGCCACATGCTCAAGTCTTAAATAAATGCAATAGGCCTTTTAATCACTCTTCTTTTCAGGCTCTTTGTCATTTCCTCACAGTGGTAGTTTTAGTTGCAAGAGTGGTTTAAGGAATACCTGATAGCAAAAAACCCATCTTATTTGGATTTTTGAAAAAACTGCATAACTGCCAACAGGCACAAAAAACATGCACAAACTAAAAGGCAGAGATTATCTAGTATAAATCATTTTAACATAGCCATTCTTGTTTTAAATACGTATAAATGCATATACAAGTGCTGAAGTGATCTGAAACTCATTTTTTGTGCAAAAAGTTAAAATGCAACTTAGGGAAGCAACTAACAACTTCACAAGTCACATCACTAACCTTCAACTGTCCATAAACAGAATAAAATCATGGTGTGAAAGCACGTTTAGTGTAATCTTTGAATAAAACAGATTTGGCTTAAACTATGAAGTCCATCCCACTTAGCCATACAGTCTCTGAAGGTCAAGACCCAGATATTCTGTTAGGCAGGATACAGACCACTGGCTGTAGTGGATCTGCCTTCGTGCATAGCCTACTACTTTTATAGTTCTCGAAACACAAGCCCTTGTTATCTATCTCCAGAGTGAACTGCACTCAAGTTTTGTCCATGACTCAAAAACTGAACTGTTAAATTCATCATTTGCTAAGATGTGAATTGTTATTCACCATGCTCAGGCTCAATGCTCCATGGCAAGGGAGGGACTGTGAAGGAGAGAAGGTCCCCTTTATTTGCCGAACAACAGTGAACCACAACACGTGCGCTAGTATTGCCTCACGTCAATTGTCTTTTTTATGATTGTGGGAGGATGGACTTGTAACCTTAACTTAAACCCAATTAATCACCCAACTCTACAGTGTTTATGTCTCCTGTTCACAGTGAGTACTTCCCAGATTCATAGTTGTCATTTATGCTAACTGCCTCTTGCACAAGTGTAGCGTCATAACTTTTGAAGGCAAATGATATTTTAATTCCTCAAGCGAGTTGCTAACAATTCTTAACTGGAACTGGCTCTACCTTCCCATACCTAGGTGCTACGGAGGGAAAAAAGAGTGAGGAAATAAACGGATGAAAAGTGCAGTAATTTGGTCACTTCAGATGAAAAGGGAAAATCTTTAGAAGAAGGGCGTTATTGATTCAAAGAGAGGGTTGACAGCCAGGAGGATGGACAAAATAGGAGAGAGAGCAGCTGATAAGGGAGGACACACGATACTTGCATGTGTGTGCGTGGATGAGGGTTTCTTACCTGGCACCACCCTCTCACATGGAGATCATAGGGACTTCCTCTTTTAAATGCCCAGGTGTGTGTGTGTAGTAGAGAGTGTGTGTCCTCTGTGGGAGGAGTGGTCACTGACAGAGGAAACTTGGCCTTGTCTGTCTTATGGAAATCTGAGAGTTTCCCAGAGCCATCATAAAACTGCCTCTCTCTCTCTCTCCCGCTTGCTCTTCTCCAGCCCATTAGGAGGTCACACACATTCCTGTCTTATGAAAGATGATGTGTGTTGTCATTGGGGGTTCAAAGACAGACGGAGGGGGGGCTCCCGAGTTAAAAAGAAAAGGACACTGAGCGAGAGTTTTCACTTGAGTCCTCACATGAAAGCGCTGCTCGCTCAAAGTCAAGGCTTTGGGAGGCCGACTCATGCGTTTGTGTGTGTGTGTTTTCGGAGGACTTTGATGGGCGATGGACAGAGTGAATGAGAAGCGGAGAAGAAAGAGAAGAAGAAAGAGGGGGATCAGGAGGGGGGCTGAGAAAAGAGGAAAGTAGAGAGCCGGGGTCTAGGTAATTAACGGCGAGCTCTTTAATTACCGCTGGTGTTCATTGTGCCAGAAGGAATGTGACAATTATGCCATTAAAACTTCCTAATGGGGGGAAAAAGCGGAAAGGGGAGGGGGATAACGGAAGACATGCAAAAGAGGAGGATGAAAGAATGAAAGGAAAGAGGCAACAGAAGGAAGAGAGAACGACGAGAGGGAGTGAGGGAGGAGGGATATGAAAGGGGAAAAAAAAGGGAAACAATCGCGACAAAAGAGGAGCTGGGAGGGAGATGGGGAGCGTATTAGGCCAGCACAGTGACAGAGCAGATTAGCATCAAACAAGAAAGGCCACAGACGTGTATGTGTGTGTGCGTGTAAGTGTGTGTTTGCGATGGCTGAAACAGAGGACATATTCATTCCGAAGACGCCACCAAGGTGGATGGGACTTTGATGATGCAGAATCTGGCAAAGGGAAAACTTGATGTGTGCAAGTGAGTGTGCGCTTGCTGAATCTGCGTAGGCTCCTGTTTCAAGTGGTGGTGCAGGCAGGTAGGGGAGGAAGAGAAGAAGGAGGAGGAGGAGGTGGAGGAGAAAGGGGAGAGATCCACAGAAAAGGGCCTTGGGGGCATCCTGATACACATCCAGTACATTTCCATCTTTCTACCTCTATGACTCACACGCACACACAAGACGGAAAGACACAACGAATGTGTCCGCGCACATGCGTAACACACTCACAAACACACCGGTCCCACACAAACATCAAACAGCAAAATAACACACAACCCACGCTGTCATACACACACAAATAACACCCACACACACACACACATACACACGCAAACACTCAGAGTCTTCGTGCTCACCAACGCGGTTGGTTTGTCAGGGGGGTTAGAATTTGCATGGCTGGGCAAATTTTCCTTGTGCTAAACTCTAATCAGCTCCTGTATCTCTCAGACACCTGCCCAGCACAAAAAAACCTTAATATGCAAAACACCTCACCTCCCCTGCCTCCATCGTTCCTCCACCACTGCTACACCTCCACCTCCTCCTCCTCCTCCTCCTCGGCCAACAGAAGACTTATTCACCTGGCTTCCCGCACTCTTTTCCTCTCTGTCTGTCTTCTTGCAAATTTTCACATTTATGTATGCAAATAGGCTGTTCCCCTTAAGCCTATTTCAACAGCAGCTTCCTGCACGGTGCCAGGAGAAGAATGATGGGTTTGTCGGAGATATGAGTCAGAAATAAAAGACAAGAGAGTGGGTAAAGGTGCTAAGGTTCATCTGTGTGTGTGTGTTTGGGCACAAATGGCATTTTCATTTGGTGCCCTGTACAAAGTTTATATTCCAGATTTGCTCACTGCTTCCCAAGAGGTGGTTTTGTTTTCTTTGACTGGTTAAATGAGTCATGCAAACTTGGCGAAGAATCATTGAGACGTTTTCCTCTTCTTGAGAGGTATAGAGGGAACACTGACTTTCAGTTTTAATGGTTTTGTCAAGCTAACTGTTCTGCAATAAAACCTTTTACATTTCGGGCTCTACCGGTGTTGAGCAAGTTACACAGAAGTTGTTATTAGTTATTTCTATTCACTACTCCTGCAGGAAATTAATGACTTTATATATAACTTGAAGTAAAAAATTAACTTATAACTCACTGTTTAAGAAACCTGTTACTGTTCCTACTAAAAGCTGATTCACATCAGGTGTAGACAAAGTTTGAGAAAAGTACAGTAGTCATTGCTGCTTTCAGCACACTGTTGTTTGAAAGCAGTGTTGGATGATAACTTAGTTACTTGAAATAAATTACTATGATTTTATGACTTTTTAGTACTTTCTAAGTAAGGGTTTGTAATTAATGAGATAATAGTACAGTTACTGATCAATAATACTTAGTTTTTCATGTTCATATGACTCTCTCCAGTGCTGGGCAACATTTTATTACTTAGCTGCAAGTGTAACGATTCAAATTTTACATTAACCTTTTGCACAGCCTAAACTGCACAACTTCATTTTAAAAACAAGGATCTAATGTAAATCACTCTTCTCTTTAATTTTTTTATATTTTTACTTTAGTTATTGTTGAAGCCCAAGTTTAAGCTGAGCTTCAGACTAAAATTGGTTTTATGGCTTTGAAGTAAGTGGTTATTGAAGTAGAAATAATGTTGAGAATCTTCCAGGGATTTGGTGACAAATATACTCAAGAAATTTTACCTCACCAATAAATCTTGAGTGCCTCTTGTTTTGGAAATTGTATTTTTTAAATTAAGAAATAAAAAAGTCTTTTCACATCATGTGGCAGGACAACAGTTTTCTCCATGCTTACAGTTTTCTGTTAGTTCGAGTTTGTTCAGATATGACTTGTGTGTCTAAAATTAATCTCCAAAGGTTTGAGGAGAATACTTGACTCATAAATACAAAGAACTGGGAAAGGCTTTCATTCTTTTTGGCAAGGTTGTCTCATCAACTGGAATCAAAATCAAATCAAATGACTGAATGTTGTAAGAAAGTTTCCACAACAACATGTCTTTTTGTGAAAATAATTTAAGTAATTCATAACTTAATCCATCATTCATGAAAGAATAAGGAAACAGTTTTTTTTCGAAAGCGACTAACTTTTTGTTTTTGTGTGCAAAGTTATTCACGAATTGCATTTTGAAAGAATGAAAGATAGTTGCACAATCAGAAAATAAATTCAAGCTAAAAATATCTTCATATTCAAAATATCCACTGGCATTTGATTATCCTGGATGTTTATCTTTAAGCCTTTTTTATGGTAAAGGTGTAACTTTCTTGGGCTTGATTCTAGGGATGTTATCTTCTCAATTTCATCGGAGCCCTCTGCCAAAACACACTTTGCACACTGGTCATAAGCTGCTGAATGCACCATGTCATTTTTCCTTGTGCTTCACTCTGATGGACCTAGAGCTTATTGAGACCTCATAGACACAAGTGCTCCTGTCTGCCAGTCTTTCAAAGGCTCCCTTAAGAGTGCAGAAGATGGATGTGGCGAAGTGTTTGTATGAGTGTGTGTGTTTGGGTACACACAGAGGAGCCCCAGTGGACAAATAACGGACAGAGAGAGATAAACAGAAGAGAAAAGAGAGAGAAGCACTTTAAATGTGAGCGCTTGCAAAACTCCCACTGCTCGCAAGGGCACTTCTCTCCTGCACGTCATCTCTCTTTCCCCCCTCTCCCTCTACCTTTCTTTCTCCCCTTTCCATTCCCCCTGATTCCCTCTCTCCTTCCCTCACCCCTCCCTTCCTCCCTCCCTTCATCGCTCTCTCCTTTGTCTCCAAGCTCTCACCCTCTATCCCCTATCTATCCATCTCCCTCTTCCCCCTCTTTCTCTCCCCTTCCTCTCACTAAAACAGTAGGACGCTTAACCTTGATAACAGTGAGATTTTTTCCCCCCTCAAAGTGACACACACACACACACACACACACTCACACACGCACCAGAGAAGTGCTTTGCCAGCATGCCAGGCCGGTCCAAGGGACGGCTGTACCCTTCGAGGTGAACAGGACACTGGGAAATGCAGCAACAACAAAACACTCACACACATACACTCTCACACATAGACGCCATCTTTCAAACAAACACACACTCGCAAGAACACACACGCACAGACGCAGATCACTCCAGGTCCTTCTAAACACAAGCCTTTTAAAGGTCTATTGTCAGCTGACTTTGAGAGAGCACTGACGATCCTAAAGGGTCTCACACACACTAACACACGTAGGCACACACACGGCGGTGGCAAAAGGAGAAGTGTTTGAAAAGAAAGGTGAAGTTGCCTGCCGAGAATTTATGATAACAATACACTGGAAGACACACACATAAACATCACAGACGATAAGGTAAATGAGGACAGGGAAGTCAAAGCTGCTTCTAAAAAATAACTGCATGCTAACTGGCATACTGTTGAGAACCACAGAGGGGAATTTAACAGTGGGAAGAGGCTGACAGTAGCTTTTCTTCCTCATTGGATGAGAGTTCCTCACACCTTTTCACGACACAGCCTGCGATGCCAAGGTTGAATGAAAAGTTAAAAAATAAGTCCTAAAGGTTAAAAACGGGGCAAAGCAAAGTTTATTTCTCCTCAAGAAAAAACATCAGATGCAGTGTTTTTTATGGATGCCATAAAGCTTCAGTTAATGTATGCTTTTTCTTTTTGGGTCTATATATCTTCCTCCATTTCAAATTGAACCTCTGCCCTGCTTTCATCATCCTACAGTCCCATGCCAGTGACTGACACATGTGGAGGAGTGAAGGCACCATGCAGAGGGAGAACATATGTAGCAGTAGTAGTATGACATGAAAGGGTTTTGTTTTTCAAATATTTTCTGTAAAGACAGCATCCTTTAAAATAATGTGTCCTTTCACATGTTAACACTGAAAACGCTGTGGCATGTATGCCAGGCCTGTAAGTGATGCTGTCGCACTGGTGCAGACATACACCAAAACCAGAGAAGAAGACACTGAGCATGGGCATAAAACATGTATGACTTAAAACAAGATGTGGCGTGTGCTGTTCTCCATGTCTACTTGTTGCTCACAGTGGTAACAGAAAAGCAGAAAATTTGCTTTAAAAAGCCTTAACAACCTCTGTAGCTTCTGCAGCATAAACACAACATTGTATTCCAACATTGTTTCATGTTGTCGAGGTTAACACATATGATTTGAGGGAGAGGCAGGGCTCTGTTGCATACATGGAAGGACAAAGGGCACGTTTTGAGATTTATCCACTTTGGAACCCGTCTTCAATAATGTGCATTTTTGAGCTTCTGAAACTCCAGATCAGTGTGAATGAAAACTACATACAATTTTAAAAAAGCTTTTTTGGATACTTCAAAACTTGTCTCTGTGTGGACAGCCCTTTAAACTACATTAACACCCTTATTTTTGTAATTTCTAATCAAATGAAATTCGTGTTGAACTGCCTGGCTCACACAACAGGCAGGAATGATGAAGTCATTTCAAAGGCAAGAACAACACTCAAACACCTGCAGGGGGTTCTCGCAAATCTGCTACTCAGCATCAGCCTTGAATGTCATGCCGGGTTACTGCTTGAGAAGTTGCGGTGGTAACTGATTAGATCAATTTATTGTGGTTGGCACAGTAAGACTGTTTTCTTAACCCTTAAGTGCATGATGGGGTCAAAAATGACCCGATGAGGTTATTGTCTTGCAGTATCTTTGTCATGAGACATTGTAATTTTATATTCCAGCTATTTCTCAAAAAACATGCTTTTGATATTTCATTAATCATTTAAGTTACCTCTAATACAAGAAATTGTAATATTGTATCCTTGTATACTTGTATACCTAACCCAAACTTCCACAATGGGGTCAAAAATGACCCCTATGCATTCCCTATGGGATCCCTTGGCAACCTGTGATTTTTATCAGCCGTGGCTGTCAGGAATATATTTACTGCAGCACACACTGTCAGTGTCAGAAGGGTCAGCAATCAAGATAATTTTTTACAGAAAAAATGATATCATCAAATCGATGTTTTTTTTTTTTTTTCAAAATACTCATTTGAGTGCTTTTGAGTAAATCAGTTTTTAGTATGCATCATCAAATTAGTCCACTATTTTGTCAGCTAATAATCACTGTTAGAAACAGGTAGTTTGTCACATTTTTATACAGCGAGCACCCAAGAAAATCAAAACAGACCTGGACACTGAGAGGAACACACACACACACACACACACACACTACCAAGCACATACCAATCTGTTGTGTTCAATGATCTTTTTTCCCACCTATCGAAGTGTTCAAATAATGTTATAAAGTGAAAAATGAACCTATGTCAAACATGGAATCATTCTTCTTTGGGTTCAAATGTACTGTAAGTAATTTGTCAAATGATCATTTCTAACCAAAAATGGCATTAAAACATTGATTCTTATAGGAGCCATTTTGACCCCTTTTGTGAAAGAGTGTGGGGCCCAGTCACTTGTGCATCTAAGGGTTATAGTCCCTGGCAATATGGCTTGAAATTTTTAGAATTTAAACAAAATATCAAAGTTCATTGTGTCATGAAGCATCCTTCAAAATTTTAAAGTGAAAAACATCGGCAAGTATCAGAAAATCTTGTTCAAACACAGCTTATTTTACAGTTAAGATGACTTTTCAGGACTGTGTTAGTGTGGTTTCTTTTGCTGTGATGTGAAGAGGCTGACTGGACAGGAGCAAAGTAGTGTGGTTGACTCTGAGTGTGGAGGACTTGGTGTTTATTTTATTATTGGTTTAATTATTTACAACATTGATTAATAATTTCTGAGCACCCTCAAAAACTAAATTGCTTCTTAAAAAAACTTGCAAAGAACATTTCCAAAATTTTCAAGATAGTATGTACTTATGATCATTAATGTCTTTTGAGGAAAGTTTTGTTGTTTGCCGTTTCCAGGGGTGATAATTCTGTGAGAGTATTATTGTAAACTCAGGGCAGACACACACACTCTTGTTGTGTCTGTCCCCCACTGACTCTGTGTGCTCCCCTCTAATCAATTTTACACCTCTGATACTACCTCTGAAAACAGAGCAAATCGAGTGTGTTCTCCACTCTGCACTTCTCTGCGTAGAGCAGTGTGTAGAGCATGAATATTCAAAGCAGCTTGAATGGAGCTGCTGGTGTATGACAGCAGCAGTGTCACCTGTAGATTGTGTACTTTCACAAGCAGGGCACACACATACTCCTAAAAGTGTTCAGTTCTGTAATTTATGATGAAACCATTAACAGACTTTTACAAAAGATAAGTGAAGGAATTAGAAAACTCAGAAATCTGGCATCTAACAACAGGGTTCCTGTGGATCCTTAGTAAGTCTTAAAGTAGATTCTAGAAATATAACGCCTGACAGAGCTGTATTTTTATATTTTAGGGGTCTTGATTTTAGGATGGCACATTGACTAAGACCATTTTTAGAAAATCTACTTCAGGCATTTGTAAGACTGCGGAGAGAAAAAAATGAAAAGGTTTTGGTTCAAATATGCTAGACTTTTCAAGAGGTGCAATTCAAGTGAAAGTGTATTCATGTTTTGTCATTCAATGTGAGTAGAGTTCAGCAGGTTCTTTGGTACTCCTGAAGTCAGAACCAATTCTGTCACATAGGATAAATTGCAACAGTGTCATTATACCCTTACGCATCACAAAATATCAGGTAAAATTGAACTGTGTGAACAAGATTTTATCAAAGTCCTGCCTCTAAATGTGAACAAACAACCTTAATAAATATGTTTACACTGATTTTTTGCAAGTATCTGGGTTTACCTCGAAGTCATTGGCCTTGTTGTAGTGCATGTTGAGGGCTCGGAAAAGCTCGCAGTCGCGACTGACGCTCAACTCCTCGCAGCCGGTGACTCCATCGTTGATGGCCTGGCGGGCAAACTTCTCCATCTGGATGTAGTAGAACTCCCGGAAATTACTGAACCACTTGATCAACTGGGAAGTTATGCAGCGATTGAACTGGAACAGACAAAAGAGGAAGAGGACATTCTAGTGTCAGGTCCAATATTAGCTGAGATAAAAAAAAGACATCTTAAATCTAAAAGATGTAAATGAAAAACATTGCCTGAACCTGATTAAGCCATTGGATTTGAGTGTGAGTGTAAGGATAAGAGCGCTTAGTTTCACATCAGGGAGCCTGGACGTGAGGGGAAACTTAAAAGACTTAGGAGAGAGGGAAGAAAAGACCAGAGCAAGGAAGATCACAAGTCGTAGAGAGAGGGAAGATAATAGAGACATTAAGTAAGACAGGGAGCAAGGAGCGAAGGGGTGTGTGTGTGCATGTGTGTGGCTGTGTGGTTCATCTTCCCCGCTGGGAGAAGACCTCCCCCCCATCATAACCCCGATAGTGGAAAAAGAGAGAGAGGTGGTAGAGAGGGGGATAGTGCGAAACCGCAAACACATAATTGACCAGAAAAACGATTAAGTCATCATCTGAAGCGCCCCAGCCCGCAGGGGGCTCAAACATGTACTTAACCCCGCTCACCAATTACACCCTGATTCTCCTCCCCTCTCCCCTTACACCTCCCAAGCAGGAAGAAAGGAGAAGAAAAAGAGCAAAAAGAAGGAAAGAAAGAGAGAGGGAGAGATAACAGAAGACTGTGGCTATCTGATCTGTGCCGCTCGGCTGGATTCAATAGGAGGAGGTAAACCTATTAAGAGGCTCGGCTGGGTCCCCGGCTCTTTTTCCGCCTGGTTTCAGCAGAGAAAACACACTGTCTAAACATCCAAAAGACTAGATAAGGACCTGCCTGGCCGGGTCACCCTTAAATACCCTACTGAAAGTCTTAATCGAAACCTTTGAAATGACAAAAACAACACTATTCTCACACCCTAAGTTATTAAATCTTATTAATTCTAGACTGTGAATGCTTGATACCCCCAACTATCACCCACCACCCTCTGTCCACACATACATGCACGGAGGCCGTCACTCCCTCCCCTCTGCTCTTTTTGTGGCGCTGGAAGAATGGGGGGACAAAATGCTACTAAACGCTGAGCAGACTGCTCGCTGGGGAGGCAGAGCGGTTTTGACATGGAGATTAGGCTCTGGCTATTGTTCGATAACACACACAGACACGCACACGCACTCTCTCCGCGATCTGGGGAAGGCAGTGGAATAAAAAAATCACTGAAGAAAACACGAAGAGGGAAGGGGAAGGGGAAAGACGCAGTAAAAAAGTTGGCGAAGAAAGGGGAAAGAGTTTGGCCAAGGAGATGGCTCTGTCTTTCGAGAGTGATCTGCGGATGACATAATGGAGTGGAAAAAAAGAATAAGTCCGCTTGACATTGTTTGGCAGGGTATTTTTTTCTTTTTTGGAAGGAGGAGGGGTGGTGTGGTGGCTGTCGTAAAGTGCAGGGTGAGCATAAATGGGGAAATGAGGGAGGGAGGAGAGGAGGACGGGTGCAGGTCAGTGCTGTCGGACAATGGCGTTTCACTGGTGGTGGTGGAGGGGGGGTAATGAGGGGAGGGTTTGGAACGTGAGCAGTCAGCAAGCTGGGGTCGTGACATCGTAGTGTCAAACAAACAAACTACTGACACTTACAAATACACTGGCTGCATGGGGGCTATTCTTAAACACACACAATGAGGCAGACAGTAGGAGAGTGACAGAGCACAAAAACACCTTTTCAGTCAAGTTGTCAGGGCCGTACGAACCTTTTTCCCTGGCTCAGATCACAAAAAGCCTGTGGCTGTGATTCTGAAGACATTACAGAATTGGTGTTGATGTACTCAGGCCTTTCTAAGCGCATGCAAGATGGAGCGGCACATTCTTAGATTAAAGGCAGTGAAAGAGTTACCATCGCTCATGCAGGAGACCTTTGGTGTCACTGCAGCAGAGTGATGGATAGATTTGTCACTTTGGACAAGGATTACTTTATTATACTGACAGCTCAGGAGAAGATGTATTAGTTCCCTTTCAAGTTAACTGAACTGCAGCCCAGTCACAGCAGAGAAGCGTACAGAAGACTCAATATTTACTGTAAAAGCAGAAACATGCACTAGACTCCGGTGTTTCCAGGCTTGAAATGAGGTGGTAGTGGAACCTTTCTTGCTGTGTATGCACAGATGTGTTTGCATGCCCTGGTTCAATCAAACACTTAAACATTCCCTCAGTGTCTTCAGAATTAGACATACAATAAAGAAGAGCTTAAGTGACTATGTCAGTATTTCACAAATCGTGGGGCACCACCACCAAACAGGGTGTGTCTTGGCAGGGGCATGGCCAAATTTGGACATGGGCCCCTGAAATATTGATTGGCCACCCCATGTGCCAATGAGAGATTCTGCACTGTTACTGGCTGCGTATCTCAAATTTAGTTTAGAACTTTAAAATGACTCTGAAATGAATCTTTTGTTTGAGTCCAGGTGGACGTAGGTAAGCAGATCGTAACTGTGTTATTGTTAAAAATAAAATGAGGATCAGAAAATTTATTCTAATCTATGTGTGAAAATATGGGCAATTTATTCAGAAAATTCTTACTTTGCCCCTTTTTTCAGTTGGGGGGGGGGGCACTCTTGAGGAACACTGTAACTTATGGACTTTGGACTAGTAGTTTTATAATGATAAAACAGAGCAGTAACCTCTAACAGGGATAACAGTGTCTGACCTCTTTATTTTCCAGCTTTTTGTTTGGTTATCCGTTTTTGACTCACAAGTCTCAGCTATTTTATGAAACACTCTCTAGACAGGCTTCTTTTTATGTTAAAGGTCCCATATTTTACTCCTTTTCAAAAAACATACACTGGTCTCAGATCTCCTTGGAACATTTGAGATATGTAATTTGGAAACCATTTCAAACCATTCAGTTTTGGCCCAGCCCAAAACGGGTTATTTTGATGTAAATCCTCAAGAGCTTTGCTCCAGCCTTCCAGCCTTTGCTCTCAGTGTTTACTGTAGTTGCAGTGACATGTCAGGACATTTTCTGTGCACACAAGTTTATTGTGGGTAGAAAAACACATGGCTCAGGTGGTGTCAGAGGTGGCATATTCCCTTATGACATCATGGAGAAAGATTTAAACTAACTGATTGAGTTTCACAACAAATCCAGAAGTGTTTTTTTTTCCTCATATTGGGGCTGTTTTGTACCATTTTAATTTTCCACTGACTAGAGCTGGTCTTCCTTTTAAAGTATTCATACTCTTGAACTTTAAAACTACTGTTTTTAAGATAGAAAAGTTACATATGAATGCTTTCAATGCATTGTTGATTTGATTAAATTAGAGACCTTATTATTTTAATGAAATGTCCAGTGCATCTTGAATTAATTTCAAAATTATTATTCAAGCATATTAAAAGTGTTGTAATCCAGATGTAATCAGATTATGTCCATTACAGACAGAGGGAATATCCAACTTTGTACAGGGGTGTAATGTGAAATTAGGTGGTGACTGCCACCAGCAATGTTTAAAAATGGGAAAAACTCTGACAATTGCACTGCATCTGCGCACTGAAGAATTCAATTTTGGCACGTCCCCTACAGTTTTAGCAGTCTTGGTTCATTAGGTTGCTGGTGGGGAGGGTTAGGGTTGGGGGTGGTGGAGCAGAGGACCCCTGATAGCGGTTAAGGACGAGTGTGTTCAGCGTAAAAGGAGGGAATGGGTTCAAAGGAGCACATCACTGCAGCTCCTTAATCAGAGCTGGCAGGGGTCAGCCAGCGCAGACATGAGATGCAGGGAGGAAAATGTGTGTTGCTGTGTGTGTGTCTGCATTATTAGTGTGTGTAAGGTTGTGCCTGTGTGTGTGTGTGTGTTCAAGCGCCAGCCTGAGAGGCAGATGAGAGAGCGACAGCGAGAGCGTGTTTCTCACACTCACACTCAAGAGCCTGTGAAAGGTCAGCGCTTAGTGCTAACAGCGTAAGATAGAAGGTGGCACACACACTCACATACACACCACGCATATGTTTTGCTCAAGCACCGGCACATACTTAAGTCCAGAAAAAGAAAACTCTCAAGCATCCTTGGCCCAAACCATATTGGTGGCATGCTTGTATGCAAAGCCTTTGACTGACATTTGAAATCTTGTGTACCCATGTCAGCACTTTGAAAAGATTTGCATAATAAAGGAAAATAGTTTGAACCACTTATGAAATTGCAAGCAAATGAAAAATTAAGTTCAACTGAATTAAGCTGTGCTAACTCATTTTGCATGAAGCTAGCTACAGTTGCAGCTTGAAAACCTAAAGGTCACTTTTTCAACAAGTTAACACTGGTCCAGGATCCCCAGATATTTTGAGTTTCTTGCCCAGAAATCCACTCAAATATTTAATTTTAGCATGCCTTTAAACCCCTCAGATTCAGCCCTGTTTAGAAAGGCTATTTTAGTGTCTGTAGCTTTAATTAACCCTGAGCTGTGCCCCTTTCAGGAAGTGAATGAGGCTTTGGCTTTACATTGCTGTGCTCTAATGTTTACAATGGCTACACAGACTTGCCAAGACATTTTCCTCATAGTTAGCTTTGAGCAACAAACACCTGACTCGGGCAATTCTTCAACATAGGGAAGATGATAGCCCCTAATGAGAAAAAGAGAGGACATTTTTGTCAAGTCTGTAAACATATTTTGTATTAATGCTGTTAAAGGTTTTATTTGATCTATTACCTGCATAAATTTGAATTTAATGACTTGGTTTAATAATTTCCTGATCAGGTTTTTTTTTTTTACTGCCAATGCAAATCGCTAATAACCTTTGAGTGAACTCGGCTGCTACAGATCTTGGGTATATTTTACTCTGCCTTATATTCTTTTTATATATCAAACACAATGCCAAAGTGGTGTTTTTCCAAGTGGACCTTAAATGCTTCATAGTGCAAAAAGCTGTTTCTTTTAGCAAGCTAACATGCTCAAACCCTGATGGGGTCAAGCAAGCGGCAATCTGTGGGGTGAAAAAATGAAGCTTGTGCTGTGTGCAAAGTGCCAGAACTTGCACTTCCTGAAATATCCGCTTGAGGCTGACTTCAGAAACAGTGGAATAGACTATGCAGTCCAATTTCAGTTCAGCCCCTTTGTCTGGGAGGAGGCTGATCTTCAGTAAGTTTGGGATGGCATTTTTAAATGCTGGCTACAGCAGACTGGACTCAAAAGCCCCTCTAGTGTCCAAATGGCTAGCATCACTGTGGCGATGTCCACTGTCTACAGTCAAAGGATTCAACACAGATTTGCACATATATTTCAAGACCAGATTACATTTTTTAACTAATGATTGTAAACATAGTTTCGTGCTGCTGCTTGAATGAATGAATGAGCTGCAGAAGTAGACAAGTTAACAGAGCTGCTTTTAAGATGACCATTGAAGGAACCCTCTGATACCTGATTATGTACTTTTAAGCGAAGCATTAAATAGGTGTGTCAGATACACATTGGTTTATTTGGATGTCAAGTGTCTCTCTGGCTGACTCTCTCTCTCTGACACAGTGGTCAACAATGGAGCAGAAAGCACACAGGTGACCTCACAGTGCTAAGCTACATCCAGAACAACCCGAGAGGAGAGCAGAAAGACAGAGAAGCCTGTTCAGGCCTCACTCTGTTTCTCTCTTTCTCCCCTCTCTCTCTCGCTCTCGCTCGTAAGCCCCTTCACAGTCATCAGGGCTTTCCAACGTTTCCTGTTTTCGCAGGGGTGAATTGTGGGAGATAATCTCCAGCTGCCTATTGGCTGACTGCACACAAAAAGCGGGCCCTGGAAAGCGGGCTTTTGTTACTGCAGCGACTCAAATCCAGCGGCTGGCTTTTCTTTCTCCCCCCACCACCCGGCCCTGACGAGAGCACACATACCATGCCACCACCACGTCCACCATCAGCAAAAAAAAGAAAGGAGAAGGAATGACATATAGAAAAAGGGGAAAACCCTCCCAACCTCTGATGCACCGCAGCACATGACAGGTCCAAATATTGAAAAAGCCACAAAGGAAACGAGGTGTGCAGGTCTCAAGCTGGATTTGCAGTGAAAAACTTAATGACTTTGACTTTTTTACTTGACTGAAATTCTTTCTTAATCTATCATAAATATTCACCCTTCATTAAAACACTCCCTGCTCTAATTACGAGGCCTCTTAGAGAAAGTGAAATGATTCTGTGTGCTGTCTTTAGCAGCGTCAACAATGGTATTATGACACATCTGTCAAAACATTTTAGAAACACTAAAAGTCACAAAAAAGAAGTCACAATCGTCTTAAAAGGAGCTTAGTCAAGGGGAACAACAGCTACGGCGTCCCCCTGTTGTTGGGGCAACCCACTTCCCACGTTCATTAGGTCCTTGACAGTCAAGACCTGATTAGCGGAGACCTGATTAGCCTTCAAGACTTAAGTCTGAGGACAGCCGCTTGCTAAGAGGCCTCGCTAGCCGAATCTCATTAGATATTCAGTCTCATTCCCATACATGTCTACTAACTTAGAGGTACAGCCCATTGTCTCCATCTCAAAACAAAAACAAACCAATGTGACTCATAATCCCCTTAACTATCTTGACCTTGTTTAAGTATCTGATGAGGCTATTCATGAAGAGGCCACCTACTTAGTAATGATTAGTCAGTAAGAAAGAAAGTGCTTGTAATCTTCAGTGGTGATTGTTGCTGAGGCTTATTTTGCTGCAAATAAAAACCCCAAACAGGGTGTTTTAGTACTGAGGCACTTTAAAATAAACAAACAGGTACCAGTCCAGACCCTCTCTTTATCCTGACCAGTCACGTGTATGGTACAAAAATGTGACCCACACAGACATAGTTTTCTGGCAAAGCATCCAAGAGAGGGCAGCTGGAGAAAAAAGGGGACCTTTATCTTCTGATTTGAATAAGATGGCCTGGATATGTCACAGTGTTTATCCCTCCGTATGGTCTGAGAGGGGCACAAACACGTCATCACAAACAAACTCGGTCGCGCACACCACAACGGCCATTGTGTTCGGCTTACACGTCGGGCTTTGTTCACCGAACTTCCTTCATTAAAGTCCCCCCAGATACGACGCTCATCCTCGCCGTTTTCCAAAAAGTCTTTCTCTTCCCCTTCATTTCCCTCCCTCTCTCCCACTCTTTCGAACCGTCCTCCCTACACCTGCTCAGATAACCACTCCTCTGTCTCTAGGCTCCATCCTCCTCGCTGCCCTCTCCACCCCTCCATTACTCATCCTGCTCTTTATCTTTAGAATACTCATAGGCTCTCCAGCTCCCTCATGTAAACCCATTCAACTTCCTCTTCTTTCATCTTTTGCATAAAACCATAACTTAGTGAGGGAAAGGGCCTTGTTTGGAAGTCTGTTGCTGTTCACTGTTACTGAAGCTTGGTGTCTTAAACAGTGAACTTCCCTTTCTGAAGCTTCTTTTGAGGTGGACCAGATGGAATAGGGACGAATGACAGGAAAGTGGAATCACAACCTGAGAGATTAGGGTTTGGTGATATAAAACAACAAGATACTCTGATATTTCTCACTGATTGGCATTACTTTGCAATTAGATTTTTGGTTGTTGTTGATAGAATTCAACAAATAATTCTCACACGACCAAAAAACAAAAAACTTGACATGACAAGTAAAGACTGAGCAATAATGATACCTTTTTGATTCCAGGTGACAAAACAGATGTCCAGGACACATAATATTGGATTATTTTTTATCACTTATCAGAAATAAGAGACACTTTGCTAAACACCACCCAGAGTTCCTTCAGGGGATCAAAAAATAATTTATCTTGAGAAATTAATCTTTAATAATTTTGGTCTTTAAATAATATTAGAAAGTCTTGATGTAAAATCTGTAATGTGATCTTTGAGCTAGTTTTAATTTTTTGAATTCCTCTAAATAGAAGAATTATTTCAGCATGTGTGAAGAGTTATGCTTTTGTTGTTTTATTCATAGACTTTTTAATTGGTTACATATTGTTTCTTCTACAAAATAAAATGTTGATTGTGAAAGACACTTTTTTGCTTGCTTTGGCCCCACCTAAAAGGTCTTGATAAAGAATTAGTACCAAAAAAATGTTTAGATGTGTCATTTTAGTTTTGTTATACACAGTGTGCCTTTTTGTTTATTTACTTTGCTACTTTGCTTTATTTCCAAGTTCAAATGTAAGCACTTCTTTGACAGTTTTAAGATGAATATTTAAGTTTGCATGCACCTTACAGGGCGGGTCTGTGAGGTCTGAAAAACTCATGCACTCAAGATCTCTCTACATATTTATCTTAAACTATAACCCCTTTGTAGGGCTTCTCTAAACAAATAAACAACTAAAATGATCAGTTGATTTCTGAGAAAAAATAATAAAATCTTTTGAGGGTATAAGGTTGTGGGTTTAAAAGAAACCAAACATCATTTTGGGTTTGAAAAGTTTTGAGAATATGTGGAAAAATGCATTTTTTTTCTGTAAAGTCTTATATTTTGATTTCACAAACTTGAAAGTTTTGTCTTGCATCAGCCAGCTTTTTGCTCAGTCAAAGAAAAAGTATGATCGAATCTGTCTCTTAACTGGCACAAGACAAACAGCCTCATCTGCTATGATTTTCTGTCATGCAACAGGCGTTTTCAAACTTTATAATTTAAAAGTTTGGAGTTTGATATCTAGGATTTTTTTTACATATCAGAATATCTTAAACACTCAAATATAATGTTTTAGAATAAAACAAACTTCAATTATTTGATCATCTTTTTTTAAGTATACACACTTGTTGGTCTTCAGCCATACTTACAAAGAGTAAGTATGGGAAATAAGATTTTATCAGTATCAATATCGTCATTGATTCTGCTTATTAATCCAATTCTTAGTTTTTCCCACATTCTTAAACCTTTAGGTTCTCTGCATTAACAGCATCAAACACTAAATCTGAACTAAAATCCATTTTTTTGCTGTGCAGACAAATCCTTTACCATGTTGCTGGTGTTCTCAAACTGCGTTAAATCACACAGGCAGTGTAGTTTGCATGGTAAGCATTATTTTGTGTAAAATTAGGCTACATTTAAGACTGCTTCTGTCTCCTATCTGTTATGTTTACTTCCTTCCTTTCTGAGAAAGGGAAGCGTGCAGACATTATTTTGCAAGGCATGGAATCTATGTGTATGTTACTGATAAGGGAGTTGGTGAGCACAAAGGTAAATGATATTGATTCCTCAAAGTACAGCAGCTGGAAATGATTCTCACCTGGAACCAACTGACAATTCTCATTGATAGAGAGCAAAGTGTACAATATACATGGATACAGAACGCTGCCAACATTTCGAAACTGGGTGGATTCTACCCTTTTTCAAAAGTTTTGCAAGCAAGTTTCTAACAAATATTTTGGCAGATTTGGCAGAATATACCCAACAGATCTTTTTAATTTAAAAAATATACGTTTTTTTCAAGCAGGTATCAAAAGATTGTCATTTTACAAAAATATAGATGCTTCTTAAATGAATTCAGATATAATGTTATGCTAATATTAAGTCATAATCAATCTAAATTTAAAATACAGAGACATATCTTTTAAACTTTTAAACTGTCTAATTTATTTATTCTTACGTATTTTTATGTTTACTGTCCTCTTGACGGTGCTCTATAAATAATTTGACTTTTACTTTTGACTTTGACTTTTTATCGCTGACTCCAGTACCTAACCTATAGGTGTCACTCACTGTGATAAGCTTATGTTTTTGTTACGTCATAAAAAGATTTTATTGGGCTTATTAACCAGGATTTCAAGTCAGTCTACCTTTGAACAACTGTGATAATGTATACATTTTAACAATCAAAGAACCATTAAGAAAAGGTTAGAGCAAAGATTTTAAAGGGAAGACTGTGCTTAGACTCACCTTGACATCAGAGAAGTACATCTTGAGCATATTCGAGCTCGGGTAGCGGGTGTAGAAAAACATGAGCTTGGCCTTCTTCAGGTGATTGGGAGAGAGCCCCTCTTGGATCTGAACAGTTCTGCTGTTAAGGACTTCAACCAATGTATTTGAAAGAAACAACTTGGAGTACAGTATAAGTTGTCATGGACTCATGGTTGGATGCAGTGTTTGTCAAGACATTCTCATTTGGATAATGGGTAACCAAATTTCCTTTCGGGCGTGAATGCTGGACTGCTTAGGGGTGGGGGCTAAAGATGGTGCACCAAGGCAAAACCATTTGTTTACAATTACCATCAGCCGTATCAGGTGTGAGAGCGTCATGCTAAATAAAATGCTGGCCAGCATGACAGCCGATGCTTTTACATAAGGAGACTCATTTCACAGTCAAAGTAAGCAAACGCCTTTGCCTACACCCTCTGCTAACCTCCACCCGAAAAAAAGGAAGAAAAAAGGAGACATTTGCATATCACAGACAAAGACAGCAGTTAACGCCAGTGACGGGCAAGAAGGCCTAATGGCTTGGCGACAACACATGCCAAGCCTGAATATGACTGTCTAAAGTTGGCTTCATATCAGTGACAAAACAAGGTCCAGGAGATGGGACCAAGCAACATGAAAAACCTCCTCACACCCACGCAGGCCACATTCAAAAATACATGTCGGAGGCCTTGTCTTCCTAATGGATCGCCTGGATGGAACAGCAGAGAGGAAGGAGATGGACTAGTGGGGGCACCTTGAGGGATAGTGTGGTTCCAACCTTCAATTACATCCCCCTCCTCCTCCCTCTGCTCCGTCCCTGCCCCCCAGCCTCACTGCCGCTGCCAAACCCTTGGAGGAGCAAAAAGAAGGAGGAGAAGAGGGGCTCCGAGGCTTTGGACACAGCCAGCAATGAAGAGGGTGGGGGGGGACTGAAACACATCTGCGCCACCGAACGGCCCAAGCCATTTCCATGGTGAATTAACGGCCGTATAATGCATCTGATAATATCAATCTGGAGGATAAGACATTGAAAAGAGGAACAGGGATAGGGGGGTGGGCTGCATGTTAAAACCTCAGGCTGTTTCAACAAGGGTTTCCATCATGCACATGCAAGACAGGGCTTTAAATCATACCAAAGATACAAGCCCAAGTTTTCATGAAGACTGTTTACACTTGAATGGACAAAATACATTGCTTGACATTATTTATGATCTGCAGGGACGGCTGTGATCATTAAAATCAGTCAAGTGTCCAGATGTAGCTGTAACTATAGAGCGGGAAGAAGGCATCAGCTGCTAGATTGGATTGCCCTTGGCCTCAGGGTTACACAGCAAAGCCAGCAAATGCTGAACCACACTGAGCTGGCTCCTTAAAGACCCTGTCTACTTTGTCTGATTCACAGGGAGAGGGAGAGAGAGAGTTGGTTGTATACGCAGCGAGGGTCTTGTGGGGGAAACCCTGGCAGACTGGTGTTACTCTGTCAGGCCTGGCCAAAAGAGCAGCACTTCACTCTCCACACCACACCATCTGCTCCAAGTGGAGGGGATACAATGGACCCTCAGACAGAGAGGGACAGAAAAGAGACCTCTTATTCACTAAGGCAAGGTGGGATTATTCAAGCGCCGTAAACTTACACTTAGATTTATTTGTTTTTGCTATTTCAATTAGGACTAGCACCACTTTCCCCTTATCACTGTGGTAAAAACTATCCTAAAAACAAAGACACACCGGTTTTACCTCCCAGCCATAAACACAATATCACCTCCCTTCAGACGACAATTAAGAAGCTTCATATCTCCTGATGAGGCATTTTCATCTCCAATTCACTCACAGCTTGCAAATGTAATTGTGATTGGGCTTAGGGGTGACGTGCAGGGCTATTATTTTGTCATGATGGTGCACTCATACCAGCTGGCCCACTGTTCGCCCGCCACATCTGACAAGACATCATCATTCTCAGAACACTTCCCCAAAGCCCAAAGTCATGAGAGGAAAATGGCTTCACCACTTCCTAATTCCAGGTGTAAGGACAAGAATATTTGGAGTCAGTCTGAGAACAAATGGGGGGAATTGATAGCAGCCATCTGCTCCGTATTGCTGCAAAGAGCTTGTGAACTTGAACGCACCTCGCAAAATGTTTGACTAACGGTCCCTGGCTTCTGAGACTGAGGCTGTGTCCAACATCACACCCTTCTCACCTGAGAGTGGCCCAAGAATGATGTAAATTTTTTAGGCAAAATGGGAAATCATCAACATGCTGGTTCCCTTGGCAATGCTATGTGAGGAGAAGTGGGGCTCCAGTTGGGTTGGGAAATTATAAGAATGTTTTGCTGTAGTTGACATGCCATATTAAACTATGTTTTATTTAACAAAAAAATGCAAATGATTTTTACCCTTTAAAAGTGAACGGATAAGCCTCAAACCTTAACATATTTTTCCTCTCATTTCCTGAATTTGATAACAATCATGGAAAGCGCTGTTAAGCCTGATGTCACCCAGGGACAGCCAGGTGATGATCACTAACCTATAGAGTGTACTCATTTTATCTTATGATTTACTGTGAAATAGAATACACAACCAATAGTCACTGCTTTTCTGAAATTGGTCTAATTTGTTTAGATAAAGATTTAAGGCCTTAAAACAGAGTTAGAATTTCTACTAATGAAGCTACAGGCTGTAGATCCTTGTTTGAATGCACTAATAAATCAGAAAAAGCTTTGACACAAAAAATATTTAAATATTTTTGAAATATTTTGAGATGACTTAGTACAAGATAAACCGGTTTGCCCAGGAGTATTTTCAATATTTTGCATGCCCATTTAAATCACAGCCAAATTATAGCATACAAATTCTTTATTGTGCCAATAGATGAGAATTCAACCCTCTATAGACTGAAGAGAGAGTAGGAAAGGAGTGTATGATATTGGACACAATCTACAAAGTAAAGCTACAGAAATGGGATAAAGTACATTAAGTCTAGATCAAGTAGATGATGCTAATACAATCCAGGCTACAAAATGCACAGACAGATAAAATACTTCATGTATTCTGTGTAAATTAAAATTAATTACCAAATTAATATTTGGAGTTTACATGTAGTTTACGTGTATTTAGGTTATTGTGGCTCGGACTGTCTACATCTAAATCTTGTATTTTAAAGCCCAAAATTCAGTCACTAACATGTCAAACCATAATTCGAGCAAAATCTTCTGTAGGAAGTAGATTTGGCCTCCGACGGCCATAAAAATTCCAAACAATAAATATATTTTTTTTACCTGGTAAATAGTAAAACTTAGTTCTTAAGCTTTTGAAATAAGCTCTGGTAATAAAAATAAAAAACACAAGTAAAATAAATTGATTTGTATATCTTTTCCTTATCACTAAATGGAGTAGTTTTGATAACGCCCTGAATTTATAAATGCTACTATGAAAGCCACAGCATCTGGCATATGTGGTTATTGTTTGATTGTTTTCCACTTTCTCTCTGTCTCTGTACATCTATCTCTCCCTTTTCTCTTCTCATCCCTCCATCGGGAGCCCGTAGAAGCAAAGGATTATGGATCTCTGGAAAGCGTTCACCCTTGGGTCAGAAGACAAGACAAGGCGAGGTAATGAAAGATAAACAGCTCGCTGCAAACACCTGTTAACGTCCGCTTCAAAGAAAAGACAGGGAGGAGGAGGGGGGGATTGTTCGCAGGGAGGGAAAACAAAAAAAGAAGTATTTGGCTGCCAAGCAACAGCCGAAGGGCCCCCCGGGCTGTTGACAGATCTTTATGAAATGAAAAAAAGAGAAAAGAAACGACAATGATTGTGGGCTTTTTACAACAGCGATGGATGATAAGAGGAACACAAGAGAAAACACAAGCAATCATAAATATACATCTTTACCGAGTCCTCAGGCGAACCTTTTGTGACACGCACACACAGAAGATACACAGGAGCACAGTGGCGCACACACATTTGAAGCAGGCCAGGCACTCAGGTAAAAACAAGAGACAAAAAAGTGAATCCAAAGTGCTGAATATTCAAACTATTTTACAAATAAGAGTGAAACAGCTGTTAATTTCTTAAGAAAGCGATGAATGTTAATGAATTGAAGACACGCTTTTATCAGGACGTCTTTTGTTAAAGGAATCAAACTTTCATAGGGGTGAAGGGGTGTTGAATACTTGCAGGCTAAGGAGGCAAATGGGAAATAGAGAAGGGTCTGAATGTATCTGTTTAAGCTATTAGTCCAGAGTCTCCGGGGGATTCAATTTGAGCCTCCCATAGGGGATAGCCTTTTTATCCGTAGGGCACGATTGGGGCACACTGGGGTTAACCTATAAGGGAGGCTATATAACACCATTGTGTGCCAAGTTTCAGGATGCTATCTCTCTTCTTGTTCTTTCAGGCTATTTTTTATCAAAAGAATTGGGGCAGTAAATGTCGTGGGGACCTAATCTTTGTGAGTAAGTGATATGTGACAAGGAGGCTTTTAAGGCACTTAGGACTGAAGATGTAGGAAAAGGCTGTGTGGTGCTGTGAGAAGGAAGAGGTATGAGTGTAAAAATAAATACAACAATGCAGTACAATGGAGAGGAGAACAGCAGTGGGAGGAAATGTGATTCATCAACAATTTCTCAGATTCTTATGCTAGTTTAAACAGACTAAAAAAGATTTGAATTTTAACTCTTTGTATCTCAGCAGCTACGCTGCACACCTGTTTCTACTACCACAACCACCTGAAACCAGATTCTGTGGCTGAGCTGCTCTTGACTGGAGAAAAAATCAGAGTGTTATCTCTTACACGTTTCATCATTATCCACAACCCTTATAAAGCACTTTGTCTCACACACACCAGACACAGATTTTCTTTTTAAAGGATACATTGCTGCCTGAGTAGGGTGAGATGTCAGCCATGTCCTGGAGGTCACTGCACTCTGACTTGATGAGGGACAGAGAGAGTCCCTCTGCTGTGCTGCCAGGGTGCGCGGGTGAAAGAGAACGGTGATGATGCCCCAGGTGGTGCCCTGATGCCATCTTGGTCCTGAGGCTGGTGGTCTCCCTGGACAGGTCCATGGAGTCTGGGGAGGAGCGGTCCTTTCCTGGGTAGCCACCTGTGGGTGCCCCTAGGGGACTCTGGAAAGGGTAGCCCATTAGAGGCAAAGGAAATGGATGCCTAAAGGATGGGGGGCTGAAGCCCATGGATGCAGAGAGTGATGAGGGGTGAAGGGCAGGGTGATGGTGTCCACCATGGGCACCCACAGCTGAGGACTGGTGGTGATGCTCACTGGGTGTCTTCCTCACGACTAGAGGCAGAGCCTCAGTTTGGTCATTGGTGGCGCCTGGCATCCCGGGCATGCTTGCAAATGAGTCTAATGGATTGGGAATGATGACATCACCGAAGCACTGCAGCCTCTGATTGGCGGTGTGGAAGTTGGGGTTGTCTCCATTGACAACAGTGGGGAATCTCTCAGGAGGTATGGATAACGGGGGAAAGGCCTGCTGGGGTGAAGGGCGGGGAGGCTTGGCAAACACTTTAACCACTGTGTCAACCACCTGGGTCATGGCTGAATTCAGTTCCTGCTTCAATGTTTCTGCCAGCTGTTTACCTTCAGCATGCATGGAGGACCCTGAACCTCCTGTTCCTTTGCTCCGGCTGATGCCCTCTCTCCTTGGCTTCTCACTGTCTGCCAGCAGGGCTTGCTCCTGAAGCAAAGCCCTTGCCCTGTCCAGGAAGTGTCCTGGGTCCAGGTCAGACATCTCATTGTCAGAGCGCAAGTCATCTCCACCCCGGTCATCACCACCAGTGTCAGACCTGGCTTGGCTGTCATCGGACATGTTTCCTATGTCATTGTTGAGGTCATTGTGGAGGTCATTGTGTTCAGAGTCATCAGTTGAGTCATAGATCTGGAAGAACTTCTCTTGAAGCTGACGTAGCTGCTTCTGCATGTCCTCCAGCTGAAGCTTCAGTTGCCGCCGCTCCTCCTGTTTTTGTTCCTTCCTCTGGCACACAAGCTGGGTGAAGCTCTGCTGTTGCTGCTGAGGCAGACGCTGCTTGCGCTTGTTCTCTCGGCTGCTACTGCACACCTCCCCTCCCCGTGGACTGCTCGGGGCCTGCTGCTGTGACTGAGGGGGTGGACAGTCTAGCTCCATCTCCCTTTCCCCATCCATATCATGGTCACGTTCATGGCGTGAAGCAGCAGGTACCACAACGCTCGGTGAGTGGCTCATACCTCGTATAATGTTCTCCACTCTGGCTCGCTTGGCACGCAGGTGTTCATCATTGAGACGTTCAATGTCAAAGGCGGCCAGGCCAGGTGGACGGCCAAACGGTGACAAGCATTCTTGAGGGGTACTGTCCTGGGAGGAGTTACTGCAGGCGTCCTCCTGGGGCGCATCTGAACTTGCATTTGAGAGCCCTGATCCGGGGAAGCCTGCATCCCCTCTGTCGCCCCTGTCCCCTCTGTCTCCCCTCTCAGGTCCTCCTCCATTTTTAGCCATGTTATTCTTGAGAAGCTGGGAGATAATGGTAGTGCCAGGGAAGGGCATCATGGTGTCCTCGTATGAGTTGGCCCTCTTCAGAAGCTTTCGGAGTACATTGGACTTGGACTCACTGTCACTGGCTGATACAACGCCAGGCCCACCATGTGGCTGCACTACAGAGCACTCCATGGAGTCGGTGTCTGATCCGTGGTGTGAGTGAGAGCTCAGAGAGTTCATGGCACTGAAAATGGCTGCTTTGGCGCGAGCAATGTTATCAGTGGTTGTTGTTGTGGCTGCTGCTGCGGAGGCTGTGCTGCCCACGGTTCTCTTTACACCGATGTCCACGCGTCTTCGCTTGGTCTGTCTGTTCAGGAGGGAGTCGCTGTCATGGTCCGGCATCACGGGCTGCTGCTATTGGGCCATATCCCACAAACCCAATCCTCTAGGATCAAAGCCTCCAAGTACCTGTGGGCAAGAAACACAGATGTGTTACTCACAAGGTGGAAAGTATTTTCAGAATCTAAGTCACACACTCACTCAGGTGGGACATTTCCTGAAGCACTTCCATATCAGATCTAAATCTGCACTGAAAAGAGAAGCTTGTATTTTTTTCCGGGGGACTGAAACAAATCTCTCTACCTTTAAATAAAAAAAAACATTTCCTGATATAAAAGAGTAAAAGAGAGATTTTTGTTTCAGGGAAGCAGGTAATCTGTCCTCATGTGCCTTTACAGGAGCAGCTGGATTTTTTGTAACATGTAAAGCTGTGAGGAAAAAGGGTTAGAGTGAACAGGCAAGATGAGGTCAGAATTAGGCCTTGGCGCAACATTCCAGGGCAAAGTCCTACATTTTATCCTGTCCCCTGTTACATGCCGCGCGACACTGAACCAGTTCCCACGGAACACAAAGCTGCATAAAATTATGATAATTAAGTACTCGTCCTCATTTCCATATTTGTGTAGTGTCAGCCAGCATAAGAGCTATTAACTAAAAAAAGAAAATTAAAAGAAATAAGGTTAAGACTATCTTAAATTTGGAGAATAATTGAGTATTAAACATGTTGTTATATGTCCTTAGAAATTCTTATTCAAAATTAACTATTGTGCACAAGTTAAACAAGTACATTTTAATGTCAAACCACATTTTTTAAAAGGAGTAATTTTAAAAAGTAGCATTTATTCCCTTATTAATCAATATCCCTGTCATATCTTAAGTGACGGGGAGGGCGACACATAAAAGAAACACAAAATAGGCCTATTGATTTTGGTGCCAGCATGAGCTCACTTCTGTGTTTTTTGTTTGTCTTTTCATCTGGCAAGGGCAGTTAATTCTGCTCAAATGAATAGGTCGCACGGGTCAACTCTGGCAAGAAGCAACTTAAAGCGCTCATAGAAAAACCTTAATGCCTCTCTGAAAGCAAAACGTTTTGTCAGAACGGGCCTGCATCATTAATGCTATGTAAGCAGCAGAAGCAGAGTGTCGGCCAGAGCCACATCTGATGCACCCAGTCTCAAGATTCAGTGAAATTGTGTTTACCCTGCTTATATGGAAATAAAGCTCATGTTGGGGGAATGTGAATGTAAAAGATTTTTGGAACAGAACGACAGTGGTAGATTTTGCTAACTTTTCGAACATCAGTTGATGAGTAATCTCTTACACTCAGAAGAAACTGACTCGGTTTAAACTGTAAAAATACAAAAATATTGTATTTTAAAAAATGCAAATGACCCCAAGAGTTATTAATGAAAGCTGATATTCACTATTGATTATTTGTCTTTAAAATTATTGCTTTAATAGTCCGCAAACATAGAGCACATTGAATGGAGTATATTAAATTGTGGGCTTCGTATCAGAGCTAAGTGGAAAAATTAACGTAGAAATTTAAAGACTTTTGCTTTAAGAATTGTACTTTTTAATTCAAATGTTTTGAACTCATCTGAATACCGCTGAATGTGCGAATTACTTTTAAAGACTGGTCTCTGCCTCTTCATGTTCACACAGCACACACTCACAGATAAGCAACACACATACAACTTTGCTGTTGACACAAGTGGCGTAAATTTGTATGTTTTCACATCTATAAACCATTTTCTAAATTACAACAATTAATCTGTAGGAGTACAAATTTGCTAAAGACAAAATAATGTCAAACAGTGTTTTTCTCTCATTAAAACGTCAGATTCTGGACAGTTCTCTTAAATGCAGCACTTTGAAAAATGGCTTTGTTTCCAGTCTGGTCAGCCTAGACATGGTGATATATCTCCAAGAAAAAGTACTTTACTTGATCGCCTCAGGATTTTAACAATGAGCTCAAAATAGTCACCAGCACCTGTCTTTTCTGAAGGTGCACCTGTCTCCTATTGCCCATGCGCACTCTCTCTTATAAAAAGCTTGATGTACACACATGAACAACAGACTGTGGATGTGCACACTATTAAACTTTGAACTGTGTATCATCATCAGGTCACTTCTAAACCTTTAAACCTTTTAAACCCCAGAGCATAAAGAGAGGTCAGGGGGGATAGCAGGACCTTATTTACAGACTGTAACAGACTTTCCCTTTAAGTGTTTGAGACTTAAACTTAAAATCACAAAACATTAAAACTTTACAATCACCTCTAATGGTCACTGTATTAAGAGTGTGAGGCACAGCAGCACACACAACAGAGCAGCAGCTGAGTTTCACAATGGTCCAAGAGTGCTGCTGTAGAAGACCGACAAAATCAAGTATATGACTCCCAGTTAGTAAATATAAATGTCTGAGGTTTGTAGAAGTAAGATTTAGCCTACAACAGTGGTTCTCAACTGGTGGGTTCAGACCCAGAAGTCTACTGAGAGACTGTTTTCATGGTCCTCGATGGAAAGTCTATGATTTACAGCAGGACATACATTATTGTATTTTATTTTACTAAATTTGGCAATGATAATAAGTAATTTGTACGTTTTTTATTTAGATTTTGACTCAATTATCTTGTTTTCTTTAGAAACTTAAGTTTTTCCCCCTTAAGGCTCAAGAAAAAAAGACATGTTTGCATGTATTAAGATTGAAATTAAATACTTGCATGCATCTCCTCACAAGGCTTCTGCTCTCTTATCAAGCATGTCTTGTTGGTCATCTTTGTTGTTCAGTCATATATGGTGTGACCATTTATGTAAGTTTTCTATGAATACTCTCGGAAAGCTGAGATTGTTAATTTGTTTCTCAAAGATTTCTGTGTAAGCAGGTGGTAATGGGTCATGAGGCGAGACCAGCTGAGAACCACTGCACAACAATACACCAGCACTCTTCTACAGACACGATCCAAAGGTGTATCCATAGAAGACAGAAACCATATTCTCAAAACAGGATGGTAGTTTTCAGTAACTTTCTGGTTAAGGACTAAAAAGGCAAGTTTGAAGACGTCAAAGTTGAGCAACAGGAAAAAGACAACTTGGAGCAGGAGCAAATATTCCACTGATATAACACCTAAGTTGGTTTTAGTTTCTGCCAAAAGTCGCCTGTCTAGCTCCCCAAACTTACTTCTCAAACTTTCACATCAACTCCCTGTCCGCTTTGATGAGGAAGGCTGGGCTACACGCTCCGCAAATCATCCTCGGGAAAAAAGCCACAACGAGGCTGCTCACTTTTACCAAACACATCCAGATGAGACGAGGAGGAACCAAACAGAGCAAATAACGTACTTCGCCTCGGATGTGATCAGCTGCTGATCAGCGGAATAAATGTCTGCGTTTATGATGTTTGATTTGTTTATTTTCCCTTTTACGCACACTGCGCGCATGAGGCGAAGCAGAAAGAGGAGAGGGGAGGTATATCCGAGGACAAGGTTACTTACCCTTTTAGATGAAGAGGGGGATAACGGGAACTCCTACGACGAGAATAAAAAAAAGGGAGAATTTACTTCTGGATGCTGGAAAACAAAATTCTCAAAGGAGGGAGAGCTGGAATAAAGTGAGCAAAAGAGGAAAAATAGAGAAGATGGAAACAGCTCGCGCGTTGGTCTCTCGCGCTCTCCTCTGCTGTGACTAAAAGAGTGAGAGAGCAAAGAGAGAGAACGAGAGAGAGAGAGAGACTGCGTGTGTGCGTCTCCGAGGCGCACTGGATGCAGAGGGACTGGATGCTGGAGAGCCGCTCCTCCGCCACTAAAAGATTCACTTTAAGACGCGGCTGAAGGAAACAGGAAGACGTGCGCGTCACGAGCGCCGTGATGTAACCGTCGCAGCCTACCAATAAGAAGCGTCCGTGAGGGTCCAGGAGAACAACGCACTGAACTTGACCAGGGAATGGGACTTTTGAGCATGCAAGTAAAGAGAGAGAGAGGGGGAAAAGGAAAATAGCGCTTTTATTGTGTATCGCGTTTTTAATTTAACATGATACACGCGTAAAAACCATTACGCATTTAGGTCATTACGCTTTTAAAAACCAAGGTCTCAAATGTTTTATGTTATTTATTATAATTATTAAGTGTTAATTAAAAGCTGGTTACAACTTACGGTTGGACTTTTGATTTACTTCGATTGATATGGTTTCAGTAATTGCATGTTTTTACGCATGTTTGCGGGAAAAGCCAAACTAATGAGATTCCCTCCCAAGATTATTTATATTAAAGAACAGCATTATGGTTTATAACTGAAAACATTTTGATGTTACAGAGTCTTGTGGTATACCTTGCGCTTGTGGCATGTCATATGAGTAGTCTGTTTTTAATCACCCTTTTAAAGCGTGTGTTAATGTGTTGGATATGTGAGTGAGGGACTAATAAAACACCTCCACATTCCCGGAAGCCCTCACTTGAATGATTGCCTCCTGTGTTTTATGATCTAAAATATTTTCTGTTAATATTATTTCCATTAAGCCATTTCTGAAAAGGAAAATCCTCATTTAGACTAAAAATCTTTATTCTAAAAGTGTCCTATAAAGACAGGCAGCGTCACAGCGTAAAGAATATCAATGTGTTTATTGTATTTTGAACAACGCTCTTTTTTTCCTGTTTACTCATTTTAAGCGCGGCTTATCAAATTCATTCACCCCTTCTCGAGCTCCCCTGGGTATTCGAGGTTCAGTGTGGCATGTAAAGATATTTCACGCACACTCTTTCCTCATTGGTCGCAGCAAAAAGTCTGATTTATGAACAAGCAAAAGCAGCCACAGAAGCTCCGGAGCTTTGCTTTGGAATTTCAGATTATCCGTTGGGGGGGAAGCCAATATCTGCGGAGAGCTAAACATCTCTTTGTGAAACGCTCAGTTCAGAGCCGAAAATCATCATGAAACGTCTGTCACTCCTCCGATCCACAAGCTGTTTGTGAGAGCTGCAAACCCGCGCGTAAAGACTGCACCGTCATCACCAAAACTATAATTACGCACAACAAAATCTGCCAAAATGCACATTTATGGTTATATTTTTTTTAATTTTTAGTATCCACTCTTTCTCACCTCTTTTTTCCTATTAAGAAAATCTCACCTGTGAGGCTTCAACCTGCGGGTTGATATCTGATCCTGTCCGCAAACAAAATTCACACTTTATATTTCTAAAACATTGCGACTGCTTACACTTCTTCATTGAGACAATTTTATAATTACATTGGGGAAAATGCGCTATTAGAACACCGCAATTCACCCTGCACAACAGGTGTTTATGGGCACACACGATGTTTCCTAATGTCGTGAGAGCAATAATGGATTTTTGTGCCATTGTAATTGCTCTCTGCATAAGAAAAATATATTAAACAGTAAATCAGGTTTCCTACATCTCAATACGTGTGCATCTAATCGATTGTTAAAAGAATCTGTTTTATATAGGAGAAAAAATGTCTTTAATTTTCTGTAAAACGAACGTTAAAAAAAGAGTATGATCGTGTGCGTTATTTTTGCGTTTTACTAGGTCACACTGTTAAGGCCAAAAAAAGAAATTGATGCTCGTGTATTGTTATCAGACTTTTTCTCTTTCATCTTCACACTTTGGATTCACTTCCCTCCCCACAGAATCTCCGTTTTTATCCTCTGCACAAACAGGATCCTGAAGTACTTAACGATAAATCTTATTTTCCATATGCTCGTCCATCAGCTGCCAGAAGGGAAAAAGGCGAGTCCCTTTTCCATGTCGCAAGCAAATGTTTTTCTTTTTTTCTTTTTTTAGGACTGAACGAATTTGCAACCAAGTCAGCAAACTTTAATGTCTGAGAGTGTCTTTTCCAAAGCAGGTGTCCCGGCCCCCTCTTTTTGCCCGCTGCTCTGGCCCTGTGGCTGCTTTTTGGCCTCGACTCCCCAGGGTGCCGTCGGTGCGCACACAGGCTTGGAAAAACAGGCCGGGACATTAAAGAGAAGCGCGTGTTTGGAAAAGGAAGACTCGGATGATGTGTAGAGGAAACGTGCTGCTTAACACTGGCTGCTCTTATCAGCGGCCCATGTCCAGGTGGATCAGCCCGGGGATTTATTTCAAACTCTCTCCCCCCTCCTCTCTCGCTCTTCTTTTTGGGTCGAGGGCTGAGCGACACACCTCGATGCCCAAGACTGATAATGCGCGCTGGCATTACGCACTGATGGCTGAATTTATTGACAAATTTATTACAGCCCGGGCCTAAACGCAGAA
The DNA here is from genome assembly GCA_036419115.1 of Scarus forsteni. NCBI lineage: Eukaryota > Metazoa > Chordata > Actinopteri > Labriformes > Labridae > Scarus > Scarus forsteni. Next base: position 2,612,885 of record JAZDUH010000182.1, read on the forward strand.
GAGGGGAGGAAATGAAAACAATATTTCTCCCGGAGGTGTTTTAAAGGTACTTTTTTAAACGCGGTCTGACCTCAATTATGGGGTAATAAATGTGCGCACGCGGCGTTGGTATGCGGGAGTGGACGGGGGCCAGCGGCCTTTCTTTTTCTGCGCAATTATTTGGTCAAAGGACAGGTTAACTATTTTACTATTGTCATTATTATCATTATTACCGCTATCAATCTATTACTGCAACTATTATTATTATTTTTATTAGACTGGTATAATTTTCAAGTGCGTGCAATCCAAAGAAATTAACAAATGAGAGCAAACAGGTCTCCTATAGGCGGAGCCAGGGGGTGTCTCACAGGGTTTTGGCCCATTTTTCTGCAGATGTATTTAATTTACAGATGGAAATCTTGAAAATTAGAGTTCACCTCTTTTTCTGACACATTTTTTATTTCTACAATTAAATATACTATAATAAAAACAACTTTAAAAAGCTCAATAAAACAATCTTTAACCAGATGAGACAATACTTAGAATTTAGGTGGGCTGTTGTTAAAGGTATTTAGAGGATAAATGTATTTGTTTCACCAGCAGTAAATTAGTTTCACAAGTTCTGAAAGTATTGATAGCAGTGTCAGTGTAAGATATATCAGTGAGGGGATTGATATTAACAAAAACTAGCCCATCCATAAGGAACAGTCAAAGTCTCTCATCCAAAGCATTTCATTGGTTCATTTTATTTATTACAGCATTAATAATGTATTAAACTTACCAAAACAAAATTAGATCCATTTAACAATTTTGCTGATCAAGGTAGTTTAGAGAGAAAAAGCATTCTACCCAAAACGTGTGACTAAAATGTAAAGACTTGAAGACCAAATCTAGAATTATTTTCATCTACTTACTAAGACCAACAATCGCTAAATTGTGACTAAGACAAATTAAGTTTTTGTCTCAATATTAGGAAGAAAATCCTAAAATACTGCCAAAATGTTTTGAGACTCTAACGCTCCAGATTGTTCAGGTTAAAAAAGCCAGTCACAATACTTCATCATCACACATCTTTCCCTGACTGAACACAAGCAGATTGGAAATTTGTCTTGAAACTGATCAGAATTTGTAGCCAAAGGGTCAAAATTATTTTTAAATGTCTAAAACATGCTTTCACATTACATCATATGACACAATATTTTTGTCCTGGGTGAAAGCATTACACAGTTAGCCTACCTGGAAACACACTCTGTTTTTCTTGTCCTATATTTTATAAACAAGCAGTGCTGCTTAATTTCATATACATATGTAGTCTCTGCCATTTTATAAAGGGCCAAATGTATTGATCTTAGCTTGTTATTTTATGGTTTTGAAATGATGATAAAGACAGCTTTTGAAGCATTAGATATCAAAAATGATACTGGCTCAAATGAAGAAATGGAGTAAATTATTCTCACTGTCAGGGGACCACAGTTTTACAAACTATAGGTTATTCTTTATTAACTATTTAAGTTCATTGAAATGTAGCATGCCAAAGTATAATCAGAATCTCCTTGAGTCTGTTGGATGAAACTGTATTTATTAGAAATTTAGAGAGCTAAAAAAGGATTAAAAGCATTCTGCCTTTTCAATGAAATAGAGCTTTAAAGATACATTCATCCAACAAAGGCCCCATTTTCTTCACTTTTAAGCACAGTGATTTTTCATATGACAGAGTTTAATAGAGACAATTACTACCAAATATGTCCACTAATTTCATGATAATAACTAATATCCTAATAATCATGTGTTAGTATACATGTATGTCTAATTTTTTGTTCTAATGCAGTTGCTCATGGAGAACATGGTCTACCATGCTGCTTCAAATTCACTTTAAGGAAGATCAGAACCACAAATGTTGAGGTTTCAAGTCCAAGTCCTTCATCAGACATGAAGAAGTGAGGAGATGCACTTCAATTTGTCCACAACTGGAGTCACCTGACAAGTCGTGTGAAACACAATAGGACGTTTTAGATTTCTCTTATTTATCCCCCAATTTTTCATCCAGTGGTGTTCAAAGGGAGGATCGGGACCCTTTGCAGGGCCATAAGACATTGCAAGGAGGGTCATGAAGTGCCTTCCAAAAGAATGAACATTTTTAGTTATTTTAGATGCTACTTTATGCTCGATGTTGTTAGAATCTGTCCATTCAGTTAGTTCTATTCAACATAAAATCCCTGTTATTAAGATACCAATGCTTAAATTAGTTCATTATATGAAAATAACTAAAACTATAACTTGGCCTGTGCACAACCTGGAATGCTTAAACTTCGCTGGAGGACTGTGGGGGGCTAAAGTCTCTGATACTGATATTTTGGAGTTCATTGGGTTTAAACTTTAGAAGCTCCTGGAATCTAACTCTCTGGCTTTTTGTGCTTGATGCTGTGCTGATAACCCAGTTCTGAATGCTTTTTAGCAGAATTTTTTCATATTTCCATCATATTTATGATTTTTAGTTGAGTTCATATAGCCTGCAATGAGTGAGGAGGGGGCTGTATGAGGGCTCATATGGAATGAGGGACCCCCATTGCCTATGAAGGTGGTTAAACCTTTTAGTGCTCACACCATTTCAAATGGTGCAAGCGTAGCACAAAATGCACAAAAGCAGCCCCTGTTTAAAGAAGAACATTTTAAGAATTGGGTATATGACTTTCACTCCAGTATAAATCTCATCTAATCATTTTGGTTTTGTGTGTTAAGGTGATAATTTTTAAAATATGTGTCCAACAAACCTGTGGAATTTCTTTTTTAAATTTCCCATAATTTTTGGGAGACATCTCTGGATGAGTATTTGGCGTTTTACGACCCTCCAAAGGGTCCCAAGCCCACTTTGGGAACCACCACTCTTTAATAGTTTTTTTTGTGGAGCTATCATTCCATTGTCCCTCAAATGTACACGTTTGCAATTTACAGTAAATGTTTATTAGCCTTTAGAGTGACTGGAAAACAGTGAATAATTGCCTAATGGAGATAGAGCTAATACGGGAGCATGCACCAGGACCCTCACTGGTTTGTGCTAAGCTCCGGATATTTCTCCCCTCTAGCACCACCCCAGAGGTCGACTGAATTGAAGTTGTGGCATTGTTGTTATTACTGAAAGATTGGGCTTTACTCTGAAAAAACAGCAATCTCTTGAGCAGCAGCGCTCACAAAATGGCACTAATCATATAATGACTTGATGAGCTCCTACAGCAGCTCCATTTCTTTTCACAGGCAGTTTTTTAAGAGGAATAAGAGAGAGAGGGAGCTATTTGCAAAAACAGAAGCAGGCAGAGATGGTAGCGCTAAAAGCTGTTTTGTTCTGCAGAGGTCTCCGGGTCCCTGAATAAAAAGGTTTAGGAGACAGGACACAGGAGAGGAGGAGAGGAGGAGACAGGATTAGAGTCCGAGTGTAATAAGTGAGTAGGCGTCTGACTCTCACAGCCTCTACAGTCCTTGTTGGGCCTCATGTCCACCACTTAATGTATTCAGCTTTCCAGAGAGGAGAAGATGAGGGAAATATGTGAAGCATCACACTCGTTCAAGGCAAACCAATTTAGGGAAAAAAAACAGTCTGTGTGACCTGAACACACTATAAGGAGTAATATAAGGAAAATGGCCGAAAATGAACATTGATGTTATTATTGGTAAGATTACTTTTTGGCTGGCAGGGCTGTGATAGCTGCAACAGCAAGCCCCCCGGTGACCCACATCCCTCTTTCTGGGCTACAAGTGGTGCTGATTATGGAGGCGTGTGTGTGTGTGTGTGAGACAGAGAGAGAGAGAGAAGTTGGCCGTCTCAGTGGCCTGTTTATTCAATTTATTCAGCGTGACAAACACACACTCAGATATGACTGCATTTGCAGAAATGGTTTTAAAACATGGATCCAAAAGTTAGTGTGGGGCTCAATATAGGCTAAGAATGGGGAAAACATATCATATGCAAACAAAGAAGTATAATTTGCTGACTGGTGGAAGAAGAAGTTTAAGATACACTTCAATGTGAAATAACATTGGATTACATGTGAATTGCCTTTAACCGTAGTGTTTTACTTCTACTCCATTCAAGGGGAAATCAAACAGTCGACATTGATACCAGTTTGGCTACTTATTGCAACACAACTAGAAGTCCTGGGCACCTTATATTGAGAAGCTTCTTCACAGCAAAATCTGCACAGACCAACACTAGCATAGTCAGTGTTAACAATCATAAATACCTGCACAATAAATGCACACAAAATTCAGGGAGTTGCAACATGACAAAAGAAAAAAACAGATTGAACAACAACATGCACACCCTACTCAGATTATCATTGCACCTACACATTACAAAAATATCCAAGAACAATTGTTGTTTGAGTAGATTGGAGTAATTATTCATAGTTTTCACTGTAGCATATAATTGTTAACACTTTGACAAAGGTGGATTTTCATGTTTCAGGGTAGAGCTGGGCAATTAATCAAATTTTAGCTTGGGTACTTGTTGATCCCATTTAAAATAATACAACATAAGATCATAAGATTGTGTGTTTGAAAACATACAGGGGTGGAAAAGTAAAAAAAAGATTGTACCCTAGAATAAAGTTACTTTGTCAAAATTGTACTCAAGTACAAGCAAAAGTAGCTTTCTATAAATTAACTCAAGTGCAAGTAAAATTTCTGAATTACATGTTCCCAAAATACTATGAACCTATTTTTGTAGTGCTAACAACAAATGTGTAATGAGTTAAACAATTGTTTGTTCTAGTTTCTGATTGTAAATATGACCACAAATAAGTAATTTGACCTGATATTTTGTACATGAAACTAGATGTGGAAGATGTCGGTGAAGATGTTCTGAATACTCTGTGAGTCATAGTTTTGAAAAATCAAGTTTCTGACAAAACAGAGAAGTCAAATCAGTATCATTATGTTTAAACAATTTGCTTGGATAAATATGAAACCAAAACAGCTTTTTAAAAAAATGTTTTCTTACACTTAGCTTTATTTGTGAATCGTTGAGTCTAAAATGTGAGCAATCCTGCATCCTGTTTTCTGATCTGTTAGGTCAGGGGTGGGCAACTAGTGGCCTGAGTTGGAACTAGCAATGGTTTCTGTAAAACTGAGAATGGACACAAAAAAAATATATCACAATTTACATCCTTATCTTGTGGTTACACCAGACAAAAAAAGCTACAGTGTTTCTTCTCAGTATCAAACAGCAACTATTTGGATGTGTGCTTTTTTCCAAGCAGATGTACTGCAAAACTTTTGTTTAGTGGAAACAACACTTCTCATGACCAGACATTTGAGTTTGTGATATCCCCTTACAATCACATAAATTTCCTGTTTTGGTCCATCCTGGCAAATCTCTCTATTTCCAGTTTTGTGGCAGTCGCACAGGATGACGTTAGCAGCCCTCCTAATTTGCCTCAGTGAATTACTCTGATAATTCGCTGCTGTGTTCAAACATCAGCCCACTTGAAATTCCTCAGGGATTTTTTTGCAAATGTTAATGGGGTTTGTGATTCTGAAAATTGATGAAAATTATACAAAAATGGTTGCAGTGACACTAATTAAGACAGGTATTTTCTTAAAAATGTAAAAATCTTTTACAGTGTAAAATCATCATATGATCTAAATATTTGACGTTCTCTTACATGTCACAGCTAATGATAAAAAATCTTGCCAAATGAAGTCTTACAAACAACCTTGAAAGTATTAAACAACCGCCGAATGGAGTTAAATAGGCGCGTGCACACACCCTTCATCACGCGCACTCACGCATTGACGGAGAGAGCGCCTTGGAGGTGCGTGTGCGGACAGACAGACATGCTGGGAAACCGCCTGGAACTGTATTAAGCCTGTCGTCCTTAAAACAAACAATGGCACCATGAAATAAAGGGCTTATGTGCTCAAAGTCAAAGAAGCCCCTCAGCTACTCTCCATGTTTATCCACGCCTCTGTCTGATACGCTCACGCGCGCACGCACCATTTCTTGGGGGTTACACAGTCAGGGGCTGGCAGCTCGAGCGCGAGGGGGACCAACTTTTGCTCCTATGAACTCTCACCTGTCAACATGGAGCAGAGGACTTTACTTGGTAAACACGACAGGACTTTAGCTGTTTACTTCTGGCGGCGACTTAGCCCATTTTACTCACTGCAAGGCCGCGGTCACAGCTGGCTCTCCGGGTGCTCTGAGTGCGTGTCAAGGCGAGGTTAAATCCACGCCACACTCCGTTCAATAAAGTGACATCAACGCCAGAGCCAGGCCTCTCCTCAACATGCAGGCAGATATGGATGAAGTTGCACTCTGAGGAAGAGTGCTTCATCAGTTAGCTGTGTTCAGCTTATAGCCAGTGTATGGTGGCCCTGAAGTGCAAAACACACGGGTAAGGAAACAAATAAAGACACGTTTAAAAAACAACAATTAAAAAAGAATAAGAAATGAGAGACAAAAGAAATTAAAAAAAACAAATTAAAAACATAGTCAGCAAACACTGAGCCTTGATTGTTTTTGTCTAACACAATGACCAATACAATTAAACCAATTACAAATCAGAAAACACAACCAAAAAAGCAAAATACAAATAAAAAGCAATAACAAAACAGAAAACCAAAAGCAAATAAAATACAAAATTAAAAGCAAGATTGTTACAAGACAGAATGCAATACATGACTACAAAACAAAACACAAACACAATTAATAGATACAACACAGCAAAGACAGTGTTAAATATAAAATAAAGTTAAATATCTTATGTTAAACACATGGAAACACAACAGCATGTCAGAAAAAACATCAATAAAACCATGAACCAAGAGTTACAACAGCACTAAAAACAACCTAAAAAACACAAGACTTCAAAAAACATGAACACATTTAGAAAACATAACACTGAAAAGGCAAGAAAGTAATCCAGAAATTGAAAATGTAACATTTATTTAAAAACAAACAATAAAAATAGAAACCAAACAATAAGCAAAAAATGAATAATTAATGTTAATTGCAAACTACAAAACAAACAGGTACACAGTCAGAAAAAAGTTGACATAACATAATGACCATCTTATCAACAAATTTAAAAATAAAAACATGTAAAACACCACAGATAGAAAGATAATGTGATGAAAAATGAAAAGCATTATGATAGATAAAAAACCTACAAATTAAAGCAAACAAAAAGAAGTGAATCAAATAAAAATACATGACAAGAAATTTTTTGTTGTGGTTTCTTGTTTTTTGCTGTGTTTGATATTTTGTTTGTTTATTTTGTCCTGTGTTGTCTTATTTGTTGTTTTGTTTTTAATTTTAATTTAACTTTTTCATTTTTTTGTATTTTTCTGTATTTGTTGTTTTGTTCTTTCATTTGACTTTTTGTTTTCTTTTGTGTTGTGTTGTTTTATTTGTTGATGTGTGTGTATATTTGTGTTTTTAAATCTTTTGTTGCACCTCATGGCCATCATACATGCATGAGCTCACTTGGTGGCTTCATCTTGACACTAATCGATTTTGTTTGCTTGCACTGATGACCCCCAGGGCAGTATTTTTGATACAGAGAAGATGTTTCTGGTGATGATGTGGTGATCAGCTTGAAGACTTTATCACAAATCAAGTATTTTTTTAGTCATCACTTTCTGCTAAGCCACTTACTGTACTCAAGAACAAGAAACATTTCATCTGTAGCAGTGCAAACAACAGTAACAAGTCGTAATAAGAGTTTAACACCACTAAATATTTTGAAAGAAAATGGTTGATAGAATATCCTGTTTTTGCAAAAGTACTAAAATTGTAAAGGTGTTATCAAATTTAAACAATTGTACGAATGACCTACTCCTTGTATTTAGTAAACCAGTTAGTATAATAGGGGGATTTGCTCAATGCCATTCGTTGATACGCCCTTCCCACAAATGAACATTTCTAAAATAAATAAATAAATCCAAGCCCTACCAGGATATTTCCTGACTTGCTTGTTCAAATTTGTCCTTCAAAGCAGAAAAAAATCGTGCAGCTCACCTGACAGTCAATGGAGAGGAAGCAGAATAATATCAGGGTAAAGTCCAACCCAAATATCTCTTCTGCATTTACCCAGACAGACCACCCACATGAATTCAGGATTTTTTTCAGGGTTTTTGTGTGACTGTGTGCAAGGAGTTTTTAAATACTGAGGCACTGAGTAGTGAACACTGTCATAGTTAAGAGAGTGAGGCTGACATATGAATATGATCTTACTTTAATGTACAGGTCAAAAACAATAATGTAACATGAACCTTAAATACATTAGTAAAGTGAAATTGAAACTCATTTTTTGAACTTAAAGTGGAGTCATCTCTCATTTTTTATCTGTTTGATGGTTTTTACTTGTAGCTGTCTTTCAAATGTGTTACTTTTGGTTCTTGGTATGTGCCAAATTTTAAAGGATTTTTCATTGAAATCATGTACAACAAGCTCATTTTCATTGGTTTTTCTTAGCTCCCATTGAATGTGCACAATCAAAAGTGGAGTTTGGCACAAGTTTGTCTCATGAAGCTCGCAGGTTCCCTTTTAGTTTTTCATACCCATTGTCCTCCGGTGAGACTACAATGGAAATTAAAAAAAAGAAACGGGCTGTGGCAGATAAGCGGCGGTCTGTTTTCGCTCCTCTGATCAGCGGTAATTATATTTGTTGGCGTGGAGGTAAGTGGTCCTCCCCGGGGGGCGTATTGTACTCGACTCACTCCATGCCGTAAAATAAAATTACAAGGAAGAGGAGAAGATAGCTTACAATAACAGAGGTGAGTTGTAAAATCAAAGAGAAGCTAAATTAAATCTGAAGGAGGGGGGGTGCAAAATACTCACGGAAAATACATTAAGGGATTGATGGACAAGGGCAGGGGGCTTCAAATAAACTGCAGGTTAATGAGGTTTTAATAGCTTCTACGTCTGTATGGTTGTTAAACACACACATGCACACACTCCACTAAGCTTTCTGTAGCTTACTGAGGCTATTAAGAGTAATTAGCACTACCTATGCTTCAGCCTTTCTGCACTTCCCTAAATACCATAAAGAGAGGCGTCTATAGGGTATGAAGTGACATTTACACGGCTTAAGTAGCTTTAGAGGGCCTCTCTCCCCGCACACAAGTTTAGCTCTCTGCAACACTCTGCTCTCCTGTTACAGCGCTGGACATTCACACGTCTTGTACCTGTTGGCACCCTTTTGTCCTCTTTATGTATCTGAGTAACCTTTGACCACCCCCTCCCAGTCAGTGTGGATGCCTGAACCTGACATCCAGCAAAGCTCAGCAGCACTAAAGCCGCCTTTCTCTGGTCTCCTCTCCTGACCTTTCTGTGACCTCTCACGCCAGAGGAGGTTCACAGCCTCAGGGGAGGTCAGGAGGAGGGTAACCTCGGTAAACTAGGCCTGCAGAAACTCACAGACTAAAGATATGTTCACACATGTATGAAACTAGGCTAATTTTTCAGACATATTCTGGATGAGCTGCATGTGTGTCTGTAAATAGCCAAAGTATTCACCCAGCTTTACTTGTAGATTTTCCTGGCAGGAGGGCAAAAGTATAGACGTATGAAACACATGTTTGGAAATTTCTAGGGCTGTGATCCTAAAAATTTAAGTTGTCCATAGCAGGGCATGAACTTTGTCAGACAGGAGAGGGAGTAGGGGTAGGTGATGCTGGAGAGACTAGCAGAAAAGAAACCTGGTAAAAAAAAAAAAAAAAGTCTGTTTGTGCTCACATGTGCAGCTCTTACACTATAAACAGGAAAGGAGTTTTGTACTTGTAAGACATTGATGAAAGTCATGTTTAAACATGCACCAAATTCCCTAACTCCTAAGGGTGCCTTTCATGTGTCAATGCAAACTGCCAATTTTTTGCCCTGACCCTACTCATAATTTGCTTTCAAGCCCCCTTTACCTGACCGAGGTAACTTCCTGTTGTGATGTATATACCTTAGTGTCTGTTTACTCGGCAACAAAAAACATTGAATATGCAGAGTTTTCATTGTGTTTTCACCTCCTGTTTGCATTAAAACAGTGCCTGGAGTGGCTGAATCCACAAACTTTTGAAACTAGGGTCCAGAGTGGAGAGTTTCCAATACGCTGTCCATGCAGCACCGTCTAAACCCAGATCAGAGCGTTTCAGGGTGAAACGCTGTCGTCACCGCATGCGCAGTACTCTTTCACATGAAAACTGCACGCGCATACCAGGAACAACAGCTTTGGCCATACTCGGTTTGTTATCCAGAAAAAACTATCCATTTTTATGTTGTCTGAACAGATTTGTTGTCCAGAAAAGAAACTCTTGCATCTTTGTGCGTCCACTTGCCATTGTTATTCGTGAAAAGTTTTCTTCTTCGTACTTGTATTGTAGCAGCACTGCCTCTCTGCAAACCTACACCATCATCTACTGAACCGGCATGCATACTGCAGCGTTTTCATTCTTTTCAGCTTCTCTGTCTGAATGCGGATTGACTTTAAATACGCAAAGGAAGAATCATTGTGTTTTAAGTCACAGAGTTTCTGTGTAAACATAACCTCAAGCAGGACGCAGTGGGAGCTGTAAGAGAGACAACAGCAGGAAGTGAAGGTTCGTACAGAGATTTAAATAGATGCAAACAGCTACAGTAGCAGTTTTCAAGGGCATGTTATTTAGGTATAGTTAGTTTTAGTTACATTAGTTACATTGCTACAAAGTACATTAATTAACAGTCAGATTGGCTAAATACACATTTCATAAATCACACATGAAAGCTAGTGTACAAGAGTACAGAGTCGCAATTTAAAGTTTTACAAAAATAAAATTCCAAGTCAGCATTTACCAGACCATATTGATTTTTAAATAAATCCCACCTCTGACATGACAAATAGCCAACAGTGTAATACAGTGCAGAATTGCAGGGGGCTCTGACCCCAATTTGGCCACATACCTACTCAGACAGGTTGTGCAGCCCCCATGGTATGTGACCATCCCCCCTTGAGGTTCGTGTCCCACCTCTTGAGAAACACTGGTTGAGGAGCCATGAGTAATAATTCTGACAGTTTCATTGATTATTATGGATAAATAATCAGTAAATAATCAGTAGCAATAAGCCCTTTGTAATTTAGGAACCATCCTCGCACAATGAAATGGAAAAATTGGTGCTAAAATTTGGCTTAGAATCTAGCTTAAGGACTAATCTCTAAATGAGAGTCACAACCAAAATTTCTGGAAATTATTCTGTTACTTTTTAAAAATGTGACAATATGGACCTCAAATGGAACTAAACATGATTTGTGTTTGGAGCGAGCTACTTTAAATATAGAGCAAACTATACTGAAGCACTTTTCAATACAAATTATATTTTTGCTCCAGTTCAGCCATGTTTTGGCAAGAATTTGTTCTACAAAATGGCTCACATTTTATATTTTACATCATGGCAGTAGCACCCACATGCTACATTATCTGACTGGCCTGTTATGACTGTGATTGATGGAACACTTGTCCAATTACCTACAGCATGTGCTTTTGAAAGGTTCTGTTCTTTCCCAAACACTATATATGGGATGTTGCCCAGATGGACTGGTGGAGAATTGAACAGTCTATCTGGTGTCTGGCACCAGGCACGACATAAAAATATGTGAGAGCTTTTAGATACATCACTTATTGAGACCCAAGCCATTTTTGAACCAGGCTGTAAAAATGTTTATTTAGGCTCTATAAGTCGTCAGTTCCCTACACAATCGTGTAACTTCAAGGTTTCCTGCAGCCAGCCTCAGGCAAACACTTAAGGAACTTCAGTTATTGGCACTTCTGCATTGGCTTTTTTAAGTAAAAGAGTTAGTCACACAGTTTCAGACAATAAACTCATCAGTGTTTACTCGTGAACAGAAACAGTTCTACAGCCATTTTGACTTTAAAAAAAGGACTGGATACTTTTCTTCCGCTCCAGTAAATTTCCTGTAGAATTAGTGCACTTTCCATGCCATATTTCTTGAGCCTCTTTCAGTGGCTTATAGCAGGCAGGCTTTTTATAATGTGTAATGCATGTATATAGTCTGTAATTAATCAGAAAGCCCTGACCATCTATCCTCTGTTGGGGGTATGCATGGACATTTTTCACCCACAGGTTAAAAAGCAGAAGCCATAAAGTACTCACATACACATATGAACCACACAGCGTAGAGCCTTTGCACACTTAAAGCACATATAGTGTGTAGTCACAGGCTTACATTCATGCAAATCACTCCCGACTCTTTCAAAGACTTCCCCGTGGACAGCGCCGTCTGCCAGCACTGCTATAAATCACACTGAGGCTGGTGCTGAGGGCAAGGCGCACCTTGTCCACATCGCCCCCACTCCTGGGCTGAATAAACCATAACATCCTGCCTCTCGTGCTGCCCGACGCCCTCTGAGCATGACCCTAGAGAAGACCCCCCTCCACCTCATGTGCCCCCATCTCCTCCTCTTCCACCCTTCCTCTATCACGTCTCTCATCCCACCCCTGCCATTGTTCCTCCTCCTCCTCCTCCTCCTCCTCCTCATTTTAACTTTTCTTTCTATGGGAGTTTTTGCTGCTGCAGTGGATGTTAATGCCCCCTCCTCATCTTCATCTAACACTTTTTCCCCTCCATTCCAATGACTTCCTGCTATCAAGGTGGGATGAGTGGAAGAAAAGGGAGAAAAACAACAGCAGGAAGTATGCTTTTAACAGGGGTGGTGCTGACACCTTCATCCTGTCGTGTGCCGGCTTGGTTCAGGTGCTTCTGGCCAACAGCTCCACCCACTGCCTTTGGGCGTGCTCAAGTATAAGGAGAATCCCCGTCATGGGCCCCTCTGGAGGAAGCCCAAAGTTTCTGGAAAGAGAGGAGGGTTTTATTGCCAGGGTGCAAGTTACACCACCCAGCAGAGATTTAAAGTGAACAAAGAATAAAGAATGTGCAGGGTGTTGGGTTATCTCATGATTATTTCCTTTCATTTTATTATCGCTACAGACTCAGACGCCAATCAAGCATCCTGGCCTGTAAATACTTTTTGGCAATGCCACTCAGCTGCTCTGCCCTCAGCTACATAGAACCTAATGGAGCCTAACTCTAAAGCTGGTCAGCCTGTAATATTATACTTTTCCCTACATGATACACATAATACCAAAATGTTACCTGAGCTACCCCAAATACAGGCAAATGCATACATGTTGTATGTGGATGATTCACCCCCATGCAACTTTGAACATGCCACAAGTAGCTTGCTCCAAACTTAAGTCATGTGCGTCCATTTGAGGTCCATATTGTCACATTTTTACAAGTAAGTGAATAATTTCCAGAAATTTTGAATCTCATTTAGTGGTTAGTCCTTAAGCTAGATTCTATGCCAAATTTTAGCACAATTTTTTTCCATTTCATGGTGCGAGGGTGGTTTACTAAATTACAAAAGGCTTATTGCTATCGATTATTTATCCATAATAATCAATGACACTGTTGTGTGCTTTCAGAATTATTTCTCATGGCTCCTCAACCAGTGTTTCTCAAGAGGTGGGGCACGAGCCTCAAAGAGGACATGGTCACATACTATGAGGGGGCACAACCTGTCTGGGTAGGTATGTGGCCAAATTGGGGTCAGGGCCCTGTGGAATTCTGCACTGTATTACACTCAAACTCTCTCTCCATATCTGCCTTTGCCCCTTTTGTTTGCTCTTGTACTCGTCTGTGGCTCTTGTCTTGTAGGTGGCCTGTGATCCTTGGTGGAGACTTCTTGCTGCTGTGGAGCCACGGAGCCTCAATAAGTACATTACAGACATAACACATATTTGGCCATTTCAATTCCCATTATCATTATAGCTGTTAATGTCGATATTTACATGATCTCTCTATCTCTATAATAACTATTTTTAGCACCACAGTCATGGAGTCCCTCTTGAAAATGGGATGTCACATCTCAAGAGGCCTTAAACACATTGATACTTAACAGAGACAAATATGGTAGGGGTGCACTTGTGGTCTGGGCACCCATGAGTTTGTCACTACCATAAATTCGTATTTTCAGTAAGATTATTATTGATATACTTAGATGAAATGATGAGGACCCTCATGAAAACTAGATGTACTATCTCTAGAGGCTAACCTCTAATAAATCAGACGACAGGTCTGTGGTTCATGGATCTGTCACTAACCTTAGTTCTTACTTTAGTCCACTTGTCTCCTCTTACCTCCCTTCCTTCGCCCCTGCACCCAACTCAGCATCGTGTGGATTTGCTGTTCATCATGAGACTGGGATCCACAGTCAAGATTAAAGGAAAAGTTCGGTTCCTGCAGCTTTTACATTGTTTATAGAATGAAGAACAACAATATACTCACCCAGAAGGCTTTCCTGATGCAAACGGTGCTTCGGGAGATATTTAGATCCAAAATCGAGCAGCGGACACCGATATAATGGTAGCCTGTAGGGCATGTTAGCGCCGCTCCTAAAACTGCATTAATCGTCCAAAAACTCCTGTTTTTCACCAATATTCCATCATGATTTCCTCCGAATGGACCGCCATTGCAGCCTGTGTCTCTCCACACAGCGCTGTGTGGCTGAACTAACCTCTGAACTGACGAAGAAGACCGGGTACCTCTGCGCATGCGCAGTACTCTCCGGAGCGTTGCGATCGCTTCTTCATTTCTAAGAGCTCCTTATCTGTATACTGTGGCTCCAAACTGTAAGGACACCCATCATATTCAAAGTCCTCCTCCACAACATCTTCATCCCATAGATATTCGTCCATTTTGCACAAAACTGGAAGAAGAAAGTTGATTTGTAGCTGCCGGTCTTCCCCTGAAGCAATGAGCCGCACTGCGCATGCGCAAAGGGCATGTAAACAAAGCCGTCAGTTCAGAGGTTAGTTCAGCCACACAGCGCTGTGTGGAGAGACACAGGCTGCAATGGCGGTCCATTCGGAGGAAATCATGATGGAATATTGGTGAAAAACAGGAGTTTTTGGACGATTAATGCAGTTTTAGGAGCGGCGCTAACATGCCCTACAGGCTACCATTATATCGGTGTCCGCTGCTCGATTTTGGATCTAAATATCTCCCGAAGCACCGTTTGCATCAGGAAAGCCTTCTGGGTGAGTATATTGTTGTTCTTCATTCTATAAACAATGTAAAAGCTGCAGGAACCGAACTTTTCCTTTAACAGTTTTTTCTTGCCGCCATGATGGAGGGATTCATGATTGGCTATATGGATTCATGTTGGGTGTTGGATATATATTTGTATATATATGTATATGTGTATCTTTATATGTATATATGTACCTATGCATATATGTGTATCCATAAAATGAAGAGTTTTATGCTCAATTGTAAAGTGTCTTGAGATAATACTTGTAATGAATTGGCGCTATACAAATAAAGATTGATTGAGATTGATTGATATTACACTGCATTGGCTATTTGTCATGCCATAGGTGGGATTTGTTTTCAATATGGTCTGGTAAATGTTGATTGGGGAATTTTATTTTGGTAAAGCTTTAAATTGTGACTCTGTACTCTTGTACACAAGCTTTCATGTGTGATTATGAAATGTGTATTTAGCCAGTCTGACTGCTGATTAATGAAGCAGCTAAAACTAACTACTATTTAAATAACATGCCCTTGAATATTTTCTGTTAAGCCCAAAATTTAGAACATAGAGGGACATGATGAGGGACAAAAAAAGATAAAAATTTAACTTGGTCATATAAATCATCACCAGGGAAAATGAAAAGATTAAGATGTTGTTGTCTGGCATTCTGAAAACAGAATCAGATATAGAGAAATATTTACCAACCAGTGTTTCATCTGCAGTTTAAGATCATTGGTTGGAGGTTAAGACAAAAGAAAAAACAACCAGAGATGGCAGGAGCAATGTAGAAGCACAATCATTGTTAACAATTATGCGTAAATAGTATGTTATCTTAGCCTCTATATTAGGATACTTATCATATTGTGTGTTTGGTGGAAGTACCCTCCCCTCGTGTCTTGTGTCTAGGTTCTTCTTTGTGTGGTGTGTGTCTCACCCCACCATACCCGTTTAATTGTTCACTCTACTACCAGGGCTCTCGACTAACTTTTTGAGATGGTTGCAACGGTGCACCTAAAAAATTTTTTAAGGTGCACCAGCACAAAATTTAGGTGCACCCAAATTTTTCAGTGTCGCCTTTAACGCCACAAGGTCACCATTTTATTAGTCTCCATAAATTTTATATAATGTATATGCTTTTTAAATAAGACGAAGATTAGGGATGCACCGATCCAGGTTTTTTCACTTCCGATCCGATACCGATACCTGAATTTGGGTATCGGCCGATACCGATACTTTTCCGATACCACGGCTATTATTGCTGGAATATTAATATTATCAATATTGTTGAAATTATGTGTAAAATTTGATTATGAGGCTGTAATTAACCACAGAACAGTTATTTACATAGAAGATAAACAAAAAACATACAGCTGTAAGGGCTTTAAATTGAATAGCAACATTTATTGAATGAAGTGCAGAACACTGTAAGGATACAGTCAATCTCCATAGAGACGAGGGCTGCTTGATATGAACAGCAGAGTATGGGTCTTGTAGCGGGTCTGTTTCCAATTGTCTCACTTTTGATATAAAATGTGTATCAAGTAGACAGTGTCTGTTGTTCTAAACTATTTACACTACCAAAAAAATAATAACACCATACGAGCTAGTGCTTCTGAACAGCACACAAATAAAGTATAGTGCAGCAGCTTTCATAAGTGACATATGAAATAATTGTAAACATCTCTAACCCCCCAAATAAAATATAATAAATTAAAAATAATCCTGTTGTTCGCTCACGTGGTGCCTTTTCAGATGTTTGATTAATCTTTAACTGTGATACCCGAATAGCTGATCGAATATGGGGATAAATATCTAACCAAATAGTAAATAAATATTTGAATGCAAAATATTGAGTGTAGCAGCACAGGGCTCCTGGAGCAGTGGACCATTTCAACAGAGAGCGCTGTGAGCGCAGCTCGACCCTCAGACACATCCGCTGCTCTGCTGATCTCAGTGCAGAGTTTCCACTCTGAACGGAGCGGACTAAATCTGATGAGAGCTGTGAGGACGTATTTTTGGTTCTACACCGTTGATGGCAAACTTAAAATCAAAGACCAGGCTGTGTGTTCTGTGAAATACAGTTCAGTCACTCATCCTCCTCTTATTTGTGGGCTCAGCTGACGGCTTTTCATCCGGCCGAGTGCAGCAGAGCTTCGTCAAGAGTTTTACCCCGTGTGGCTGTGTTGTTTTCGGCAGGGTGTTTACCGAAAGGGCGGATGATTGAGTCTCTGTACCTTATTTTCGAG
Source organism: Scarus forsteni (assembly GCA_036419115.1). Classification (NCBI taxonomy): domain Eukaryota; kingdom Metazoa; phylum Chordata; class Actinopteri; order Labriformes; family Labridae; genus Scarus; species Scarus forsteni. The sequence continues at coordinate 2,630,185 of JAZDUH010000182.1, forward strand.
GGGCATATCCGAAAACCGTTCGGCTTTGATTTTGAGGAGAACTGACAGAATTACTCCACACAGCAGATATGTTGTTGTTAGCGCTTGTTAGCTCAGGTGGCTAATAGACGGCGTCACACCCACAGGGGCACGATGCTCCGCACACACTGACTGGCTGCAAACTGTGGAATGGATTTCTTGAAATGAGGAGTGGCGTCACATGTCTCCTGTGTGTTGTGTGTTGGATCGGGCGCCCCTTGGCACGCGGATCGGACCGATCCGATCCATGAATTATGCCTGGATCGGACGCCGATACCGATACTGGATCGGATCGGTCCCATCCCTAACGAAGATATAAAGAAATACTTGTCTTTATTTGAAGCAAAATTATACATTTAATTTAAAACAGAGCGCTTAAAGTGCTTCACTGAATGAAATAAAAGTGCTTGTTCTTAACCCTTTAAGGTCCAAGACTGTAGATGATCGCCAAAAAATTCTGTTTTTTGGGGATTACATTTTTATTTCACTTTCTGGTAAAATCCTACAAAAATCTGAATGTCCATAAAATTCTACATATATGTTATACATTAGGTGTTTGTGGCAACTGATAATCCATTTGAGGACATTTTTATCATTTATCTGATTTTATTCTGTTTTTTTTTGTCATTTGATGATCAAATTGTGTAGATAGAGGTATTATAAAAGTATGTATCAAATATGGTACAATTGGCATTATAGGGTTAAAGTATTTTACTGAACTGAAATTTAATATTTCAAACTCAAACATCACAAGTTAAATAAAATATTTCAGAATAATAAAAGCTAATGTTTAAGGTGCTATACTGTGCTTCCCGCCCCCCAACCCACGCTGTCACACACTCCAATAACAACAACAATGGCGGCAGCCGGGCTGATTCTGATCTTGTTCCAGCAGCTATAAATATTGCTACGACTTTTATACCAACATTCGCTCACAGAACACCAACAACACCACCTTCGGCAACAACAGCAACAAGGTCTCACGCAGAGATGGAGCATGTTACGCGTGCATGAGCACTTATTGACGCGGAATACACCTCGGAGCAGAACTGTGATGTTACGAGTGTAGTAACCCAAGAACTACATTACCCAGCATGCAGTATGGGTTGGGAGCATGCGTGGGAACCCATAGGTACGTCCCGGCGTGGATTTTGCGTTCTCAAGTAAATACACAAGCCTATGTACAATACGATGTGTAAGCAGTGATACATGTTTTGATGCCGACGCCAAGACAATACGGTGCCGTCCTCGTGTGAGGAGGGCCTAAGATGATTCAGCGGACCTTCGCTGTGTCGCTTCCTGCTGTAGCCTGACACCTCAGAGTCTAGGCTCCTCTGCATACTGACAGCTGATTGGATGATTACTGAGGGCTGTGTGTGCATGCGTACGTGCGTGCCTGCGTGTGTGTGCAGGACCTGCTGTTGAAAGGAGAGGCAGAGAGACAGAGAGAGACTGCAGGCGCGGTGTTTTGTCCGGTTTTAGCGGATTATCTTCTACCGCCGTTACATTTGGTTTTTTTTTCACCCGGGGAGCGCAGGGTGCACCAGTGCGACCAACAAAAAAAGTTAGGCGCACTCTTACAAATTTTGGTCGCATATGTGACCAAAATAGTCGCACTTGAGAGCCCTGCTACCTATTGGAAGGTTCAGGGATGGTGCCCAGTTGTCACATCTCTTTGTGTCCTTGGGCAATACACTTAATCCAGAGTTGTTCTCACTGCTGTGTCAGTATTTTGAAAATGTATATGAAGAAACTTGAGTGAGTGAGCTACAGATGGAACCACCTAGATTGTCCCCACTTTCCTTGACGGAGTCTTGGATATACAGTTGTAGGTCTGTGCTGGGACCTGCCCATCCTCATGGTTGCAATGAGATCCCTTGTGTAGCTACTTCAACCAGGGCAAAAGTTGCGGCTCACTTTATGTGCTCTTGTGAGGAAGATGCCTTCTCATGGAGGCACCCTGAAATTGCATGAATGGTTGTGTTAATGGTGGAATTTAGACATAACTCCAGAAAACAGGGAAACTCCAAGTGGCTGGAACTTGGCAGGTTTTTTACTTAATGGGAAAATTCATGAGACTGGATTTTTAGTGATGGACTTCTTCAGAATTTAAAACCGTCAAGTGAGTGAACATGAGTACAAATAATCAAAACAAACACTTGGAAAGAGCAAACCCTACCCTGTTGTGTTTATGCAACTACACACATAATCACCTCTGTAATCAAAGTTTAAGTAAAAGCAGCAGAATTGCCAATAAAATCCAGTGGTCCACAACAACGTGTTTTAATTTGAAAATCCATTTCGTAACAGGAGACAAACCAATTTTGGAGCAAAAACTGCTCTTTCAGTTACAAAACAAATGCATGTACAAGCATGATGACACACAAATACAAGTTTTCACGTGGGTGTACACTTCACGCTCACACAAACACACATTTAAGTCCAAATCTCTCTCTAACCCCTCGTATGCCTGGGCACATCCACCACAACGCCAGAGGAGCCTTGAGAGGACAAGAATAGCGAGGCATGTGCCTATTTGTGGCGTCATTGTTCTAGAGATAAAAGATCTTACTGTTATGCACGCATACACACACACACACAGCCACAAGAACACCAACACAATGGCAGTCATACAGAGGACTCCATAATAAAAATACAGTTAAGGGGAAGCATAAGCTCATGATTATTGGTCAGTGAATCGAAGACATTACAAAACTCAAATATCTGTGTATCTGTTTTACATAAAATTATATATTTCTGTCCTTTATACAAACACACACAGACCACTCTTTGGTCAGCATACACAAATCTCACTGGGTAGTTCATAGAGGAGACAGAGGAGTAATCTCATCTCTGTGTACCCATAAGCACCATCTTTTACCCACTGTGTATGTGTGAATGTAAATGCCACACCACAGCTCCATGCCTTCATCATGGGCTAACCTGGCTATAAACGAGCAGCAGTGGCACCTGTGCCGGTACAGATCCAGTGTTCGTACAGAGGGAAACTATAATAGGACGCTATGTCTTTTGTTCCAGTGGTATGAATCTTGCTCTAAGAATAATGGCCCCTCCTCAGCCCTGTACGTGTGTGTCCTCAGATGGACTTGAGATGTGGCGTCTGCTTTCAAAGTTCTTCCCTTAAAGATGAGTTTCTACTTGTCAGTGTGAAGTGAAGTGGTTTGTCAGGAAGGTTTGGGGTACTCTTTTCATAGTGTGATTGGTATAAATGTTATTTCTCTAAAGGTGGAGGTGCATGTTTAGTCATGAGATTTGAGGTCATGGTGACCTTGACCCTTCAAAATGTAGTTTGATCATTCTTTGAAGTATTCTTTAGATATTGTGTCTCTAAAAGTGATTTCCATGACACACTATCACCTTGACATGTGACCTATTTCTTCAAAAATTGGTATGTTCATCCTCAAGGCAGAATCAACCTTTGTGTTAAATATTTAGGAAACCTGTCAAAAGTACTGTTAAAGGGATAGTTCAGTTTTTTTGAAGTGGGGTTGTATGAGCTCCATATGGGCACTAAGTGCATTAGATACAGTGAAAAGTTCTCTCCTCTCCCTCAGAAAGCCACAGACTATAAGAGTCGCTGACGAAGAAATAGACGTTAACAAGAAAGTACCGTACCAAATATAAAGGGTATTTTCTCCGCTTACAAGAACTTAAATCAAAAAGTAATACCACAGTTTAAGAGTACGCTACATATGAGTGTTTATAAGTGCATTAACCTTTCGGAAATATAAAGTTTATCCGGACCTAAGCCAACTACTTAGTACTACCTTTCTACTGTATCTAATGCACTTAGTGGCCATATGGAGCTCGTACAACCCCTCTTTAAAAAAACTGAACTATCCCTTTAAGATATAATGTCACAAGCAAGCAATTCGAATGAGACATCTACTTGATCTCTGATCTATTACCTCAAAATTCTGATTCCTATCCCATCCCCTCCATGCTTCTCTGATCTCCTTCATACCCAGACATTAACCTGCTCTCTACAGTCTTCTTGTATGTTCCTCATAGTGCATTTGCCTGCTGAGCTTCTATGTGATCACTATGTGTAGCCCCCTGCCTCTGGAACTTTCTCCCATAAGCCAGCCATGACACTGACCCTCTACATTCAAATCCCAACCAAAATAGCTTTTTGGTTTTTCAGAGTTGTTGATAATGTGCTGTTTTAAACCTTTACTGCGAGTGGTTCTGTCTCTTGCTGTATCAGTGCACAATGTTTCCTTAGTCCTCAATATAAAGTATTTTACTTTCTAAGTTTTTACCTCCACCAACGAGGTTATGTTTTCGCTGGTGTATGTTTGATTTTAGCAAGAATACACAAAAACTACTGGACAAGCTTTGCTGACATTTTCAGGAGATGTTGGCAATGGCCCAACTTAGAAATGATTCGATTTTGGTGCCGCTTACCTTAGCGAACGATTGTTTTTCAATAAAGTTCATTCAACACTGATACTTTTTGAACTGTTGTTAACTGAACCATAATTTCCAGATCTAAGTTAATATTTCTGGAAGTAAATGTTTATACATACATTAACTTTATGCCTTCTATTCCATATGGACTTGTTAATCAACTTATGATAAAATTGTCTAAATCCTAACTTGACTTAATAAAACTAAGTATTTTAATCAGAGAGCTCATGTTTGTATTTGCTTAAAACTCTTATCAGAAGCAGCAGAACACTGGAATGAGTTTAGAGGAAAAGACCTGACCTTGTAACACATTACAGATTTCTTTTTATGCATATTTGAGGAATGATAAGACTTCTGAAACCCACATTGAGTTCACAGGTATATGTTAGGGTGAAATAGGATTGAAAGCAAGAGCACAGTGCCGGTACAGGGCAGAGCTGGCAGGCCAAAACAGAGAGCATAAACTGTATCTTGCAGCTTGATTATACTGCTGACTGTAATTATGATGTCAGGTGTGATAGCAGTTCTGCTCAAGTTGTCTGCTTGAGCATGCTCAAGGTGTTGCCCTATTGCTTGTATTTCTGCTGTCAGTAGGGTGAATGGTAAATTGCCCTCAAAATAATTTTTGGTGATAAAATTCGCTTTACTGTTGTCTGTCAGTGTGTTAACAGAGAACTTAAAGTGGTGTTACAGACGGCTGCTTCAAAGGGGGGAAAATATGTCTGTTTTTCAAATACATTCATATATCATCACATGTAGGACAGTATTATTATGATTCTGTATAATTCATGTTGCCTACATTTAATGCATTGTATTTCTCTCGACATCATACGTACATGATTGGGTATGATGTTAAATGATCTGATTCAAAACTGAAAAAGGTGCTGCTTGATAAGACATAGACATAGAGTTTAAATTCTTAGAATAATGGTAATTTCTTTCCAATTAAAACAAGTTGCATATGATTTATGAAGCTTTAAAGGTATCAGGTTATCAGTCATGTAAAAACTGATGGTTGGATAAATTCAAGATATCATTTTTTTTTTATTATTCCAGTGTAAATGTTCCATTATTTACAGCCTTATTCTAGATTTGAGTTTTATTGCTCATCCCCCGCCTGCGCTTTCAGGGAACAATACTAGCAGTCACACACATGCTTGATGTTGTTGTCAGGGTCTTTAGCCTAGCCAGAGGACAAGTGATGCCCAGGGCCGTTCCTGATCCTCCTGGCCTTTTCCTTGCAGGAATCTCCTCTTCCTGTGCGGAAGTTTATGGTGGTCAGCATGCCTGTCACTGACGCCTCCCAAAGGAAAGTGACAGCGGCTGTATTCACCCGTTGACCCATGAAGAGGACAGCGGAAGAAAGAAAAAACAAGAACGTGTGCACGCGTGTGTGTATATGGTTGTGTAACCTGACTAAGGGCTTCTTTTCTCTCATGTAAGGAGGTGCAACCAATCTTGTGCAATCAGCAAAATCTGTGTGTGTGTGCGTGCGTGCCAACATAAGTGTCACGTCCTTTAAGCGACCCCATCAACATCAATGCATCTTCTCTCCTCTTTTTTTGTTTTCCGTTTTTTCTAGTCAAGCTAAACTGAAATTACAACAAATCTCAGGTTTTTGAATAGTTGTATTTGAAACTGGCAACAATACAAAAAGTACACACTCATTTGGCAAAAATGTATTCTGAATGGGGTATGGGACAATTACAAGATCTGCAGAACGTCAAAACTGCTATGATGTAATGATAACGTAATGATTCAGAAAGGATCAGTTTCATGCAGGCCTCTATTTAACACTTAGCCCACTCTATAAGGCGCACATACAAAACAACTAACCACATCTTTTGTTTTCATGGATGAATTTTACTTACCTTGGGCAGCAGCTTTTATCAGCCTGATTTAATGTCTGTAATCAGGGAGATCCATCTTGCAGTCTCAGTCTACAGCCATTTTGTACGACCCAATCAGTGCCCTTTAGAACAGGAAGAGGTGGGAGCTACAAGTAAGACGACAGCAGTAAGTGACGGCTTGTACATAGAGGTTAATACCTTCAGTAGCAGTTTATCAAGTCTGGACTGCACTTCTTTGTTAAAAAGGAACAAACAACAGTGAAAGCACTTCCAGACTGAAATTATATTTTCTCTTCACTTCCGCCATGTTTTGACAAGAATTTGTTCTGTGTAGTGGCTTACGTTTTTTATTGTACACTGTGGCAGTAGGGCATGTCTTCTTTGTTAACTTACTGGTCCAAAAAGACTGCGATTGATAGAATGATCATTAAGTCACCCGGAGGAAATACTCAACAGGGACTGCCTTTTCCCAAGCATTATTGCTCAGACTTTGCCCAGATGAAGTTACATATGTTGACCAGTCCAGGTTAAATTTCACATCATGCAGGAGAAAAGGTGTTAACATTGAAATTCTTGTATGTACAGATGCCTACTCAAAAAGCACTGTTAGGTTGCACCACTCCAGGAAAGAAACTTTTTAAAGCTTTTCACACTCATTTAAAAAATTCAAGGGTTGTTTCATATATTTCTTCAAATAAGGCTTGTACATAGAGGTTAATACCTTCAGTAGCAGTTTATCAAGTCTGGACTGCACTTCTTTGTTAAAAAAGGAACAAACAACAGTGAAAGCACTTCCAGACTGAAATTATATTTTCTCTTCACTTCCGCCATGTTTTGACAAGAATTTGTTCTGTGTAGTGGCTTACGTTTTTTATTGTACACTGTGGCAGTAGGGCATGTCTTCTTTGTTAACTTACTGGTCCAAAAAAACTGTGATTGATAGAATGATCATTCAGTCACCTGGAGGGAATAATTTTAACAGGGACGGCCTTTTCCCAAGCACTATTGCTCAGTCTTTGCCCAGATAAAGTTACATATGTTGACCAGTCCAGGTTAAATTTCACATCATGCAGGAGAAAAGGTGTAAACATTGAAATTCTTGTATGTACAGATGCCTACTCAAAAAGCACTGTTAGGTTGCACCACTCCAGGAAAGAAACTTTTTAAAGCTTTTCACACTCATTTAAAAAATTCAAGGGTTGTTTCATATATTTCTTCAAATACAAGGTCAACATACACCATACTAACACTGACCAAACGGAGCTGTGAGGCCCATTTGGTGCTGCTGGCAGTCCTAATTTAAAATTTGCACAAGCATAGATGGGTCTACTGCAAAACCAATACATTTAAAGTAAACTTGATAGAGAATTCTGCTGTGGTTGAGCACCTCGATGTGGTGCCTTAAGGCCAAAAGGGTAGTTACCTCCGCCAAGGAGGTTATGTCATTGCTGGCATATGTTTGTTGTTTTGGTTGTATGTTTGATTGTTTGTTCGTTCCTCTGTTAGCAATATAACTCAAAAAGTTATGGACGGATTCAATGAAATTTTCAGGAAATGTCCGGATTGGGACAAGAAACAAATTATTAGATTTTGGGAGTGATCCAGATCTGCGTAAAACCGCCATGATGAAAAATGCAATTTTCGTGAATAACTACTGAACTAAAATGGATACCATTATGAATCCAATTGCTAATATGTCTTCATGGTCAAGAAATCTAAATATTTAGATAAAGGAAGGACTAATATTTATGGTGAAAATCACAATATAGGTGAGGACTGTGGCACTGGGGGAGGTCTCTGCTCTCTGAGTGCTTTTCTAGTAATTTTATCAACAATTGAAACAAAAAGTTAAGAAAAGAAGTGTTCACTTTTTTTCTATGTGAAACTTGAGGCCTTTACAGGGTTGAAGAGAGGGAAACAGAGGGAAAGAGAGATCATGTCCATCTGTTCTGATGATTTCTCTCCAACTTTGTCTGGCATCAGATGTTTCTCCATCCCGCTCTGCTCCCATCAGCCCCAGAGGACCCACGCTCTGGCCTTTTCTTGACCCAGTTTAGGCCTTCCATTCTGGGCTTCCTGATCCGTCGGCCCTCCCTCTGTGTGTGGGTTCAACAGAGAATCCTCAGATTATCAGATGCTCACTTAAGAGGGAGCGAGAGCAAGCGAAGTGCTGTCCACTTAGCTGAAGATTATCCTTTAAAAGGAAGAGAGATGGAGGAGAAAAGGAGAAAAAAAAGGATATGCTTAAGAGGTGGATATAGAGGGGGCGGATGGAGGGAGAGATTGCGAGGACAGTTGGAGTGATAGGGTGAGGGTAAATGAATCATATAGCTATAAAGTGTGTGTGGGTGAGGGTTAACAAAAAAAGCGAGGAGAGGAATACAGCATGGAGGGAAACCTTTAAATGAAAAGCCGAGATGGAGCGAAGGTGACAGAGCGAGAGAGAGAGCGGAGGAAGGTTGACAGAGAGGTAGAGATGGAGAGATAAAAAGAGGAGGAAGCAGGAAGGATGAGGACAAGGCCTGGATTAAGCAGTAAAAACAGGGATTGTGAAGTGTTCACTAACAAAACTGAGGACCTTCTGCTTGCCTTTTAGTGGGTAATGGGGTGTAAATGCCAACTTGTATTTGTTCAACAGAAACAGCAGTAAAAGCAACACAAAGTAAAGACGAGAGACTGACTGACACATTTACAGCTGAATTACTATTGGTGAAATATTTTTGCTCCCTTCCCTATAAATTAGTGTTTTACAGAATTTTAAACTGTATGTGTTGTTAGAAGTTTCAGTGAGCAGAAACAGCCAAATTCTAACTTTGGCCTAATACTGGCAGGTTATTGTTTACTGAAGTTGAAGATCTGAAACAACGAAACAGACTTAATCTGTAAGACAAAGTGTCTTTACGGTTCTCTAAGGTGCTGTAAGGGTTTCGATAGACCACCAGGCAGAAAAGCAGATAGACATACAGATGGATACAGACAGATACATACTATAAATCCTCGGCCTTTATTTTAAAATTGTAAGGAGTTCCAGGCTTTTATATGGTGGTAGCTGTCCATTAGAGGCAGGCCTTTATATCAAGATTGGTCTGTCTTGGTAATAATTTAATCTTCGATCAAAGCAAGCATTTTAATTTGATTCATAAATAAATCATAACTCAAAATGTACAAAGATCAAATAGGCCTAACTATGTTTAAATAAAAAGTGCTCTGAGAGCACAAACCACAAGTCATTTTTGACAAAATCAGCTGAGTTATATTAAAATGTTGAAAACTGTCGTGTCACACAGTGTCTGTAAAAACTTAAAAAAAAGAAATTACTGGATCCACATTTTGATTTGAATCACCAAACTTACATTTATTGAATTTCTTCAAAATCCTGGGAGAATTTTCGAATTATGAGGACAATTACAAATGGAAAAGCAAAAAACATAACCTTCATAGTGGAGATACTAACAAAACATGTTATGGTAAATAAAGATGATTCCTTGTGTCATGTAAAAATGGATCATATCAAATCTAAACTTAAGAGATTGAAGCTTCTCACTTAAATTATGGAATAAATAAAAAATAAAAAAAAGAGATTCAGAGAAAAAAACTAACAAATTGTGTTCTTTAATTACTGGCATAATAAACATTCACAAGCAATCTCAGCATATATAGAAATATTTCTATGACCTCATTGTTTGTGCATGGGGATGCATTTCAGATTTAATTACATTTTAATTACATTTTTACTGATTTTGTAATGTTTTCTTCATATTTGCAATCTGATGTTTTTTGGACATGACTGGTAACTATCCTTTAACATTTGTTTTCGCAATTAATGCATTGTTTTTTAATCACATTAATCTAATTTTTAATCTCATTTCTATGCTTTGGTATTTCTAGAGGGCAGAACCGTAAATTACCAGAGCAGCTGGAAATCAGAGTCAGTTCGCCCGTCACACTCTTCACAGACCAATCACATCAAGCCAAAGTATGATCTAGACAAAACCCACCAAGTTCTTCAAGTAAACTTCTGAGGAGAGCAAATTTCATATCCTAGGGTAACCATGACTACAGCATCGTTCGTGTGGCATTTTCTGCATCTCTCTATGTGACCCAGCAGTAGGGAAGAGAAAAATCTTTAAATCTCTAAAGCTTTAGTTTTTTGGGGGTGGAGAACAATATTTTGATCTGCCACAATAATCTAATGAATTTCAATGAACATACCTCAAGTTGAGTTTCTTTTTAAATTTTTTTTAAGTGAGATTAAAAAATAGACTAATTAGATTAATTGATTATAGGTCAAAACTAATTAAAAAAAAAATCGCTTAGTTTTTAAAAACTACTGACAATACTATTGTTAATACCTCAGCCATCAAATAAGGGCTGGTTTATAAATAACAAACCATGCCTAGATTTGGGTACCAAAGGTACCAGGTTTTCATAGATTCTGGTTCCAATTCAGATTTTGCTTTTTATTTAGGCAGAAAAAAAGCAGAAAAATACAGTTATGCGATTAGTTTAGCAACATTCTCTTTGTGTGATATATTAAGACTGACATTTTAAGAGTTAAAATCCTGAATATGATTAAGTATTTGGTAGTTTTGAGCAGAGCTGAAGTGTTTCAAGAAGTTAATGTTGAATGTTTTTGATGTCTGATGATTTTATAGCAATGTTTTGTGCATTTACATTTTGAGCTCATGGGGTCCTCAGATGTCAGTAAGTTAGAGGGCTGCACAAGGATCACCTGTATAATTATTGTATCCTTACAACATGCACTCATACACATGCACATGCTCATTCACACAGGTCTGCAGACACTCTTCAAACATTTCTAAATTGAGGCTAAAAGCTGCCAAACTTTGTCTTCCCCTTTCACTATCCTATCCCAAGCATTACAGGCTAAAGAGAAAGTGACTGGGGGAAGCAACAGGAGTCCAAGGTGGATAGAGGAGGAGAGGGGTGAGGGACAGGGTGAGGGATGAGGGCACCCCCCCACCTTCCTCCCCCTCCTCCTAACCCCCTTCATGTTAATCTCCTCATTTTCATTTCTCTTACCATGTGGGATTAGAATGATTTTATTTAAAGTGTCAGCTTGAGCTACCGGATTGAGAAATCAGGATTTCGTGGGGATTATTATTACACAGAAAATGCACACATACACACAGATACACACACACATACACGCACAAATACAGATTTTTTTCTTCTGTATCACTCAGTAATGACCTGCTTGGCTAACAAATGAAATTTATACTCAAATTCACTTCAGCGGAGATGAACAGACATTCTGATACACTTGATGATGTTTTAAAAAAGTACTAAAGGTCGTAACTAAAAGGAGAAGAAAGTAAAATTTCAGTACTTTATTTGACTCTGATCTCGAGCACCAAACAGATTTCAGCACATGGCCTTCTTGAGGACTCTATATGAAGTTTAAAACCGTTTTGCACACAGAGCACCCTTTCTCTTTTCAGTCTTTCCTTCATCACAGCCTGATACAATGTGGCTGCTGTAACCCTCGGCCAAGTGAAATGAGGTGAACAGACTCTAGCCAAAGCTTCACCCTTCTGTCAGATTTGACATCTAATCTACATTAGGATAAGGCTTTCACCGCTCAGGAAAAAAAAAAAAAACAGAAGAATAAAAAACGCCATCACCTTTTCATCCTCGGTTCAAGCCTTTTATTCCGCCTCTTCTCATTACATTAAAGGATGAGGGAGGTCGTACGGTGACTGAGCGGTATTTAAAGACACCATCCCCTTCATCTGTTTAATTTCTCTTTATTTAAGAGACTCCCTCCTCCCTTCTGCTGCTGCCTCCCTCTGTTAATTTCTCTTTATCTAAAGACTTCCCCCTTCATCTGACTGATTGATCTTTGTCTAAAATGATATGAGCGAGTTTGTTACTGAGGGGTCTCTAATCCAGCCTTTGTGCTGTGGACAGCGTTGGACCATCATTATAGATGTTTAAACTCAGACTGTTGAAAAAGAGGGTGCTACATGGCAAAGCAGTTTCTATGCCTCTAGGTGGGGGACAGCTGAGGACATTATTACTGGGGGGTTGTTTATCTGAACATTCTTAGGTCAAGGTGACAAAACAGTGAAAGTACATCTCAATAGAAAAAACTTGTCGAGTTTGTTCTATGTTGTGGCTTAAGTTTTGCATTTTACACTGCCCACCTACTACATTATCTGATTGGCCTGTGATGAATGTCATTGACATAACAAATGCCTCATAACCTGCTGGATTTGCCTTAGAAAACTTTTGCCCATTCACAAACTCTTTCTATGGGCTGTTGCCCAGATGGGCTTGGGAAATATATTGAACGGTCTGTCTGGTAATATGTCACCATGATCTGAGATCATTGCAGATAATAAGGCCTGGGTGAATGATAAATAAGGAAACTTGCAAGTTCTGTTGATCATGATAATCATCACAAATCAACCTTACTTTTATAAGTTTGTTTTTAGTCTTAAAGTTTATCTGCGAGGGTAAAAAGTCATGAAGATGTTTCTATATTGTACAACTACACCTACATTGTTCAATGCTGTGTTGAACTTCCTCTTAAGCTAATGAGCAGATTAAGTTTGTGCCCATTGCTGTGGCTGTTATGTATGTATTATTAATCATTAAAAAAAACAAGCCATATGATGGCATTTGCTAACCTTGCATAGCAGATGGGCCTGCCTGATTCAGTTCCTGAAATCCTGCAGATCCCATCTTGTAGCACTCCGTTGACCAATGGATTCAATGGATTCAATGGATTCAATGGATTCACTCGGCTAAAATTTTAACGGCCCAATCAGGGAAGAGATGCAGGAGCTGCCGAATGCGGACGTGACGACAACCGGAAGTTGAAAACAGAGATGCCAATTAGCCTATTGTCCTCATAGATACTTGATAAAACTGGACGAAATCTGCCCTCCTCAGAAGTTTACTTGTAGGGATTGTCTTTGACGAGGTTCATGTCACATATAAGTGTTGAATGAATCATCTGTGTGGTACAATTTAGTGTAAAACAATAGTATAAGGCCGTTAGCCGTTAGCAGCTAAGTTAGCGGCTAACGGCTAACGGTCATTTACTGTCGTTAGCCGTTAGCAGCTAAGTTAGCAGCTAACAGCTAACAGTCATTAACTTTAAGTGTTTGGTGTGCTTTGAATTTTAATGTGTAATCAAACACATGATGGCTTAATGCTCATTCAAAGGATAATTCTAATTCAAAAAACTATGTTTATGTTTGTATTGTTTTTATGTCCTTTGGCATCCTTCCTGTAGTACCTCTAGAGCCCACAAAGAGGCTGCAGCCTTCACTTTGAGAGGTATTTCAGCAGACAATTTTGATATCTCAACCCTTATCAGAGCAAGTGAGGCCACAGACATATTGATGATTTTAGTAGACTGTTAACACTTTGATCCTTAAAATACACTTGACATCTCTGTGGGACAGTGAAACCCCAGACATGATTTGTAAAGCAATTTGCAGTGCCAGTTTTACAGACACAGTCTCTAAGAGACTTAGGAATGAAACTTGACTTCTTAAGAAAAACACATATAAGGGCATCAGTCCTGTTGTGATAAGCCTTGTACAAGACATTATAGAAGTTATTTTTTCCAAAAGCTGATCCTTTTTGCAATATTTCTTTTGTCTCAGAGCACAGTTGTGTTCATGTTTGCTGCCATGTTTCTATTTTAAAAAGAAAGAACACGCAGTTTGTGATGCTTCCTCTGGCTCTAGTAAACTATTGTGGGTACCTCATAGGTGGTTTGAATGATTTGGGAGCAGTAACCTCTTATTGATGACGTACACTTGAATTAATTGGACCAGTACTTCAGTCTGTCATCTGGCCATGTTCTCCTGATCATTAGAGAAGTGCAAATCAAGCCCAAAATCTGGCCTGAAGTAGTCTTGTGCAGGGATCATCAACTCAGTTGTAAAAGAGATGGTTTACTGGACAGCTGTGTGGGGGCTCGGGTTAAAATTAATTCAAAGGATGAAAATATTCAGGTTTCATTGGCTTACTTTGTTCCATCCAAAATGTACACAATTCTTAATCCTTAAATGTGAGATCAGTCACTGTCATCCATACAATTGCCAGTCACATGGGAAAAACTGATATTGAGGCTGCTTATTTCTGAAGCTGTCATTTTTGTCATACCTATTTGTAACTACTAAACTAGCAACTGCTCTTCCTTTGGTCGATTTATACAAGCTCAGAAAAATCAAACAAATTACTACATAAAGACTTTGAGGCCCGATGGAAAAAATACAAGTATTGACCAAGACAAAAAGGAGAAAACTGATTGTTTTGACAGGACATGGAGCCAAGATTGCTAACATGCCTGCATTCCCATGCCTGCCTTCTCTTCACTACTCCTGCTGCAAGCTGCTTTGCAACCATCCTGGTGGGGTGCTACTCCTCTTCCTGCTTTCCTTGTGAACATGTGCATATAGCTTCCACTATCATCGTGTTGAAAGGCAGGGAAAGCCTTTTCTCCATCAGGGTCACACCGCCAAATTGAAAACATGCAAACAAAGCTAATTCAGATAGTTGCTTTCATGTCTTTTCCTGACATAATGGCATTACAGAATCCAACTTTAATGTCACAATGAAAACTTAACTAGCAAAAAAATAGGACCACGATCAACCAAGTTTAAGTCGATCCAGGCTGTCCATTGGTAAGACACTATTAAACTTGTACTTCTGGTTAAATATCATCTTGTTGATTTGTATAAAGTTGACTTGTACAATGGGATCAAATATGGAGCCTCTTCTGTTAAATGTTTTCAGCCTCAGTTGTTTTGGGCTGCTTTACTGGCTGTAAGAATTTGATGAAAAGAAGATACTTGAAAAAAAATGTTTTTCTCTTTCATTTTCTTTCATTCTCTACATTTTTTATTATGTTGGGGGTCTAAATGTAACGTGCGGGGGTCCTATAATCAGTGGTTCAGTGTACCTTGCCTAAATATTTGTAAGCGTTGAATATCTCAGGACTTCTGCGTGCAGTCGTGGTATTTGAAGTCACAAACACAGACATTCACACAGCACTAAGAGTTCATCCTGGTGAATAAAAGCACACACACAAACACACACACACTTTAAGAGCAAGGTCTTGGGAAGTAGGTTAAGCAGGCCGGGATCACCTCTCCCTGCTCTCTCCCAGCTTAGAAGCAGCGAGGATGGGATGATGGAGGTGGAGAGGGCTGACGGGAGGAGGGGGATGAGATGGAGAAATCTTCCAGGGGACATCTGTCACAGTGAGCAACTTGTGAGCTGCTTTTTTTACAGCCTACTCTGTGACCCACAGATTCTCTTGCATGACTGACCAAGAACTATGACAGTTATAGACAGAGCCTAAGCCCCTGCATACAGCCTGGGAGACCCCATATGGACCCGGTTAAGTAAAATCTCTATAGGACAGAGCAGGCATAAAAAATAATTATGTTTTGTAGAATTCTCTCATATTTTAACACACATGAGGTTGTTTTAGTCAGTCTTGCTTGCAGGTATATAAAATTATGATCAAATTTGACATGTTGTAAAATATCACGTCCAGCAGCCCTTTCCTGTCACAAAAATCAAACTTAAATCTGATATTTTTTATGTATCTACTTTTGATACTGAACAGAGCTCAACATTGCACAAGTGCATCCCTGAGAATATTTAACCCCTTCCCACAGGTGTCTAAACAGTACAGTAAACAATGAAGCTTTCCACACATATGCATACACATAAACACACTCATAAACACACAAACACAAAAGGCTCATTGTGCATCCGCTAACCCATCCCTTTTTAATCTGGGATTATGGTATTCCCGCCGTGATGGCAGCAGAGGAAACAATGCTTTATTTCATGGGAGGAAATGTGCAATAATGTTGTTAACACCTCAATCTGCCTTATTTAACCCTTACATACGCTGCCTCTCACTCACACAGACACATACACATGCTTTTTCATACTTGGTTCTCCATCTCTGTAAGACAAGCCCCCTCATATAAATCTAGATGTATTTAAAAATATGACTGAGTAGGTTTTGAAACTGTGCTCTTTTATTTACATTAACTCATTTGTTTGTGTCTATAGTGTGTGTATGACAGAGTTCATTCATTGTGAGAATTCACTTTACAGTATAGCTCGCTCCCATGGGGTGTAACCCAGCACTAAAACTGTCCATTAACACACTATCAGAGCTATTCTTCTCTGATGTGTCACACTTCCATGAGCCATTTGTGGCTTTAGTGCTTCCAGCCTCTTTGTTGTTCACTGTGCAGTAACCAGATACCGCCTTCATGAATGAAGTTTATTTTTTTACCTTCATGTCGGAAGTCAAAATCAGACTGTTTATGCTTTGTTTAAGCAGTGTATTTGAATAGAGATTATCAAAATAAATGCATTAGTTGCAATGACATTAAAGGATCATTTGGCATTTTCAAAGTCTTAAAGAAAATATGTTATGTTGTCAGGAGAGAACTGATATGGAAGCTGGGCTATGCGTTGCTGCTGTGGGGATCAATCATTTTGGAGAGTTTAGGATGAAAGAAAGCAAATGGATGACTTGACAGTGTTCAAGACAAATTTACAATACTTAACTTTTCAGTTCGCTAACTTAAATGACCTTCAGTACAGACCGCTGACAAAGTTACACCAATTTGGTCAAAGCATTCTTCAGCTGATACTTTTTGAGCAATGAAACTGCACCAATATATTTGGACTTTGGACAACTTGACACGCCCCATAATGGCAGGTGCAATGAAAAGTTCAGACTAATCAAAACAACTCAAGTGGAAATCTTCCCAAAACGGGGAAAAAATAAAGATACATCCATTCATAAACCATATTATCCCCGCTGACAAAGGGGCATTCTGAACTGGTCGCCAGCCAATTACAGGGCTACATAGAGATCAGACAACCATTCAAGCTCACCCTTGTACCTTGAGTGCCCTGGGTAAACTCTTACAGAAAGACCCTTGTTGGCATTAAAAACAATGCTTTCCTTTGAATTAAAAAAAAGAAATTAGAGTTGCTTTAACTTGTAAATGTGGACTTTTAAATGATAATTACAAAATGCAAAATAAGAAAAATTAACCTTATGAATCATGATAAATTATCAAAATTAAATGGTAAGCTCAAAAGAATTGCCAACCATAATTCAAATCCTACATG
The DNA here is from genome assembly GCA_036419115.1 of Scarus forsteni. Taxonomy (NCBI): domain Eukaryota; kingdom Metazoa; phylum Chordata; class Actinopteri; order Labriformes; family Labridae; genus Scarus; species Scarus forsteni. The sequence goes on from JAZDUH010000182.1 coordinate 2,647,638, forward strand.
ACAGTTTTTTGATACTGTGTAATTTTACCATCAGCTCCGCACAGATTTATTTTATTTGAAGAAAGGCACAGGATGATAATGGGCGCTTCCATGTTTGAGAGGTAACGGTGTGCTGGTCTGTGAATAAGACCTCGGATGATGGCTGTATTTTTATTGTGGGGCCCCAGGTGCTGCCAGCGTCACACATGGTCACTCTCGTGGCACCGGTGTCCTGGCAAACATGACGACCAACCGGAGAAGGGCCAAGACATGTACGGCTGAGAGGGAGAGTATGCACATGTACAAGTTTTGGTGCTGTTTGTGTGTCTCCATGTGCATTAAAGTGACTGTGCTGTCTGAGAAAAAGCCTGTTTTGGTCTGGAATGCAGATATGTGTAATAATGATACTACCATGCTAATGCTAATCCATCTCTTTATATTATAAATCTAATCTTTGCTTTGCTATATCCTCTTGCAGGGCTTTTGAATCAGGCTTATTTAGGTCATGGGATGCATTTAATACCAGTCAGAAAGAGTGAATTAATATTAAAAACCTTTTTTAAATCCATTTTACAAGAATTACTGTCAAAGAAAAAACAACACAGCATCAAAAATCCTCATACGACTTTCTCAGATTGTTTTTGTCTGACCGTTTACATTAGTGCGGTATCATTTCAGGAGCATTTAATTATGATAATAGCTCGGTAGTGAGTGAAAGTGCACATGCATGTATGTCTGTGTTTGCACATATGCATGCACAGAAGCATGTGAGTGTGTGTGTGTGTGTGCGCACCAGCTGTCTGATCAGTAATCAGTTAGCAGTGGGCTAATGCAGCCTCCTTAACCCAGGGGCCTCATAAGACTTCCTCTGGCCCAGCCCCTCTTTCTGTGCCAGGGACAAATCCATTACCCAAAACAAGGACATCAAATGTCAACAAACACACACACACATCAACACTCACACAGACAGATTGTATATACTTGTCTAAATTGATTGATGTCATGAGAGAAGAGTGTCTGTGAAATACCACAATAACTGCACAGAAAAAGAAATTGTTGCTTTAATTATCGACACGCCTATGTGATTAGTTTTAAGCGTAATGCCAACACATTTCAAGCTGGGCATGCTTTTTTTACACTGTCAGTAATAAGTTGACTTGATCTGCTTAACAGCTCATCAGAAAATGGCACTGAAATTTTGAAATCAAGTCCTGAATTATGACTTACATTTCTGCTGAAGATATATTTGTTCTATGTTGTTTTTGGTACAGACAGTGGACAGTGGCACAAAATTCATAACTGCCATTCTCAAAGTTTAAATTTGTTTGTTTTCAGACCTTTAAATTTTATCATAATTATTATCATTACTCTGCATTTTGAATCAAATTTCAATTTGCTTTAAGGATAAACAGTTTGGATACAGGAGGTCAGAGGTAAATCAAAGGGATCTTCATGTTCATACTTGTCTTTTCATTGTAGTATTGAAACAGCACTTAAAAAAAAAATCAAACCACCAAAATATCTAGCCTGGCAAAGTCAATAGTCAGAGGTCAGACATATTGGGCCTAATATTTATCCCATACTTGTAGGCTCGCCTCAAATTTTCACTTAAGGATAGACTGATTTGATTTGTAAAATCCCAAGGTCGGAGGCTGGTTTTGGTTGCCTGGTGCTCTTTGTTTGACTTTGAATGTTATATCTCAAGAACTTTTTGTTTTTGTTTTAATCTTTGTGCACTATGATATATGGATTAAGAGATTCAACTTTGAAGTCTTGTCTCATGTCCATCCCAAACTTGTTAATGTATTACTTAAAGATTGTTCAGAAGTGATTTGAAAACATAAACTTTGCATAATCGTTAACATATAATCAAGGATGAAGTGATTACAATTCCAATGTCAACGATCAAATAAAAGAGTCATGAAGCCTCAGGTTCATCTCTTAGTTGTGAATGCTTTATCTCAGGAACACTGAATCTAGTGATTTTCTCTTTGCACTTGTGTTTTTTATGGCTCACAATTAATTTAAATTTGCAGTTTGGAGTCACAGATTGACTTTGGGGAGCACCATGTTCATCCTTTGCTTAAGAACAAAATATTTCAAGAACTCCTTGAGGACTTTTCTTGAAATAAAAACCTCTTTTCTCACTGTGGCCATTTGGCTTTTAAATGAGTTTGGGTAACTTTTTCACTTAGCTATTTAGCCTATTTATCCTGTTAATTCTAAACTGTTAATTTTTGTGTTGTCATCTGGTTGTTGTTGAACCATCTGCCCATTGTGGATAAAAAAGTTAACCCTAAACTTTGAAGCTTCAAACATGGCTTAAATGTTTATCCTTGGATCAGAGACAAAAGGTCACAGCGATGAAGCCTCAGGTTCATCCCGTTCTTGTGAATGCTCTTGGGATTTTCTTCAAACACTGATAAAATTTCAGGCATGGCTTAGTCCTGAGCTGATAAAATTTTGAAAGACATTGGATCCATGACATTGGCCATGGACCTTGTGTTCATTCCTTGCGATTGAATGTAATATATCAAGAACACTCATCGGGGGTGTTGGTTTGGCGGAGTGGTTAGCAACCAGGCACCCTATGTACTTACTTCTGCTGGTCCAGGTTCGAATCCTGCCTGTGACCAGTTTGTAGAGTGTCTTCCCCTACTCTCTCACCCCCTTTCACAAGCCTATCCACTGTCTCTCTCCTATCAATAAAGGCACAAAATGCCCCAAAAATAAATTTGAAAAAAAAAAAAAAGAACACTCATCGGGCTTTGCCTCAATCATTTGACCATTCTGACTCAAGGATGAACTTAATAGTTTTTGATGGTCAAAAGTTCAGATAACATGGTCTCTCATTAACATCCCTTGCTTATGGATCTTATATATCAAGAAAGCTTTTTGTTTGTAAACGTGTTTTTTTAATGTACTGAAAGATTGAGTCGCCATGTGCTCAGAAGCACATGGCGACTCAAGCACAAACTGATTAGATGTTTAATTTAAGATGTCGAGGTTATATAATCTCATATTTCTTTTGCTTATATCGATAGTCAAAGACTGACTCTTCAACCAAGATCACCCCAGCTCCTCTTCTTGCTACACTATACTTAATATCTGGCACTCATGCACACGGGGGAAAAGAACAGCCCAAGAGTTCTTAATTATATTATGTGTCTAATGTGCAATTTAGCATAAATCTTTGACGTGGAGCTTTTTCCAATAAAGGCCTTTTGCTGTTATAGCCTTCCTGACACATACCCCCAATGGTCAAAGTTTCAGGCCTTAAAAGTCCCCGTAAAATGTTAATCAGTCTTTACTTTGGAAATCTTCTTCCCTTTTTTAAGTCATATCAAGGCATCATAATTAATTTTAGACATTCATAGAACAACCCCAAGTTTACGCATAATGAATGTTAAAAGACAATCTTGTAAATGTATTAAATTTGAAAAAGAAAGAGGCCTCACAGGAACTATAAGAACTGTAAATGTTTAAAAATGATCTTCTAAATGTAGTTAACTAACAGAACAGGGCCCTCGTAGGAGCTTTAAGAACTGTGGATACATAAAATAAGTATCATCTTATTATTTCTAAAACAACAGAAGCAGCTTTAGAGGAAAACCTCTCTTAAGGGATTCTGGGCATTTCGTTAAGTGATCTGTGACCAAACTGCTGTTCTACAAAGGTTAACATGAATCGCACATAAACTGCAGGAAAAAAAACAGCCCCTCAGAAGTGGCACAAAGACTCAAAAAGCTCCCCCAGGGCCTGACAGTAAGCAGCAGCGGCCCTGGTTACATGTACAGCGATCTGGCAGGTTGTGGAGCTTTGATGCTCTGTCACCCAGCAGGTTGGGTGTATCAGTCCCCAGGGCGACGCTGCTTTCTGGGCTGGCCTGCCTGGGTGACAGGGCCTCCTCCCGGAAAAAAAAAGAAAAACCTCCCTGGTGCCCGTACCCAACAGATGGCCTCAAAGAGGGACCAGAGACACGAGGCCAACATCCAGCTCTCAAACAGAGGAGCAGAGGAGCAAATGGCCTGTTAATATTTCATACAAACACTCTCACTCATCTCTGAGCAAGGAAACGGACCGGGCTGAGAGCGCAGCATTAGTGAGTGTGTGTGTGAGAGAGAGTGAAAGTGTATGAATTCAAAGACATTTGATTAAATATGAATTATTTCCTATTCAGAGGTGATTCACAGCCAGACCTCTTGTGCATATTAATAAGGAATCCTGCTTTTTGTCTAAGGTGAGATTCTGGCCACAGATCCAGACAGGGAAAAAAAAGGGACAAAACACCGTAAAACTGCAGGAGCTCTAAGCAGGCCTACTCAGGGTGTATAGATAAATTACTTTTCATTCTTCATTTCTCACTCAAAATACTGATAAGCCAAACTGCTTATTCAAAATCATAAAGTAGACATCAGTTTGCTCAGTGTGCTCACCTGTAGGTTGCAGTGCACTATGACCATAAGTTTTAGCCATTAGCTAGCTTCACATGCTAGCAGAAGGTGGCATTGTCTGGCACTGAAAATAGCGGTCCATTCAGACTGTGGGTTTCAGCTGAAACCAACAGTACCGTGAGTGTCCACTTGTGGCTGGCTGCAGAAAGATGGCACCCAAATTATTGCCTGTGGAAAAACAAGGTAACCTGACACGCCAGACGGACAGTTTCATATATCCACGGATATATTTCACTAATCCATCTGGGAAAGAGCTGCTTGAAAATGTTTTCAGGGGCAGAACCTTCAAAAACAACATCAGCTTGTGATTGGACAGTTGTTCGGCTCGTCACACTCTTAACAGACTAAGCCACAGCGAGACACGCTGCTGCGTATGACGTACTTATAACATTGGACATGTGACAAGAACCTCTACAAAGACAATGCCCACCAAGGTCTCTCAATAAACTTGAAGCTGTAGCTACAGCTATTGTCACATCTGCCTATGACACAGCCAGCACCGCCAAGATTTCAGATCTGGATTATGTCCCCCAGCAAAATCACTTCTTTTTTGTGCCATGACCAACATTCCCTGAAAATAAATGGAATGGGGGAAAGAGTCGACCCCCTCTTTGTTCCTTCTCCAGAGGTGGTTAGGCATGATATTGGAGAGAAGGAAGCTCGCAGACTCTGTGAGTGATGGGAGTGCTATGAGTGACAAACCTTTGTGTGTACGTGGGCACCAGGCTGTCGTGTGCATCAAAATTGCATTGCAGCATTGATTTACACAAATATTGCAGCCTTGCGCAATTATATGAATGTCTAGTTGTCTCTAGCGGTATCTTGTGCTACTTTTGTGTAAAGGCACTGTGAACTGGGAAATGATCGCAATGCTGGTCAGCTCTGCACCTTTAGGAGTCATAGCTGCAGACAAACATGGGAGCTTTTACAGTTTACGGTGAGCTCTTGCACTCCTGTCTGTGTCAATGTAAAGCCAAGCTATTACTGCAGTTCTCTCTCTAATGGGGCTGAGCTGAGCTGCACTGCTGTAGGGCTGTAATCAACCAAAGAAATTGTTGGTCGACTAAAACACAGCAATTTGTCGACCAAAATCGACCAATTGGGGGGGGGGGCACATCCGCTCCGTGTTTCTCCCCTGTGCGCGCCTCTTTCCCTCCTTTCTTTCTCTTAACCCAAGACTCTTTGCTTTCCTGTCTTTATCAATAATATGGGCAGTCGCTGTCAGATAGGACTACATTCGAAGAGACGCACACATCTGTTATCTTTATCTATTAACTTGGAAGCTTTTTCTTTTTTTCTCCCTTGTATTTTGCCGTTAGTGCATGCGTAATTGTGAGGCAGGCTGGCAATGAATATCCAGAAAAACATTCGAACCTGGAAATTCATGGGACTCTTTTAGTGTTCCCACACAGAGTTTCATATTAACCACGTTGTTCACTACAACAGACACTTTTCCTGCTGGAACTTTGAAGGCATCGCCAACTTCATAGTCGCGCAGCGATGGTTCTTCCTGTGTGCGCACATCCTTTTTTTCTCTCAACACAAGACTCTTTGCTTTCCAGTCTTCATCAATGAAATGGGCAGTCACTGTCATATTGGACTCCATTCGAAGAGACGTACACATCTGTTATCTTTATCTATTAACTCGGAAACTTTCTCTTTTTACTCCCTCGTATTTTGCCGTGAGGGCGTGCGTAATTGTCTGGCGCGCTGGCACTGAATATCCAGGTTCCAGTGTTTTTCTTGGCCTTCCACGACACCAATGGGCCTCATAAAATAGTCAATTCCTTCTGTGATGTAGTTTTTGCATTTGGGTGTTTATATGAGGCATAAAATCCAGCGCGCGCTGGGTGAGGGATCCCGCCACTGCAGCGCGGGCAGAGCGCATGCAGTTATAAAACGAATACGCGATTATTAGACTTGAATATTGAAATGCTCTTAAATAAAAATATTGAAATGAACGATAAATACATTAAAATGGTGTTCTGAGACATGATGGGGGTGCACAGAAAATACCCCCATTTCACTTGATACGTTTCTTCTGATGAAATGAACTGCTGGGGAAAAAATAAATTGACATATTTGGTCGACCAATCAGAATTTTGGTCGACTGAGCACGCATCGACCTATTAGTCGACCAGTCGACTTGGACTTTACAGCCCTACACTGCTGATATGCTCTCTAATGACATTTACTTTCTCGAGTCCCCTCTTTAAAACTAAAGAAGTTTCCTTTAAATACTATTCCTACCTTTCTTTCAAACAGACATCATTGCAGGAACACACACACACACACTTACATACACACACACACGATCACCACTCCCCAATTATTCACTGCACCAGATCCTTCCTTGAGCCTCTGCTGTATCTTTTGAGCATAACCTGCGCACTAATAGCCTATAACCCCTGTACAGATCAGTGGAGGTTATGCTATTTGCTGCTCGGTAATTGCCCTCTTCATCAGTACTCTGTCTGCACAGGCAGCGACGCGGCCAGCCCCGGGGTCCTACTGATGTCATTAATGTGCGATTAGGGCCGGTGGGGAGCAGCAGTTAGGAGGTTAAAAAGCCCCTGACAGCCCTCATCATCGGCGAGGAAAACCCTGAGACTGATGCAGGGGCCGCGCAGATGGGCGAGAGCACTCGGCTGCCAAAGCTCTAACTTGTTATTCCTCCTCGTCTCCAAAAAATCACGCCATGCTAATAAATGGCGCTGACACGGGCGTCCTCGTGTACAGCTGCACAGACACAGGTACACATACATCACACAGAGATGCACAGTGTATCTGTCTTCATTTAAATGAAAAACTCTATTCATTTTACAGTTTATCTCAATTCTTGTGATTTTTTAAAACAGTTATTCAAAAAAGCCCTCTTCAAAGAGTTATGGCAAATTGTAAAACAATTTCATGTACATCTAGTCTCTGTTACATATTTGGAAAAGGCTGCGAGTCATTCAAAACTATGTTGACAAAAATTATTTTTCTGACAGTTTATGGCTTGTTCCACCATGCTAAAAGTTTATTCTTCAAGTCTTCTTACCATTAATGTAAATTATAAAGGGGGTATTTTCCTCTAATAAAAAAGCTAAGACAAATTAAAAAAAAAAAAACATAAAACAAAACAAAACCTATCACTTCTTTATGTTTATAATCTCAAGCTCTAATTTTCATTTACTTTTTGTCAGTTTGCAAATAAATTGCAAAGAAAAAGACAAAATAAAACACTTGCAATAAAACTAAAATAAAGTATTTGAATTATACTTAGAGTAGTTAGCTGGTAAAAGCAACAGTGGAAAAAAAAAACAAAAACAAAATATAAACCCACATATCATTATTCACAAACAGTCAGAGCACGCCAACAGCTAGTGGCTAAAATAGTGTAGCAAAGCTAAAAGTTTACGGGCCGATCTGAGCGACTTCATTGGGATCTTGGTTATACACATTGCTCTAGCACACAGTGCACCAGGCACTGTAATACAAAAATGAAAAACAAAGATATACAGGCATTACTGAAAAGATGACTAAGTCCTTCCCTATTTTAGCTTCTAGCTGTATGCTAATGGAATTTAAGCCAGAATAGCTTTTCCTGCACCATTTTAAAGTGTAATGTAAAGGATTTTTTTTTTTGATAGTTGTTTTGTCCCCTTCAGAATTATGTTACTTTGTGGAATTTGCTATGATAAGCTCTTTGAGAAAAGAGGAAAGTCATATTATGCTTTTTTTAAGATTTAAACCCACTTTAGTATGTTCTTGATGTCCCCTCCTTGTGATATAGTACTTCTGTGCGCAAAACTACAAAATCCACAGCATTGGGATGTCTCCCTCTCCTCCTGTGAACAGCTTAGGTTTGAAATGAAATCTTCAAAACAAGGTCTAAATAAAATTTCTAACTAAACTAAACTAACTAAACTAAAATAAAATGCAGTGCTGAAAATAAGCTAAACTTTTTCAATTCAGTTTCATTCTTGAAGTCTTAATATAGTTTGTCAATATTCTAACTTTCTTTTGGAAATGAGTGGTTATTAGTCGAGAAACTAAATCCTTTTAAAACATATTATTTCACCACCTGGTCCATTATATTTTTCTGTAAATTTGTTAGTATAATGATGAAAGGCTTTTTAAAAATTTTGCACTAGCAAAAACAAATGTCTCACTTGGCTGGCACTGGACAAAATAATTAACACATTTTCGATCAGTCAGTGTGTTTACAGTGCAGCTAGAAAATAGTCCAACATTTTTAAAGTCTGATAAACTGGATCATGGGATTGCATGTAAACTTGCTGGTCTAAAACAAACAAAAATATGAGGCAACAGTGTGATATTCAGTGTTGGTAATAACGGCGTTAGAGTATAACGGCGTTACTAACGGCGTTATTTTTTTCAGTAACTGGTAATCTAATTAAGTACTTTTTCATGTGTTACAACGCCGTTACCATTACTAACAGGGAAATGTGGCACGTTACTTTGCACCGATGTCAAGCAGCTGTTATCCGACCTGCCTCACCCCCAAATCCCACGGCACACGGAAGCGCCGTGCCACTGAAAGTGCGCACCGAGCAGCGCTGCGGCGTGCAGGGGGAGGGCTGATGAGCACAGCAATGTCACACACTCATGAAGCATGTTATAGACTGAGAAAAGAAATAAACAACACCTCACTTCGCTTCTCTAAGGTCCCGTGGCTGGTCCCAACCACACAGCTTCGTGATTTATTTTACTTCTCCGCGCAAAAAATAGATCTGAAGCGAATCTCCAGCGCCATGGCGCGCAGCGCTGCATTGGCGAAGCCTACCGCGGAGCACTTCGCTCCCATTCTAGTCTATCAGGCAAATTCCCCTGCACGCACTGTTGGAGAACTGATGATGTCAGAGCTGCTGCAGCAGGTAACAACAAGGAAGGACACAGAGACAGAGACACACAGTTCAAGAGGAAAATATTTTTTTAGAAAAGTAACGCATCAATTACTTTACCTGGTAACTAATTACATTTATGAAGGAGTAATTCCGTTAGTAATTCAGTTACTTTTTTGGGAAAGTAACTAGTAACTATAACTAATTACTTTTTTGAAGTAATGTGCCCAACACTGGTGATATTCAACATATTTGGCTGCAATTTTACAAGAGAATGAAATACAATAAAATAGCTTGTTATTGTTACTACATAAACACTTGTTAGGCACCAGAACTTGTACAGTGAAACATAGTTTGACATCCTCTACTGCAGCAAAGAACACAAAAATAAACCTTACTGAGTGGAACTTACTGAGTGAATCGTGTACATGTGACTGACATGTTAGTTAAACTTCTTGCACATGTACCTAAACAATGTAGTTTGCTTAAATAAGTACTTATCATCAATTGGGGATGACTTAGAACTTGTTAAGAGATTTGAACTTAAAGGTTCTACGAGGAGAATCTATTTCCGAAGACATAAAGACTCCGCTACCAATGAGCACGCGCGGCGACTGTTGTAATGCTGCATTCCAGTAACCTCGGAACGGGGAGTGACATCATCTTCGACTTATTGGAGTTCCAGTTGAAGTCGGGAAAAAAACATGCTGATCTACCAGGCTATTGTTAACTGTTGTTAGCACGCCCTGCGTTGTTGTTCACAAATATCACATGAAGAATGTGATTATCACTATGGCAGCATTTTTGTAAATATAAGTCTGACAATACTATGTAGACAGCTGATCTAGAGCGACACACCCCAGTCAGAAGTGCAAATAAATTGATTTTTACAGGAGCTAAATAACTGTTCACACTGGGGGCATCCATCTTCGATTGTCAACTCGGGGGTGGCGAGGTTTCACCAAGTTCCAAGTAGGAAATTCCGACTTCGGGTGACGTTCCAGTTGCAGTTTCCGACTTGGAACTCAGAAATTCCTACTTCTGACTGCAACTGGAACGCACCAACAGAAGTGACCCAAGCCTAAGTGTGTGTTTGTTGTGATGCTAATAAATGCAGCTCGGACCTTCCTCAGAACTCTGCATTGCTTTACAACTTCTTTTTGCAACAACTTACAGGATGCAAAGCGACGAGGTAATGTATCTCTTTCTAGTTACATAGTGGTAGTTTTTGATGTGTGACAGCAAGCAATTTTTGGAAAACTTATTATCGTTGTTTTGTAGCCGGCTGTTCGACTCGACCACTTAGCTAAGGAATAGCATTTATAGATAACCTATTTTGATGCTATAGAACTCGTCTTAAAGTGTGTATTTCGATCTGGCATATATCTAAAAGTCAGACTTTTTTTGTAATTACTGAGAAACTCCTCATAGCATCTTTAATATTTTAAGTGAAATTCTTTTTTACTTCAGTATGAAGTCAAAGCAGATGAGAGAAAACTGTAAATGAAACTTCTACGAGGATGTAGAGTTTGGGGAAGCAGCCAAAATTTTCATCAGAGAATTGAATACACAAAAAAGTTTCCTGTCTTTTAAACCTAATGACACTGATTGGACTTGAAATGACGAGTCAGTCTCTGGAGTCGAAGGCTGACAAGTTAAACTTGACACAAGCAATCCAAACCACAAGTGAAAGTGCTCAATCATGTCAGGGCTTTAGGATTCCTTTAAGTTGTCATCTTTAATACATGAGACGATTTCTAGTCCTGGCTCGAACAAAGTCATTAAACTGCGAGGAAAGATGAAATATAAATCAAGCGTCTCCCTCTCTCTCTGCCCCCTCCCCTGTGAACAGGTGGCTGAGTTGAATGAGAGGGTGCGCTAACTTGGCTGTCACCATGTTTTCCAACAGAACCGCTGCCTTCTAACGCCAAACCACCGTGAATTATACATCTATGGCAGTAATTCTCTCAGAGGAGGGAGAGAGAGAAAGTGAGAGAGAGAAAGTAAGGAGGGGGCTAAGAGAGTTAGAGAGATTAATGGCTGGAGCTGTTGTTTTTGACGCAGCGATCCTTGGCTCAGCTTCCCGCCTGCCGCTTATTGGCTTTTCAGAGCACATTTATTTATTTCGTTAACAAGAGCGAGCGGCCGCGTCGCTGTCACTCTTTTGGCTCGCTCACCGCCACAGCAGACTTGTCATCTCCTGCACTGTGGCGTGCGCCTTTGAACCCCGCCACGGACTACAGAGTGAGAATATTAATAGTGCAACAAGCAAGATTTTAAAAATAGCCAGCTTCTGTCAGAGGCCACGTGGCACTGACACCTTTGGTCTACCAGACTGACCTGTGCAGAGAAAAAAGCAAGGATGGTTTTCAGCCTGGAAGTTTAGGGATGCTCGATTTTTAAGTGAAGTGCTGCATGTGGAGATCTTTGCAAATATTAAATACTTCCTCTGTGCCTAATATCTCATTGTAGTTAATTTGATTACTTTCTTGCATGTTAGATTTTTCTAATACAATAAATATAGCAATGAGACATTTAGATTACATCATAACCAATTTTATTTCACAATTTTAAATGTTATCTCACAAAGATGTGGAGACTGTGCACACATAAATCTAATTTCCCGTCATTTTTACTCCCTACAAAAGAAGAAAATATGGAAAAGGAAGAAAGTGAGGGGTCCAAGACAATCAAAAACAGAAACAACAGAAATGCATGAAATCAATGCCCACAAACAGAACAATACAGGTGATTGTTACCCATTAACTCCTAACATCGGTGTGAAAGTTTTTTCTTGTTTCCATGAAATCAAAACTTCTTTCTTTATTAGTGTTGTTAATTTTTATCATTGAAAAAGTGAATTCCAGAGAGTTAATTCAACTATTGGAAAATTACTGGTGTTTCGGCATTTTCTGATTTAAAGCCTTGCACCTCTATAGCTGCCAGAAAAGTGGGACCTATGAACTGACTTTCCGTTTAATTTCACTTGTCAGACATGTTCGTTCTCAAACACTTAAAGGAGGTGAATGGGGAAAGATCAGCGTTGACACCAATGCTGTGCTTACTATATATTTCACTTACTAGGGGATACATATTAAAGTGGTGTCTGGAAAATGAAAATGAGTAATAGTGCAAATATTGTATCCCTTAAAGCATTGTAAAAAGAAGTGAACAACTACTGGTTACTTATTCAGACTAAATATCCCATCATGCAATGCGGATCCAAGATTTAACAAACTAACTGTGGAGTTTGACAGTTCTCATGGTGGATGGACACAAGAACCTACCACTGTTATGTATAACACAGAAACACATATTTTGTATCAAACACTTTTTTCTGTCTTCAGGTTTTGGACTGATAGGTTTCTGCTTAGTCTGTTTTCATAAAAAATAAAGGCCTTATGACAGTTCTGATTTATTTACGATGATGACAGATTTGTGAATATGAGCTATGCACACAAATAAAGTAAATGTGCAATATGCATCATTTTTCTTTTGACTTAAGAACTTTTTCTTTATTTGTATTATTCATTCTTTTTCTATACCGCTTATCCCTTTCGGGGTTAGGGGTGCTGGAGCCTATCCCAGCTGTCATTGGGCGAGAGGCATGGTACACCCTGAACCGGTCGCCAGTCAATCGCAGGGCGACATAGAGAGACAGACAACCATTCACTGTCAGACTCATACCTAAGGGCAATTTAGAGTCACCAATTAATCTAATGAGCATGTTTTTGGTCTGTGGGAGGAAACCTGAGTGCCTGGAGGGAACCCATGCATGCACAGAAAGAACATGCAAACTTCACACAGAAAGGCCCTTGTCCGACCCAGGGATCGAACCAGGAACCTTCTTGCAGTGAGGCATGTACGCTACTTTATAACACAGAATGAATATCTCACTGGTCTTTCTATTTAGTTTTTTAGAGAGATAAATCCTGTGCATTATCTTAGCTAGCTCTTGTTTGTGCCTTGTTGACTTCCCCATCATTAAAAGACCAGTTTTAACGATTTCATGTGAGGGTCCTATTCCGGCCTCTGTTTTAGTCTGTGTTTATCAGTGAACTTTCTATGAGGGTGTTAGAAGTTCTTGAGATTGTTCTTGATCTTTTCACTATTGTTAGAACATTATTTTGATAAGGACAGAAGCTGATTTTTAAAGAAATGTAAGACTGAATTATGGAATATTAGTCAGTAAAATGAATAAAACGTGAGTGCATTCTGATTTTGATGGTGAAGTTGTTGCAAATAAGTTTGGAATTTCTGTCATATTTGATATCAACAGAAATCCAGTATATGTTTACTTAGAAATCAAGTTTGTCTTTAACACACTACATCTTTAAATTTTACTTTTCCAATCCAAAATAACTACATAAAGTCTTTATTATACTACAAAAAATAAAGTCTTTTTTGTAGTATACTGTGAATCCCACTGTCTGGCACCCACACACAAGAAGCATGAAAAGTAAAGCATATTGCTGATTTGTCACTAATGGACCTCATTGCTTTTGTAGGTCTTAAAGGGGCATCAGTATCAATTTCAGGACATTTCGTAGCTGATAAAAACTCCCCTCACAGGAGCTTTAAAGGCTTGAAAAAGTCTGTTTCTTATTAAAGTTGTATGTGTCTACTGAGTCTGACTCCAGTCTCATTCACATCACAGTTCATCATCATCAACTTCACAAAGAGAAAAGAAAAAACCTTCATAATCAGAATAAAAATAATTGATTCCCCTGTTTGTATTGGAGCAGATTCCGTCAAGCTGAAGTAAAGACAGCAAGATGAGCAATGTGAGGGAAAAACTCAGGCTTAGCACAATCTGATATGAATAGTCAATCCATGGACTAATCTGTATTCAGCCTCCTGAGGGAGTCGGCACAAAGGGCCGCCAGCGGATTAGCCAATAAACTTATTCAAGTCAGTTTCAACACAGTGCGGCGTGTTCCAACATAATCTGTCCGGGAGGCCGTGACCTCCACTTCCCCCTGAAGTGGAATAAAGAGGACCTGAGGCCGGGATGACAGGAGAAGTCTTCCAAGGAGTTCATGTTACCGCATGTCATAATAACAAGAAGCTACTGTTCCCCTGCTGGGCTCCTTCCCCCTTTGTCTTGGAGGGGCTCAGGATGGGGCAGACAGGACGCGCTGGCAGAACTGAAACTGAATATTATCATTGGGGGGAATCTTGTCTCATGTTACCGAGTGGCTATGCTAGCTAGATGGGTGCGCTGTTGCCTCCTTTGTGAAGAAATACTCACTTTTTAACCACTAAGACAAGAGATAACACACAGGCAAACATATGCAGGCTTTCGAAGGAGTCCACACTCCCCTGCCTCCTTGACCGGCAGTCTTCAAAGACTTGACACACCTTTCACACATTCACACGCACTCCGTTTAACTCCCCCCAGCTCACCCGCCACGGTGATTGAGAGGTCAATATCTCACTTTACGCCGCTACACTTTCCTCTGTCACTCACAGCTCCTGCTCCATTCAGACAGCAGGTTAGCCCAACAAAGGAGACTGCGGGGGAGCTGCCGAGCCTTCCGCTTACACCACACACACACAAAACGCACGTATACACACAAAACACGAACAGTGTGAGCTACAGCAAGGCTCAGAGCTTGACGGGCGCTTTGTGCTCGTCCGTCAGCCGGCTCCTGGGTCCTGAAGATACCTTCAGTCAGCAAGGCGGGTTACCTGAAAGGAGGGATTCACACAGCTCTGAAATATTGATACCTGCAGCACGCCGGCCTTTTGACCTCTCCTTTACATTCTTAGAGGGGAAGAGAAGGCGGGGACTGAGGGGAAAGGAGGAGGAGGCTGGAAGTGTGGGGTGAGGTCAGGGGGACAATTTTTGCAAAAATCTGTTTGGGAAATTGACCCTGTGGTTGGACTCTGATCAGTCCACCAGTCTGCCAATTAGAGCACCCCCTCTCTCAGCAACCTTTTTTTTCTTTTTTATGGCTGTTTGTCTTCATTCGCAGTGGTTGTTAGTGTACTCACATGCAGCTTTAATCTTGATTTGGTTAACAAACTTTCAAACGTTTTAATCAAGTTTAAGTTTAAAATGTCATTACAATCCAGTGATTTTTTGCACTCAAATGATTGTTTTCTTTACATCTAATTTAGGGAACTATACAGTGTCTTGTTTTTGGGGGACATAATTATTAAGGGTGCTTTCACACTTAACACATTTTGTCCAGACCAAATGAAGGTTGGTTCACTCTTATTGGAAGTTTGGGTCATTTGGGTTGGTGCAAAAGCTCAGGCAAACTCTGGTTGAATCAGTTTATTTCCAAGTGGACCAGAGTTCAGTTTGTTGTGGGAGTGAAAGCAATCCAAACCAGCAAGCTCAAAACAAGGCAAGCCAAAAGGGAATGAATTTTGGGTGGGATTTGGCCTGTAACAACAGCAACACAGCAAATGTACTTCAATGACAATATCAAGCAGAATGTGGTTAACATTGCTAGCACTCCCAGCCTCTGGTCCTCTTAACAGGTTAGTGTCTACAAGTCAGTGTGGAAATTGTCAAAACATCACCTCAGTTTATATGCAAGTGCCATCTGATGCACCCTAAATGCAGCTTTATCTTTATCTTAAGGCACAAAAATGCCCGAGCTGCTTTGAGCAAATCAGTGTTATAACTAGAAGCCAGTTATGTATTTCCAGGTCATAGGGCAACAATGGGCCAAATGGAAGGAACAGTAACCGCAGCTACAGCCCCACATTTGACAGGCTTTGGTCCACCGGTTCAGGTGCGGCATTTAAAGGGACTGTGAGGAGTTTCTAAGTAATTGCAAAAAAGTCGCACTTTTAGATATATGCCTGATTGAAATACACACTTTAAGATGAGTTTTATAGCATCAAAATAGGTTATCTATAAATGCGTTTCCTTAGCCTTCCGGTCGGGTTGGACAGAGCTGGACTGGCCTGGATACTCAACTTCGGGAACAAGACAATTAAAACTAGAGCAAATTTATATTGTTTGGACACGTCTTAGAGCTGTAAGTAGTGATATATAGACAGCTACAAAACTACGATAACAAGTTTTCCAAAAATTGCTTGTTGTCACACATCAAAAACTACCGCTATGTAACTAGAAAGAGATACATTACCTCGTCACTTTGCATCCTGTAAGTTGTTGAAAAAAGAAGTTGTAAAGCAATGCAGAGTTCTGAGGAAGGTCCGAGCTACAACACAACAAACACAGGCTTTGGCTTCGGTAACGTGTTGTGGTGCGTTCCAGTTATAGTCAGAAGTAGGAATTTCCAAGTTCCGAGTAGGAAACTGCATCTGGAACGACCCCCTAAGTCTGAATTTCCTACTGGGAACTTGGTGAAACCTCGCCACCCCCGAGTTGACAATGGAAGATGGATGCCCCCAGTGTGAACAGTTATTTTGCTCCTGTAATAATCAATTTATTTGCACTTCTGACTGGGGTGTGTCGCTCTGGATCAGCTGTCTACATAGTATTGTTAGACTTATATTTACAAAAATGCTGCCATAGTGATAATCACATTCTTCATGTGATATTTGTGAACAACAACGCAGGGCGTGAGAACAACAGCTAACAATAGCCTGGTAGATCGGCATGTTTTTTTCCGACTTCAACTGGAACACTGATAAGTCGGAGATGATGTCACTCCCAGTTTCGTGGTTACTGGAACGCAGCATTACGACAGTCGCCGTGCGTGCTCAGGGGTAGCAGAGTCTTTGTGTCGCCGCTAATAGATTCTCCTCACAGTCCCTTTAAGCAAATCAAACCAGGTGAAAATTAAAATAATGTTGCAATTTCATCAAACTGAGTCAGCTGAACTTCAGGTGTAAAAACAACCTAAGACACCTTGACAGACATCACACTGTGGTGATGCTGTACTGTGGATGAATTTAGATCATGAGGGAGCAAAGTCTTTGAAAGTGGACTTATGGTTCTGGTCTTCAGAGCATGGAGGAAAATATTTTAAAACAATGTTTTAACTTATGTCGTGTGATTCATCTATCAATCATCAGTCCAGGTTGATTTGATGTTTCTATTGATTGTTGATATGTAATTTCAGGTTTGACTTCTGAATTGTCTCTTCCACATCAATGAAGCTGTACCTTCATTGTCTCCCAAAACATGTGCATAGTCTTATTTACATATGCGCTCAGTGCACTCGCGGACAAGTGCACAGACATAAGGAGCTACAGTGAGCATATGTCAAGTCTTACTTTTTCATTGGAGTCCACACAGACAAGCCACACATGTGGACCTTATGAATTATGTTATTTTCAGTAATTTTATACTGAAGATTCCAAGTGGCACAATAGTATGTCTTTCCCAATAACACTGACCAAGGAAATGTGGGGCCTTTATAAAAGGTCAGTTACAAAAAAAACAAACATTTGAGAGCAGCTTCAAAAGAATTTGATTTCAAGAAAAAGTTGCAGGAATTTCGAAACAATTACCTCTATTAAAGAGGAAAAAGCAGAAAAACACTCAGGAGAGGAGAGATAACACAGATCTAGCCTTTGACTCTAGGACAGTGAAAAAGCAGTGATGAGAGAGAAAGATGGAGGGAGGGAGGGGAGCGGGGAAAAGGGTCGGAAGTTTGACATTCCTGTGGGCGATGTGTGTCTCGTCAGTGAACGCGTTTGGATTCTTTTAACGGGAGTCGATACCCCCTTCCGCTTCCCAAGCACTCACTGCGAGCTGAGCCGGGGTAATGCCATTGAACAGGGACAATGGGGCCTCTTAAAAGGCCGCTTTTAACTGGGCGTGTGCACGTGGATATCAATACGACTGATAGTTTTCCATGTAAGAAGATCAAACGCAGAGACACCGGGCAAACTCTCAGTGAAGAAGCATACAGATAAATAAATGAAAATGACTGCAGGGAGTGCATTTAAAAGGGAGGGAAGTGTTTCTGTTTGGCTGTTGTACAACATACAGACGTTTACTTGCAGCCCCCCCTTCTTTATTTCCCTTTTTCTCTCTGTCCCCCCCTCTTTAGTTTTGCTCAGACACACATGCTCCAGCGTACGCTCTTCAAGTTTAAAGCGTGCTTTTCAAAGGCGCTTGGGTGCCTGTATCAGTGTTTTAGACAAAAGGGCCAGCTCTGAGGAGATAGAGGGGACATCTGAGGCAGAGAGAGGGAGAGAGAATGAAAGAGAACGAACGAGGAGAGGGGTGAGACAGAAAAGGAGAGAGTGTGGGGAGACAAGGGAAGAAGAGAAGGTGGGGGCGCGATTGCACGCTTTCAACTGCCTTTTGTGGGCCTCTCTGCAGATGTCACCAGCTGTTCCCCTGCACGGAGGGTTCCAGAGCGTGGAACATCGCCTCCGGCCCCGTCCTCGGCCACCTTTCAAGTGTCAATCAGACAGGAGGGGTTGGGGGGGGCAACAAGGGGAAGCGGGGTGTCGGTGGAGACAGAGGGGTGGAGGACCGGTCGAGGGAGGCAGGAGAAAGAAGGGAGAGGGGGGTTGATTTGGTGGAAGGGAGGCAAAGGGGGCCAACAGACTGGGCTTCGGTCACTGTCCTGAGAACAGTGCCAGCAATTCGCCATTGATTAAGCCCCCCCCCCCAACACTCCCCTTAAACCCGCTCAATAACAGAGAGAGGATGGAGCCAGGCGTATGCGGCGTGCAGACAAAAGAGGCCCGTGGGCAAGGTTAGTTGGAGATCACACGGCTGCAAGGCTACTGCTTCTACAGCACCACCGTTAGCATCAGTGTTAGTGATTAGCGATAGCCGATGCCCCCCGCTCCTTGGTTCAACACGCGCAGAACCGTGAGGGTGACCTACGATTATTAGATGTGTGCATTGTTGAGGGGAGGAGGCTGCGCGGGAGCAGAAAAAGTTGTCATTGGGTGTGAACAAGCAAACATAAAAGCGTCTGACATATGGTGTGATTGACACTGAGACAAACGGTGTCTAACGAGCAGGAGAAGGAGTGCTTAACACCGCTTAACCTTGGAGCGTCTAGTCGGCTGACATAACTCCAAGACACTTTTATTGACGACATCAATATCTACTGTACTCGCCTGTGTGTGTATAACCTTCTGATCCAGCAAGGGGATGATGGCGCTCAAACCTGCAGCAGGAGTCGTTCAATCAGCCAGACAGGGTCAGCAGTAAAAAAAAATGCAGACAGGAACACAAACAATCCTCACAATGGTTTACACTGGCAGACAAGTCTGTGTCCAAAAAGTGGCTGTGCCGTCACATTGATGTGACATAATTGAAAGGCTGTGAAAACACTCTGATTCCCTTGTTTTATTGACAGCCTAAAGTGAGAGTGGCTGCCTCTCAGTGCATCTTATCTGGCCCTGTAAGTGGCTCTATTATACATAGTATTGCCGCTGCCCTGCTGATAACCTCTGCGTTGAGGCTGTAAAACAAAGGCCTTTGAAGAGGAGAGGAACCGGTGCATTTCATGTGATTTATGTCTTCTAAAACAAGATGGCTGACCCTAAGTGTTTCCTGTCACCTCGTCCTGTGCCTGTGGGGGGCTGTGCACAAAAACAAGTGCATTTTAGAATAGTTAAATCCCAATTAAACATTCTTATTTTTACTTTTTTTCCAGCTGTGCTGCCACACTTAAAAACAAGTCTTGAGGAATTCTGAGATCTGACTAAATTTGTTTTTCATACTGTCGAGTGACTGTCCAGTACTAAAGCACTGTTTATGGACAGTGAATGACAGGAAATTGTTTATATTTAGACAACAATTTATATTTAGCTGTTGTGGGATTTCATGTACACACAATGACCTCTGCTAATCTTAAGAAACAGCTTCTCTGCGTATCTGATACCATTGTGAGGGAGCTTTTTAAAAACAGGTTAAAATGCTGACATAACCAAAAAAATAGCGCATCCACTCACAAGTGATGATAACAGGGGGTTGGAAATAAAGGGGGTCTTACAATTTGATCTACAGTAAAAGAGATGTGCCACAAAAATGATTATATTATGAAATTAGCAACAGCTGGTGAACTGGTAGAGGTTTTTAAAATAGTCTGTGACCCAATGTCTTCTTCATTTGTCCGTCTGTTAGCAAGACAACTTAAAAAGTTCTCAAAAGATTTTGATGCCATTTTCAGAGAATGTTGGTCATGGCACAAAGAAGATCTAGAAATATGTTTAACGATTTGTTAAGTTTTCCCTATTTTGACAATAGCTTGCAACAGAGCTCAAGTCCATGTACCAGTCCACTAAACTTTTATTGAAGCTTTTGTCCCACGGGCCCACAGCAGAGTAGATTCATATGTTGAAATGAAGCAGAAACTCAGATTTGGAAAGTTAAGTGACTGATCATCTATATCATCTTTACTTCTAGAGGTTTGGATGCCATGTTTGGAATGACATCTAGCAGTCATGGCATTAATGCCCCTTTTTGACTTCTAACAACTAATTGAAACAAAACTTGTCAAGGACTCCGGATTATTGTTTGTAAAAGATGTCTAATAAAATGAAGTGCTGTGTTTGTTTACTGCAGTTTGGTGTCACTTAAACAGCTTATCAGGATTCATGTTTCGTCCCTTTTTATCCAGTGTTCTTCTCTTATACCTCTGCCCTGACAGTGCTTTGGACTGGAGGCAATATTTCTTGAGTTGTTGTAGGGTTGATCCTCTCGTCTTTATTCTTTATGTTTGTCCAGGTCATTCTGTTGAGCATAGTATCTCAAAAATGCTTCAAAGAAAAATATTTTTACAGTCAGAGATCAAATTTCCAAGTCACTGAGCATCTTATTTTGCTCTCGCTGGGGATCGCATTGCTTCAAGCTAATTTTTCAAACTTTGCACACAAGTCCCCTCTCATTAAGGAAAAAAAGTGATTTGATTGTTAACGTCAGAGGTAAAAGGGAAGGACAAAAGGCCTATCCTTAAAGTTTGGACAAGTGCACGCTCTGGCTTAAGGCTGAATGGGAAACATTTACAGTACAAAGGTCAAAGCTTAAAATGGTTGTGTTTATTCTCTGCTACCTTCACTATCTCAGGATTCCCTGAATAAAAAAATCTTTCAAACCTTTCAGATTTTGAGGGGACAGGTCAAAGATCTAGGTCATTTGGCCCACGTCCATCGCCAACATACAGTCTATTGCCAAAAGTATTTGCTCACCTGCCTTGACTCACATATGAACTTCAGTGACATCCCATTCCTAATCCATAGGGTTAAATACGACGTCGGTTCACCTTTTGCAGCTATAACAGCTTCAACTCTTCTGGGAAGGCCGTTCACAAGGTTTAAGAGAGTGTTTATGGGAATTTTTGACCATTCAGAAGCATTCAGAGTTCCTCTGACTGGAACTAAGGGGCCGAGCCAAGCTCCTGAAAAACACCCCTACACCATAATCACTCCCTCCACCAAACTTTACACTTGGCCCAATGCAGTCTGACAAGTATCGTTCTCCTGACAACCGCCAAACTAAGACTCGTCCATCAGATTGCCAGATGGAGAAGCGCGATTCGTCACTCCAGAGAACACGACTCCAGTGCTCCGGAGTCCAGTGATTGCATGCTTTATACCACTGCATCAGATGATGATGTGAGGCTTGGATGCAGCTGCTTGGCCGTGGAAACACATCCATGTAGCTCTCTGCACTGTTCTTGAGCTAATCTGAAAGCCACATGAAGTTTGGAGGTCTGTAGTGATCGACTATGCAGAAAAGTGAGGACCTCTTTGCACTATACGTCTCAGCATCCGCTGACCCCGCTCCATCAGTTTACGTGGCCTACCACATCATGGCTGAGTTGTTGTTGTTCCCAAATACTTCTGTGCTCTTATAATACAGCTGACAGTTGACTGTGGAATATTTAGGAGCGAGGAGATTTTACGACTGGATTTGTTACATAGGTGGCATCCTATCACAGTTCCACGCTGAAATTCACTGAGCGCCCCATTCATTCACAAATGTTTGTAAAAGCAGTCTGCATGCTTGATTTTATACGCCTGTGGCCATGGAAGTGATTGGAACACCTGACTCTGATTATTTGGATGGGTGAGCGAATACTTTTGGCAATATAGTGTATGAATGAAGTGTCTCTGAAACACCTGTGCTGATGTTTTTCATGCTTGAAACACATATTAGCTGTTACTCTAAATAAAGGATTTATCAGAGTGTCGTGGTCATAGGTCAAAGATAAATAAAAATATGTTTTTCAAACTTTACACTAATGTCCACTTTCACGCAAGAATTAAGTGATGATAGGTCAAGGTTATCGGTCAAAAGTAAAGGTCGTTTGGCACAAGCACATTTCCTATTTATGACTGCTACAACTCAAAAAATCTTTGACGATTTAATAAATATCGTAAAACACCAAATAAACGCAGAGTTACAATTAATAGCCGGTTTCCAAATAAACAGCGATTGTCATTTATTCGGTGCAGCCTACGAGCTACGGTCAAAGTTACAGAACACACATGCAAACCCTGAGCTCACAGCTGACGGTGCACGCTTGAAAAGAAACATGATCATTCTGTACCTTAACAGGCTGCATGGTTTATTTGTCTCTCTGGACGTCCTGTCTGCTTCTCCTCCCTCTGTATGTCAATAAAATGCACGTTGTTGTGCGGCACTCTGTTTCATGACAGTGCAGTTACACCCAACAACCACAGAGGGCACTAGAGCGCAGAAAGGCGGAATCTTACACACTAGGGCTTCACAAATCCAAAGAAGAAGACATTGCCGCTGCCACTACATGTTATTTGCCCTTAACTAATGTCAGGAGGTAGGTCACGTCAGTTAGCAGTACACTGCTGCTTATCTCCATGGCCCCGGTGCAGCTAAAAAACAGAAGTAAGACCTTAACTTAACTACTTCCTACTGGTAAGATAGTTCCTTACCCGTATTAAGAGTGTTTAAAGAGAGCTGAGTTGAAAGAAGAAGACAAGAATATAACTACAGTTCTGTAAACTTGCTGTAAAGGTGATATTTATACTGGTTTAAATACATAATTTGATTACATTTACCATATTTTTTCGTTTTTTTGCAAAACAAGATTTTTGTGGGAAAGGAATTACACTCCTGTTCTAATAAATCGCCTGGTCCCAAATAAACGCCTGGTCTGCTCAGTGATTGAAACAAATAAACACCCAGGCTATTATTTGGTATTTTACGGTGATACACAAATATCCACTCGAAATGAAAAAAAATCTGACCAGTTTGTAGAGGATATAGGTCAAGGGTATTTTTGGCCCAAAGTCAGTTGCAGGGAGCAAAAAATATGGATTATATTCCCTGGTTGTACATGGTGATCCTTTGCTTGTTATATGGAGTAGACTGTTGGGTGTTAATTTTAGCTGGGTAGTTTAATTTCTTTCCTTTCATTGAGCAAATACTGAATGCTCAAAGAACAGAGAAAGTACAAAATATATTAATGCTCAAATAATAATTATAAAAAAAAAACATCATCATTATGACTGCTTTCCAGAGCTTGAGAATAGATCCAAAGGACAAGTCAAACACTTAAGTATCAGCATTTAATAAAACCTCATTGATAAGTAAAATCTTCACATAAAACTGGCTGGTTTCTAGATTGTGTATTTTTTTTACTGTACATTAAATAAGTGTTGGCTTCAGAATTCTTTAACATTTTCTCTGCTAGTCTACCTGGCTGTATTTTTTATGGCATTCTAAAAACACACTGCACAGTAAATATATATCTATATGTTTGACCACATTACTAAATGTATCAAATGTAGCTGCTTATTTTGTGAGAATGCTGGATTGTGTGGGTGTTTTTCTTGTTTATGTGTGTATCAAACACCTATAAATAAATAAATTATATATATATATATGTATATATATATATATATATATATATATATATATATATATATATGTATATATATATATATATATATATATATATATATATATATATATATATATATATATATATATATATATGTATGTATGTATATATATATATATATATATGTATATGTCAATCTGTATATATGTCTGTGACTGTATATGTATATCTGTATACATGTACAGACTGTATATGTCAATCAATCAGTCCGTCAATCAACCTTTACTTGTATAGCACCCAATCATGACAAATGTGTTTCTAAGTCAATTTGCAAAAGATCAGTCAGATGCCATACTCCACATCTTATAAATAAATTTTGTATTGATTTTTATGATTACTATTATTTTTAATTTATTGATTTTTAAAAAAAATCTATTTACTTATTTATTTTTAATCCAAACTCAACATGAATCCACCATGAGTACAGCTATTTGCCACAATTGACAAATGTTACAGTTAAGCATTAGGAAATTAAGGACACATTTAGGACCTTTTTATGGAGGCAAGGACCATAAATTTGTCCTTATCATATTTGTCTATATATTAAATTGAAATTTATCAGAGGTTAACCATTTGAGATCCACTCTATATGGTTGTAAATGTTGTTATTTTTGTGGCATTAGCAATAACAACCATAGACAGAGAGATCAATCTAATATTTACATCAACAACTTTAATGCTTTAAAGGTAGAGAAGGCAGAAGTTAATTTATATTATATATTTTAGTCAAACAGCAATTAAATTCGGTATAATCAATTTTAAAATGAGGATTCATCTAAAATTATGTAACTTCTGTTGATGGTTGGTGTAGGATGACATAGTTGCACAGTGGGTTCACAGCAGTAGGTCTTCTAAGTTGGTAGGCACAGCTACAGTGATGTATGGGTGATGTTTGCAGCAACTACAGTGTATGCTAATGAACTGATCACTCTGAGGTTGATATTAGAAACAGCAATGATAAAGGAAAGGCGTGGATATTCATTTTTAGTAGTTGAAGCTGTGTCCCACAAGACAGGTCAACTCTACTAGAAACATATAACTTTAATTAAGTGTAAAAATTATCCTTATTTATGACAGGTTTTAACACATTATATATTGATCAAACAGAATTTTTCTAACCCGTGAACAGTTGACCCCTCTTCACTTTGTCATCACCAAACAAAAGAAGGCCAAATCGCTCCTGCCTGTCAGACATGTAGCAAAACACAACTTCAGTCAAAGGGGCCAACACTTTTTCCGAGGGGTAATATCCTTGGGCATTAATCACCCCCGTCATAAATCAAAAGAGCGTGACCACCCCTCCACTTCAATGCCTTGCCGCATCCCTCCTTCACTTCCCATTCCCTGTCCCCCCCTGTGTCGTGCATACACTCTGCAGAGTTAGACAAAGTTGAAAAATCATAAATCAAAAGAACGACCTCAGCTATCCTGCCACACGCCATCGCCCACTACCCCCACCCTCCCTCTCCCGTCCACCTCCCGCCGCACCATCACCCTCTCATCCTCCTCGACCTTTCTGCTCATCAAAGTTCATCAAACGCGTCAGAAATCAAGAGTGGCTTCCTCGATGTTTCCTCATCATCCACCCCCAGAATCCCCCATGTTTGCTGCAGCCACTGACTCAACCTGAGGTCACAGTGAGGTCCCGCATGAGTCTTTGTCTCCTCTAACTTTTGGAGCCATGCTAACTTGTTAGCAGAGGTGGCCCTGTGGTCACAGAGTCCCATGTTTTTATGACCCCCCCACCACCTCTCCTCCTCCTCCTCCTGCAGGAGTGAAAAATAGCAGGAAACGTATATCTGTCATTGTCCATTCAGGAGATCACCTGTAAGGAAACGAAGCGGCCAGCAAGTGCTGACACAATCATCCCTGCGCCTAGCAACACATCCTGGTTCCGGCCCAGACGCGAGGGACCGTACAGTACGTCTGAGCTGCTCCGCTTCCTGCAGGGGGGGAGGTGGGGGTGGAGGGGTGGGTGACAGGGGATGGATGGCAGGTTATCACAGGCAGAAGGGGGAATTCTGGAGAGAGAAAAATAAAGACTTTTGTGCTTCGAGGTTAGATGGAGGATTGAAAACAAGGTCAGTCTCAATGAATCAGATCATATCTTACAGAATTTCTCCTGCTGTAAATGAACAAACATTACAACATGGTGCATCGTGGGAAAAAAATAGTATATAAAAAGTAAATGTTGATGACAGATTTAGACATTGAAAATTAGGAAATCTGACAAGCTATTTCTTGTGTACTTTCTATTTTGTATTGATGTTAAAGTATAAAGTTTGTGCTTGACAGATGAATTAAGACAAACTTGTTACCATAGCTTGCAGCACAATCAGGCTCACCAGCCTCAGCACTGGATGCTCTTTGGGCACCTTTCATGTCTGTTGTGTATTGGGGAATTGATAAGTTTGATTCTGATCTTACTTGTGTGTCCTCAGTCAAACATATCTTACCCCACTCTTTAGGGCCTGAAAAGCTTAGTACCCCAACAGATGGCTTTCAAAAAAAGTTGGTGAATAGTCATTACAGATGGTTATTTGGTGGATCTCCAACTATTGAGAATGGAAATGCTAATAGTTCTATATGGTGCCAAACCAAACTCGACAAATGGTCTGTCAATCACATATGTTGTGAGCCAATCAGACAATGGTATTTCTGTACCACAGAATAAGCCACTTCATATGAAAAACTCTTATCAAAACATGCCAAAAGTGGAGCAAAAGTGCCATATGAGCCGTCACTTCCTGCTGTCGACTTGCTCTTTCTGCTTTGAAGGACTCTGATTGGGCTGTGCCACTTATGGCCGCCCACAATCATTGTAGATTGGAGCTTGGCCAGATGGATCTGCCTGATTGCAGACATTGGAACAGGCGGGTCCAGTTGCAGCTCAAGGTTAAACTGTCTTTGCTCTTTAAAGAAACTTCAATTGATACCTTTGGGCAGATTAATGAATAGGTCATTATGTACCTATTTCTCAGTTAACACTGCTCCTAAGCTGGTTCTGGATCTAAAAATAACAATGTGAACTGTTAACTGTACTTTATAAAAGTTTAATTGAAATTTTGAAGGCAATGCCAGTAATCCCATCTCATAATTAAACCCTTGCATTGATGAGTGGTGTATAAATTCTTTGTACATAACTAATAATCTATCTAATTATCAACAGTTTCCTACCTTCAGGTCCCATAGGTACCCCTTGAAATTTTGTTTTTAAGGTTACTTTTGATTTATTTTCCATGTGAGATGTAATTTGGTAGATATGTAGATTATATTGTAAAATATGAATCGATCCATTACCTATCAAGACCAGAAGCTGACACATTTTTTACCCATAATAACCGTTGTGTTTTCTGTTTTGTTAAACGTATGGCCTACAGCACAAAAACATAAACTTTGGTATTAATTTACAGTTCAGTCTTCAAAATTCTATGTTGTCTTCCACCAGGTTTCCCCACTTCCAATTTTTTAAAGTGACCAACAGGAGTTATTACCAAAATTTCCAACTTAGCCCAAAGGAGAATGTCCTAAATCAGTTTGTTTGATAATAATTTAAAGTAAATGTTTGAATGTTAAATGTTTGATTATGCAAATATTAGTAATTATCAAAATTATTTATGAGCACATGAAATTAGGTCTTTTATAATAGGTGACATATAACATGTCAATTACTGTCATTTAAATACCTCTTTATCATCTATGATGAAACAGTTTTTTCATCCAGGTGATAAGACTGAAAATTCTTCTTCTGTTAAATTATCAGATTACCCCCTATGAAACCAAACAAAAACAGAAAAATAACATCTCATGTTTAATAGTCACGACATTTGTAAAACCAGCGCGGTATGATTTATCTTTTGATTTGTTTCCAGTTTATTTGATCCTCCTCTATTAGTCACGCATGTTTTCCAGTCAGTCAATGGTTTTTCTTGACCCTGACTCAGCAAATGGACGCTCTTTGATCTCCTCTGTTGTTGTGATGTCGTGTTCCTCTCATTACAAAGAGGACCAGGAAATGGCGGCCCCTGGAGAGCAGAGAAAGAGACCCTGTTTATGCTGAGCAGAACTCATACTCATGATTACAACTGAGTCCTGCACCTGGACCCAGTGACATGCCAAGTTCTTACTCTGGACCCCTTCACACAGAAACACACCCATGCAAGTCATGCAGATAACACACGCATCAGATCAGGCTTACCAAAATTATTTTTAAAATTAGTAACATGGCCTATGTTTAACTTTGTATTGGTGTGATATATCGGGTCATGACCCAACCTCTCTGCAGTGTGATATATTCAGTGTATGGCAGCTTAGCTGAACAAACCAACACTCCGTTTTTTTGTAAGACAGTGCTCAGCTTTGGACAATAAATTAATATTTAATTCCATGTAAATTATTTATTTGTTTACTTTGTGTGGTTATATCATAACTATACTCAACAAAAATATAAATGCACCAACTCAAAGGGTTAAGTTAAATGACCTTTTCCTTAACCCTTTAAGGCCCAAGACTGTAGATTATAGCCAGAAAATTCTAATTTTTTGGAGCTGAAATGTTTGTTTCACCTTCTGCTAAAATCGATAAAAATCAAAATGTCCATAAAATTCAACATATAGATTTTTCGTATCTCATTTGATACATTGGGTGTTTTTGGCAACTGATAATCCATTTGAGGACATTTTTATCATTTATCTGATTGTATTCAGATGTCTTTTTTGTAATTCGTTGATCATATTGAGTAGATAGAGTTATTATAAAAGTATGTATCAAATATGATACAATTGGCTTCATAGGGTTAACATGCCCAAAAATATTATTTATCTGTGCACAGGTTGCTTTGCTTTGCTCAAATCAAGTGTCCGAGTTTCAGTTAATCATGCCCAGTCAGTACAATCCATCCACGAGTCTTGTGCCACGTGACAGTGTGGTGGTCAGTCAGTCCAACCTCTACACAGTCAATCCTTAGGCACAATAAAAGACCAACACAAAATGTGGACTTTTGCCACTTGTCAACCTGCCACAGGAGACGCAAAACATGGGGGAGCCAGCCATTGGCAAGATAAGTGCTGGAATGTCAGATATGGCACATTTTCATTCTGTTCATTCATTCAAACTGTTTCATGCACTGATAATTTTGTTGAGTGTATGTCATTTTATGGAAAAATGTCTATATTGGAAGCTTTTTTTTTTACAAACTGCTGTCAAACTAATCTAGCTGACGTGATTTTTTCATAATGGTGTGTTAAAGTGTCATCTTTACAGCCCCAAGACTTTCTGCCTCAAATGTGAGTTTATAATTAGCATAGACGCTAATCACATGGTGGTTTTTTTGAACTTATCATTTCTTCATATAATGAAGAATAAAAACACTGAAAATATTCCTTAATTGAAAAGATTTTCTTGCTCCTTGCCTGTCAGATTTTAGCAAAGATTTACTTTTGTTCCAGCTCCTGCTATGAACTTTACTGATCTGCTTATTGGCTTTAATAGAAGAGAAGAGAAATTGTAGAGAGAAAGTGGGGCTGACACACAGGAAGGGCCTTCGGTTAGGACTTTAACTCAGATCTCCCACACTATGGCCAGAACTCAATACATACAGAACGCAGACAAAACTCTTTGGGCTAATGGCACCCCTAATTTATAGTTTTATGCACATTATGCATAACTATCCAGCTTGTGTTTTTGATTATTTATGATGGTATGGAAATACCTGAAGAAGATACAACTTGAATGTGAACAAAGAAAAGTGAATTTAGTGGCACATTAAAAGGTTGGAAATGAATGATCCTACTGGAGTTCGGACCAAACAATGAATACCTAAACATCAGCCAACAAGCGCACACTCTTTTCACACTGCTTTTCACACTGCTTTTCAATGGAATTACAGCTCACACATTAATTGTTTTTACTTGATTTTAGACAGTGGCCTTCATGCTGTCAAGTATGGGTCAATAAGCTAAAGATATACTCACTGTTAACTTTGTGGAGACATCTGCATGATGGCTGCTCTGTTTGTGTTGGTTATCCAGATTTAACACGACACAGATGTGAGCTAAAGTCCACATGTCACCAGTAGGATCAATGTAGAGCTTGAGGAGATATGACAGATTGATCACAGCACAGGAAACAACAATAACACAAATTTTGGAAGACAAACTGATTTAGCAAGACCGCATTCATCAGTGTGTCAAACACTAACACAAACCTGACAGTTTATGCCGCTAATGACAGATAAATTATCTTTTAGATGGCAGGAAACAAGGGATTTATTTCAGTGTAGTAATTCAACTGGTGATTGGTGACTTGGAGTTGAAATCATGGCTGACTTTGAACATAGATGTTTGAGTTTGCTTGGTCTCCTTGGCTGCATATTCTCACATACAAACTAATGAAGTATTGTTTGATACAATGATTTATAGAAGTAAAGTATAAAAGTATGCACCCTTTGCTTTTTCTGGAAATGTTTTGTAAACATGCTGTTAGTCATATTGTAGAGGGACACAAAGCTGGGTGGCATGGTAGCAGGTAATGCGAGTGCCTCACTGAAGAAGGTTGCTGGTACAATCCTGTGATGATCAGGGCCTTTCTGTGTGGAGTTTGTCATTTCTTCTCGTGCACTCTGGGTTCCTCCAACAGACCACAATCATGTTCATTAGGTTGATTAGTGACTCTTAGGTATGATGTGAGCTTGAATGGTTGTCTGTCTCTCTATATTGCCCTACAATTGACTGGTGACCAGTCCAGGGTGTACCCTGCCTCCAACCCAATGTCATCTGGGAAAGGCCCCAGCCCTACCGCAACTCAAAGACAGATAAGCAGAATAGATAATGGATGGATAGAAAGTCCCTAAAGTTCAGTGACTGCGATGGATGGGCCTCAAGGAAAACTTCAGTATCAAATTTGGAGACATCACCCAAACTTTGTCCAGTACGTCCAGCAGACTACAGTATGTGTACAACACGGAGAACAGAAATTAGGAATTGAATTTTTGAGTTGAAAGCATGTCTCAGTTTTGTTGGTTTATTGCTCTTTTTATTATGACACACAGTCCAGAAGTAGTGTCTGCCCACCCTCTGGTAGTATTTCTCGAACAATATTTTGGTCACACGCATGCACACATTTGTAAATATATTAGCTTTGCTTTCTAAGAATTACTTTTTGGAAGTGAGGGGGGTGGGTCTGTGGGCCAAGGTGAACTTCATTCTGAACCAAGCCACAGGCCAATGGGAAATTTTTATTTGTGTCTGATGTCACCCAGGAAACATACACTGTAACTAAAAATACGCTGCCAGAAACCACCAAACATGTTGAATCAGGGCCATAGAATCCAGTGTGGCAGCAAGCGCTTGTATTGTTTGAGGGCTGCAAGAGCTGAACGACCCCTTACGTGTTGTACTTGTGAGGAGTCACATTGCAAACTGGTGGATTCAAAGACACTGGAAAACTTTCTGTTGGCCTTTAGATACTTTTTGTTCTCTGAAGCCTGTGAGCTCCACATCATTCAAACCTTCTCTTTTCTCAGCAGCACTCACTCACCATCTCAAAGTCCTTTCTTGCTTTCTTCCACAGCACTTATTCTCACCTTTGAATTTAGCCAAAAACTTGAGGTATAGAATACATTTCAAAGGTCTCTTTTTCACAGCCCTCTCATGCGCTCACATTCCCAAATGCCCCTTCTTCTTCTCTTTCTTTACACCGTGCTGGAGGGGCTCTATTGTCTCCTGGAGCAGCACCTGTCCACACAGAGGAGAGGGGGCCAAACGGTGTAGGACGCCCTCAGCAGGCTATAAGAGACACGAGTAAGTGGTCAATCTGTAGGCATAAACACATAAACACATGCAGGTCCTCACATATTACCTCCTTGTCAAATTGGGGAAGGGGTGTGTTGGAGGTCAGTGGAGCTGTGTGAGTGTGTGATTAATCCGCAGAGCAAAGGCAGCTTGAGCCGTTAAACAGCTGAGTGTCAAAGGGCTTTCATCAGGGCGGGTGGCGCCTGCATTGACACACACACATGCTTTCACACCGTATACATTCATGTTCCATATAAATGAATCACATCAGTCTGCACATGCACATGCACGCGCACACAGTAGCACTATGGAGGCATATGAGTTGACCACAAAGATATCACTGTCACACAAAAAGCTATTAAAAACACACTTAAGGACACACAGTCCCATCTTGGTGCAGAGCCCAAGTGCTGATCTCAGCTGTTGGCCGTCTCACTTTCACTGGACACACCAAGAGCATATGATGTGGACATGCAACAGCCGAGTACATAAATCTGTGACGAGGTTTTATTCACAACTCATAGCTCACCTTTATTCTTTGTTGGCTCTTCTGATATTTCACTTTTCTATTTATTAGAACACATACTTGTTTATAAAGTTATATGATAATGTCCTTTTTCCATACACTTATTTATCTGTTTCAAAGTTTTCGGGAATGCAATCTATTGATGTACTTTTACTTTTTTTTATTTACTAATACTGCAATCATCACTTACAGTTTTCTCCACCATTTACAGGTTGAGCTCCCCTAAATTTTTAAGTTTAAGTGTTATGTTTGTTTTTAAAATAAGTTTAGCATTTCTATCTATATAATGTGTTTTATGTCTTATTGTTTAATCTGTTTTCATCTTTGGTCCTCTGGGTCTCATTTAACACAGCTGGATTCTTGTAATGCTGAGACCTTATGTTCTTGTTATAATACAAATTTTAGTTACAATAAGTGTAACAATCAGAACAACAACAACGACAACAACAACAATAATAATAATAATAATAATTTTCCCAATTCTTCTTATTATTATCAAATATTAATTAATAATTTTTTAAACTTAATTGATTTTTATCTCTGCAGTTCTAGTGGTGCATCAAGAATGTTTCTGCTTCCTTTGTCGATCAAGTTTGTTCTGTGTTGATTTGCATGTTCTCCCTGTGCATGCATGGGTTCTTTCCAGGCACTCTCCACAACTTAATGAGCATTTTTTGACTTGTTGGGCTTCCTCCAATAAGTCAAAAAATGCTCATTCAGTTGATTTTTGACTCTAAGGCTATGTTTACACAGAGACTTTGTGACTTGAAATGCAAAGATTTTTTCTAGGCAAACTCGATCTACGTTCAGACAGAGACAATAGAAACAAATGAAACCACTGTAGTGTGCATGCTGGTTCAGTAGATGGTGATGTAGGTTTGCAGAGAGACAGCGCTGTTACAGCACACGTACTAAGACGAAAAACTTTTCACAAACAACAATGGCGAGTGGATGCACAAAGACACAGGAATTACTTTTCTGGACAACAAATCAGTTTGGACAACAAATCTGTTTGGATAGTTTTGTCTGGATAACAAACCAAGCACGGCAAGTGGCTCACGTCTCTCAGTAGAAGCTGTTGTTGTTCCTGTAGTGCGCGCGCAGCCTTCATGTTAAAGAATACTGCGCATGTGGTGATATCAGCATTTCACTCTGAAACGCTCTGATTTTGGTTTACACGGCGCTGCATGGGGGAGCGTTTTGAAAACTCTCCACTTTGGACACTGGTTTCAAAATTTTCCGAATTCAGGCACTCCATGTAGAGTTCCCATGTAAACGCAAGGCCGAAATGCAATGTAAAGTTATTGGATTTTTCCGTATTCATCCTTGTGTAAACGACACCTAAAATTCCCCTTGGGTGCAGTCGTGAATGTGAATGGTTGTCCGTCTCTCTATGTGGCCCTGCGATCCACTGGTGACCAGTTCAGGATGTACCTCACCTCTCATTCAGCTGGGATAAGCTCCAGCCCCCTGTGACCAAGCAAGGCATAAGCAGTATAGATGATAGATGGTAGGTGGATATCTTTTTATTGTTTTTATTTCCTTGATGGGTCCTTATGCTTTGTTATAGTATATTTTTAAGTTATGTTTGATGCATACATTTTAATGATAATTTGTTCAAATCCTTTAAAGCCTCTTTGAGATAGCATGTCTGCAGTTATTGTCCTGTACAACCACGTACAGAAAAAACAAAAATATTAACTTTTGGCCTTGAGTGTGGAGGCACAACACATTCAGCCAGGGCACAGTGCGGTACCACAAACACAGAATGATCCAGTGATAAAAAATTTTTCCTGAAATATGTTCTAAAACTTTTTTTTCTTTTGCATTATGGGGCCTCATGGGAAGTCAATGTCAACTGAGGCCAGCCTTGAAGTGGTACCTTAAGACACGTAGTTACTTTGCCTTTATTTTCAATTCCAGGTATTGACATACTTTTTCTTTGCATGGATTAAAAATGACAGAAATCTTTATTTTTTTCAACCTGATTACAATTAGCAAAACTGCCGCAGTACAAATATTGGGATTCGCAAGAGCTTCTCATATCATCATATATGATATTGTTCAAAAACTACATTTTTCCTACCTGCTAACAACCGTTCACTTTTGCAAATGCATATATTCAAAAAAGTGTGTAGATGATGTTCTACTTTAAACATATCTGATACTACACAGAATACATACTGACACATTATTGTCTGTTTGTTTGGCACTGAGTTTAATGTATGCAGCAAACAGCAGGCTTTAACAGTATAATTAAATCAGTTTGTAACACCAACACCAACAGCAAAAGAGGAAAACACAAATGATCAAAGAAAGAGCTCACATCCAAACAGGCACCTTTTCCAAAAAATTGTTGCTTGTTTATCATGGATATTTAAATTATTGATTCCATCATCCCATTTCAGCCAAAACATTTGTCATTTTATATGGGGACATACACAGCAAGACTGCTTCAATCACAGTTAGGTCTTAACTTTTACAAACCAACAACAGCCAAGACTGCAACATAAAAATACAACAATCTGATTGCTTGACAGAGATACAAATCGCTATAGTATTGTTTAAACTGAACTCTCTGAATCATAATCCATCTCATGGCCGACCCCTGTTTTTTTTTTTTTTTTTTTTACAGGAGTTTCATTTCACAGATCTTTTTCATGGTCTAACATATCACTGCACAAATAATGTAATGGCAGTTTATGCAAAGGATAGGCCTAACAATCTACCTTCACAGCCATGAGTTCCCACTTGATTTGAATGAAGATTCAATTTTGAAACTCTTAAACTTAAATCAGTAAGAAAGCACTATGTTGATGCAGTCACAGTGATGCTCCGTTGCAACATGGACTTATTTTACTGTAACACCTATAGAGACATAAAAAGAAATCAAATCTTGAATTTAACAATTAAATCTTTAAGATGTTGTATCTCACTGTTGACTTGTAGATTAAGGGGAACAAACTTAAGAGCAAGGATGGAAAGTCAGGTTTTTCTTGCAGAAGTTAGAAGTTGTGGGTTCAATTAGAGATTGTGAAAGGTGAAATTCAATAACTGCAATACAAAGGCCAAAATAAAGATAGGAGTATGCCATGCATCTCATTTCTTTCCTCTGCTCTTTGCCTCATGAAAATGAGGAAGTAGGAAAATCCAGGCAAACAGCTTGATCTGGAATAATGAGTGCTGTGTTGTCTTACCTGAAAGAATTTTTTGTGTCATGTCAAAGAAATAACATCCATTCATTATCTGTACTCCTTATCCCTTTCAAGGTCATTGGGGGCTGGAGCCTATCTCATCTGGAGTTTGGAAGGTACACCCTGGACTAACAGACAACCATTCAGCAACATACTCACTCCTAAGAGTAATTTAGAGTCATGTCTGAACCCAAAGAGAATTTTTTGTCACTGGGAGTAGTCCAAGGTACCTGTGGAAAACTCTCATACGTACAGGGAGAACATACAAAAACAGAGACAGGCACACCGCACACCAACTGACGCAATCACAACAACCAGGGCCTCCGCTCTCACAGCTCATAATTTTGTGTGAATGAGCATGATGTTAATGTAAACAAACATGGCTGAGAATGGCAGAAGGAATTAAAGCCAAATGCAGCTCTTGATTTGCTTTCTATAACATCTTTGGTGGTTGGGATTTCCATCCAGTGTCTTTCCTTTTTCTTATATAAAATACATAATTACTATATATATGTATCCATCCAAGATAGCACCACCTTGGTGCTTTACATGTTTTTTTTCAATGTTTACTGCATAATTTGCATTCCACACCATTGCATTGCTGTCTGTTCAGGGTTGTGTTTGTTGGCTCGGGCTATCATTTAAAGGGACAGTTCAGTTAATTTGAAATGGGGTTGTATGAGCTCCATTTGGGCACAAAGTGAATTAGATGCAGTAGAAAGTCCTCCCCTCTCCCTCAGTAAGCCAGTTTGTAAGAGTCTGTTATGCAGAACCAGCCGCAAACAGGGAAATATTGTACCAAATACAAAGGGTATTTTCTCTGCCTACAAGAACTCTCGTGAAAAAATAATACCACAGTTTAAGAGTACGTTACCTAGGATTTTTTTTAAAGTGCATTTACTTTTTGGAAAAATAAACTTTATCTTGAGCTAACCGACTCGAGTCACCTGTTTCTTCGTGCAGCGCTGCCGCAAATTACTATATCGCTTTGCCTCCCCCTCAGCTGTTTGTGGCAAGAAGCTAGTGACTTCAGATGCTGATTGAAGCCTGAATGCCCTCCACACACTCAGTATTTCTGATTGTAAATATTGATCATGCTAATAAGAACAATCAGATCAGGTAATCTTTAGAACCACCGATAATTAGTTGTTAGCTGATTTTTGTCAGAAGTAAGGATCTCAGCCAAAATTCTGGCTGATTATCTATTATTGTTTACATGCTTAAATGTTAATGGCATGACTGATAAGCTATTTGCATTAACAGTAAGTTTAATTTTTTTTTTGACCTAATATAGTGGATGGGTTGACCCTTCGTCGAGTTCTGCTATATTTTCACCTAGTTCATAATTTTTGTCTTTATCTTTTTCATCATAGTCCATGTTTAATTGATTTCATAAATAGTTAAATAGTATAATTATATATATTATAATAAAAATAAAAAATATAAAATAGATTGAGTTTCGGTTTTGTCTTCTCAAAATTGTTGTACATGCTCATTTAGAATTGTTTATAAAGAGCGACCTGTGAAAATCCAAATGCTTGTTTTCTGTTCTTGTAATTACACACTGTTTTAAGCATAACAGCTTAATAATGACAAATACTTGCTAGAATGTTTTATCTTTCCCTGAAAAAGGTGCAAAAAAATTTACTCAAAGGGCATTTTCTGACACATTTATTGATAAAAAGGGCAAAAAAAAAAAAAACGGAAAAGGGTTAATATTTAAAATAAAGCACTGCACTGGACCTCTATCATTATTTCAAGTTACCTGCCTATCTAGATATTGAGCATCATGATGCAACACATGCTGCTGAAGTTCTTTTGAGTTTTCAGAAAATGGTCACCCTATCTTGCAGAGTTTAGCATAGACGCTAACAACTTCAGCAGCAGTTTTGTTAAATCTGGACCACATTTATTTATTACTATATATAAAAAACAAATCAATGAAAAACAAATAACAGCATTGAATGCTTTTATCAATAGCTAGTATATTTCCAATCCACGTCTGACAAGTTATGGTGAGAGTTTGTTCTGTGAAGTGGCTGACATTTTGTATCTCACACCACAGCAGTCCTGCCTGCCTACGACATTATCCATAATGAATGTGACTGGTGGAATGATCATCCAATGACCTGTAGGATATATAAAGGTTTTGCCCATTCCCAAACTCTTTGTATGGGTTGTTGTTCAGATGTAATGAATTATATTGAACAATCCATTTGTTGTCAGGCTATAAAGTTTTGGCCTGAAGTAAGATGGTAAGCATTTAGACTTGTTGTGACTGCGTGTCAGTGTATGCTAACAAGAGCTTCTTTTTACGTTGCTATGCATCTATGAAACTAAGGATGAATCCCAACTGTACCCCTTAGCCCTTCCCCTTCATCTTACCCCTTTGTCTACCCCTTCCTCCTGGCCCTCTGTTTTATGAACCAAGGGGAAGGGGTGAAAACCTGCCCCTCAAAAATGAGACACCACTACGTCATCACCCAGAGCCGTTCGCTGGCTGTGTCGTAGGCAGATGCAATAACAGGCAAAAGCTAGCTCATTATAATGAGCAATTTTAAAATATGGCCAACAGTTCAAAACATGATTTATATTCACTTAATAATTTAATAATTACTTAAAATTACTGGCTTCCTTCAGATTCCGCTCTGCCTTCTTGTGGGGTGTAATGTATTATGGGAAATTTCCCCTGACTTTCATGTGAAGTCCTGGTCCGTCTTCATTTCAAAGGCTGTGTAGCTCCCCTTGACCTTACGGAGAATTGGGACACCGCTTCACTAGACGTGAACATGCAAAACCATGGGCTTCGGAGTAAAATGAGGGCTGAGGGGTAGAATTGGGACTGACCCATACATTCATAAAAATATGCACACTCACATATATAGCTGTGCCCAAAAGTTGTTGAGATGCAAAGAAAAAAACTCAAATAACTTCACCTGAAATACAGGACTCTCTGAAAAAAATTGGGGTGGATGTTTCAAGATCCACAATAAGGAGACACTTGAAGAAACATGGGCTGCATGGTCGGGTCACCAGAAGAAAGCCATTTCTACGAAAATGCCACAAAATATCCCGTTTAGAATACGCCAAACAGCACAGAGACAAGCCTCAAAACTTCTGGAACAAAGACATTTGGAGTGATGAGACCAAAATTAAACTTTTTAGCCACAACCATAAACGTTACATTTGGAGAGGAGTCAACAAGGCCCATAATGAAAAGTACACCATTCCTACTGTGAAACACAGAGGTGGATCATTGATGTTTTGGGGATGTGTGAGCTACAAAGGCACAGGAAAACTGGTCAAAATTGATGGAAGGATGAATGAAGCATGCTATCAGAAAATACTGGAGGAAAATTTACAGTCATCGACCCAGAAGCTGCACATGGGACGTTCTTGGACGTTCCAACATGACAATGATCCAAAACACAAGACCAAATCAACCTGCCATTGGCTACAGCAGAATAAAGTGAAGGTTTTAAAGTGGCCATCTCAGTCTCCTGTCCTCAATATCATTGAGCCACTCTGGGGAGATCTCAAACGTGCAGCTAATGCAAGACAACCAAAGCATTTACAGGAGCTGGAGGCTTTTTGCCAAGAGGAATGGGCAGTTTTACCATCTGAGAAAATAAAGACCCTCATCCACAACAACCACAAAAGACTTCAAGCTGTTATTGATGTTAAAGGAGGAAATATAAAGTATTAAAAACTGGGGGGTGTAAACTTTTGAACAGGGTCAGTTTTGAAGTTTCTGTTGTCATTATGATTTAAAAAGAGTAAACTTATCTTTTTTTCAATAAATGTCTTCATCCAACCACTAACCATGAGTGACATTAAGGTTTTTGTGTTATCATTAATATTTTCTGAGAAAAGGCCAAATAATCAGAAATTCTGCTGGGGGGTGTAAACTTTTGGGCACAACTGTATATAGTACATATGGCTCCTTCTCCACACATGAAACCACAAACGCTTGGACAGCACACAATCCTCCCTCAGAATAACCTACATCTTATTCTACATAAAGACATGTTTCAGATTATCATGCTAATGCGGCCACATTGTTTACCAAAACCACTTTCCTGTGGCCTCATAGACCCTCCTCCCCCCTCCTTCACTCCCTCATGTCCCTTTCTACCACCTCCCCCCAGCTCCATGCGGACCTTCTGATTGTGCACTTGCAGCCCCCAAGTCCTCCATCCTGCCATTATCTCCTCTTATCTCTTTCTAAGTCCCTGTCGCCCCGGTGCCCAGAAAATGTCCTCATATTGTTGCTCCCAAGGACTTAAGATGCTCTTGGCCACAGTGAAATGTTCCCAGCAGATGTTTCACCATTTGAGTGCTTTTATTGCCTGGGTTTTCTTCCTCTGAGGGGAGGAGGGAGGGTGAAAGAATAGTATAGATGGCGTGGAGGAGGTTTTAAACATTAGAAGGCTAACAGCTGTCTACGTCTCCCTCCCTGGGTGCATTAACCTCTTTGGCCCTCTTGCAGCAGTGCCAGCACAAGGACCCTTTCAGCATCTGGAGCTTAAGCAAGAATATCACTGTCGCCAGAGTGAGGGGGAAGCAAATCCTCAGAACTCGCAGGGAAATGGAAGGCTGGACTAAGAAAACACAAGTGGCGAAGATGCCAGTGTCTGAGGTGTGTGCTTGGCTCTGCTTAGATATCCAAAAGCAGGGCCGGCCCTAGCCAAATTGGGGCCCGAAGCCGAATTTCATTTTGAGATGAATTACAAAATAACACAAAGTGACTGATGATCCCTAACTGTCCCTGTGATGCGCGTCTGTCAGCGCTTTTTTACTCACCGGCACACGGAGGAGCACACGCTCAAATACACAGAGCAATTCAGGATATATTCAGATCAAATATTCACATGTACATTGGCTGCACTGCAAAATGACAAAACTGACAGGCATCAACAGTAACAGCCACACTTCAGATGGAAAATAAAAGGCTTGTAGTCCACAGAGGGGTCGTGGTTGCATCAGACAACGGACAATGCGTCCTCTTGCGCAAAATGGGGCCCTACGCACAGTGTATGTTTTTCATATAGTGAGGGGTGGCGCTGTCCCAAAGAAACCCTGGCCGCTGTAAACCATTTCCCAATTTTGTTTCCTGAAATTTTAAATAGTAGGACTATATAAAACAAGAGTTGCATATCCTTGTAGTTTATTTATTTCATTTTCATACTGGCTGAGGCTTGTGGGCATCCTACACTCCAACCAGCAGTTTGTTTTGCCTTGAGCCAGTGAAAGCCAGCATCTAAGTGATCAGGTTTTGGTTTTCTATGCATACCTACAAGCCAGTTCTTGTGAGCACAGTAGCCACAGAAAGCTTTGGGGGATCTATTACAACTTTAATTTCAAGTTGGCTGTAAGGCTGCTGGTTTGGTTTTTGATCTTATGACAAAGGTCAAGGTCATGCAGCCTCATATTAAACATGTGCTTGTAATTTTAGGAATTATTTTCATCAAACTTTCCACCAATGCTCACACTGACTCAAAGATAAAGTCATTTTGAGGATCAGTGAACAAAGTTAACGGATGATCTCCATGTTTATACTTTGCATCTGCATATATTACACCCCTCTGGCATATGGTGATATCTGAAGTCAGGAGTTTAAGGGCAATTAACTATCTTATTCTGTTGCTGTAAGCTTCCATGCGGCACAATAATATCAAACATAAAATGTGAAAACATTGAAATGCTTCCTTTTGGGGAGTATGCAGTTCGTCATCCAAGTGGTTAATGATGGGACAGGGATCATCAACAACATTTGCAAGAACCTTTTTTTTTTTCACGTATCATATGTTATGGGAGCCAGATTTAAGAATGTTATAATGATAATACTTGAAAACCAACAATAGTTAAATATTTTGGTTCATTTAAATTTTATTAGGTACCAGTCACTGTACTCATTCTGCAGTCAACCACACAGGGTTTCATTAATAGTTAAAGCTATTTGATGGCAAAACAAAAAACTATCTTTCAAACTTAAAACAGAAAATTTTTACCCAGGATGTTTTCTCAGTTTGGCAACAGAGAAGACCTTGAGGGCCTAAAACTACACAACAAAAGAAAGAAAAAGACTGAGAGGTTGGCCTTTTTTAAATTCTGTGAAAATATCCGATAATACTCAGAGGGCCAGATAAAAAGCTTTGAGGGGCCTGGTGGTAAAATCATACAGCTGAACATAACATTTACAAGTTGGATAGTCTTTTTCTCTTTTTCTCTAATCAATATAGGTCCAAAGTCCTGGACAAATGTTTTTTCCAAACAGTGATGCAGGCATTGCAGTTTTTAAAAACTGCAGCTTGTCTTAATGGCTGCCTCCTTTATGGCATGATGGGATACAGACCCATCTGTGAGGACAAGGGTGGAGCCGTATGTTTATACCAGAAGTACCAACCAGAAATTGGTCTTCTTTGTGTATATATAATTACTAATCCATTTATTTCTTTGTATGTTTGTTCAATAAAACATTTGTCAGGAAAGAGATAAGCCCAAGTCAAGTCTCAATGTTACCAGTATGATAGTGTAATGTTGTGTTAAACTGTATTCAAATTAAACTGAACTAACAGAATACTGACAATCTGACAAAAGGAAATTTTGATTGTAACAGTTATTTAATCGTTACATAAGAAAATGGACAAATCTCCAGTCCCAGGAACTGTTCTGTAGTCCACTGTGTTGCTCATGATGCCCCTTTCTCATCCTGGAAGATCTCTAGTGGGTGAGGAAACCATCAGCAGGAGTTAAGTCTTTTGGCTAAGCTTCTCTTCTCTGCTTTAAGCAAACAATATGTGGGGAGTATGTACTGTGTTTCATGACGGCATCTTTTGCTGGACAAGTTTCCTGCACATGCAAGCACACATTGTATTCACAGTGCTTAATAACCGTAATATCGATATCCATTACTATTTGAAAGATTAACAATCACTTGATCAAGTGATATTTTAGGCTTCTAAATGCTAACATTTGAGCAATTAGTTATTAAATGTTCACGATTTTATAAAATATGTATAATTTTGAAACTAACCATGACTATTATAAATATAATTATTATCAATATAATGTAATAAATATTATAAATGGAAATAATAAATTGAATAACTACTAAACTGTACAATTACGAGTCATGGTAAATGTGTAGCTGCAAAACAAAATAACTTTGGGTTTACACTTCCAGTGTGGATTGGACATATGGTAGCACTCTTGTCCCTTCAGATGGGTATTGATCGGATAGCACCTTTAGCATTGAATGCTGATAGAACTGACAGGAGCCATGAGACATCAGTTGTCTGATTATAAAGGAGCCCCAGAAAAGTTGTTGAGGCCAGTCTGTGCATGCTGCCGTACTGTACATGCTTTCTCAACTTAACCTTGGATCAACCTACTCAGAGAAAGCGAGGCTGTGTTGAGACAGGACTAAATACATGCAGACTTGTTCCCATTTTGATTATTTCCCTAATTATTCAAAAAACAGAATAAATATACATGCAATTGGGAAAACTCAACCCCCATGCAGTAAGAGCATTCATATTTGTCAAATATTAAGACCACAAGTCAGTTGTTGAAACAGGCTGAAAAGGTGGTTATCCAGGCAGTATAAACTGTTTCCCTGAAATGATCTTGTGATCTTAAGGCGTACTGTAGCCAGCCTAAAGTGGACACTCAAGGAACATAAGATTTGGCACTTTGGCACTAGCTACAGCCCTGGAGGTTGCTGCTTGAAAAACATTTAGCATAGAAATATGGACACTTAACAGGGAGAAGATCCAAAGGCGAGCAGCCTAGCACTGTAAACTTTTGCATTTAACTCGTCAAAATAACCTCACAATGTTTACCTGCTGATGCTGTGGTCCTGTGTGAAATGAAGAGTGCTCAAGTTTGACCTTTTCCTGAAGTCTTTTATTATGAACTGTACTTGATTCAATCTTTCACCAAGAAACATTTACATCTTGATCTACTATTACAAATCTACATGCCATTCCATTAGAAGACCTACAAGCTCCAAATAAGCTCAGTGATTTTAGAGCAGAGACAATTAAAAGAGCCATTTTGCTTGTGTACCCTTGCAATTCTCTTGAAATTGACTTACTTAATCCCTTTAGTATTGTTTACTCATTGAATGTCATCTCGGTGTATTCTTGTGATAATGTATGCACGTAGTCCTCCAAATTAAATGACAAACACAAAGGTCAAGTGAAATCAAGCAGGAACCTGAGGCATTAAATGCAGACTGTGTGAGATGGGCCTGGGGGCACACACAAAAAGGCGAGTGAGAAACCATTCAACAGCCGTCACTTTGAACATCCAAAGCGTACCTTTTCTTGAGTAAACACGCTGATTGTGTATGTGGCTCCCAACCCTTGGCAGCTGCTTCTCCTTAAGCCACTGTCATCGTAACCATCATCATCATGATCATTATAATCATTGGCCTGCTCACACACAAGACAACAAAGGTAGAGGTACACAATGAGCTGCAGTGGCTTTGAGGAACATATCAAGGCTTAGTGAGAGAAAAGAGTGTCTTTATTTGAATGGGCAGCCTTTGCCTCACGCAGGGGCCTGGCCCTTTCTTCATCTTTACTCAGTATTGGGTGTTGTGTGCTCAGGGGAAAGGTGTGTTGGTGTGGGTGGGAGAGAGCATGACAATAGGGGCAGGTGCTCCTGGGTTTACCTTCATGCAGTTTGTTAGCTCATGGTACACAAATGCAAACGCACAATGCTCAAGGAGAAGTGTTCTCTCACCGACTTGTTCATCAGCAGTGTCATTATTATTGCTCTCTCCTAGATAAATGAGTTCATATCCCACATGTCTGAAAATGATGGTGCTTTTATCTTTCAGATGCTGGCATTGGTAGATGACAAGCATCTTCTTCCTGTGCTGAAAATGCAGTTAGCATAATGAACACTGTTATTTAATTTATGAGACAGCCTACAGGTTAAACTCACTTAGTTGCAGGGTGTAATGCAACAGCATTTAAAAGTCATTTGTGGTTCTGATGGGCATTTTTGATTTTATATTGTACTTTAAACAA
Organism: Scarus forsteni; assembly: GCA_036419115.1. Lineage (NCBI taxonomy): Eukaryota > Metazoa > Chordata > Actinopteri > Labriformes > Labridae > Scarus > Scarus forsteni. Next base: position 2,692,261 of record JAZDUH010000182.1, read on the forward strand.
GACACATCATATTATTACTTTTGCACATTAAACAGTTATACCTCTTTGTTCTTGATTACTGTGCAGGATATCTCGGAGATACAAGGTAAGAGGTGAGCAATGAAGGGGAAACTACTTGTCAACTGTAGTAAGCTAAATTACTAGTTACTCATTAGCTTCACTACACTAAAGCTACTCCCACGCTATGATACAGCAACATAACAAAAGCACCTTATTAATGTCAACCTTTTTCCATTTTGAGTGGCTATAAAAGTAAAAACTATTATAATAATGCTAATGATATAAAAGTAAAAGCATTGATAATAAGTTATTACTATTATAAGTAAATCAATATTAGACACTGTCTGTGTTTTTCTGTAAGAATTTATTTTGTTATATTTAGCCGGACTGATTGTTTTAAATCAAACTTCCTGTATAAAAATATACTTCTCAATCGTAGCATTGCATCATTTTAAAATTTTTGTAAACTGTGCAGCATGAAATGATGTCTACCTTTTAAAATGATCATTTGAATGGACTGTGCTTACTCATTAGACTTATATAGCTATATAATATCTGCAGCTGATGATTAGGTGCTCAATACAGAAGGAAACAATGAACAAGTTACATTAGAGTAGACAGTATAAGCCTCTGAGGTAAGATGATTAACCTCTTAGGTTATATATTTTTTGTTGGACTTGTTAATTGTTTTAGGAAGGCAATCCACAGTTGTTGCTTGTGAAATCAGTTAAAGAAAGAACCCATGGGGAAAATGGGTATGGAGGATCACACAGTGTGTGTCCCTAAATAAATCCCAACAATGGAATATTATTAGGAACACATAGAGAGCACTTACCACTTTTACTCATTGAATTACTTCTCTGTATGAATTTTAATAAAAATCAGTTTTATTTAATACTGAAATGAACCAATTTTCACATTATAGAGGTACTTAAATGACTGAGCAGACCTCAGATTAGTTTTAAATGTTTAGCATTTCTATTAAGCTAAGATATGCCTTTGAAATACAAAGTCATGTTTTGTCAAAATTTCTAGTCCTCATGATAAACAACAAAACAAAAATATAACAAAGGTTGCCCTTTGTTTGCATGTTCTCCCTTTGCATGCATGAGCTCTCTCTGGACACCTCAGCTTCCTCCCACAGACCAAAAACATGCTCATTATGTTGATTGATGACTCCAAATTGCCCTTAGGCACGAGTGTGAGTGTGAATGGTATTCTGTCTTTTTATGTGGCCCTGTGATTGGCCGATGACAGGTTCAGGGTTTACCCAGCCTCTCACGCAGGGGCCGTTTACATGGCGCCGAAAACGCTCAAATCCAATACGTTTTCATTGCGTTTTGGCCTTCCATTTACATGGAGCGCATTGAGTTTTTACTGAAAACGGAAACTTTTGAAAACGTGCTCCAGAAGGGAAAGGTTTAAATCCGCTCTACATGCAGCTCTGTGTAAACCCGTACCAGTGCATTTCAGGGTGAAACGCTGACGTCCCCGCATGCGCAGTACTATTTCACATGAAACTGCATGCGCATACCAGGAACAACAACAGCTTCGGCCGTCCGCCGAGTAACGTGTGAACATCTTACTGTGCTCGGTTTGTTATCCAGACAAAACTATCCAGACAGATTTGTTGTCCGAACTGATTTGTTGTCCATAAAAGAAACTCCTGCTTCTCTGTGCGTCTGTTCGCCATTGTTGTTTGCGAAAGGTTTTCTTCTTCGTTCGTGTATTGTAGCAGCGCTGCCTCTCTGCAGACCTACACCGCCATCTACTGAACCTGCATGCACACTACAGCAGATTTACAGGGGATTAACTCGTCTCCAGCATTGTCATCTGAACGCAGAAGAATTTGAAAACGCAAAGGAAGAATCTTTGCATCTTTAAGTCAGGAGTTTCCATGTAAATGGCCCCTCAATGTCAGCTGGGCTAGGCTGCAGCCCCCTGTGACCCCAAAAGGGATAAGTGGAAGAGATGAAGGATAGATGGATGGACTGATGGATAGTTAGATAAATGGACAAATGTTTAAGATTTCTTATCAGCGAGTGTTTTACTGTAGCTCAGTTTACCTCCTCAACAACTACTATACAGTTTACTATCATCAAGAAAACTTATCATTGAAAGGTGACTTCTGTCTTTACACAATAAACAATCAATGTTAGCCGAGTACTTTGAAGACAAGCTTTCATTAGGCCTCTCTGTTGTTTCCTAGTAGTTAATAAACCTATGAATCTGGTCTATTCAAGTATAAATGTTCAATACAGCAGTGAGGCTCTTCACAATGAGAGCTGCAGACTACAGAGGCAAGTAGAAAAGCTGCTGGTATCCTCTGATCCTAAAATATCGGTGCCATGTTTCGAGGTCTAATTCTTGTTTCATCCAGTTTCACAAAAGGAGCATGTGTCACACACCTTTTTCAACAGTTGGCGTGGGTTTCTTCCATCCTTCCATTTTCATAGCAGTTTCCTCCATTTTTCATTCATACCTGTTGACTCTTCATCTTCAGAAGTTTCCTGTGTGTACTTAAGTGCATACAAGTATTCTCAAGTGTCCAAAGGAAAAAAACAAACAGTCATATTTAATGCAAAAATCTCCAATTCATCAACTTGGTAGTGTTTATTTCCTCTTGTGAAGCCTGCAAACTTTGGCTGGGTGGTGCATGTTAGCTGTAAGGTGTAGCAACATTGTGCATTAGCAAAGTGATTTGGTAGTGGAAAAGTAAGTGGTTGTCAATGATTCAATAATAAATGTCAATAGACCCTGCATTGTTTTTGTGGCTTGTTTTTGCCTAAGAATCATGAAATTATCTGGCTACATTGCAGGCATGTATAACTATAGCTTTCATGCAAATCATTTACAGACACAGAGCTGATCTCAGTAACTGTGGCTTATGCTCAGGGTAATACCATTTACTTCATACAGCCCCATTTTAAAATCTTCAAGCTATTCTTTAAAGTCAGAATGGGTATTCATGCGATATTGGAAGAAAACTCCTCAAGGACTTCTTGAGTTGTGTTTTTCACAAATAAGGGATGAACATGTGGCACAATGACTATAACTTACTACCCCTAAAATTCAACCATTTTGTCCTTTAGTCTAAGTGGATTTCAAAACAAAGATTTATAAAAGAAATCGCTCGAATCTCGAATAGCTCTGAGATATAGCATTAAAAAGAATTGCACAAAAATACAAAATCATGTTTGTAGGGCAGTGGCTATTGCCAAGTAGAGGCATCAAGTATATCACCGTTTGAGTTTAATCTCACTGATTTTAATTGCCTTGAATTTCAAATTATTGTTACAATCAAGAAGTTAAAATCACAGATAACAATGCTGGCTGATATCCCCGAACAGAGGACATAGATCATAAGTTGTACTTATTTTGAATATATTCCCTGGCTGTTCTTCCTCTCCTGCCATCTTTCTTTGGCCTCATATACCTCTCCTTCTTGAAACGGAAGAAGCATTGAGTCATTTTCTGGCAGCCACAGCAGAAGAGGGTTGAAACTGCAGGAGCACACACTTTGCTGGCCAAGACTCATACGGCAACACAGCAAGAAATTAATTAAAACAGGGGCTGAGAGTAAGAGGGAGCATGAAAGACAGAGAGGGGGGTGAAAGAGAGAGAACGAGAGAGACGGATCACAAAGAAAACACAGAGAATGAAAGAGGATGGTGTGGGACATGTATGTTTGTGTTTGTGTCTCGACTGGCATGTGAGCACCAGTTGTCCTCCCTCAACTCTGCCACCGACAGACGACGGGAACAGTACGCTCCTGACACAAATCCTTGGTAAGGGTCCTTTTTTCCTGCCCTCCCTCACCCTTTTCTCTTTGCCATCAGTAAATCCGGGTTTCACTACAACTTAAGCACTTAGCTGTAATCCCCATGAAGAGGCGATAGCCCTGCACAAGTCACTTTTCGACCATTAAAGGCATACAATGGGGGCGTGTTAGGGACTCACTTAAATGGATTGAGCACAAAGCCGGTGCTTGATAAGTTTTTAGCTGGGAAGAATCCGCCGTTTACACCCCTCCTTTTGTGTATTCTCTTAGATGTACTTGTCTCAACAGTCTAAGCCGATTTTATCCCTTTTTTGCGTTTGTTTAATTCCTGTAACACAGAAAGGCTTTAGAATATGTCCCATTTCTTTCTTTCTCCCTCTCCCTCCCCCTAACAAATGTCACAGTAAAAGATTTACAATGGGGGGATATCTGTATCCACTTCCTACAAACTAAACACTTGGGATGATGGCCTCTTCTTGATATTTCCAAAGCTCTCCCTTCAAATTAAGCCTCTGTTTCTAATCTTTTAAACATGGCACAGAAGCTGGACTGAGGGGAAGTATTTTGATATGCCAGTCTCCCTTGGACGAAGGAAGTGGACTCCAGACTCTTCAGAAAACACTAATACCCATCATCCTCAGGGGGGTGAGGAAGAATGCGGTCCGATACCGCTTATCAAAGCAAGAACAGTGAAACACAAGCAGCCAAGAAAAAAGACCGGGGGACAAAATGGGTATTGTAGTTGTCATCATTTACACGCTAGCCATAGAGGAATATTTCAGGAAGACAATCCACAGTTGTCGCTTGTGAAATCAATTAAGGAAAGAGCCCATGGAAAACATTGGTACAGAGGATCACACTGTGTGGGACCCTAAATAAATCCCAATCTTTTGTGGGGCTAGAATTTTGGGCATTCAAGGACAATGGAGCGTTATTAGAAAAACAAGTTTACAAGTTGAAAAACTTGAGGTCCATAGTTTAGTTGTTTTTTTTTTTTCAAAAGGCTGATGCTTCACTGTACTTTAATGTTCATGTATATTTTTGTAACATCACTGTAACCTGATAGTCCCTTTATTTGAAAGAAACAACAATTACTTATTTTTGGGGTGCTGGTTTGGCAGAGTGGTTAGCAACCACGCACATCCCATATACATACTTCTGCCAGTCCAGGTTTGAATCCACACTGTGACCAGTTTGCAGAGTGTCTTCACCAACTCTCTCACCCCTTTCACATGCCTATCCACTGTGTCTCTCTTATCAATAAAGGCACAAAATGCCCAAAAAATACATAAAAAAGCATCAATTACTTATTATTAACCAGCAAACCAATTTTCATTCTGCTTTCCTTTTGGCTACACTTGAGGTCCTATGTCTTCAATATCATTTTAATATTTGCTTTTAATGTTGTTAGAAGGGGCGTCAGGACCAAATGAATATAATACTTAAGAAAATGCCTCTATTTCTTCATTTACTGGGGTTTATTATGTAATAGCTACACAGCCTCCACCTACATGTGGGTTTTTGCTTGTCACAGGCAGACTCCATGACTGTTTTGATTGTTTGCTAAACCATCTGTAACCCCTGACCCATGAGGAATCATTTGGGCAGCCCATTAAGAGCAGAGCTCTAAATTATTGCTTCCCATAACCTCCCCACCTCAACAGATTTAAGTGTTTCCAAAGGAGAGGGGGAAAGAGCCACATCAGATCCACTGCAGAGACAAAATCTTTCATTGTTTAATTCAAATTAAATAAATTCCTTGCTCAATGGACACCCAGGACATGATGTAAAGATCAAACACACCAAGACAGTGGACCTAAATTAAAATTTAAGAATGATTTTTTTTTAATTTAATGGCCTCATTTTCAATAAATTTACACTGGACTCAAATGTCTCCATAGAATATACCTTAATATGTTTCTTGACTAAAAATCCCCACAGAAATTGGATTTTGGCATGGTTATAAACTCCTCTGTTTCAACCCTGCTCAGAATAGGCTGTTTTCAAGTAAAATTTCCTGAGCTTTATATAATCCTGTTCTTTTATAAAGTGGGTGTAGCTTCAGCTTTTAAATGCTGTGCTCTATTGTTTATTGTGCCTGCACACATGTGCCAAGTTTTTTTCCTTGCACTTTAGGAACATGTGTAGGTTTGTGAAGAAACACCTGAATCAGGGATTGTCTCCTACATGGGGGTGATACCATACCCTCTAATGACATCTTGAGGGTTCATTTTTTTTGGATGAATTGCCATATAGACTAAATAAAAGAGGCCTAAGACACAGAGGGAGGGGTTTTCCTGGTGTGCATAATATTTGAACTTTAACATTTTGGAGGTTTTCATTTTTCTAATACCTGGGCCATCCCTGGCCATAGAACATGTTAGCTGGTTGTGGCACCCTGGAGCAGTAGTTCCTAAACTTTTGACAGCCTGTACCACTTCAGACACTTGATCTCCAGCCATGTACCCCTTACTCTCCCCCACTTGAAGCAGCTAGAAAAAGAAATGTGCCTGTACGCCTGCCGCCACCCCCACCTCCCACATTTAACATGTATAACATATGAAAACCTCTTAAAGTCAGTTATTTCTAACAAAATTGATTTATATACCAGCAAGTTCGGTGGGCAACACCAATTCACTTTTGAAAAAGAAATGTACATTTCTGGAACATATTTATTAACTTGAAACTGTTACAAACTCCCCACTGGTTTAATGAGAAGACTGTCTGACTGAACTTATGTTACTATAAGAATCTTAGACAATTCAGGACAGATTTCCTCCTCCAAGATGCCTCACAAAACCATCCCTTAGCCTCTCTGCCAACACTCAGGCTTTATCAAATCTCACAATACCAACTTTTGCTAGTTTGAACTTTAACGAAGAAACAACTGTTTGAAACCTGACAGGTATTCTTGTACCCCCATGTCACTTTGCATACCCCCAAGGGTACGAGCACCCTAGTTTGGGAATCACTGCCCTAGAGTAAGTTTTTAATCCTCTAAGAAGGTCGTGTTTTTGTCAGTGTTTTTCATTTGTTTGTCTGTCTACTGCTGTTGCTAAGTCTCTGTTAACACATTACAAGGTGTGGGGATCATGTATGGCATGTATTTCTCTCAGGTTAAACGTCTTGCACTTTCGAACTTATCTTGCTGTGGCAGATGACTGTTTCCAGTTAGTCTTCTTGTGCTCAAGGTTTTTTGCCTGTGAAATGGACGTGCTTGCTATAGATGAATTACTGCTCAGGAGCTCTCAATTAAATGACAAGGACATTTGACCCAACCAGCATTTTTTAACCTTATGATGCAGTACTATTTAAACAAAAAAGTTAACTGCTTGATTGAGATAAGTACTCTCAGCCCCTCAGACAGATGTCTGTAATGTCAGCAAGCAAAAAGGGAGCAACCCTGTTAAGTCGCTGAGAGCCCATCTAATCCAGAGGTTGGAGTGTTTGCTGTTGCCACCGTGTCTTAAAGCAGATCTCAGTAGGAGGTGGTGAGATGCTCCTCAGGGCTCAGGACCCTAATGGTTTGATTAAGCTCATCCAGCTCGGCCTGCGCAGCGGAGACTAAACCTCCATTTAAGGACCAGACAAAGACAGGACCGCTGGGACGGATAAGAGTATTAAATCAAGCTGCCAGGCTCACAAACACATGGATGTAGATTGTACACAATGTATGCACACACAGACAAACACAGACGGTCAGTGATTGTAAGCATGTGCACCACACACAACAGAAGCAGCATCAGAGCAGTTTTTACATGACAAAATATTAACTTTAGTTAGTATTTCTTACTTCTGACTTACTCCACACCAGTGAGAATTCTTTGGAGGATACTGTACAAGTTTTGGATTAATTCAGCAGCTCTGTAATTTGTCCTGTTGTGTGTGCTCAGGAGTATTTTACATTTCAGCTTAAAAAGAAAAAAAACCATCATGGAACACTTCCTCATTGTCTATGGATTTATTATCAACTTCAGACTAAGGTTATCACCCAGGTCTAGAGCCAATTCCTTGACATAATCATTTCCCTTTGTGATGTGAGTAGTATGGGAGTGTTACCAACTCATCACTAAATGAGTGCAGCACTGTCCTGTCTGTTAGGGGTCTCTGTTTCTGGCTTACCACAGTTTAGCCCATACCAGAATCAGGTCATAGACTTTTACAGCAGTTTTCTTCACCCAGCTCTTGCTTAGACATTGAATGTTTTATTCAGAGGGTGTGACATAAATTAACAGCTTGTGATGTGCTGAAAACACAATAGTACTAACTTAAAGGAAAAGTTCGGTTTCTGCAGCTTTCACATTGTTTATAGTATGAAGTAGAACAATATACTCACCCAGAAGGCTTTCCTGATGCAAACAGTGCTTCAGGAGATATTTAGATCCAAAATCGAGCAGCGGACATCCGTATAATGGTAGCACATAGGGCATGTATAGCGCCGCTCCTAAAACTGCATTAATCGTCCAAAAACTCAGTTTCACCAATATTCCATCATGGTCCATTTGGGCTACTCCTCCACGACAGTCTGTGTCGCTCCAGACATGTTTTTGTGACTGAACTGACCTCTGAACTGAAGAAGAAGAGCCCTTGCTTCGCGCATGCGCAGTACGGCTCATTGTTTCGGGGGAAGACAGCCGGCTACACAACGACTTTCTTCTTCCAGTTTTGTGCAAAATGGACGAATATCTATCGGATGAAGATGTTGTGGAGGAGAACTTTGAATATGATGGGTGTCCTTACAGTTTCGAGCCAGAGTTTACAGATGAGGAGCTCATCGAAAGGAGGAGGCGGAGGCAGCTCTCCAGAGAGTACTGCGCAGGCGCGGAGGCATACGTTCTTCTTCTTCAGTTCAGAGGTCGGCACAGTTACAAAAACATGTCTGGGGCGACACAGACTGTAATGGAAGAGTAGCCCGAATGGACCATGATGGAATATTGGTGAAACTAATGAGTTTTTGGACGATTAATGCACTTTTCGGAGCGGCGCTATACATGCCTTATGTGCTGCCATTATACGGATGTCTTTTGCTCGATTTTGGATCTAAATATCTCCCGAAGCACTGTTTGCATCAGGAAAGCCTTCTGGGTGAGTATATTGTTCTACTTCATTCTATAAACAATGTGAAAGCTGTAGAAACCAAACTTATCCTTTAAGTCTGTATTTGTCTCCAGGGTCACCAGTCATACTACGGGTGCAGCAAATAAACAAAACAAAACAAAACATCATAAAGCTATAAACACGAATTCACACACAAGGATATTGAAATTTCAAAGTTAATTTTTCTCAAAATGTTCAATGTTTTCCTGGCTCCTTTTATCTATTAGTCCATTTAAAGACTCCGCAGTGATTTGATTCTACTTAGAAATGTTAAACTTTGCAGAGTTTTTCCTGGCATTTACATTTTTGAGTGAAGTACTTCCTCAACAAAATAATCTCAGTTTTCTGGTTTTGTCACAAAGGATGGTGTCATCTGGGCAGTTCACTACTGCATTCATGCTTCAGCTGACTCAAACTTTACTCAAAAACATACAAGAGGGGTGTAAGGAAATTACACAGTTCATGTCTGGGGAAAAAAAAAAAAAACGTTACTGTTTGTGTTCACACGTGTGGCTCATCCAATTGAAGTCTGGATGATTTCAGGGGTTTTTTTTTGTAAGTGTGAATGGGGTTTTGGATGCTTTCCCTTAATCAACAACAGATGACTTTAAAACATGTTAGTGAGTTGAAGACTACCTCAACCATAATCTGTGATGCCTGGGCCTTCCCTACTCCTACCAATGATACCCCATGCAAGAAGGTACTTACCTGAATGGATCTCTACAGGCATAGTTACATTTGAAACCTGGTTGTTTTCATGATGTCACCATGTTTTATATGAAAAAAAACAGGAATGATTACATCCACGATACTATATGCAAAGTTGATTTTTTGTGTGATGGATTATAACAACCTGGGATATGTCAACTATTAGAAATAAACTGATATTTATACATTATTACACATTATTAATCACACCCCTTTTCATATAGTTAAAATGATGCCACCTGGTGAAGAGAAGAATAAAATGATCAATTCCAAGGCAAAAACCCAGATTGACCCCCAGAAATGAAAAAAAAAGAGACATGTTATGATTTAATGATAGGGAGATCACAAATTGCAGTTTGAATGTGTTTCAGGTGTGCATTTTTGTGTTTAACAGTATGAGTATAACAATTGGTTTTCCATATATGTTAGACTTATTGTGGGAGCTGAGCGGAAATATATTGAAATAATATACAATCTTGCCAAGATTCACAACATATGCATGAACACAGACAAAATGCTAAATAAAATGAAGAATGAAAAGCTATTGAAAGTGTAAGGAGGTCCCTTAGGGTTAAAGATTGAATGATTGATTGGACCTGATCTGGCAGTCTGTCTTTATATCTTTGAAAACTTTGTGTTATTGCTGAAGGACATGCACAGCTGATGCATCAAACACAGGGGGTCACATGTCAGCCATCATTTGTCTAAGTCCACAGAGATAACACCAAGCATTTCTCTTTAACTTAACACATTAAACAGAGTAGAACAGCTTGAATAGATAATCTTCAGAATCAAAAACTTAACCACACTTTGCTCAGGTCTGCTGAAAGAGAAGAGTTGGACCCAAAAGTGCCTGGACTGTCTTGTGGTGTATAGCCCACTTTGATGAAACAGCAGAATAATGGATGCCCATCTAAAAAAATAAAAAACAGTATCAGATCACACAAAACACAAACTTTTATATTAAATATTATTGAGTAAAGGTAATCAAGACACACTCACAGTGTGTTCTAATTATGCTTTCGGCACTTTCTCTCTTAGGCACACGCACACACCAATGTGTTGTCCATGTTCAACATTGTTTTGGACTACAAAGGGTTAAGTCCGCCAGCTCACCATCCCTGACTTTGCTGGCTGGGCTGTAAGGCTACTAAGTAGCAGCTGTCCACCTGGCGAAGGAAGACCCTTCTACTGACACACACAAACACAAACATGCACATATAGGCTCTCTTGAGGAGAAACAGTTTTCAAACTCACTCACACATCCCCACACATGCACAAACACACACCAACACACACTTTCGTGGAGGAGAGGCCCAGATGGTCAGGGAGGGGAGCAGTGCCCAGTGTCAGAGAGAGATGGAAAAAAAAGGGAGTGAGAGAGAGAGATAGAGAGAGAATGTGATAGTTGGAAAGAGAGAGACGAGGAGGGACAGCAGCCAGACGCAAGTGGAGGAGCAGAAACAGGAAGACAACATCACACCAGCTCAGCCAGCCAGAGCCGCAGACAGACAGAAAACAGGGCCATCTCTGTTAGCAAACACGCACAATCTGTAACCACATGCCTCCACTCAACTGTGGCCCTCACAGCACTTTAGGGTATTTATGGTAATACATTAAATAATTCAGACAAAAATTCAGCCTCTTAGGTTGTTAGCTTATTCTCTCTAAGAATTATGGCTTTAAGTATGAATCTAAGGCACATGCTTACTGGCTTAGATTAACATAAGGACCCCTAACAACGCTCTATCTAAAATTTGTAATTATAAAAACTTAGTTTCTCTGAATAGTTTTGCGTTTAATCTGCACACAGATGCAGTGTGCCTGCGCAGTCGAGTATGCCTCATGGCACATAGACTATGAGGTTACCTAGTTTAACAAGAGCTTTCAGCTCAAAACTTAAGCTCCAACAAAAGTTTGTATTTGCAACAAAGAAAATAGATACAAACTAATCAGAAATGACCTGACCAACCATACGGACTGTTCGAGATATTTCACTAGTCCATCTAAAAAAACAGCCAATGAAAAGTGTTTGGGAATGGAAGAGCCTTTCAAAAACATATTTGGCAGGTGATTGGACCTTTGTTCAGGCAATCAATTTCATGAGTCAGGATCAATCTGATATTCTAATAGGTGGGTATTACTGCCATGGCATACTGTACAGCCACTAGAACGAACTTTCACTGAAAAAAATAAGAAATAGAGCAAAAATATATATATATTTTGTTAAGAAACACTCTGAGCACTTTATTTCGATAAAGACATATGGTCCAGATCTGACAAAACTGCTACTGAAGCTGTTAGCATCTATGCTAATCTATGCACAAGCTGTCACTTCCTGCTGTTGTCCTGCTTGTAGCTTGTCCTGCTTTTACGGATGCTGATTGGGCCATGCTGCTTTAGACCACTCACAGTTGTGATAGATTGGATCATGGCAAAATGTATTGTCCTGATTACACTCACTGAATCAGGTGGATCCAGCTGCATTGCAATGTTAATGTAATGAACCACAAGACCAAATTTGAGATCTGGACTGTACCTCGCTATTAAATGAAAACGAAATAAATAAGACTGAGAGTACTTGATATAAGGGATATTTTTGCTCCCGTTCTTTCTTTTCTGCTTTACACAGCAGCAGTAGCATCAGATCACATTATATACATGGCCCACAGTGAATGTTATTGACTGAGTGATTGTCCAATCACCTGCTGGATATGCTTTTAAAAGGTTCTGCTGATAAAATGGTGCAGGAATGAGAGATACATTTAGCACTTCTCGGGTCTCAAGTCCAAATCTAAATGGAGTTTTGAATATTAGTTTCAGATAAATGAAATAAGGTTTGTGGATGTGCATTTAAAACAAGAATTGCCAAGTGACTGCTCACAAGGACTATGAAAATGGCCGGGCACCTGACAGCAGGCACTTCTGATCATTATTTAATAATCAGTAATAATTGATACGCTGCTTCCACAGCCATGAGGACCAGTTGAAAGGCTGTTCAGTTATAAGGAAACTCTCTAACAAGAGCATCCAGTTAGATGTTATATAGTGGAATATTGTGGTAACTTCTAAGTTGAACCTCCATGTTGTTATCTCATAGTTGCTTACTAATAGCTTTTAACTTGTGCTGATTGTGTTTAAGCTTCATAGGAAATGTAGGTTTGTTTGTTAGGACTATCAGAAAGAACAGAACATAAAGTTTAATCATATTTTGTTTTCTGTAGAGTTTATAATCAGCAATGATCCAAAACAGCGAAAAATCCAATAGACTTATAGTGTGCTTGCAGTGCGATACTAACTTCTAAAAGAAATGCATTATCAGTGCAACACTTTTTTCTGTATAGTAAGTATTGAACAGTCCATCTGTTATCATTACACTTATCATTACACTGTCTTCTGTTAAATAAATTCAAGGTTTTTTGTCCCTGCAGAGACTTTGAAATACACCTTGAAATGTTTTAACGACAAACTTAACAATAGTTTGAACTGCAAATCTTTTCTTTTAAATACACCATCAAGCAATAAACCTCAGCCTTCCATATTACACAGATATTTAACTGAGTATACACCAACAAAAACAATAAAGGGAGATAAAAAAAACAAAGGCAGGCATCGAAGCAATGAGTTGTCTCTGGGATATGAAACCCTTCGTCCAGATGGCAATATTTTTTTCCAGCTTTAATTCATTTATTTCATGTCACAGTTGCGCTTTGATCGCTCCTCTCTAATAATTTATGTGGTTTTGCTGTGCGCCGCTCTTGAAGTCATTGTTCCAGTCTCAACGCGAGCTGGCTTTGACTTCTACACCTGATGGGAAAAGCACCGAGCTCTTCCCCTCAGATCAGCCTCTTTCCCCTATTTATCTGTCTCTCTATTACTTTCTCTCAGCTTTGAAACGTCTCTAAGGGGTCTCACTGTTGCTTCAACTCATTTGTAATTGTGCTCACACTCAGATACACACACACAAATATGCATGCACACACACATACACACACACTCATTGGACTGTCTGGTGTCGCTCCAGAGTGGTTGGGATACAGTGGTTGGCATGTGTCACACATCCATTATTGATCAGATCCAGCTGCCATCAGCTACAGATCACTTAGATTCTCAATTGTCTCAGTCTTACTCACACTCAGACCCGAGAAAACTTCCTTGTTTGTTCTACATTATATCCATAAATTTCCCCTTTGCTCACTGTCTCTTTTTTTGTTGTTGTTGGTCTGAGTAGTCCAGCACTTCCTATGATTTTCTTTTCATGTTATTGATAAATGTAATGTGGCTTTCATAATAAGGTGAAGTGTTTTTATACTAAGACAGGGTTTATCCAGGCTATTTGACCCTAAACCTGTTGAAAATCACAATATTTTTGAAGCAAAACTATGCTCTCATAAAGAGAAAACCTCATACACACATATGTAAATATTAGTGGGTCTATTTTTGCATAGACATACCCATTGAGGTTTTCATAGCAGCAATTATTTCGCACCAGTGGTTGAATGTTTGTTTTATATTAGCAATGTTTTAATCTACTTTATGCTACTTTTTTAAAACAGTTTAGAGAGTACATGGAACATGGACATGAATTTCCTCACTGCAAGATGGATTGTTGTTTGTCTTGTAAAATGCTCCAGCTGTCTCCAATAATTTCACTCCAGAGGCCTTCAAACATTCTTGTTTTAAACAAACAAACAAAAAACTATTTTTGGTCAAAATATGTCTTAATAACAAACAACATTAACAAACACATATTAAGTTTAGTTAAAAAAAAGCATCTAGATATTAGTTTTGTCTCAGTTCAGGGGCTGCATTTTCCAACGTGCATTTCATGCAGGGCTCATTTCAAGACTGATTTTATCACAACAGCGACTTAAGGCTGTGTCATTTTAAGAGTACTGAGTGCATATCGTTGACCCCATAAGCAAAGCAATAGTCAGACAGGTTAAGTAGCATGCTCTTAGTATGTTGATATCTTCTTCTTCTTTCCAATTCAATATGTGCTGGACTGTGATGAGTCACTTCGTATCTTACTGAGTTGTATTGAACTGCTTTTCATTGCAGTAATCTGCATTGGGTTGCACTCTTTTGTGAGCAAAATTACATTGCACTGGGCCACATTGTGCAGCAGTGTTATGTTGGGTACATTGCACTGCATTGCTTTGCATTCTTCAGCTCAACCAGGACAAAACTCAGGTTTTAGTCATCGGTACAGGTCCACAGAGAGAGCAAACTCCAATCACTGTCTTTTAATCCATGTCACCAGGTCAAAAACCTCGGTGTTTTATGTGATGCAGACCTCAGTTTTGACCTGCACATCAGAGATGTTACAAACAAGTCATTTTATCATTTGAAGAACATTTCCAGAGTGTGCCAGTTTCTCTCAGGCCAATGCAGAGACTCTTATACAAGCTTTTATCACTTGTATTGATTATTGTAATGCTCTTCTTTCTGGTCTTCCTAAAAAGAACACCCAAAGTTAGAACTAAAACATACGGTGAAGCATCATTTCAATACTATGGCCTTCGCCTGTGGAACAGTCTACCTGAAGACCTGAGAGCAGCACCTACTGTTCATATTTTTAAAAGTAAACTCAAGAACTACCTTTTTAGTCTAGCTTTTAGCTGATTATATTTATCATTATTATTATTATTATTATTATTATCATTATTATCATTATTATTGTTATTATTATTTAATCTTGTTTATATATATATTTTAACCCCCTTAATCTAATTTATTATTCAATTAAGTTCAGATTTATTGTTTGGAATTTTATTGTCTGTTTATTGATTTTCTGTCCACTTTAGTGCATTTTATCTCATTTTACCAAATTACTATTTAAAATGCATTTTATTTACGTATTTATTTTATTTTTTTATTATTTATTTATTTTAATCTTATTTCTTATCAAGATTTTATTTTATTTTATTTATTTATTCATTATTCATTCTTTCATTTACTATACCCGGCTATCCCTTATGGGGTTGCGGGGGGCTGGAGTCTATCCCCGCTATCATCTGGCGAGAGGCGGGGTACACCCTGAACCGGTCGGCAGTCAATGGCAGGGCCACATAGAGAGACAGACAACTATTCACACTCACACTCATGCCTAGGGGCAATTTAGAGTCACCAATCAACCTAATGAGCATGTTTTTGGTCTGTGGGAGGAAGCCGGAGTGCCCGGAGAGAACCCACGCATGCACAGGAAGAACATACAAACTTCATACAGAAAGGCCCCTGTCCGACCTTCTTGCTGTGAGGCACGCACTCTGCCAGCTGCGCCACCGCGCCACCCTATTTATTCATTATTATCATTTTTAATGATTATTGTAGTCTTACTTCCAGTGTTCCCTCATTTTTTAATGAAAGATGGCGTTTCCTTTGTCCTCTTACTCTGTTTTCTGTTAGAATCTCTTCTTCATGTCTTTGTATGTGTGTGCAAGTGAGTGCGTGTGCTGAATGTAGATGGCAAGGGTGGGGGTGAGGGATGGGAGGGAGGGGAGCGTGGGTGGGTTGTATTTTTCATTGTATTTATTTTTTTTTACCTTTGATTATTTTAATTTTATTTTCTTCATTTCTGTGTGAAACACTTTGTGCTACAAAAACTTGTATGAAAAGTGCTATACAAATAAAGTTTGATTGATTGATTGATGAGGTTGCAATGCACTGCATTTCAGTGTACTTAAGAAAAAAATCAGTGGTCCAGAATTAGCGCTGCAGAAAAAGATCATGTAGAAATTATTTTTTCCCTCTCACTTTGTTTTTCAATTGAAGAGTCTGAATAATAATTAATATCAAAGTCTTTTATAAAGCTTCCATTTAAACGTGTTGAAAATTTTCTTTGTTTTTCTTCACACCTTTAAATTTAAAGAGCCGTTGGTAATGTGTTTCGTAAATGTTACATATCAGCGCTTGAAAATTTATATAAGTCTAAAATAATTTGTTGGGAGGAATTTGTTTGAAGTTAAGGGTCAAATAGCAACAAGCTGTAAATGTATCTGTGTCAGTGCAGGTCTGGCACCCTCCATTGTTTTGTTTTTCTGTACCTTGTCTCACAGATAATGTATTTTTCTTTGTAAACTTGACACAAGAGTGAATTTTGAACAGACACACAGAGAAAGAAACGCACTTGTTGGCCAAGGGTTTCGGATGGGTGTAAGAAGAGGGGCCATCCAAGAGAGACACAGCGGGAGGAGGGAGGTTTCGCCCTCTGCAACACATCCGCTCAGCCATGTCTGTTCTCAACCCCCCCATACCCACCCACCCATCCCTCTCTTTCTTTTTTTCCAAATGCAAGTCACCGTGAAAAATGTGCTGGTCCAATATTTGCACAGAAGTGGTGCTGGGACAGGCAGATAACCTATCAGTATTTGAGTTTGGCTTCCCATGCTCCAAATAGCCATCCTCCGCCTGTTTAGCTTATTGATTGGCTTGGCAAGAAACTAGGTCCCCTCAGCAGTGACCAAGGTCATACAACACATGGACTCTGTGCCCACCCATCCAACCCCACCCCCCACCCCCCATCCACCCAACACCCACCACTGTCTCCTCTTCCTCCTCCTCCTCATCACCATCATTTCTCTCTCTCACTCATACGATGTTCACACATGCATGTATAATCGGACTTGTGTCAATACATGCACTCTAATAAACGTACACGGACAAAAGTGAAACATTTCAGTGTGATGCAGTCTTAAGTCTGGAGGCCATATCGATACGCATCATGGAAAAAAAAATTGGGGCACAAGGGTGGATTTGTGCATTGATTAACACTCCAAGGACCATATATTGACCATGGGAAAAAGCAGCATACTGGCTGTCATTTAGTCCTTATTAAGAACTTGAAACTAGCCTGCTTTGTTCTAAATGACCACGTCCTTTATAAGGCGCTAATTATAACTTTTTTCAAAATACCCTGGCTATGCAGCTCTATTTTGTTAATGCTCTCTTTTTTTATTCAAAACTCTATTATAAATTCCCATGACAAAAAATATGTACTAACCCCTTAGAGAGGCTATAAGTATTTTTTAAATTTGATTCATTTCTGAAGAATGTCAGTCCTCTTTGGTGTCAGAACAAAATGGAAAAAAATGTGAAAGTAAAAAACATTTATTACCCTTGTCAACTCCAATCCATATATGTTTGACACTGCAGTAATGTGGCTTGAAAATCTCTGGTTTGGTTATGTAGACAATGGCACTAATCAGGTTTAAGTAATGTCTTGTTTGCTGCTAATTAGCATGCTGAAAAGTAGGTAGCTAGCTAGTAGCGAAGATATGGTCTTGAACAGTTTCAAACTTACTGTTTTTTTTTCTTTAAAAATTTTTTTTCAGTACCCTATTTGCTATTAACTTGATTTTGAAAACAACAGCAATTTTCTATTTAATCTTGACCATGTACACTTAAAGAAAACTTTATAATTCCCCCTCTTATTTATGTGCACTGTACATTTGTTTGTGTGTGACTGTGCATGTGTGTGTATGTGTGTGTGTGTGTGCACTGACTCAGGGTATGGTCCACAGGCAGCGTCCTCCACTCCTCTGTGGGAATCAATTAGATTGAATTCTGAAGGTTTTCTCAGGGGCATCAGCCCTGCTTGTCAATACTGCTCTGTGTCACAAGTGCATTTTGTACACACACACACACTGCCCACAAACACACACTCACTCACACTTCCAGTCCACTGTCCCAAGCCAGACCTCTCCCCACCCCTCCTCTCCACAACAGACCCCTCCAAACATCTCCCACTTACCCATGCTTCAATTAAACCAGCCCCATTTTATAATTACTTGCCATATCTTCAGTAATTTCCATCCCTTTTCCCCAGTACAATTCTTTTTTCTTAAAGATGCTATGAGGAGTTTCTAAGTAACTACAAAAAAGTCTCCCTTTTAGATATGTGCCTCATCGAAATACACACTTTAAGATAAGTTTTATAGCATCAAAATAGGTTATCTATAAATGCCATTCCTTAGCCTTCCAGTCGGGTCGGACAGGGCTGGACTGGCCTGGATACTCAACTTCGGGGACAAGACAATTAAAACTAGAGCAAATTTATATTATTTTATTATTTGTATTACATGTCTTAGAGCACCAGGCTGTAGCGATATATAGCCGTCTACAACTACGATAATAAGTTTTCAAAAAATTGTCACGTCTTGTGGTGCATTCCAGTTGTAGTCCGAAGTAGGAATTTCTGAGTTCCAAGTGGTAAACTACAACTGGAACAACCCCCAAAGTCGGAATTTCCTTCTGGGAACTCCCCCGAGTTGACAATCGAAGATAGATGCCCCCAGTGTGAACAGTTATTTAGCTCCTGTAATAATCAATTTATTTGCACTTCTGACTGGGGTGTGTCGCTCTAGATCAGCTGTTTACATAGCATTGTTAGACTTATATTTAAAACAGTATAAGGTTGAGTTTAAACTGAAAATGCTCGTACTCCATCAGCTCCATCTATATGTTCCTCCATATTTTATCTTTAAATTCATTATCCTTGTCATTTTTATGGCTTTGGTTAAAAAAAAAGGGAATATGAGATAAACATACAATTGTGCAGGCTGCCTTATTGATAATTTTGACTGTGATGCAAATGCCAACAAGTGCTTTATAGGTCAGACGTGGGATTGTTGGAAAGAAAATTTAGAAAAATCCCCCTTAAGCACATTGCTATATGATGCAGAAGATTGCAGACAAAGTTATGTTGCCGGTGTATATGCGTAAACACTTCAATTGACAGGCTATGGTTTAAAAAATATGTTACATGACAATTATTAGCACAATTTCTTTGGTGTGCAAAGGCCTTTATTTGGGAACAAATCCACTATTTTCCTCATTTATAGTAATAAAATGTGCATTATGTTTGTCCTCAAGACATTTGCTTTTTTGACTGGATATCAAAGGGTAAAAAAAAAGAACTGGTTTTCCCATGATAATTTGTAAATTTCATTAAATCTCAGGAAATCTTTTTTTTTAATCATTAAATTTCATTGTAAAATTGAGTTTAAAAGATATACTAAAAAAATGAAACCTTTGTCCGGTTATGCTGTTTGGTCACACCGTACACAGTATTCCTGAAATATTAAGGGGAGTTTCTTGCTTGTGTAAAAACAGCACAATTTTCCTTTAAAAGTTTTTTTTTCAGACATTCTGCTTCACCATCAAAAGACCATCAAATCTGCAAGTCCTTGTACCTTTTACTCACTGGTTAAAGTTTAATGTAGGTCTCTTTCTGAGGTGTATTTTTATGTATTTGCTGTCAGCTAAAACTCAGACAGTGTCATCTGTGACTGGATCAGGACAAGCTGTGTGATTTATGATCACTGCTGTGATGTTCTGCCATGTTCCACTGTGACATGTATTCCTCATATTCCCAAAGTCCTTACCCTGACACCCACGGGCTCTGAGGGGGATCAACTGAGCCCCCCTTAACCCCACCCTCACCTCGTTTCTAATTTGAAAGGGCCCTTGGATACCTGCTGGCTGAGGTCTAAAAGTCACAGGCACAAACACACACACACATAATCACTTACTGTTGCTCTTAAATATGGCTCTGGGGAGTTTGAGTGTCATTCTCCGGGAGGAGTGAACGCCCCTGGGCCAAAGCTGTGTGTGTCTCAGTCCGATCTGGTTTCCTGCCACACGGAGGGAGGCCTTGGCGCCTGAGGCTTGCCTTGAGGCTATAGTCAGACCTTGAAGGACAAGAGATACACAGACAAGAGATGTTGTCTCCCTTGTAACTAGCCAACGACAGCCGATGAACAACATGCAGACAGATGAGACTTGTTTTCAGAACAATGATGAGGAAAAGTCTGTCTTAGATTCAGTTTGAGTCCTTTCTGTTTGACTATCTAATAGGCCTACCGTAACTGTTAGTTGGGACCCCAGGGTTGGTATTTCAATTGCCTTTGGTGGGTCATAAGTGTGAGAAAAAATAGTAAAAGTATGCACAATAGCCCGAGCCCCCAGTATCTAAACTCAATGGCTCAATCAAAGACTTCACTCACTGGACTTAATACACATTCACAGCGGGTCCACCAGGCAGATGAGTTAAGTTCGGCTTGGTATGACCCACATTTACTAGTTTTTCATACCCATACTTTACTTTATTGTCATTGTCAAAAATAACAGCAGTTATGAATAACAATGAGATCACGTTGTGAGCATCCAGAAACTGACACAGAGAGTAGAAGGAGTTGCGTCTGTGGACGCTGCCATCTGTCTGTAAGGAGAAAAGGTACCCAAACAACCATCCCACTTTTTAGCATCCCTCTGCAGGGGATCCAGACATACAGTACCAAACTGGCCCTAAAAGGTGAAGCTAAAAGCCCTACAATCTGCTGATTGGTCACAAATATCATCAATCTTAATGGAAGACCACCGAAAATGAAGTTCACAAGCCTTGTTCAAAAAAGGCACTGAATTTGAAGCGATTTTCCCACTGCTGTTGTTGAAAATAAAGTCCACACAAAACAATGTTCCACAGGACTGGGGTAATGGTAGTCCTCCATTGTTGCTCTTTTTTTATAATTGTGCTGTACTTTAGACCCCCTTCACTGTGTCCCACTGCTGTGACATCACACATTTATGTGGCTGAAGCAGCCTTCTCCTCCCAGCTCACAACACTGCTCTCAAGTGAAGGTACAATTGGCTGCAGAAACACAAACAAGATCAAGGATTACAACTCCAGACTGTACTGGACCACACCAGACCACTCAGTGAAAATGTGACTTAAGGCACTACCCATGAATTTTCCTGTCAGCAGACTTTCCTGTGGACTTACCCAGAGTTCATTGTCAAAACTGGTGACAAAAAGGATAAGATGGTCTAGATGTTGTCCATTGCATATTTGAAGAAATATTTGTGATTTTTAATCAGATATTTGCAAAGTATGTATGCCTAGGCTTTCCCTCACTTTTAGTACATTAAGTAAAATATGAAATTAATTAAGAAACATACATAAAGTAAACTTTTGTCATTATTTATTACCATTTATTTGGAAAATGTGTAGAGTCATGACAATGACCTTTACTCATTTTTATGGTCTTTTGATTATTTCTGTGATCTTGCCTTCATGGATTTCCACATCTGAGAACATTTAATCCTGTCCATCCTCCAGGTATCTGTCTTTTTCATAACCACCTTTCCGTGGTCTGACTCGATGCACCACCGTCTGCCAATGCTCACCAGTAGCTTTTTCAGCGGGCAGCATGGATCAGGACTGTTAGACAACTCCAGCTGCAAGACCTGGTTTCAGCAGTAATTATGCACTACTGCGCAAGCTAATTTAACGACCAACGTAAATGAATACTTACAATCACACCAGTAACTCCAGATAAGGTGTGAAATATCCTTTTATTGGTTGGAGGAAAGAACAAGTGCCATAAAGGAGTTTGTTTTTTTTCCCACCTCCATGATTCTTCTCACCTATGTTGACATTATTGCTGTAAAACCTCTTACCTATCAACTCCAGGTCTGGCTATGCTCCATGATTATGTTTTGTTGATGTAATAATATATATTTTTGCCATTCTGAAAATTAATGTTAGTGTGCATGGTTCATTGTAGTTTGATGTCTGATAATTTGCCATCTTGCTCAATCTGCTCCTTGCACTATTGAAGTCCAGTTCTTCAAGTACCCAGGTGTCTTTGCTGCAGAAAACCCCCGACTGCCACAGCTGACATGATTCCTAACTGATCGTGAGCATCAGATGTTGCATCTCACAGCACTGAGTTTCTCCCTCTCTGATGAAAGTGAAAGTAAATCCTTTTGCTCGCTAAAATAGAATAATGTTCCTATGTCTCCACCTTGTTAAAAAGATAAATAAGCTTTGCTAAATGAAAAAAAAATCTTAGAAAAACATGAAATCACTCCTGCACCTCGTCAAAATCCTCCTCAATAATAAAACTTACAAGGCTAAGTGAATTTTGGCAACCCTACAAGGAAGTACAAGGTTGGTGCTCATTGTGCTTATGGTCTTTACATTATTATTTGATGATTTGTTTTGAAAAATGAGCTGGTGGTTTCCGCGCCTGTTTCTATGAAATGGTGGTATATTGCTCGTAATGCTGGGTTAAGCCTGGCTCACACTACAGGATTTTAAAAATCTTTTAGATTCTGAAATTGGGTTGTATGTATCACAAATATAAAGAGAATCTTGACAGATTATCTTTTTTTAAATCTTAAGCACACACACACACAACAAGATTTGAAAATCATGACCAGCACACACTACAGGATTTCATCAAGATTACTAGACCAGAGCAACGTTCATCGTGATCCTACGTCATCTCGCCAAGGAGCGTATGTAAACAAAAACACAAAAGATGGAGACTAGTGCGGTACTGCTGGAAACAAATCATTATTCCTTCTCGCTCATCACTGTTCACTGGTAAAATGCGCTTGTTTAACTGATGTATACAAGCAATGTTATCGGGGCGGCTTCGACAAGTCTGTGAGACGATCGTGGGGGTTAAGATTGATCTGTCACCCGCTTACACTAGAAGATAATCTTGGCCAAACGTCGGGGCCGATTTTGGTCCTTGACCAGATTTCTTCCCCGATTGTCGGGAGGCCTAACCTGGGTTAAATTGGGCCGAGAATCCTGTAGTGTGAGCCTGGCATAATTTGAGCTAGTATCCTTGATTAGGGATAAGTCACACATTCCCGTTTCTCATAGCGGTTGTGCACGACTGTACATGATTGACGAGGCTGGTGTGATCGTTATGATACGAGAGGAAATGACTGTCTCAGACCCTGGACACACCCCGTAAATACACCATCAGTAGTGCTTCTACAGAGCCCCACTCGAGCTCAGTTCACGTCACGTAAGCCCCAACTGAGCCCCGTCGCTTGCGCCGTCTTGAACGGGACACAGTCAGGGCACAAACGGATACATCCTTGTCAGCCGTCCTCGCAGTGAGGCTCGTGATCGTGGCTTTCAGGATTGAGCCACAATCAGCCCGATTGAGCTCCGTACATGCCACGCTAATACCGTTCGCATTAGGCCTGCATTAGGCTTACATCCCGCTATACTGAGAACAGCGATTCTCCACGACAGTTTTAAACAGTTTGAAGCTGTCGGGACCCTTCCACATTCCCCACCGTTCATCCACACCTATACAACGGTGATCCAGACCAAGTAGCGCATGCACCACGACCAAAGCACATTTCATCAGGATTATGACAATCGTGCACAATCGTCATGAGAAACGGGAATGTGTGACTGGGGCTTTATTGTTTGTTAGCAACAGAAATTTGATTGCCCTGTTTTCTTTATTTTGTCAGTTCTCATGTTGGTTTATGGAGCTGATTTTTGGAACAGCAATTCAAGTTTAAAACTATCAGTTGAGTCTCACCATCTTTCGTATGGTATGCTACAAATATCTAGGGCTGTAATCAATCAAAGAAATTGTTGGTCGACTAAAATACAGCAATTTGTCGACCAAAATCGACCAATTGGGGGGGGACCCCCCCCCCCCCCGCTCCGTGTTTCTCTCCTGTGCGCGCCTCTTTCCCTCCTTTCTTTCTCTTAACCCAAGACTCTTTGCTTTCCTGTCTTTATCAATAATATGGGCAGTCACTGTCATATAGGACTCCATTCAAAGAGACGCACACATCTGTTATCAGATGTAACAGTGACAAAGTTCTGCATGATTTCATGAGATTTCGACATTCTTATTTAATTTTAGAAGATAATAAAGCTTATGTTTCCTTAAGATCTATGGAAATAACCAAAATCTAAGTTATAACAGAAAGCAGTGAACAAAAATGATTCTTGTCCTCCTTTGACTTCTGTAAAGATGTGCTTTTAAAAACTTATTTGTCCAGCTTGTCTCTAAGTCCAGTCATATGACCATCTAAAGTCCCAACAGCAGCATTTTTTTAAACCTGTTTAAGCTAATTAACAGTTTTTCAGGAATTTTTTGTTTTTTTTTACCAAGGAGACAATGGTGTGCTCTATGGCTATTCCAGCATGGAACCACTGGTCTGATACACATGCATGATTTTAAGCCATCTTGCAGCCCCCTCCACATGTGTCCCCTAAATCCTCCACACGCACACACTCATAGACAAAGACACACACACAACATGAGTGTTAGCCCCCGTCGCTAAACAGCTGTCTGAGATGTGGCAGTGTGGCGAACTCGTGCTCCATCACTGTCATCTCCCCATCACCTGCATTCCTTTATCCTCCTTCGCCTTCTCCTCTCCATCCCTCCATCCATCAGCATTTTCAGACACAGGGCTCTGACAAGGGCACATCCATCCCCTGGTCATACATCACCTTTATGGGGGGGATGGTGGAGGGGATACGGGAGTGGAGGGGGGCAGGGGTGTAGGGGACGCAGTACTGTCCCAAACTCCTTCACAAGTTGGGACAGAGCCAGGTTGCCGTTTTGTCCTTCTCCCATTTTCCTTTGTGTCTGAGGAGTGGGCTTCTTTGTTTGGTGACATACTGAAATGTTTGATTTTAACCTAACACACAATTAAAATGTTGTCCTCAGGGGTTTTCCTTTAATTTTAACATTTATCTAGCTGTTATGAAGTACTGTAATGATTTTATTTCCACTGGAGTGACCTCTGGTGTGACAGAGGATCAAAGAATAAAACTGTTAGCTGAATTAGTTTCTTAGATTAGATGTGCAGCAATGATTTAACCGTCTCCACTACCACAGTGAGCTACAAAGAGCTACAAAGTGCTTAAGAAAAGAGGGTCTGTTAAGAAGATTAAAAAAAACCAGGATAGGGTCATTGTAGAAATGAATATTTGGGCGTAACTTTTCACCTCTATGCTGAGCTAGCATGTTTGAAACCTACTTTGAACAAACAGGAGTTTAATGTGCCAATGTCTGAGAAGCTAGCTATAGCTTAAATAACAAGCAAGCTTATTTTTTCCAGTCTGTGCAAAATCTAAAATATGGGTTAAAACATGTCAGCTGCAGACATTTTTTTCAGTCTCCCAGTAGTAAAGGGAGTTTAACCTGTTTTAATGATGGTAATTTGTTTAATCTTCTTTTGTTACTGTCGGCTTCACCATGTTAGCTTGGGCTTATGCTACCTTTAAAATGATATTTACACCTATGTTGGCTAATGCTGTCTATCTTGTTTTTCCTGCTTGTACTAGATAGTATTGTTGCCATTTGCAATTAGCAACAAACACAAACAAACCTTTTTCACAATGGACTTAAACAAAAGCGTCTAAACAAAGTTCTGACATTCTTTGCCTGTTTCATACTAGAAGTGTTCTCTTTGTGTGAACATGCAGAGCGTCTCAGCTCCGGCAAGCGCTGCTATAGTTTTCAACAAGGTGGGTGCCTCTCTTGCAGCCTCAGTGCTTCTCCCTGTCTCAGCTCTATTTCTCCTCAGATATCACACCAGTAGTGAGGTTTTATTGCAAGTTTAGAAAGAATCACATGAAATCTCCCCTTAATGAATAACTTATTAGGGAAACCTGAAGAAAGAAAGCATTTTGATGAATGAGGAAAGTTTCTCCACAGGGGAGGAATACAGAGCTTTCACTTGAGCACAGCCAGGAAATGTAATTTGATGATTTGTATCTTTACTTAAAGCAAGGAGGTTATGATTTTTCTGGCATGTTTGTTGGCAAGATTATGCAAAACACTACGGGACAGATTTAGCGGAAATTTTCAGGAGATGTTGGTAATAATGGCCCAGCTCGAAAATGATGAGATTTTGGTGGTAATCTAGACAACTGGCATTCATGACAATCATTTTTGTTCAATAACCATGTAACTAACAGTGATATCAACATTATTCTGAGTGCTAGGTGTGGGTTTTCAGGGTCAGTGAACCATATTATGATGGTAACTTTATCATGGAACTATTGCTTATAGACATAACAGCAATATGTGAGCTACCTTGGTGGAGGTTTGCACTCTCTGAGTGCTTGCTAGTTTCTGTATTCAAATTATGTGGACATAGACAGACATGTGACATATTCTGGCTGAGAAGCATGCATGACTGTTGGAGAAAATAGGTGAGCCTCCTGTTCTGTTCTTGGGAGACACACCTGAGATTTGCCTGAGATGCTCCCAGTCTGAATGCTATGACTTGATAATGTGCTCACTGAAAAAAAAGTGGACTGTTACTTCTTCAAATAGTGTAATAATAATATTAATGATAATTGTTATTATTATTGCTATTATTAATCATTAGTATTTTATTACCAAACAATAATGATTGTGCAAATATTAAGAAGAATTATTAATGAGAATTATTATTAAAAAGCTCTTATTGTATCCTGCTTGAGGCTATGGGGTAAAATTGAAACGTCCCTATTGAAAGGTCTGAAAAATCTAGTCATCCTAACCAAGACATAAAACATGATACTAGTGAGATCCAAGATGTCTGATCAAATGACAACAGTTGATGCAACTTTGAATATTTTTTTCCTCATATTAAGTTTCTTGTGATGACTTTTCCTACAGATTACTTACAGTAATTGTAATTTGACTGAACTCAGCTTCATGTATCAAAAGTCTAATTTCAGCTAAGGGCCTGCCATTAAAATTTGTTTAAATTGAATAATCTTAGACACTTTTTTTGCATAAATCCCTTTTTTAATTTCCAAAATACGAGTATTTGCTCTGTTAGACCAAGAGACTGATAAAAACACAGAGAGGAAATCAAAATTAAACCCAACTTTCTCAGCCTCTCTTTGTTTTTCTCTTCTGCGAGGCTGTTTTCCCAGAGGACACCTCCTGCTGACCCTGCCTCACTCCTCCTTCAGTGATCTCCTCTATCTCGTCCTTTCTATCTCTGTCTCCCTCACCTGTTCCTTCACTCTTCACACCTGGACTCTATTCTTGGCTTTTTGTTTACTCTTCTGTTTTCCAAAGTCCCATCCTCCCTCTCTTCCTCTGCCCCCCACCTCCCTCTCTCTCTCTCTCCTGCTGCACCATCTATCACTCACTCCCTCCTTCTCACCTCTCCCTCTGCCTGCTACCTTCTCTGTCTGTCCTTGCTCCGTTTCTCCTCTGGCTCACCTCTCATTAAGCCCCTGTGCCCACTGCCACCGTGCCCAGTGTCCACCCACACGTCTCACACCTCTCTTTCTCGCTGTTTTTGTCTCTTATCCCTGTCCTTCTTTCTCTTGTCATATTCCTATCCTGCCCTTATGTACCCTTGTCACGCTCAGTCTTGATACCCTCATTACATGTTAGTACTTTGATGAGATTTGTCATATCTGCATTTGTTTGAGAAAAACAGATCAATTAATTCAACACATAAGAGTTTGTCTCTCTTTTCTTCATGTCAAATGTTTTGCCTGTTGCTCAGCACAGCATGTAGTTCATCAGGCGAGCACAAAGAGATGTAATAAGATTCTGAAAGATGTTTACAGTGAATCAATAGTGCTCGTTCCTCATCCATTAACAGTGCAAGTGAATTGCTCTGTGCCTGAGCAACAGCAGAAAGTCTAGCATCAGTTTTAAGTTCCTGATGATTAATTTCCCACTAACAGACGAGTAGCCTAGTTCACCCCAAAGGTCTTAAAGGCAGGGCAGGTAATCAGATTTAGGTACACTTTTTGCAATACTGGTTAAATTGGCTGTTATGTCCCAATGGCGATCAGTAAATGATGTGTTCCTTAAAGAGAACAAAAAATAGCTTCTCTCTGGAGCAGGAGTAAACCAGCAAAAACACCAACCAATCACAGTGATTTGGACTGAATTTATGGAACCAAAAACATCCCATACTGCTGTTCTGCCCACCTTCTTTGTGTACACTTTGCTGGCATGCGCTGACCCTGAATTAATGTACATAGCTGCGCTGAGAAGGATCCGAGTACATTGCAGAATGGCAGAGAAACTACCTATACCACGATTACTGGAAACCGTTCCTCTTGCTAAACAGAGCTAGAAAAGAAAGATGGAGGCAGAGAAGGCTGAAACAAAAAAAAAATCTGGACAAAGCCAGGGCAAAATCTAAAGTCAACATTGGGCTGTGAGAACTAACTAACTTGCCATGTTTGTTTGTTTTTTTTAAACTTTACTCTGATAATGCTATGGTGTTTTCTTACCTTGGAGTGGCACATGGCCTGGCTTAGTGAAAATGCTGAGGACCGGTTTTGACTTGGTAGTTATATGGTCACGAAGTAGTGGCGCTCGTGTTTTTCATGAATACACACCTGCCTTTAACACGACAACATCATCAATCAGTGTGAAACATATTTTAGCAGGTCTTTTATATGGTACAAAAGTCTTTGCATGCTGCATGTTACTTAATAATTATGTTTTTTATTTTGCTATTTTCCAAATTAATACTTACATACTTTTAATTTTGAGATTTATCCACATTTCATATCTATTTACCAAGAGAGCAATTCCTTATCTATACAATTATCCAGGCATCTTTCTTTTTTTACTGCCTGAGCAGTCACAAAAAATTGCTCACACCATTATTTGAATGGTTGCGTAAGTAAGTGGTTTGTGACAAGTTCTGACCCCACTGTGGTCAAAACCCTTGTAACCTCGAATGTGTCAACCATAATTTTTGTCAAGTTTAAGAGAAACCATCAGAGTATTCTTATATACCCAATTTACAAGCAAAGGAACAACACAAGGTACAGTAACCTTTACTTCTGACCTCTGACACTGAGCCATCCCAAAACATATTTTTACATTACTTAATGCAAATGTTATCAGTTACTTAGTTCTTACTGCCATTCGTATTAAACAACTGTAAAAACAATTATGAGGGACAATTCATACATGCTGCCTCATAATTGTTACGTACATGCATTGAAAAGCAGAATCAGCATCATGCAGTCTTCTTCCAGTTTATTTTTACTAAATCACAGCTAACAAACAAAAAAGACAACATCCTTACCAGTTCGAGTGTGTCAGTATATATACCACACATGTGCCAAATATTACGCATGCGTGGGAATATCAGCTAATGTTATGGAAACTGAAAAAGAACAGCAAGGGGCTGTGCAGCAAGGGGCAGGGCCAGTCCCCTGGGGTGCAGCTTGGATTCTAGATACTACTGCCAAGATCTTGTATGTTCAGATTTGCTATACATGTATAAAACTTGGAGAGTATGTCACCGACCTGCTCTTTTGTTGAGAGGGGTCCAGCTGCAGACCTCCACTCTCAGCCGGCTAAGGGCTCCTCCAATGTGAATCGGAAGCCACCTCCAACGTGAGATGGACGTGATGTAAATATAAAAATAACTGTATAGCCCCCTTCACACCACTGCATGGCAACGCGCCACCACCAGTCGTTTTAATGAGGGACGGTCAACAGATGGAGAGCGTAAGGATAGAGAAGCGGTTGCCGCCCACGTGAACACGCACAGATTTTTATATAGACATTATATACGTATATAATGTCTATGGACTTGCCTGGCAGCAGCCAATCACATCGGAGGACGGAGAGAACCTGGAAATAGCAGGCTTCACGGGTCAAAGCAAGCATTGGATGAGCTGTACCAAACAGCTCTACCTTTGTATAAAGATAATCAGGAGAAAAACTTGGCATGAGACAGCACTTCAGAGTGTTTGGGGAGGGAGTGTTGTGAAGGACTTTTGGGCGGGCTCTGCTGTGACGTTCACCGAATGACCTCTCCGTCAGTGCCGCCTTGAACTCTTGTACCGCGGTGGCAGCAGACGCTTTAAAAAACGCTTTGCATTGGGAGACTCATCCGGCAGGGAGGCTGTTTTTGGAGCAGCTGCTGCGCAGCAGTGTGAAGGGGACTTAAATAATAAAACCTTGAATTGATGCTGCCTTTATCACGTTTTACGGTTAAAACATCAGTGACTGTAGGTTGTGACAGGACTGTCAAGCAAACAAAGCAACTGTGTCTCTCTAGGTAATGAAAACGCTCAAGATCATTACATCAAACAGAGTGGCCCACACACTCATGTTGCTCTACTGATTACCTGCATATTAAACTTTGTGTTTTTTTAATGTAACACGACTGAGGAATCAGATTAACCAAGGTAATCAAAATGCGGAAAAACTGGGAGAGTCTGCCCAACGTTAGCTTTGGAGACAATGATCTCTATTTTATTTTGTAGTATTTTTCTTCCATATCATGCCGTCACTTCCTTCTGACGTTGGAGGTGTTGAGTCTCCAAGACAGTCGGCCGAGAGTAGGGGTCTGTAGTCGGACTGTCTTGCTTTTGTTAAGTATCTTGACATACCATTGTTATGATTTAGCACTTTACAACTTAAGATTGATTAAATGATTAATAATTCTATTTTCTGGTAAAATTCTGTCACCTTGTTTTATGTGATAAATGATACCCGCTTTTAGTGCAAACAATCTTTGCACAAAACATGTAGTTTTATGTTTTCAGAGGCTCATGTAAGCCTAAAGAAAAAAGTCACAACACCACGACTGCTCAAGGTAAATAAATTGTATATTTGCATTCTCTGTAGATATTTCCAAACATATCCATCTGTCCCTCTGTGCTGACTCCACTCCAAACAAGATTTCAAGATTTGTGGTTGTCTCCTGGAAGAGGAGAGATTATGCTTTATTATACCAAGCCTTTTTACCTACAAACAATACTATATCAGTAACCACCTCACTACCCCTCCCTCCCTTCCTCCCAAAGCTGTATGTGTTTAGATCACCCGGCAGCCTTACCTTGACCGTGCGGCTCCTCCATTGATTACTGCCTGTACTTCTTCGCTGAAAAACATAATGCATCACAAAGACCAAACTGTCCGTGAAGGGCTAAAATAATTGTTTATAATAGACCCTCCACTTGCAATGACAAGAGTGCTGTGATGTGTTTTAGGGTGTAGACAAGAGCTCCCGCTTTGTGCTCAGGTAATTTTCTTTCCAGCCATAAGTGGTCAAGGTCCGGCATTTTTAAACGCATGTGAGTGATGTGTTGTGGTACAACTGCATTGTTTCAGGAGATGTGCCAATGTCCATTTGGAGAGCAGCAACACTCGTCTCCCCACTTGAGGAACAATGGAATACACTTCAGAGATGCTGTGTATGAAGTATGTTTATGAGTGCGCTTGGACAATAGGGGACAATGTTACACAGCACAAGAAATGGGTTTGGCTCTGAGAGAAATGAGGTGGGCCAAGCAGGAATCCTTGACATTCACTGATAATTAAAACCCGTTGACATGTTGAGAAAAAGACTGATTCACTGGCAGTGTTTACAGGAGCAGATGATTGCAAAAAGAGCTGAAAACACTTTGAGTGCAGGAGGAAGTGAGCTGGAGTCGTTTGTTGAGGTACAGTGAGAGGGAACACACTCTGTCAGTGTTTTGTTTGACATAAAAGCTCGCTAACAGCTACTGTAAAGCAGGAGCTCTGCCAAGGCTCACAGGTGTCATCAGGGATCTGGCCACATGCCACAGATCGAGGACCCAAAGGCCTGGGGGCTTGCCTGCGGGTGCCACCCTACTGCGAGATGTCCTAAAACTTTGAGGGGAGCATAATGGATCACACGAGGACACAGATATGTAGGAGATAGTATTTAAATGGTTCTCCTACTGATTTTTAAAATCAGCTTCCCCTACATCTAACACACAAGCACATGTGATTTAAGAAAGAGAGGTGAGTTTAAGAGATCATTGTCTCTGAAAATGTGTGTATTTGTTTTACAAATGGAAACACAAGGGCAGCATTTTGAGATGTATTCACTTTGAGCTTCCAAAACATCGGTGTGAACGGACAAAATGCCCATGTGATAAAAAAAAATCTCAAAACTAAACGCCCCCTGGGTATACAGCTTGAGTCTTGGATAAGCAAGCTCATAACCTAATCTTTGTATACAATGTAAAAGTGCTACCTAAGCTTCCATTGAAAAATTCCTTCTGCTTGTGGAGGACTGGATGCATTAATGTCCCACTGCTAGGTAACACACTTCAAACCACAATGCACCAGCAAAAACCACATTGTGTAGTGTCAAAAACAGAAAAAAAAACAATGTTGTCACAGTCTTTCATTTGTCTCCAGTGTCTTGACGGTGTCCTGTAAGGTGTCCATCCTTCTCTCCATCATGTAAGGTTGAGCTCATGAATCCCCCCACGTGTTACCATTAAGCTAGGTTTGTTTGTTTTTTAGTGAATTAGACATTTTAAAAGGAACACTCTGTTTATTGTTCCTTAAAGCAAGTTAAAAGTAACTCAAAAAGTTATTTTCTACCCAAAATTTGAAGGGTGATATAATTATATGTTAATGATCCCATTTTCCCATTTCATCAAAGTTGTTTCTATTTATTCTGAGAGGAGGGTAGAAAAATACATGAAGAGAAAATGCCTTTGGTCAGGTCAGGGTGTCTTCTAATGACCTAATTTGCGAACAACAAAACTCTGAAACCAGGGGGGCAAACTCACAACACAGCAAGATTGTTCCTTCATCCCTGTGTGGCACTGTAGAGAGGGGAAGGAGGGCTGAAAGGAGGGAGAGGGAACAAGGAGGCCAGAAGAGGAAAAGGACACAGACACTAGAAAGGACAGAAGTGGGGAGTATGAGGGAAAAGACAGCCGAGATATTAAGGTGATAAAGGAGGGATGGAGACGGCAAGGTAAGAGAGCCTAAAGGAGCAGTGCAATTAAAATGACACAAACACAGCATCCCTGTGACTGCTCAACCTTGCCAACAAAAATAGGTTACCTCTGATTCTCGTGGTGCCCAGGGGAGGAGCAAACTGGCAAGAGTTGTGCCCTGGTGTCATCCTGTAAACATTTAAGCATAAAACAGGCCCAACACATTATAGACCAAGTTCTACAGCACCTGCACACAGGATTATGTGTGAAAAAGTGTCTGTTTTACATGAATACACTGGCAACATTTAGGCTAAACGGTCATGTGATCACAAGTCTTGGAAATAAAAGACAAAAAAAAAAAAATTACAGTTATAAAGTTGGTTGTCTGACTGTTGTGGATTAACAATAGACAAAAGTTTCACACTGAACAATCAAAATGTGACTAAAACCATACAGACTGCTTTACAAAAAGGTTAAACCTAAATTAAAATCTGGACCCATAGTTGCCAAAGCAGGCTGGATAAAATGTAATTCTGCTCAAATTAAAAAGAGAAACCGTTTCAGTTGCAAAGGTTAATTTCTTTTCTTGACAGTGAGCATAAGTGCATCCAGCCGTCCCTCCATCCCTCTCTCCTTCCATCCATCTGAGCGTCACTAAAGCCCATCTTAATCTCCCTCCTCCACAATCACGGAACAAAGAGCAGAGTGCTGGCAGATCCTTGTTTTTCTAACTAATGTCGATTACATATTTGATAAACATGCATTTGCATTAGCATTAGACGAGGTCAGGATTAG
This sequence comes from Scarus forsteni, assembly GCA_036419115.1. Classification (NCBI taxonomy): domain Eukaryota; kingdom Metazoa; phylum Chordata; class Actinopteri; order Labriformes; family Labridae; genus Scarus; species Scarus forsteni. The sequence continues at coordinate 2,726,127 of JAZDUH010000182.1, forward strand.
CAGCGTTCATCCTCAAACTGTTCTGTCTCTATGCTTCGCCTGTTTGTTGATCTTTTTTTCTGGTTGTGCCTTTTCCCCCCTCCTGTTGTTTGTGGCCATCTCAAATCCTAAAGGACATGACTCCACACGAGCGACGGCACAAATATTTGAAAGGGTGATTAAAAATCGTTTGGGAAATCAGATTATTGACTGTTTCTTTTTTTTTCCCATTTTAATCAATCTCTAAACACAAACATTCTATTCTAAGAAGTCAGAAAGGGTCAGAAATATTTAACAGTTCATCTGTTAATTTAGATTTCTCCTCAGTGGGGATGGGGAACTTTGATCAACAATAGGGCCACAGAAATTGTATTCACGTGTTTTAGGGGAACATCCATACATATGTAAATATCCTTGTTTAAACCTTTGTAACATTTTGTAACTTAATGAAAATGTAACTAGTCTGATTTGATAAAAACAACATATGCAATCATAATTCCATAAAAGTCTGGACATCGTGTTAAATATCAATCAGACAGGGTGCAATGAATTAAAGATCCTTTATGAATCCCATTTTTTCCCCCATCCTAACTTTTTGGAACATATTGAAAATTTTCATACATAAAAATGGCAAACAATAAAGTCTATCAGTTTAAACACAAAATATCTTTTTATTCACGTGTCAGGTTGAAAAGATTGGCAAAGACATTTTGACCAATAATCTAAAAAACACAAAGGCTACATGGACTCCACTTTGTTGGAGCTGATCGAGAGAGCAAGGATAGCGAGGAGGTGCGTCTTAGTCCTCTCCATGACATTTTAGAGGCATGTTTTGAAATCCCGTGATAGACGCACCTCAGCTGTTCGGTAGCATTTTGAATAAAAAGCACATCGCATGTAACACCCCAATCCACGGTCACCAACCTTTTGTTTAGTAGGTCAGATGTAGTTGATCCCCTGATTTCACTCATTTCCCTTGATATGTGACATTTATGCAGCAACAAGCCATTCTTTCAACAAGTACAGAGCATTAAAAATATTGTAAGTATGTCATAAATACCCGTCTTCAGTCTTTTTATTATTAAAAGAATTAGCTTTTAGAAAACTCAAGCCAACAAAAACTTTCAAGTGCCTCTGTAAACCGCACACAAAGACGCTGATCTGCTTAGCGGGTTTAAAACTCGCTCTCTCCCTATTTCTTTTCTTTCCATCTTAGGTCTTTTCCTAAACCCTTCTCATACCCCCCTTACACACACCACACACTTAGCAATGCCTCAATACTGCGGCTCAGATCGCTAGCCCTGAATGAGGATCTTAAAGACCTCATCCAAACCACCTATTAAACAGCTTAGAGGCATATAATTGTCAACCAGACGCTTCTCTTCAAAATGGGTTTTTAAAAGCCACATTGTTCCCCTCTGCCACCGAAGGTTGAGTAATCCTCAGGCTTAAGCGGCCGAGAAATGGTCCGTCTCATTCTGTTTTTCTCCTGCTAATAAGATCCTTCCCTTTATGAATACTCCTGCTTCAGTTGTTTGACAGTAATGCAGATCAGGCTTTTGTCCTTCTTTGTAACTTCTCTGCCGGACTTACAAGTATTTGTTGCACATTTCTCCACTCTGTTCTGCTTGATGATTTTTCCTCCTGATGTACTTTCTTTATTTGTTTGGGAAAAATAGTTATCCTGAGGAGGGAGGGCAGTAATAATTGGTAATTAGAGAGCATTTAGTTACAAAAATGAAGAGAGCTAACGGATGCTGTGGCGATAAATTAAAGGAGCGACCTTATTCTCCAGAGTAGAGCCCAATTATATTTGTGGAAAACAACGTTGGACAAGAATCAATCAAGGAGTCCTGTGGCCCCTGCTAATCAGATTTTATTAGCATCCTTACTGCTCGCTCATGGGTCACAAACGCAAAGAAGAAATTAACCGGCGACTTCCTACAATGGTCCAATGGTTTTAATTGGAGAGATGACAAAACAACTGCTCTGGAAGTCTTGACATCTGGAAGATAATTCAAGGGCCGGAGCATAAATGGAGTGCGGAGGAAAAAAAAAAAAGGCACTCGCTCCTTAATTAAAATTTTTTGGTCTCCTTCCTCCCTGACCAAACAATTACCGTATTAGAGACCTATTAACCCTATCAATGCAGGCAGAAAGACCCAGAAGATTCAGCCATTAATAAAGCCAGACCGTGAGACAGAGCACAAACGAAGACATTTGGCTAATTAAACTATATGCAGATGACACAGTGATCTCCCTGTTTCAGTGTCTTGGTAAGTGAGCTCATTAGACATCATTAAAAAAGCTACAAAACTGAGTTGTTTGAGGACATCTGATGCATTAAGTCATGTGTTTTGTTTAAGGGTCCCAAACTTTGGCATGCCATGAACCCCAACAGCTTAAGCAACTGCTGTGGTCCAGTTTTGCCAAAATTCTCAAGGTCTTTGCATTACAACAAAAATAAATAAAACAAACACAGCTAGTAGAAAATGTTTCTTGTTTTTGTTATAATGACATGTCACATGACACACTCGATGGCCCGTTCAATTTATGTATTTCACTTGTCCATCCATGGGCAGAACATTTCAAAAGCATATAAGGTGATTGGATGACTGTTCCATCAGTCACATTCATTATAGGCCAGTAAGATGATGCAGTAGATGGGCGTTATTGTTCACCTACTGCAATGTAATGCCACAGTCACACATTCCCATTTCTCATAGCGATTGTGCACAGCTGTACACGATTGGCAAGGCTGGTGTGATCGCTATGATACGGGATGAAATGACTGTCTCAACCCTGGACACACCCAGTGAATACACCGTCAGTAGCGCTTCTACAGCGCTTCGGTGGCATTCGTTCCGCTCAAGTTAGGTTAAAACAATGATATGACGAGTATTCCATGAATTTCCATCCCGCTGACATGACGTCAGCTCTGCTGGAGCTCAGTTTGCTTCACGTAAGCCCCGACTGAGCCCTGTCGCTTGCACCGTCTTGAACGGTACACAGTCAGGGCACAAACGGATATGTCCTTGTCAGCCGTCCTCAGAAAGCTTTCAGGATTGAGCCACGATCAGCCCGATTGAGCTCCGTACATGCCATGCACATACCGTCCGCCTTAGGACTGCATTAGGCTTCCACCCTGCTGGACTGAGAGCGGCGATTCTCCACGACAGTTTTGAACAGTTCAAAACTGTCAGGACCCTTCCACGTTCCCCGCCATTCATCCACGACTATACAACGGTGATCCAGACCAAATAGCGCTTGCACCACGACCAAAGCATGCTTCATCAGGATTATGACAATCGCCATGAAAAACGGGAATGTGTGGCTGGGGCTTAAGCAACTTTGTAGGACAAGCTGCAGTCCAAACTTGTTAGAAGTGCAATATAAATATTTCTTCCTATCATGAAATGCTTTCAGTGTCTTTTGTTATTCATTAATAAAGCAATACAGTCAAGATCTTACAAAGCTATCTCTAAAGCTGTTAGCATCTATGCTAATCTCTGTACGAGCAGTCACTTCCTGCTGTCATCATGCACATAGCTTCCAACTCTTCCTGCTTCAGAGGTCTCTGATTGAGCTGTTCTGCATCAGGTTGAGCGCAGTCATTGTAGATTTGAACTTTGCAAAGATCTGTCTGATTAAGAATCAGGCAGATCCAACTGAACAGCAAGATTACATTTTTCATTTATGCAATTCTACATCTGTATTGGATGATTTGTCTCAGAAAAATCGACTTTAATTTTAACAGTGTTTATCTAAATGTTGCATATAATTAAAAAAAATCTTTCTGCCGTTTTTAACCTGAAGTTTGTTAGTGTCTCGTCTACAAATCCCCAGGTCTCTCTGTTGCTTCACCTTTCAGAAAGTTTTAATTAAACAGTCTATTTCAAAATATTTCCCTCATGATGTCATTAGGGGATGCGCCACCTCCCCTGAGGGTGGGGAGATACTTTCTGAACCAGGTGTTTGTTTGGCCCACAGCAATCTTCAGTGGATGTAACTGCAGCTATAGTAAGCATTAGAGCACAGTGCTAGAAAACTTTCCCTTCTTGAGAGGGACATCGATGATCAAAACTGCTGCTCCTGCTTTCTATATCAAAAGGAACAATTTCTTTTACTGTATACAGAAAGAAAAACAACTGCACATATAGGAATGTTTATTTGTTCAAACTACTTTCATCCAGGGCATGGCTTATATACTCATCAGGTCCTTTATAATATAATAAAATAGTCGGATTATCATCTTTATCCCATTCTCCCTTATTCTTGCTCTTAGTTGATGTGATACCTCAAGCACCTGAGGGTCACTCCTACCTGATCAGGACTACCAGTTTAAAAAGCTCTGGTTTAATTCATGCCATTTCTTTTGCAAGAGCAAACTTGACTTGTCTGCGTATTATTCTTCATGTCTTCCTGATATCAAAGCAGTATATTTGTCCCCCGACAACTCAACAATGATCTACGTTGATTTTTTTTTTCTCACATTTCCATAAAGACAAGTGCACCTCAACCACTGTTATTTCTGTCACTGAGAACTTAAACCATATAAAACCATTTGAGAGACAAGAATTGTTCAATTAGCTTTCATTGAAGCCAAGTGATTGGTGGAAACGAAATCTCAGCTCTCCTGCTGGATCTCTGAGGTCAAGGATTCGTAGAGAATGATTGATGTGATTGGTTGCTGGTCCCTCCGAGAGTTGTCCAATTGCTGGTCCATGTAAACCCCTTCTGACCCCTACAGCCTCTTCATACTTCCAACTCCATGGCTCCATTTAGAAAACAGAAGCTGCTAAAGGACTACTGAGTTGTACTTCAGCGGTCCTCCAGTCCAATCACTCATTTACCTGAAGTGATTTTATCACTCTCCAGAGATAATCATGGAGAGTCGGACACAAAGTGCTGGGTTATTGAACCGACAATGTACAATTAACAAACTTACAAACCTCGCCTGTGTTCAGCCTTTAGCCTAATAAGGTATTACGTTTGGGGTGAGTTTAGGGCATAAAAAGTGCTTTATTTAGATGCTCTGATGTAAATAAATACAGCCGAGTTAAACCTAGACATTAGTCCCTAAGTAATGGGTGCTGGATATCCCCTCCAGATGGATTTCTCTCTGTCAAGTAGCTCTAAAAGGTTTTGGGATTTGTGGAGTGGGCATGACCACTGGTTTTTGCATTTTGGGTCCTGCACTCGCAGTGGTTGGTCTGAGGGGAGATTTTAAGAGGGGAATTATCTGGAATGGAGAGGGTGGAGTGAAGGCGATTTGTGTGTATCTTTGTGTGAGAGTGTGTACGAGAAAGAGAGAGATGCTTCAGTGGTCCCTTTGGTCAGCATTCAAAAAACCCACAGAGGGGGCCCGAATGCATGGAGCGTTTTTGAGAAGGCTGCCTGCACCAGCTTTGCTCAGATCTCCCCCTAATCCTTCCCACTTGAACCTTAGTCCACTGCAATCTGTATGCCAACAGATTAACACAATGCGCAAAGATAATTCAGCCGTCCCTCGACTGACAGTGATCTCACAAATCTCTTGAACAGCCAAGGGACGATACCTACCCAAAACCCAGATTAAGTCCACGGATCTGAAGCCTTAGACCCTCTTAGGGCATATATTAGCATTACTGCGGGACGCTTTATTTATATATTTATCTGATTTTAAAAACAGATAATGCTGCCCGGTCAGCTTGAGTATCAGAAAATCTGCCTTCAGTTGGAGGATGGAGGGATGAGACCATATCCCAGATTGACGAAGCAGGAGCAGGAGGTGGAGGGGAGAGGGAGAGAGAGCCCTGTAATCCATATTATATAGAGAGTGAGGGAATTATTTAAGAAGCTCTTTGTTGTGCTCTTTTTGGATGTGTCATTAGGGAATGAATGAGGGCAGTCGGTTCAATTCTGTCACAGATTATGAGATTTCAATTAAGAGACTGAAGACTGTAGACTCAAGAAATTATGGTTTGCATTTTAAAAGAGGTTTAAAATAGTGATTTAGATGGACAGGATGGATTAAGCATAAAAAGAGAGGAAGATGAAAGTGATGCTTTAGCATCTTGATTAGCACCACAATGTGAATCCATTCCCATGGTAGGGTCAGGCATTATGCTGCTTAAGGAAACAATACATATAAAATTAGAAGTTGCCTATAGCAAGTGCATTATATTCAAAACACACAAAGTTATTACACTTCTGCTATGCTGAGTCAGACCACACAATTTCATTACAATTTTTACTCCTATCTCAACAGCCATGGGGTTTTGTAAAGAGGCCCATTTTTAAAAGCATTTAAAAAATGACTCTTAAATCATAGATATGGGCTAAAAAGTCAAAATTGTAAAAACCCTTGTCATAAATATGTGCCACAGAAGCACATGCACATTCTAAATCTCATAATTGTGATCAAATATCTCATAATTTGAACTTTTTATCCCTGAAGCATATCTCTTTTAAAGACTTTTCAGCTCATAATTTTGACTCAAGATCAGTACTTTAACTTTCAACCTAGTGATTTCTATTTTATCTCTTAACTATGAATTAAGGATCTTAAGGGTTTCTTCCATTGATTTTTTCAAGTAGTGGAGATGCTCCACGAGACAGATCTCCATAGTTTTGAGACCCACTGTTGAATCAGCTGTTTTATGTTGTAGTGTATTTTCCACCTACAGCTTGGTTGGTTTGTGTTAAATGATTTAAAAACAATGCCAAAAATTTCCCTAATCCTTTTGATGGTTCATGTTCACATGACAGTTTTTGAAGCAGGCTGAGTTACACATAAGGTCTTTGCTGCCGTCATGTCATTATGTCACAGTCAAGATTGCTGTGACTAAGAGTTGTGTTGTGCATTATGGGGAAGAATGCTAGTAGACTTAGCTAGCCACAAAACTACTAATCAATAGCAGCAGCAAAACGTCCTGTGTGAGATTATACAGGTAGACATACTTATAACTATGTGACCCTGATATCACTACTGTTGCTTATACTTATAGAAAGTTGTGTGATGAGATAAGTTGTTACCCTGTTTGTATCTGATGCTGGTTGCTCAATTGTATCCTCACTACAAAAAAACCCAAAAAACTCCAGGGGTCGACTGGAAGTGAGCCGAGACCACTGTTTTTAGGTGAGCTCAGGGTGGTTGTTTGTGCAGGAATGGGGATCAATTGCTGTGTTCATACACTATATTGCCAAAAGTATTTGTTTACCTACCTTGACTGGCATATGAACTTAAGTGACATCCCATTCCTAATTCATAGGGTTCAATATGACGTCGGTCCACCCTTTGTAGCTATAACAGCTTCACCTCTTCTGGGAAGGCTGCCCACAAGGTTTAGGAGTGTTCATGGGAATGTTTGACCATTCTTCCAGAAGCACATTTGTGAGGTCACACACTGATGGTGGACGAGAAGGCCTGGCACTCAGTCTCCGCTGTAATTCATCCCAAAGGTGTTCTGTTGGGTTGAGGTCAGGACTCTGTGTCAAGTTCATCCACACCAGACTCTGTCATCCATGTCTTTATGGACCTGCTTTGTGCACCGGTCCACAGTCATGTTGGAAGAGGAAGAGGCCAGCTCCAAACTTTTCCCACAAAGTTGGGAGCATGGAATTGTCCAAAATGTCTTGGTGTGCTGAAGCATTCAGAGTTCCTTTCACTGGAACTAAGGGGTCAAGCCCAGCTCCTGAAAAACACCCCCACACCATAATCCCCCCCCTACCAAACTTTATGCACAATGCAGTCCCACAAGTATCGTTCTCCTGGCAACTGCCAAACCCAGACTGGTCCACCAGATTGTCAGATGGAGAAGTGTGAATTGTTGAATTGTCTCCAGAGAACGCGTCTCCACTGCTCTAGAGTCCAGTGGCGGTGTGCTTTACACGACTGCATCGACTCTTTGCATTGCACTTGGTGATAAAAGGCTTGGATGCAGCTGCTCGGCCATGGAAACCCATCCATGAAGCTCTCTGTACTGTTGTTGAGCTAATCTAAAAGCCACATGAAGTTTGGAGGTCTGTAGCAATTCTCTCTGCAGAAAGTTGGCAACCAGTATCTGCTAACCCCGCTCCATCAGTTTACGTGGCCTATCACTTTGTGGCTGAGTTGCTGTCGTTCCCAAACACTTCCACGTTCTTATAATACAGCTGACAGTTGACTGTGGAATATTTAGGAGGGAGGAAATTTCATGACTGGATTTGTTACACAGGTGGCATCCTATCACAGTTCCACGCTGGAATTCATGGAGCTCCTGAGAGCGACCCATTCTTTCACAAATGTTTGTAAAAGCTGTCTGCATGCCTAGGTGCTCGATTTTATACACCGGTGGCCATTAAAGTGATGGCAACACCTGATACTGATTATTTGGATGGGTGACCAAATACTTTTGGCAATACAGTGTACGTTTGCGAACAAACACTGTACAGCACAGAACACACCAACCTACACGACTCTCCCATACGATCAAGGTGTGAAAAGAACCACAGTGTTCGACAAAAGAGATCCCCTCTAGGACGCCTGACAATGGCCAGACAAAAAGTCAAGCATGTTTGATTTTCTCTGCCTCTTATGATTTGTCATAACATCGGAGACATTAACCAATGTGTCACACGCAACAATCCCAGATGTAAATAAACAGGATGTTGGATGGAGATGGAACTTTGTGAAGCACTAAAAAAACATCTCTGCCTTCGTGATGTTGTAAAAGGACCACCGAAGACTGAGAAACGAAGTTGGAGAGGAATGGCAGAGGCACTGTATCAGTTTTGTTAGTTACAGCTTCTATTTAGCATTAAGCTAACATGTCAGTTATCATAAAATTTGAGAGACAAACATTTATTGTTTCAGTTCTGTGAGAAGGAATGTGTCAGGTATGACTGTGAAGCCACAGCAAACAACAAAGTTCAGCAATTCAAATTTCAAGCCTCATCCACTTATTGAGAGGGGCGTGGTAATACATCTTATAAGGATTTACACCAAGGTTGTTTTCATACGTATTTGGGTAGGTGTGAAAGCTCACACAAACTGTGGTGCGGACCAAAGAGCCAAACCTGATAACAGAGGTTCTTAGAGTTCAGTTTGAGGTGGATGTGAAAACCATCTGAACCAAAAAAAGACCAAACAAGGTAAGCATCATAACATTAAGCAAGGTAACAGAGCATTCACTGACAATATCTAGCAGAGTACTGGTAACATTAGCATTGCTTGCACTGCCAGGTTCTAGTACTTTTTAAAGGTCAACGTCTACAATCTGTGTGGAATATGGTTACACATTATTCTGATTGATATGCCAGTTTCATCTGAGCAGCCTAAATGATGTAGCATATGTTGTTCTCCATGTTCACTTGTTACTCACTGTGGTAGTAGAGGAGGAGAGGAGGAGAGGATTTTGCTGTAAAAGCCAAAACAAGTTCAGTGGCTTCTGCAGCATGTCAGACCACTATACTCTGCTGTTGGTTGGGTTATTGCATACAGTTTAAGGGAGAGGCGGGACTACATGATCATTGCTTCTTAAATTATGTGTATTTGCTGTTAACACAGAAATGTGAGTGCAGTGTTTGAAAATGTATTCAATCTGAGACCTGTTTTCAAAAACACGCACTTTTGGGCTCCCAAAACGCCAGATTCATGGAAATGAAAATACCATAAAACCTTTACAGATACTCCTAAACTTGTCCCCAAATTAAGCTAGTGAGCATGTTTGTCAGGGAACATCCCGAGTACCCAACTAGCCGAACACGCAAACTCTCAACAAATGCACTCTGTCCAACTGGGGAGTTGATCCGGCAACCTTCTTGCTGTGAGGAAACAGTTTGATGTGCTATTAGAATTTTTTGTAAGCCCATAAAGACTCTCAGACTTAAGATTATTAAGTTTGGGAAAGGCTAAGAAATGCTTAACAATTCTAGTGGCCTGCTCTGAGGCACAAACACACACCATGGCGTATCAGCTCATTTGAACAGCCTTGATTTGCATCTCCACTCCCTCAGCTTGTAACTTTTTCCTTTTTTTGGGCGAGGATAGGGGGGAGAAAGGGTGGATGGGGACGAAGTTGCCAAACTCCTTCCCCATTGTGTTTTCCCAGTGCGGTGCTGGGATAGTTTGGAGAGCTCGCTGTGTTCCCGCGGCGACAGACTGCGGCCCCTCTCTGCCGCGCTCAAGGGCCCTTGAGGCGGCCATTATCTGGACGCCCGCCTCGCTGAGGCATATGGGTAATTACTGAGCTAATAGAGTGATGGAGGGAGAGGCAGAGGCAGGAGCCTAGGCCAATTAGATGATGCATTAGTGCTCTGTCTTTTGTAAGCACCTAATGTGTGGGGAAAGGATGGGGTAGATAGAGAAAACGTGTCATTTCTGAAGGGTCAGGATCCTTGAGCAAACGCAAACAGTCTCTCTCACACACACACACTTATTGGACTCACTTGTGCACAGTTGCCTTACACGTCCACAAATGTGTGCGTGTGAAAACAGACATAGACACTGACACCACATTTGCACAATTGCACTTCTAGAGAATCACACATGTGGACACACACATATACACACACTGATTACTGAGCTTTGTTTTGCTCTTTTCTCTAAGTGTCTGAAGAGTGTGAAGTCGTAATTATTACACACTTTGGCTCTACCTTATGCCTCACACACACACATGCACAAACACATAAATATACACAAACCAAATGCAGATGAGTCCAAATAAACGAGGAGACCCTGCCCAGTCTATTGAGGTCTGCTATGAGAATCCACTCCATCAATTACATTAAAGAGGCTGCCTAATGACGGCCACAGCTGTAATCACGCTCAGCTGAAGCATTTTACACCCCGCTTCTTTGTTTTCACCTATTATCATCCAGCCCACAAAGGAGAGAAATGCTATCTCAAGCATCGGCACAGTGTTTAGAGTTAAGAATGTGCCTTTTTTTGTCATCATCCAGTTTTGTCACATTGTGAGTCAGTGTTTTGGCAGTTGCAGCTGGAGTCATTGAAGTTGGCAAGCAACAGGAGTGACAGGAAGTTGACAATTAGTTGTAAAGTTTTCTGTCATTGTTGCCCAGATTGCAGTGTGGAAGGCTAACTTTTAGGACCAAACTTCTAAAAGAAATTTAGATGTGCAGAATAACAACAGTTTTGGCATACTGGTTTTTAGTACACAATCAATATGAATACATGCAGACAGAGAATGTTTAGTTGCAGTATAGTCCAGATAAAACTGGACTGTTGATGTATGTCAACATGCTAGTCCAAGTAAATGCATACTAAAGAGCCCATTTTATGTATTCTCAAGTCTTATGTGCATTTTTTTATGATCATTTGGGGCATTTTTTGCCTTTGTTGATGCTAGGGGGTTATATATATTTGTATGCATGCAGAAATGTTACGTGTATCGTTTGATGTATATATATATATAGGTATGCTAGTGGGTATAGATTTCTGTTATATGTATGTGGGTATGTGTATGAATGAATATGTGTGCATGTAGGATTTGTTTGTGTATGATTAGGTGTATGTATATATGTGTATATTTATTTATGTATAACATATATATATATATTTTGGATTGGGTTTACTTTACATAGGTTGTGTATGGGGATGCATCAATAATGGGTTTGTATATTCACGTTAGGTTTTAGTGTACATATATGAGATAATGGGACAATTTAAAACGCTGCCTCCCTTCCGCTGAGGGGGTACCTTGTTGTTTGTTGACAACTGTTGATGAGTTCCAGCTGAGTCTGGTCACGTGTATACTTACTTCTATTTAAATGGCTTCCCACTGTCCACTGTGTAAAGTCTGAGGAAGAGCGATCACGCTCAAAACTTATCTATCTGAAAATAAAAATTTCAAGGGAGCTACGTTTTTGGTGTGCGGATCTCTTCATACATTTTTCAGCCTTTGTTGATGCAGCATGGAGAGTGACTAGAGTAGGAATGAAAGTGAGAGAGTAGGGAAGACATGCAGGAAATGGGCCGCAAGTCAAACTTGAACCTGAGCAGCTTGCACGAGGCAAGAGCCTCAATATGTCCATGCCCTCTCAGCTACAGGCACTCGTAGTTTTGTGTGCCTTTTAGTGTGGTATACATGTCTCATCTGCATGATAGAGTACTATTTTAAACAAAATATAAAGTCAGAGGCATCCAGTTGTGTTCACACCAAATGTGATTTTCGGTTTGCAATGTCTGACAGAAATACCTTGAAAGTGATACGGGAGACACGAAATTTATGTTATTTGTGTAATTCATGGTGAAATTGTCATGCAGACAACGTACATTTTTGTGTAAGGGACACAAATTTCACCTCAACTGCCCTAGTTGAAAATATCTGACATCAGAGACCAGAGCAAGACAATACATACCAGCCAATCAGCATCGATAGTGAACACTGATTAGGATGACATCACAGACAGAGGAGGAAGTAAACAATTCTGTGCTCCTGCACATGGTTATTTTTGTGTTATGTTGTTTGGTGTTATTTTAGACAGTCTCTGGAGAGTTTTGAATGTGCGGTAAGTTCAGCTCACACATGTTAAACACTGTTCATGTTCATGGGCTGTAGACAAGATGTAGACTGCCAGCACAATGGCAGGCTGGCTACTTTCTGGCTTCCTCGCTGTGATTTAATGTGCATTTTACCATAGAAATTTTGCAGAACCTCATAGGAGAACTACCGGGGAACCCACGAGAGACCGAGGATGAGAGGGTCTTGGGCCATAGTGGAAAAAAGGACGAGTAAAACCAGACAGATACGCCAAAAGAGAGGCCATCGCTCAGACTTTGTGGTGAAACTCTCAATGTGAGGCTCTGAGGGATATGGATCATCTAATGGATGTGTTACTATCTCTGACTTTTCTTTGATATTAAGCTTCTGGTTTTGGAGAAGAGGAAGAGGACAGCAATTGTAGAAAGATCAACCATGGTTGATCATCGTTCGAGAAGGCAGAAACACATGTTGTTGCTGAGAGACAAACCTGCTCCCTTCTCTTGTTCCCTTCAGATAAATTTGCTTCAACACATGTGATCCAAAGTTTAGTTGCACAAAGGCATAGCGCAAATATTTTTCCTCATTTGGTGTCAACATATCTACAGAGCTCCTCCCTCTTGCTGCTGCCATAAGTTGTGTGAAATGTTTTGTTCCCATGGTCCTGCCGAATAGGCATCCTTGTGTAAAGCTGTGTTCACACCAAACATTAAGAAAATATTTGCATTTCACCTTTGTGCAACCAAATTTCATGCATGTATTTGTGTATTCAAATGGTGCAAAGTTATTGAGGCACGATCTCCCCTTTCAGACCTGAAAGCTACGAGAGAAGGAGCAGACCTGTCTCCTAGTCACAACAACGTGTCACTGCCTTCTCCAAGATCAACCAGGACAGATGATTCTTCAACTGCTGTCCTCCTGTTCCTCAAAACGTGAAGCTACAGGTCCCAGTTTAGTCCTAAAAAGAAACATGATCGAAAATAGCTTTCACATCAAGAGGAAAGTTTAACCATAACACCAGGGGATTGCCCAAAGCATTTGCCTTTTTCTTGATATGGCTGGAGACCCACATCCCCTTTTCACCCTTATCTATTCTTTCTCTCCTGGGTAATCCAGGAACTCTTCAATGAGTTTCTGCTGATTTTTTGTGGTGAAAACATTTTAAATCATGCTAGTAAACCAGGAAAAATAACAGTAGCTATCTAGCAATTGTGCTGGGTGACTCAGTTCACAACAGTGGTGTAAAGGAACGAAGTAATAGTACTTAGTTACAGTACTTAAGTATGTTTTGGGAGTATCTATACTTTACTTGAGTTTATATGTTTTTTGCAACTTTCACTTTTACTTCACTACATTAAAAAATAAAAAATGATACTTTTACTCCAGTACTTTTAAATTGTCAACTTAGTTACTCGCTACATAATAAAATGTGAATATAAATGACACTTACTTTCATGTTTTATTTTGAAGAGGACCATACAGACTGTTCATGCTGTCGGGCGAATATTCGACCCTCTCGACTCATCTCAGTGAGACCACGCACGCAGCCTGCATATGATCGTCAGTGTCGACAACAACCAACAGCGTGATGGAAGCAGCCTCGTCCACTAGCAATTGCGGGAATACCCCATGGATGTATTATAAGATCATATGGACCTACTGAAATCGTTCCCTGCCATCTGCAAGTTGTCAGTCAAGCTGAACATACCTCTGCCTGCCTCTGCAGCCTGTGAACGACTGTTTAGCATTGCAGGACTTGTATTCAGGCCGTGAGGAGCACGACTGAACCCATGCAATTTTGAAAATCAACTTCTGCTAAAGATGAACTGCAACTTTGTGGACTTTATGTAAGGGAGGAATGGAGAGAGGGAGTAAGAGGTGAAGGGAGCTGAGGGAGGGAGGAAGAGTCAAACTTAAAGCTGGGGTTGGCGATTTGATTTAGAAACACTTTTTGTAATACTGGTTAAAATGGTCTTTATGACCCGATGGTAATCAACTCATAATGTGTTTAAAGAACATTATGAAAAATATCCGCTATCTACAGCAGGAGTAAAACAGGGAAAACCCCAACCAATAATCATGCCGGGACACCTGCTTTTAAACCAATCAAATCCCTTCGCCATTCTGCCCGCCTACTGCGCGTGCATTTTCCCGGCGTGCACAGACTGGGTGCGTGTAGCCGAGCTCATACGTATCAGAGTCCGCGGGAGAATGCTTACCTTTCGTTTGGCGGAGCCCTTAAGGAGATACTACTTTCAAATTCATGCTAGTTTTCCAAAATCGCCAACCCCAGCTTTAATAAAGCTTGGAAGAGCAACAAAAATTTGTACCTGTTCTCTTTGTTTGTACTTTTACTTTCAATACTTAAGTACATTTAATAGTAGCTACTTCAAGACTTTTACTTAAGTGATTTTTTTAATGAGTGACTTTCACTTTTAGTTGAGTATATTTTATATAAGATAACTTTACTTTTACTCAAGTATGGGTTTCAAGGACTTTTTATACCGCTGGTTCACAATACAGCTGAAATGGGTAAATAAATATTAATTTGTGGCATTTGCATGATAATTTTGTTATGAGTTCTGGCAAATGGGATGAAGCAAATTTTGAGTAATCGCATTCACATTCGGGGTATTTTCATGCAACAATTTTTTGCGTTTGGTGTGAACACAGTTGAATGTCCTACCAATGATCATAGACATAATACAAAATTATGGAAAACATGGCCCTAAACAGACTGGACCATTCGCTACAGAGCAGACCAGTCGACCAATCAGATCGAACTTGGCAGTGGATGGAAACTCGACATGTTCTAGTAACTGCAAATATAGTCTTCAAAATCAAATATATGTACAGTACCAGTCTCTCAGATTAACACACAATGGGTAACAGAGTTTAAGACTGATCTCTATATGTACACCTCAAATAAACCAGACTGGTCTAGGCTTTTCAAGCATCCTCTACAACAAGGCTGGGCAACTCTGAGTTTTCCACATTAGTTTTCCATAGCAGCAGGGCCATTTTTGTTAAAATTCAAATGATTTACGGGGTATTTACTGTTTTTTTTTTCTTTTTATTAAACAAAACATTTAGTAATGCAAAAAATTCATGTTAGTTGAAATGTTGTTTTCAGTGTTGTAATGGTAAATTTGGTCAGGTTTTCTTCACTGGAATGTATTTTTTGATATTCTGATTTGAATAACAGGCATTGAGTGGGTTAAAGGGCCACATGTGTCCTTCTGGCTGTCTGTTGTCCACCCATGCACCACAGTCTCTTAGCTGGGCTTTGACAAAGAGCCTAGGAGTTCAACAACATGCTGACGTTCACACCTTGTTCTAAGAGCATATCAGTGTCAGCTATTGCCTTGCCTTTTGCTGCATTGAAAGCTTGCTGCATCCATTACATTTTCAAATCTTAGCAAGCAGCTCACCAGGTGATGAAGCTGTTAGCATCAATGCAGATCTTTGTGTTTGCAGTCATGTTCTGCTGTCGCCTCACTCTCGTAGCCTGCTTTAAAGGACACTGGCTGGGCCATGCTACTTTAGTTTGCTCACAATGAAAGCTATATGTAGATTTCAGTGCAATTGCTAATGCTTGTGTCCCATGCTTTTAAGACACTGTTAGCTCTTGTTAGCATTAATGCTCTGTATTTGCAAAAAGAGTGTTGTCCATGCCAGTTGAGATACCACGTTGAGCCAGAGGGCTGGCTTTTACCCCAGGAGAGGCTGATGTGCTACATTCATTTGTTTTTTATTTACCACCTTTGCATGTGTTGTACACTCTAATATGGACAATAATCTGGGTAAGTTGCCTTTTACAGTAACTCGCTGAGAGTGCTAGACATATGTTCTCTTGAATGACACGCAAAAACCTCCATGTCATCAGCTTCATTATTATTCTACTGTACAATTAGCATGTAACATTCTCAGAACAGCCTTGACTTGGTCAGAAGCATATGATTAACACTCCAATTGATTTCATTGTTTCCCCAGTTACAATAACTTCCAAGCACCTTTAACAAAACACTCCTGACCACTTCAGGGCCAAACCCCACAATTACAGGCCTAAAAATGTGTGTGTTTCAGTGCCAAGCATTATTGTTTGTCATTCAGTCTCAATAGATGGTATTGTAATAGCTATTTGTCTCTATCAGAAATAACAGCTCCAATTATCAAACAAAAGGCTCTATTACTGATATTATTATTAAAAGTGGAGTTGCAGGAGGGGTCTCAAATGACTTTGTGGGATTTTACAGTTGTCCTGAGTGGCATGTACTTTTTCTAAAAAAACCAGGCCAGCCTCACATCTTTGACCTTGTTGCTGCTGAGAGACAATGTGTGAAGTTAGTGGGCGATTATTGGTGATGGTGAAGCCACGGTTCTCCCATCATGTGGTTTTTGTTTTATGGTGGCTGTGGAAATACCTTAATTGCGCCTAATTGAAGCCTATCTTTGATGAAGAGAAGGAGAGGAGGGGTAAACTCCACCGTGTTTGCCTTTTCACAGACACATTGATCCTTTGTGCAGGCTGGAGTCGCTTTGGGAAGGTTCAAAGACGTTCCCAGACTGAATCACCTTGAGGAGCTCGCCTCGGGCGATTCTTAGCCCCGCTGACTCACACATGAAAGTGACTCACAGACGAGAGCTGGCATGAAAATATGTTTTAAAGACCCATGATAAGATGCTGTGACTGCTCTGCACAACCTCTGTCTCCAAGGCATGTTTCATTAATACACACACTCAAAACTATTTCAGTTTTGATCACCCACACTGTGTGGGTATCTGAAGTCTGTAAAAGTGAGAAAGCATAGCCAACTTGTCTAGACCAATCGACTGCTGGGCAAATGTGTGTGTTTGGTTCTTAAGCTCTTCTTACGCAAAAGAACATACAATGCAAGAATTGTTGCTGGTGTTTTTGTGCCAGTATTCCAGTCATTAAGAACATGGACAGTGGAGGAAGAACAAGTCACCAAATATGTTAAAGTGAGGAGCACAGAAAAACACCTTGATGCCAATCTGATTAATTATGCATACAAGCAAACAGACACAGGACCGAAACTCAAGTTAATACCAGGACAACATACCAATAATTCCAACCTCATTAGTGATACTGATACCGAATCTGTTTCTTTTTTTTAAGGAAAACCGAGTCTCTATGACTCTACAATTGATCTGTTACTCTTATTGTTAGAGTTTATTGGTGTTAGAAACAGACATGAAATGAGAAATACAGCATTTGATTCATTTACACCATACATCATCATTGTATTCCAATAAAACTGGAAGGCTTATTGGAATATGTTTTATGTTTTAGTCATTAGGAAGCATGGATGTTACATGCAGGAAGAATCTTCAGTTCTAAATAACTGTCCATGTTAAAATATGTCATGAATTAAGTAGTTTAATAACTTAAAAATGCTACAAACCTGTCCTAGAATTGACACCTTTCCTTAAAAAAATCAGTCTAATACCATGACCCTCATCTGTTGATCTGAGTGGGTTCCATGGAAATGTCATAGGTCTTTAATTTTGTTTTTTTCCCTTTAGATTTAATTTAAATAATTATTACAGAAACTATTTAGTCATGGACAGTTTAGTTTTCACATCGGAAAACACTTGCACACTTATTTGGTTTGAGGATTTTTGTTTTATATTATTATAATTCTGTCTTGGTGATCCTCACTGGAATCTTCGAGTGCTCAGTCCATAACCATGATGTCTTTTCAAGTTATATACACTCTTCAGTTTTCTTTTACATGACCCCTATGTGTGATAGAGTTCTTTTATGCACAAGACAAAAGTCTGCAGTATCTAGTCTCCCTCTCCCCTTATTTGAGATGCTTGTGGCTGTCTGAAATGCCTAGGTCCCCAAAATACGGATACAGTTGGATTCTACAGGAATGTCCACTATATGCAGTCATGTGCTGACTATATCTATACCTACCAGTGTGATGTCCTACCATTGTTTCATTTGCAGTTTAAGCCTGTTAGTTCAGGTGAGCAAGCCCGGTGCAGAACAGAGGCTGTAGAATGAATAGTTGTTGAAAGCTTGACTCCGTGCAGTGCCGAACTGAATCAGAGCAGATCGGACCCACGGGGGAAAGGAAGCCTTAAAGTGGCAGGGGCCCTCCACCAGACTGAGAATACAGCTGGATCAGGGGTGCTTGATACATGAAAACCAGAAGTTTTTGTACTTTAGTGATAGTGTACATGTTCGAGCAGTATTGAAAATGCACATATGAGGAAGAGTTAAGGCAGATTTGTCTTTTTAAGGGTTTTTCTTATCTTTAAATCTGTTTTTGCAATTGTGTTGATTATCAAATTACAAAAGGAAAACAAAATCTGATTTTTTAGTCAGTTTTGTTTTAATACTTTGGCCTGCTGTCACAGTTTGACAACACAATGTTTGCCCTTAATTAGAAATAGGATCACAACAGTTAACCAATCCGCTGTCTGTGTAGTCCAAATGTGTGTTAGAAAGATTTACATACTTTACATAAGCCTAGCAGGCTGTGCAAATACCACTCAGCAAACAAGACAGTGGATTTACTCTCCTCTTCCAGCCTCTGGTTGTTAATGATACAACCGAGTAACGGACTCCGGGACGGCCAAGCTGCAAACAAAACACATGCTAATGTGTGACCTGGCTCTTCAGTCTCACCTCCTGCGATAGAGAACCATAGTCCTCGAGTACAGCCAACCTGGTCCTTAATCTGTCAATGGGAGGCCCTTCTGGTCCAACATTCAGACACATAACCATCCTTCCATCCTCCAGACAGGGAGCCAAACCCCGCCCACACAGTGCCCCCTGCCCTGGGTAAGACCAGTCCCCATCTCCTCTGGGCTTGAGGGCCCTTCAGACGTCTACTGAGAAAGAGCAGAGGGCTGGGAAAGAGAAGAAGAAGAGACGAGTGGAAGAGCAGAAAAGACTGGAGAGAGGGGAGAAAATGTTTTTAAAAAAGAGACGACAGCGAGGTGTGAAAAGAGAAAGATTTGAGGAGATGAATATTGCATCGGGCCCCTGAGGGTTGTGGCTATAGTTCACATTGTGTATTAATGTCTGAAGCGCTGGTATTCTCTGTCATGCTAATCTCATCGTGTTTCTTTGTTGTGTTGGCTGGTGTCTGCGAGTGTCACATACACTCATCTGTGCTCTCTTCCTCTGCTTTCTTCTCTTTATGTACCGCCCTTTTGGAGTGGACGATCAGAGGGAGTAATAGGGGGTAAACAGCGCTGTTGTCTAAAAGGATGACATTTGAATAACTAATACGTTGTTTAGCATTAGCATACATTAATTATTCAGCCCTGCAAAGGTGCTAACCATTTCCAAATAAGCTTCAGTTGCTTTTTACAGTCGCTGTTGACACAAGGAATGCTTCCAGGAACCAGGACACATGAAAGAAAAGAGGAAAAAAGGGAAACTGTTTAAAGCACCTCAGCTTGGTGTCATCAGCCCTGGGGACTCTTTGGCTTCAGCGTGATCTGTACATCTTTGTTTTTCTGTTTTTATTCAGAATGTTTAAAACCCAGGCTTTTGGCATGGGGTACATCTATAATGAAATTAAAAAAGTCTCTTTAATGTCTTGGACAGGGCTTGGGGTATCAAGGGATAAGACACTTCCTTCAACCATCAGCCACATGATTTCAGACATTCAGAGGTATATAAACTTTAAGTGAGTGTGAAATGATATCCCCTGAAAAAGATGTAAGTTTGCTCCAGGTTTAACAAAATAAGTTGACTCAAATTCTCAGGCAACTAACTGGAAATAACTGTTTTACTTTCACATCAGTATTTACTCCTGCTGCTCAGCAGAGTGACATGACCGGTGCACTCACTAAAGCCTTTTTCACACATGCAAGCCTGACATTATCAGGATAATGTCCAGATAGGTTGCCAGGGTAATGCCCTGTCACTTTGTTCACACTTGCTCCTCTCAGGTGGTAGTATGCCCTGCTGGACCTTGGGGAGGCGTGGTGTGGGGGGCAAAGGGGGGGGGGAGTCTCCAGTTGGCAAGACACAACGTCAAAACTGTGTGGCGTGAATGGTGTTTATAATACAGGCGCAGAGCTTTACACTATGATCACAATTCATAGTCTATCTTTATCAATACGTGTAAAGAAGCATATCAACAGTATGAACAAAAGAGTTGAGTGGAGCGTTAGCTCACAGAAGAAAATATCAAGCAGCGTCACAACATGACATTTACACCGTAGAAAGGGAGCTACTAAAGCTCTTCAGTATCTAACAGCAGCCTGAGAAGGCACATTTGAGTTTGTGTTAGCCTCCTTGCAATCAGATAACCTTTTCCCGCAGCAGCAGTTGTCTTGATCCATCTGTCAAGTCTCCCTTTTCTGGTTTTGCGCTGGTTGCAAAGGAGGATGTCATCAGCCCTGCCATACTCTTCTTAGTGTATTACCCTGATAATTCTGTGCTGCATTCACACATGCTTACTTTACTGTATTTATTTTATTTCTATTTGTCGGGGACCATGCAGAAAAAAACAAACTTATCATAGTAGAAAAGCTCTGCACCAAAATTATACCATTATAGCTGATTTCCATCTGCAGGCCCTGTGGCAGGCAAAGGAGAAATTAAGACATATATATATATATATATATATATATATATATATATATATATATATATATATATATATATATCCACAGTACAGGCCAAATGTTTGCACGCACCTTCTCATTCAATGTTTTTTCTTTATTTTCATCACTATTTACATTGTAGATCTCACTAAAGGTATCAAAACTATGAATGAACACATGTAGAATTATGTACTTAACAAAAAAATGTGAAATAAATGAAAACATGTCTTATATTCTAGTTTCTTCAAAGTAACCACCCTTTGTTTTGAGTACTGCTCTGCACACTCTTGGCATTCTTTTGATGACCTTCAACAGGTAGTCACCTGAAATGGTTTCCAACAGTCTTAAAGGAGTTCCCAGAGATGCTTAGCACTTGTTGGCCCTTTTGCCTTCACTCTGCAGTCCAGCTCACCCCAAACCATCTCGATTGGGCTCAGGTCCAGTGACTGTGGAGGCCAGTCATCTGGAGTAGCACTCCATCACACTCCTTCTTGGTCAAATAGCCCTTACACAGCCTGGAGGTGTGTTTGGGGTCATTGTCCTGTAATGCCTTCAATTTTGAATAAATCCCCAACAGTGTCACCAGCAAAGCAGCCCCACACCATCACACCATAGACTCCATGCTTCACAATGGGAACCAGGAATGCAAAATCCATCTGCTCACCTTTTCTGCATGGCACAAATACACAGCAATTAATACCAAAGCACAGATTTCCACTGGTCTAATGTCCATTCCTTGTGTTTCTTGACCCAAACACATCTCTCATGCTTGTTGCCTCTCCTCAGCAGTGGTTTCCTAGCAACTATTTGACCATGAAGGCCTGATTCACACAGTCTCCTCTTAACAGTTGTTGTAGAGATGTGTCTGCTGCTGGGGCTCTGTGTGGTATTCATCTGGTCTCTAATCTGAGCTGCTGTTAACTTGCGATTTCAGAGGCTGGTGATTCAGATGAACTCTTCCTCAGCAGCAGAGGTGAGTCTTGGTCTTACTTCATATGTATATATATATATATATATATGTATATATGTATATATATATATATATATGTATATATATATATATATATATATATAAAGTGCATTTGCAGGACAGAAAGTGCATACAAGCAATGAAAATACATTTTAGTTCATGGAAAGTGCTTATAGTGAAGTTATAGTGCAAAGACACAGATTTAAACAGAATAATACACTCACACTCAAAAGTAAAGAAATATTATAAGACACATTTATGTCAAAAGATTCATCAGTGCTGACAGGCTTGGTTTCTAATAATCCAGGTTTTAGTTTCTCTTTAAAGGATAAAGTTTACATATGCTTATCACAAAAAACATACTATAGGGGTTCAATGAAATTTGCCACGCTGAGGTAAGGACAAGTAACTTGGCTGTTTGTGTTCACACATACTGCTGACCAGGTTAAAGTCTAGAAAATTTCAGTTTTTTTTTTATGAGCGTTAATGAGGTTTGGATTGGACAAGCACCAATGTATGACAGCAGCAGCGTTATTATGTCATCACAATTTTAAGTGGAAAAGTCTATGTTATGGATTAAATAATATTAAAATTACAAAGATTTCTCATTGCCAAAATGAGCAAGAAAAGACTATCTTCCAATCATTTAGGGCAGGCCGCTGCATACGTGGGTGCCTACCTTGAACCTATGGCTGTTTGTTTAGGGTTTTACTGACTTCTAGTAAAAATACATCAATCAATACTGTACAACACATTTCTCCATTTTCTCTGTAAATGGAATGAGTTAATATGATTCAAATTATTCATTCAGGTGTTGAAAAAACGCTGGTTCTAAACACATAAAATTAAACTGTCACTAATGTAATAAACTATAAAAAAATTAACTATTAGTTGTGATTAACCTTTTAATTACTTGACAGCCCTTGTTAGTTTAATCAGTTATTACTCCAACATAAAGATTTGGACCAACATTAATAATTTATATGACTAAATATTGATATCCAGTGTTATCTGTGAAAAGTGGTTTAGTTCCCCTTTAAACAGTGATCAGAAAGTAACATTTCTGAGGTGTGTTAAATAGTCAGCGATCTGCTTTTCAGCCTCCTCCTGATTACTTTATCTTGGACAAAGAAGAGAAAATAGTGAGAGCCAGAATTTCCTGGAGGTAGCATATCTCTCAAGTCTCAGTTGGTGTGGTTGGAGGAGAAGAGGGGGATCTCCTCCTGCGTGTTTATCCACAGTAATCAGGAGTCCGTGGAGCAGGAGCGGAGGCTTGGCAGTGAGGGGACCCTGCCACATTAGAGAGGAATGAATAGCAATGTGCCAAGCCTGGCACTGCTACACTTTAGACACAGCATCCTTTCTGATTTGGTCAAAACTTAGGAGGCAGAGAGAGAGAGAGAGAGAGCAAGAGAGAGATGTTGAGACTGTTAATCCTGAGCGAACTGGACCGATGTTTCAGTTTAGTTGTGTTGTTTTTTTCTTTTTTTTCTTCCCTTAGCCCATGAACTTTTGCAGCAAAGCAATGGGGAGGAACAAAAGAAGCTGTTCTGGGTTGACAAAGAAGAGAATAGATGGTATGCGAACGACAAGCCGCCATCTGCTCTGGAGGACGACCAAAATCTTGACACACTTCAGCAATCCCACAATCCCCTGCTCTAGGAGCGTTCCAGGCACCCCATTCATACTCTCCCCTCCGCTCCCAGAGTCTGTGTGATTTCCCTCTTTTCTCTCCTCTTCAATTAAGTCATTAATTCCTTTCTTCGCCCCCCTCTTAATGACCGCAGAGGCACAAACAAGCCCTGGTTGCTTCCTATTGAGGCCCTGTGATTGGGCATAATTGCTGCGAGGGCCTAAGTACGGGGAGGCAGGAACGAGGGGGAGGAGGGAAGCATTGTTTTACAGTGGCAGCAAAGAGCAGAGCAGGAGAGAAGATGCACATTAAGTGGGACCCTTCCTCTCTTGACCCCGCTACACATTAGTGTCAGTGAACGTTCACCTATCTTATACGGAGGGACAGTGACAATGAACTGAACGAATCTGGACTCTGAAGGCAGGAAAGGGGGGAAAATGTGAGAATTGAGCCTGATAGAAACACAGTGGGGCGCATAAATTTCCATGTTAAATAGCAGATCCTTTGTCCACCTCCTAATTATTACGACACATCAGGCCTTCATCATACAAGTTTCAGATCTGCCGTGCATTGAGGGCTTCAGGGGTAAAGGTGCTTCAGTATGCAACAAGAGACACAAACTTTAAAACTAAATATGTCACTTTAAAATGGAGCAAAATTAAGTTTATTTATCTGTAAAGTAAGAATGAGTGGCTCCAACAGGATCTCACAGATATATATGTGTTGTTGTTGTGGCCTAAATTGCATGATTTCACACCCACCAGGGGGTGACTTTTCTGTGTGGCTCAAGAAGACACACAATACATGCAAAATACATTTAAAAAATAATTTAAAAAATGACACATCAGTTCATTTGAATCCATGATCTGTAAGCGGGGCTAAGATTGTTCCACATGGCACGGTAATAAAAAAATGCTTTTATTTCTCACCAATTTATGATTTACATACATTCTATTTTTTGATATAAGGTGTTATTTTTGGATTTGTTTCAGGCTTTATCCATGTGTAGGCGAATATTTCCAAAAGCAACATTTTTTTCTATCTGTGTCCCCCATAAACAACATTTTAAGTCACAGAATACACACATTTTGGAAACTGCTGTCAAAATGGCATTTTGGGGCCCTAATGTGCTTCAAATTCAATGTTGAAAAATAAAAATAGCAAAGGATAGATAAGAATAGATGATAGAGAAAAAGAAATATTATCTTATCATGCCTGCTGACACCAGTTAACTTGGCATAAGTTTGTCCGTATCACCAGTCTGACTTGTGGTTTGAATAGCTATGAAAATAAAATAGCTATTGCACAGAAATTGCATAAAGAAACAAAAAAAGTTGCATATCATGGACATTTTTGGAAGGCGATAAAGGTAGAGCATAAAGGTTTGTTTATGTGTTTTTGTGCATCGGTGTGTGCAGGGATGTTTTGAAAAGCTTTACATGAGTGGACAGGATTATTTTTCTGTTTTTGATACCTGCCCACCTGTGGTCAGGTAGCCTTACTCTGATGCACACTAGTGAATTTCCACAAAGTGTTATCACCTCAGCTTGCACCAACTCTTTTTTTGTGATCATGTGTGATACTTGAGATGTTTTTCAGTTAAATTTCAGATGTGGCTGTCACTTAATGTGATGTGGAGATTTATTGAACCCTGAATTGTGTCTGGATCATGATGTTCAGCACACAAATGAGAATCCTTCTGCCATCAGCTCTGGAATGACTTTACAAACTTTCCTTAATTTCCAAAAACACATTTTCTTCCCTGCTTGCAAGGTTTCTTTGGTACAAACTCATCTGCTTACTGTGTTTGTAAATCAGATAACTGTGAAGTGCACCTTCATCCACAGTTTGTGTGTTGCAGGCACTAATTTTCCATATAAAAACAATGTGGTCCAGCATTTTCAGAAGTCTGCACCCAGCCCACCCCTCAAGACCTACAAGCATCAGTCGTTTTTTGTTGCCATTTGTACCATTTGTTGCTCATGGTGCTCTCAGCCCTCTCCTCTGTAACCGTTCAGCTTTAGGAAATGCACAGTGCTCATCAGTGGTGCTTTTCCCACACAAACCAATCAAAATCAAGAAGAGACAGAAAAGCTTTGTAAACATCAATGGCTGATGTGTAGCTGATCTAGATAATTTTTTCCTGGTGTTCAGCTGTGTTCATTGACTGTGTTTACATGGACTTTGGTATCCTGGTTATGGACAGTATCACAGTTTTGATCAAATTCACAAAAGGTCGTTTACGTGCGAACAAAGAAACTTGGTCATTAGTTTCCCTGATGGATGCAGTTATGCTGCTTTCTGATCACAGTGTTTTTTCATGCAGGTGCCTGTATGTAGTATGAGTGTGTAGATCTGTTTGAGGGATTCGAGGGCTAATAATCTTGGATTTTGGCTGCTTTTGTACAGAGTTTTCTCCAGATTCTTATATTCTTCTGATGATGATTAAGGACCGTGGATGATAGAGTTCCTAAATGAAATTACTTTCAGGAGTTGTACATTGTGCACCGTGTTTGTTTGTGAATGACTGACCCTTCTGGAGACGCTGTTTATAGCCTATTATAACACTCATGTTTCATTTAACCTGTTCACCCATGGAAAGTTACAATCAGGTGAATTTGAGCATTCCTCGAGTTTTCCAGTGTTTTGTTGCCCACGGATTTCTTAACGTGTTGCATATAGCAAATTTCAGGAGTAAAAAGAAGTTTGTCAATTCAAACCTTAAAAATCTTGCCTTTTATGGCATATTCAACCAAATAGCTGTCGAAAAGATTTGCAAGTCGTAGTATTTGTTTTAATAAACATTTTAAAAAACATTCCAACGTCATTGAAATGGGGTTTGTACATAATGAGAGCAAAAAGCTCTAAGAAGCAGGCTTCCTGTTTTTTTTTTTTTTTCTTGAGTGAATTTTTGTTTTAAGTCAATAATTCCAATATTCCTCATAAGTTTTGATGATCTGACCTTACAAAATACTGAGCTTCAATTTTCCTTCCGATTTAAACCTTAATTTGCTTTTTTTTGCTCACAAATTCTGAGGTTGTCTTTTTATTAGCCACTTAAAAAATCCTCAAATTCTTGTTGTCATCAAGAGTTTACAGAATTTTTTGCTTTTTGTTGCTTTAATTGGCTGTCATAGTCAAAGTTGTTTCCTTAGTGTTTTATTAACTTTAGACTGGTTTCCACAATGCAAGTAAACATGTTAGAACATCCCTATTAATCACCGTATATACATATGCACAACACTTGACCATTTCCTTTTTGCAAACCCACTACATGGACTCCAAGAGCCTGGAGCCGAACCAGTTGAAGGAAGATCCAGGATTGGTTGCGACCAGTGCTGGCTTGCTGCGTTGAGCCAGCACTGGCTTTTAGCATGCAATGTCCACCAAGGATGCCCACCAAGAGTGAGAGGAATCCAACATTCCTCCCTAAAATCAGCCGACTTGTTTGGCTGATTGTGCATTATGTGGCCATCTGCAAAAAATGTTTGGTGTGTATTTTTTGTGTGCGTGTATATGTGTTGTTGTGCTTGGCAAGGGGGTGGGACTTGGTCAGCAGAGTGGAATTAGACAGTCTTTAATAACACATTTTGGGGATGAATGCATTTTTGAAATACTCACAGATTGCTCCATTTTTAGATGCAGGGAGGTCGGAAGAGAGCGGGAGAACGAGAAAGAGAGGGCGAGGGGGACAGATATAGTAAATCTCCAGATTAGAGATTAGCCATAGTAGCAGATTTAAAGGGGTGTCTGGTCCTCGGCCAGCCTGCTCAGGCATCTATCTGGCTTCTGCTGGCCAGGCCTGCCCTGGCCCTTCTAAGTAGATCACTCAACTCTCACTGAGGACGCCATGATGGTGCTGCTAGACCCTATGCTTGTTTTCTGCCTCTCCTTCTTGGACAAGGACACTAATTATTCTAACTCAGCCATGAATGAAGGGTAGAAAAGAGTCTTCTCAAACTCCTTACTTTGGTCCCTTTTTGTTATATTTCCCACAAAAATTTAACCCCAAAGACCCCTCGTAATGCTCAAATCAGACAGTGCAGTTAAACACCACAGCTCCCTCTTCTACTTTTGGGTAAGGGTGGGGGGATATAAAGAGGCATGGTTGGCTCATTTACCACTTCTTAATGGTGAGAGTGGGTGTTTGCGTGATGAGGCGAGTGATGCTTCCCTTGGCACAAATGATTATCTTTGACGTTTTTAGACCCTGTAAGCACTTCTTATTGGGAACTAATTCCAGTTTTAAAATGGGTGTAAGTAATCTGCTGTAATCGTCACATTCACCCAAACACACTCACATATGTGCGCACATTGAAGCAGTGGGGCAGATAACTATTACACACTCTGCTGGTGTAAATCCCATTGAGGTTAAGCTGTGGGGGAGGGGCTGCAAAGGTAAGAGGTTAAATATGATCTGTGGGAACTTTTTAACCCCATCATATCTTTTTAATCAGGGTTTAGAGCATGTTTAAACAGACATTTTGGGCATCTGTTTGCTCCCCAAATCTCTTGAGCATACAAGCTCATTGTCAACAGCTGGACATGAGCAAGAGCACCGATGCAGAAACAACAACACTATATTTATAAATGATCTAATGATAAATGACTCTCTAAGCGTGGCTAGGGGCTTTGTGGTGGGTTGTTGATTGTACTACTGACCCTTACTCTCAGGCCAACCATTCAGTAAACCAAACTCTGAGTCATGGTATTGGAATAGGTCCTCTTTCCCTGGATGTGGTTCTGCTGTGCTGAAACAAAACCAAACTAAACACTAGTTGCCATGGTCATGGTCTCTGGACACTGAGAGACTTTAAAGTCTCCACCCAACCAGTAACACAAAATCTGCTCTTCACAATGACATAATGAATATTTCTACTTTCAGAGACCTCAAGGTCACTCAAAAAATTGTGTCAAGAGGGTTTAATAACAAAATAACTGGCAAAATAACAAAGATAAGTCAAGAAGAAGCTTCTCTGCAAACACCAAAGATCTCCATGGGCTGTAGACTTTTAAAAGACCAGAGATGTAAAAGGTGCTAACTAGGGGTGTAACGAAATGGTCAACTCACAAAACGATCAGTAGGAAACTAATCCCCAACAGTAGGAAGTTGTGCAAAAATCTAATTTTTCTTTATTTTCTTCCTAATGCAGACATATAAAAAATATTGCTGCATCAGTACAAAATAAATGCTCTTTGAAAAAAACAAAATTTTAGTTTTTTCTGCTTATTTAGACTACAGTGCAAATACAAACATACAATCTCAATAAAAAGTGCTTTGTTGTTGTAACAATCAGGATAACTACATTCTTGAATGAAAAGGAAAACAAATAGCAGTCCTCAGAGCTGCATCTTAGACCTATAAATGTTTGAACTGTGAACTATAATATTTAGCCTATAACAGTGCATATACTTCTGATCTTCAAGTATGATCAAATTCTGTCAACTCAACAGTAAATGCAAAAATCAAATATTGTTATTTATGCAGACTTACACAAACATACAGTTGCTGCCTGTCTCCAGTTCGAAGTAGTTGGTAGTTGTTCTCGCCGCAGTATACGGCGAACTGTAGCGGCATATTTTGCACACCGTTGTTGTTTTGTCCACAATCTTCTCACCGTATTCTCGTCTTTTACATGAGAAGCCAAAATAGGTCCACACAACCAATTTATTTGACGAAGGAGCGTCAGCTAGTTTCTCTACCTCGTCTTCCTCCATTCTGAAGCAAGTGTTTTGCTACGGTAGGCGAGGAGGGTAAAAAACTACCAGCACCCCTTTGCATTTTTTTATTTTGTGCGTCTTTGAATTTTAGTTCGTCATTTTTTATTTTTGCAAAATTTTGTGGCATGAAATTTTGTTACATCCCTAGTGCTAACCTATTTAAAGACTTAAAAACGGGGTCGAGGGGGTCATATTTTGCCCTCTACCTTTTTAATGGTCATGTTTAGGGTTGCTTTATCTCATACATTTGGGATTTTCATACATTTTACAGTATCTCCATAATTTGCTGGAGCTATCTAAGCTGTTGTTTCCTGGAAATGTTCATGTCTGCAAGTCTGGCATAATTTCAAGAAATGCTTCTGTCTACATGAAAACACAGAAAATGCTGTAGTCCATATGCCAGGCCTGTTAGTGGCACTGGTACATCAGACATACCAAAACCAGGGTAGGTGTTGTTCATAGAGGTAGTAGAAGAGCAGAACATTTTGCTGTGAAAGCCACAACTCAGAGGTTTCTGCAGCATGAATGCACCACAGTATTTGACCTTTATCCCTGTTGTTGTCAGGGTTGATGCCCAAGGTTTGAGGGCAAGGCGGTGCTATGACGCCATTGTTCCTGAAAATATCCGTATGTATTGTACACACGGAAATCCAAAGCCGGTGTTTTTAGATTCATTCATTCCGAGACGTGTTTTCAAAAATGTGTATTTTCAGGCACCCATAAAGCTGTATGTGTAAAGACACACATAAGCCATAAAAAACTTGTATCTGTGTGGATGGCCCCTTAGCTTGCATTAGTAGGATGTACTGAGACATCAGTATTAATGCAGTCTTTTTCATAGTCACCTTCTTGTTCACTGGTGCTTCAATATAAAAAAACAGGCCACTAATCCATCTAGCTAAAGAGAGTCCAAAGCTTTCTCAGAATATTATGTGAAAATATTTAATGAAGAGCTCACAAAAACATAAAATAAGTGGTTGTATTTCAGACTTTGGACAGAGCCTTACACAAAGACTGAGCCGCTGTATCTTGCTATCCTGCTTTATTCTTCTCTAAGCTGCTTACAACCCAGTTGTGCTCTGATACTGAGATGAAATCTTGGAGAGGCGTGTCTCTGGACCCAGGAAGCGGTGGCCGCTGATTGAAGAATAGAGCTCTTGGACAGAGGACGTGCTCTGGGGGTATCGCACACACCCCAAAAGACGGCGGGACACAATGAGAAATCACAGCTCTTTCACTTTCCCGTCCATCTGCCCGCCACGGAGCGTGCTCAGTGTGTGCCACTTGGCTTAATTCTGTCCCATCAGCCACCACAAAAGCCCCCCGATCCAATCGGAGGGGATCAGACCCGGGCCAAGACCATGAGACGGAGAGCCAAGGAACAGACCAGAATCAACAGCCCATTCTCCCAAGATCACACACGTACACACACACACACACACACACACACCCACACACACACACACTCACACTCACGCACACTCACACTCACAGAGAAAAAAATACAAGAGGAGATGCAGAAAAGAATATGGAGGAGAAAATGGCTTGGGAATGCAGATAGAGATGAGTGATATTTTCACCTTTTTGTCCAACTAGTTTTGCTCTGCCTCCAGGGATGGATGGAGAGAGGAGACGAAAGTCAAACAGAAATGAGAGAGGAAAAGTTACCATATGTTACAGCTGGTATGCCATTTTTTAAAAAAGCAGGCCAAGGGATCAGGGTAGAAAGACGAGGACAGAGAAATGGTTTCTCAAATACCACACGTTCTCTCTCTCTCTCTCTCTCTCTCTCCCTCTCTCTCTCTCTCTCTCTCTCACTCTGCCTGTTAATTGTATGAGAGGAGGTCATCAGTAGCAGTGCATTAGAATAATGGAAATAGATGGCAGAGACCTACGGATGGCAACACAAGCCATCTTCCCTATTTGCATGGCTGTGTGCTCTGGGACAATTATGTCATTATCACAGACCTCTATGTGTGTATGTGTGTATTGTGTGTATTTGTGTGCGCGCTTCATGACAGGTGGGCTAACGAAGCTGCTAAGTGCCAAGGAAATCTGAACTTACACACATTTGGTTTCTCTGCTGCTTTTAAAAATGACTTTTGTTGCTTAGTGTTTTTTGGCCAAGCACTCTAAACGATTCATTTTTATCTCCAAAAAATATAATTTAAGTTTGTTCAAACTCTTCTGGTAATACAGTGGACCAGTTTTGTATTGTATCTTT
The DNA here is from genome assembly GCA_036419115.1 of Scarus forsteni. Taxonomy (NCBI): domain Eukaryota; kingdom Metazoa; phylum Chordata; class Actinopteri; order Labriformes; family Labridae; genus Scarus; species Scarus forsteni. The sequence goes on from JAZDUH010000182.1 coordinate 2,757,716, forward strand.
GTAATGTCTGTTCATTCTTTACTTAGCAAACAAATGGATTGACTGACCATGTGACAGGTATCGCAGTTATGCCACTTACAGGAAAACCTTAGAAATAGCATCAAAGCACAAAGGCTGTCAATACTTGTCTTTACTTTGGATACATTACAATTTTGTGCCTCCTTTTGTGGCAACACTCAGTGCCAGAGACCCTGTGTTTTTGGGTTGTCCATCTGTCTGCCTGTATGCACAGGTAGATTCTCGTACGGTCAGGTACACACACAAAGATTTTCAAAATCTTGACCAATTTTGAAAATGTGAGAAAACCCACATATGAGGAGAAAAGGTTTAACAGTTTAGTTCTTGTAGTGTGTGGTGTGTCACAAATAGAGAGACACAGCACCCCACACAGCAACAGATTTATTCACCAACAACCAACGTTTGCAACTTGTAAATATGCATTGCTACACTATTCCTGCTAAATGCGGCTAATGGTTAGTTTCTTGTGACATCCTTGGTGGTTGATCTTTCCGTCCAGCTCCCCTCTTTATCAGTCTGTCAGGTATCATTTACATGCAAGGCTGTTCAGACAGTCCAGTTTTTGCAACATATCACCAAGTTGTTGCTCTGTTTCTGTCGCTTGTCTGTCTTTATACTTTGCCTTTACTGTTGCTGCATGGCCACATTTACTTCCTGCTTCAGCCAGGTTGCTCTCTGATTGGCTTTTTTCCATTCCATATGAAAAAACACAAAGGATGCGCTCAACTGCCCTTGTTGCACTCAATTAGGAAATCTGATCGTAGATACAAGGGCAGACTTTTCAAGGAGTAACAGGTTAAATTATAGGGGGGCATCAATATTTGATAAAAATGGGGCGGCTGTGCTGATAGTTGGTACAATTCTTATCTTAGGTAGAACACTTCTATAGTGTATTTATTTATGTATTGATACTTATGTTCTTGTCTTGCTTTTGTTTGCTAAGTAACTCTGTTACCTGGTTAGTAAGGTTATTTGTATGCGGTTATGAACGTTTGAAGAACTTGGCGTCTTTTCTACTACATTCTCACCATCGTTTGGTTCTTAGAGAAAACCAACTGTGCTCCCTATAGAGTCATTTTAAGCCATCAATATTCTTATCATCATTTGGTAGCTGTGGAGCTACATGTCACACAGGAGATATTGAACACATTTGAATTCAGGGTGGTCCCAATCTTCTTCTGACAGGATAAAATTCTAAACACATCTCCCACTGCAGGATAATCTGGTAAAATAATCATTAGGACTTTCAGATAATCAGGTTTTGGTTGACTTTGGCTGGAAGCAGAAATTTGAGCCAAAAAATCTGTTTTAAATGAGATTTCTTCAAAACTCTTCATAGAATACTAGTGAAACTTGGAGCAAATTTTCAACCAGATTCAAGAATATATTGATTAGGTTTCAGAGGTCTAAGGTCATGGTCATGCTGTCTAATGTGTAATCATTTGCTTGCGAACACCAAAAACCAGAGCAATTTTCATGAAACTACACACATTTTCTCTCTGACACAGGAATGGATTTACCAGAATCACTTGTTGGTGATAAATTCTAAGAGTTTTTAGCATCTAATAATATTTAATCTGAATGAATCATTCAGGTTTTAGAAAAAAAAAACAGAACTAAAGTGGCTCTAAAAGTGATAAGTGACTATTGATTACCTGGATTTTAAGGAACACTGTGTAGGCCTTTTTATTGATTTGTCTAAAACCTTTGATACTGTTGACCATGTTATCTTTAAAAAAGAAGCTACACAGCACTGATCTGTCTGAACAGTCAGTTGATTTGATAATAATTTATCAAACAGATCACAGTGTGTGCAAGCTGAAGACATGACTCTGGATATCTTGGGGTGAAAAAATCGCGTGCCATAAGTTCAGTCATGGGACCACTTTTTATTTACACATCACATCAATAGTAAAAGTCATAATGTTTAATATTGCTGCAAATTTTCATTTAAGTGCATACTGTTAAGTAATGCAATTCCCCTACTGAAGATCAGGCTTTCTATTTTTTGAAGGAGGGCTTCAGTGCTGTACAGGACAATCTGAGAGGGTGTTTTTTAAAACTGACAAAAAAAAATTTAGGAAGATTTCAAATGCAAAGAAAAGTCACTGAACCCACCCTCTTTTGTTATGTCTCAGGGTATATCTTCTGGTCTTGCTTGATCATTTGCTGTCTGTTAAGCTCAATATTGAGCAACTTGTGAAAAAGTTGAAGTTGCAACTGGGCTTTTATTTCTAACATAAGTCTTGTTTTCTTTTGCTGTAGAAAAAAGATTTTAAAAAAGTGTATAGTAAAGTAAATATGACATCTCTTAGACCAGCTGTTAGACCAGCTGTTCAGCTTATACGTATGTCGGGCAGTAAAATAAATAAAGGGGAATTCTTGAACCAACTGTTCACCCTTCGAGTCATTTCAAGCCATCAATCGACCCCAAATGGAGGGGGATTCCCATCTTACCCCTCCATCCATCACCTTGTGACCCTGCAAAGTTATGTCAGGGATCCAGATATAACTCTTCCTCTGTTTTCAGGATGTAGGTGAAAAAAAAAGCAGAAATGGTAAAGAAAATAATCAAAACTCATCAGTGACAGCATCTTCTCTCCTTCTTCCTGTCTGTCCTTCACCCCTGAAATGTGCATGGCCTCTTCAAAATGTCAGACCTCATCAGGGAACCCTGAACTTAAGAAAACACAGCAAAGAGGAGAGATGGGTGACCTTAGACCCAAACAAGTGTCGTCCACCTCCGCTAGACTCTGCTGACACTTCCTGAAATCATCAAGACAGGGAAAGGGGCCTCTGCTTAACATGTGCTGTCACCTCCAACATGGAGGATGCAGTGTGTGTGAGTGTGTGTGCTTGTGTGCTTTTTCCTCCTTGTGCTTTTTTTGTTTGCCTCTATACAGGCAGCAGCCAAGGCAAAGGACATTATGGGCCCCATTCTGACTGTGTGAAGCACCACGTCTGAAGCGCATGGCACACAACAGCTGGGCTGGGACAATCTATAATTTGCTGCTTTGATGACATAAATTCTCAGCGCAAAGTCAGGCACAGGCTGCAAAGAGGACAGACGATATACCTTGATTATACATGGATTTGTTTTGGGCGTGACACAGATGAAACCAATCAGACTGTCATTCCTTTCAGTCAGTCAGTCAGTCTGCATCAGGATGCTGGTGCTTTGTTGTTTACATGCTGGGTTTAGTTGTTTGGTGTGAATTTTTGGCTTATTAATTGCTACTTAATTTATTGAGCTGCTACATATACTCAAAGAACACACAGACAGCACTGTATAACATACGTTAACGTTTAGATTAAAGTGCTTTACTTTCACTGAATCATCCCCAACTCAAATTCCAGAACAGCAATTTTAGCTGATGTTCACTAATGCTGAGAAATCATCGAATTCCTGTGAAAGGACTTTACCTGGGTCAATTTTGCTGTGTTCAAAGCAGCCCGATGTTTCTAAAGCATAGAGAAACAGCTGGCAGTGTGACATTTCCTGACGGACCCCTGACTAACTGTACATAGATTTAAAATGTTTTCCAGTGTAGATGAAATGCATGGGTGGTGAGCTCCACTTACCTGAACTTCAGCCTGATGCTGAACCTTGTACAAACGTATTGCGATGTCTCTCAACAAACCGCATCTTTCATCCTGTAGGTATGGTCTCAGTACTCTGACACCATACCTATAGGATAAAATATGGCCATCCCCACATGGTTAAGTTGAACAACAGGAGTCCAGGCCTGAGGAGGAAGCATCTGTAGCCTCTTGAGATGAACACAGCCGTAACAAGTGAAGCGAAGGTCAACTCTTGCTAGTGTTTATAGGGTGTTGGATCAAACATTGCACATTTTTTTAAAACTTTTTTTTTTACTTACCTGCCAAACATCAGTATTGTCAAACGGATGTCAACCTAGTTCTGCATGGTCTGACTGAGTGTGAGGAGGCTTGACGTTTCCCACTAGTCGGAGATTAATAAGACAGGTTAGTTAAACTGATTAGGAGACTAGTCAGTTAAAGATCAAATGTTAAGGTGATGAAGCCTCATATTAGGCCCCATCCACACGAAGACAAACCGAGGTCTAAACGCATACATTTTTTGCCGAATCTGTGTATCATCCATTCGAAGACAGCGTTTTGGGGGTCTGTAAACGATCATTTCTGAAACCAGGTTCCAGAGTGGAAAGATTATGAAATGCCGTATACGCTGCTCCGTGATTACTGGCTCTCCGTAACTTTTCAGATACGCTTACGTCATAGTTTCATATCGTCATTGACACGCATGTGCCACACACGGCAACAACAACAACAACAATGGCGGCATACTGCGTAGCATATGTGCTGATGAAGCTAGTGACCCTACTGTCCCTGTTGCAGCAAAATCTCCTTCTTCTCAATCACCACCGAGTTGAACAATTATTGAGGACACACTACGGTGGTCTCTGTTTACAACTTTTGCCGCAAGTGCGCATGCCCACTGTTTTTTCATCTATTTCCGTCATATCGTTACAGCGCCCCTAGAGGTCTGGCACGTGTTTTATAGCATTTTGATGCGTATCAGGTGCATTCATGTAGACGCACACATTTTCTGAGACGCCTTCGTCTTTATGACGATCGTTTTGGAAACTGTTAAGCGTTTTGTCTTCGTGTGGATGGGGCCTTAGTCTCCTGTTTGTAAGAATGAAATCTCAAGAAGCCTGTGCAGGTTCTCAGCCACCCAGGTCTTGTTTACTCAACTGATTCAAGAGACAAGAAGTGGATAAGCTGGAGAAGTGGTGAAAAGTATGTAAGGATCAGAATTAGTCCTGTTGCCACTTGGATCTGTGCTGGAGACCTGAGAAATGCTGTTGGGCAGTTTCTTCAAACTTTGGACAAAGTTTGACTCTAGGATGTCAATCAGATATTGGACTTCAATGACTGTCCATTAATCTAGGATGAACAAACTGTGTATGTTTGGGTCACATGTAAAAGGTACAGTAGCCCCATGATAGCCTCTGGAGTTATTTGGAGAAGGTCAATCAAACACAAATCTTCACACAGATTTAAGACTAGATATTGGAGACTATGTGTTTAAGGTCCCTTGGTTCCCAGATCATCCCTTACTTATCATCCATCCATCCGTCCATCCATCAGTCATCCATACCATTTATCCCGTTCGGGTTCGCTGGGTGCAGGAGCCTATCGACTGCCACATAGAGACACAAACAACCGTTCACACTCACACTCATAAGTGTTCTATATCAAGAATGCTTTGAGGCAATTCTGTCAAACTTTGTGCAAATAAAAAAGCTTAAAACTGCAAAGCTGAATTTGTAGTTTCTCACTAAAATAAGTAACAGGCCTTTCAAATCAGCAGCAGGCGGACGCTTTTCACTCCACTTTCAAAACAGCAGGAAACATACAAAGTACATGTTTTGATGGAGGCGGCTGGATCACGAATCTAACAAATTAGTATTGACATGACAAATCTGAGCAGTTATGATCATGGACAACAAGAGGCCATTAAACCCATCAGCGGAGTCTTCAGGCTGTTTCGGTAGCGTCAGAGATGTTGGACAACATGCATTTATCTCACTAGCAGCCGGCATTGTGGAGAAAAGGTGCGAGGTCTTTTTTTTTTCTGTGAAACCTCTTAGCGTCCCATAATCAGGAGTGATAATGTGTCTCATTCTATGCTAATGTGTGTGTTTTACAGCAATCAGGCGACAGGTGATGATAGCACACGCGCTGAGAGATGTTCTGCTGTGTTCGTGTGAGGCCCAGTATGTGTGTGTTTGTGTGTGTGTGTGTGTGTGTGAGCACGCAAGTGTGGATGCAAGGCACCATTAGTGACTTCCCAGGTCCTCTTCAGGAATACAATGGGCGGCGAAATTGCTTTAATGGAAAAAGGCTAATGTGAGACGCACACACACACTCACCAACGTCCACGTCCACACACACATGAACGCACCGCCTTAGCAAATCACTCAAGCCGCTGAGAGGTAGAAAAAGGGAGGATATTATCACTTACACTTGAAAAAATAGAGATGGAGGAGAGAGAATAGACAGCGAGGAGCGAGCTGGCGCTGCTCTTCTTCCACTTACTTCACGCTTTCCACCCACTAGAGTCAGTAGTTTTCCAAAACAGAGGCACAGAATCTCAAGTAAAGATACAGCAGGTTTATTTTTTTCATAACCAGTCTGCAGTCCTTAACAATACAGGTTTGATTTTTGAGGAGAGATGAGGATGGAGAAAGAGTGGAGATTGCTAAACAGAGTAGACATGAAGCCTTACATCCTCCTTCACTTACATGCTACCATCTAGCATGAAATCAACGTCCTTTTTATCTATATGTCTGTAGGGGTGGGGGGGCCGGAGCCCGTCTCAGCTTAAACTGACCAAAGGGTGGATACACCCTGGGATGGTCTGCAGCCAATCACAGGGTTGACATATAAAGACAGAATATTATTCACAGACACGCTCACACCTGAGGGCCGTTAAAATCACTGATTAAAGTGACAAGTATGTTCTGTTGAACATAAACCTCCTACCTCAAAAACTACAGCTTTTTAGAAAATTTAAAAGGCTCTACTTTTGAATAGAAGATTATTATATTGTCCTGATTAAAAAATATTTTGTTGTACTTTAAGTTAGCTCAAGGTTTACAAATTCCACTAGCTATAAAATCATAAACAACAGACTTGTGCCAGACTGCCACGATAATAATTCCACCAATCAATCAACAGTAGGTCAATGCCAAAATGTTCATCTTTTTATATGTATTTTTATGTCATTTTTATTAATTTATTATTTCAAAAACATCTTTCCTTTCTTTTATAAACATTAAATGTTACAATTATATACTCAACATTTAAAAGATAAAATGATAATAATGATAATGATAACATTAGTATTAGTAGTACAGTGACAATAATAAAAACAATGAAAATAATACTGAAAAAGACAATAATAAGTACTTATTACAATAAATTTAATTACATTCAAAATAGTATAAAAATGGAAAAAAAATCCATTCAACCACTGGGAAAAAAAGATGTGTGCTTTTCCATGAAATAGTAATACAAAATTTAATCTCCAGAAAACACTTTTTTAATTTATTTGTATTGTTCCAATTCCAGCATTTTCCACCATGAGTACAGCATTTTGCCGGTTGTGGCAAAAGTTAAACTGTCAAGAAATAAACTCTGTTCAGCAGGCAGGAAATTTTGAGCAGAACTAGACTCGTGTTGAACAGAGTTGAACACCTTCCAATTGGGTTTTCAGTGCATGGAGAAAGTTATTGTTATTATTGTGCTATTGGTTTATGTGTGGCAACTGGAGAATCTGGAGGAAACCCACACAGACAGAGGGAACATACAAACTTGAGACAGTGAGACCCCATCTGGCTAGAAATCAGTCTGGCAACCTTATTGCAAAGAGGAAACAGATCTACCTGTTAGTTTATACCAATCTTAATTGAAAATTCAGGGTTTGATCAAAAGCTCCTGTGTGAAACTTTTTAAGGTTTGTTCTAACTTTGGTGCCCCTGTTGACAAATCAGCATGATTGATTACACACTAAAAAAATGTTGAGTTATTTTGGTAACCCAATTTATGTGCTGCTTGTGTTCAGTTAAATTTTTATAAAGAGTAACCCATTTTCTGGGTTATAGGGCTATTATTTTAACCCAACTATGTCGCAACCAGCTCCACACTCACTCGGCGTCAGATCGTCTCGCTCTCATGCCAAGAACTCCAGACCTGCTATCCGGACTGATCACCCCTTGCCGACTTGCCTTCATTTCCTGACGCAGAGTACCTGTTTGTGAATCTTGATCTGTGGTGGCCATCTGTTCTCCGGTATCTGACCCCTCTGCCTGTGTGTGACGCCGAGTACCTGTCTATGAGCCTGAATCAGTGGTGGCAGCCTGATCTCTGGCAATCAGAACCATTTCCTGCTTTGAAAGACAAAGTGAATCCTAACCTGCTTCACCTTAAAGACTCTGAGTTGCAGTATGACTGTGTGGGTCCTGCGTGGCCGAGTGGACTAAGCAAGTGCTTCGTGTTCCAAGGTTCGTGGGTTTGATCCCCACCTTCTCCAATTGTTCCTGTGTCTATTCAATAAGGCTGGTTATTGTGAGCTGCAAAATCTGTGTTGCTTCTGGGTCCAAACTGCCTCCATGTCAAACTACTGGGAGCACTAGATTGTGCCAACCAATAGTTGGGTTCGGAACAACCCAACATTGACGTTAGCATAACCCAACTTTTGTGTTAAATAATGCAACCCAAAATTGGGTCGAAAAAAAAAGAACCCAACCTGTTGTGTTAAAATAACCCAAAAAGGGGTTTGTCCTTTTCTGAACCAGCAGTTGGGTTAAAATTGGGCTATTTTTTAACACAACTGTTTTCAGTGTGTAATCTGTGCATTGCCAACATGTTTAAGGGTCAGTCATGAGAGGGTAGAAGAGTTTTTTGAATGTCTTTTTTTAATTTTAATATGTGAAACCTGAGCACCATGGTCTAAAATCACTCACTGTGCAATTAACTCAAGACAACTGTCACATATTTGCATAATTTCCACAAACACCTCACGCTCTCCTTTCTTTGAGAGACAGGTCCGCACTCATGCCCACACACACACAAACACACACGCACAAACACACACTTGCTCTGTAAGACAAGGCACGTCCCCTCCTTTGCCTCTAATGGGTCTCATCTGTGCCCTGCTCAAGGCTGGCACGGCCTGCAGCATCTGTTTGACTGCAGGCCATGCCATAAGGTGCCAGGACTCCAAGGATCCTCCACACTCCCTCAAGAACACTGGTCTACGCCCTGCTCACCCCACCCTTTCACCCCCCATCACCCCCTTAACACCTCAACATTAGGTGTAGCTTTCTCTCCTGCTACTTTATATTGCCTGGAAAAATATCCAAACCCCCAAATTGCACTTAAAAGTCTCTTTTTAAAACTTCTACACCTCCCCTCCCTTCAGTAACTCACCTCCTACCTGGCTCCCTCTCAAAATCTCAGCTCTTTTCCTCTCCACCCTATCGTCCTCCCCCTCATTTCCGTCTAATGCCCCCCATCAGGACGTGTGAGATGTCATCTACCTCACTAATCTGCTGACTCTCCTTCCCCCAGACTCCCCCTTCTTCTCTCCCTTACTCCCTCTGAACCTCCTCCTCCTCCCTCTCTCCCCCTGAGGGTGAGCGAGATGTCGTCTGGCTGGGACTGTAACTTGTGCCATTTGTGTGTGTGGTAACAGAATGTGTCTCCTCGCCAGGAAGACTAGCGCCTTGCAGGAACAGACAGATTAGCGGGTTGATTTTAGCTCCCAGGGCGACGTTCAAACTGCATTCCCAGGAACGTCTCCCTTAACAAGCATCTCATTCCCCTCCAGGTCGCCCGCGGCAAACCCCCCCATCACCCTGCACACAAGGAGTGGAGAAAGTGATCTGATGGCACTCGCTGTTCTTTCTTCTTAACTTTATTTTAGGCAGGACAGTTAAAGGCCTCATGTTGTTGCATGTGTGTTAGCGCTAACAGAAGCCCCTGCTGAGGCCTCTCTGACCAGAGAAACGGAGGATGGAGGGACTGAAAGAGGAGGGAAGATAAAGGCCTAGGAGGAGGCATAGTCAGCGGAGAGAAAGGGGGGTCGGCGGCTAACAAGCGGTGTGGAACCACAGAAGGTGTGTGCAGCCGAGCGTGAGGAAACGGTTGAGACAGCGCAGGCCCACTGAGATGACCGTGGAGCTAATGCTATGTTAGTGAGCTGCTAACGGCATGGCCTGGGTTCTGCCGTGCCGCCCTTCCACACGGATCACAGAGGCCCACAGCACAACGAAAGGAGACACCTCAGGTCTGGGGGGGAGGTATTACCAGTGACACGTCTTTTGGGCACCGGTTGGGACTCCTTTACCATCTGAGCCTCTCGCATCATCGTGACTCACACGTGGGCATTTCGGTTATATAAAGAGACGCTTAAATCGAATGTGGCGGGGAAGGTGAGGCAGACCAGCGCTCAGAGCAGGAAAAATAACCCACACTTCTAATCAAGGTATACAGAGGAGGCTTCATGTAGCAAGGCATGCTGGGTCATTTGACTTGAAAGGACTTGAGACATCTCTCAGGCATGTAGGCTGCATTTAGCCAGCATTTTGACTGTTTTGTAGGTATTAAGGAGCAGCGATTTTCACTGTTGAACATTAATATATATATATTTTAAATGTCTTGTGTGGGTTGGGACAGAGTGTGTCATCTTTATTGTAGCTGCCAAACTACTTCTGCTAGCATAAGGAAAACTGAAGTTGCAGTTGGCTTACTTTTTACTTACAGAGGGAGATCATATGACTTATTTTGACAGAGAGACCCAAGTCTTAAGCACCATATCCTAGTCCTAGCAACCTTGTATGGCTTATTTAGGCAGATATAAAATATATAAACAAATAGAGCACTGTCAGCTCATACAATGATCACAATTTATTAACACTGAAACTGTGAGTTCAAAGGGGAGATAAACTGACAACAGAATAGCACCAGGTGATTAAATGAGTTTCAATAATGATTACAATCATAAAAACAAGACAACATAGGATGATAGTGCTGCATGCCATGCTCATTCAGTCATATGTGGCACAAGCACCTCCCTCTTCCCACAGCGCTGGATTGCTTTCAGTGTTGAGCCTGAATGTTCTGAATTCACATGCTCTTTTTTAAATCAATGGGAAACAAGCATTTTAATTTACAAATCATGGATGAGGAGTCAGTGTAGTTCACTCTTGAGATCAAAAACATGTGTGTATGCTATAAAAACTGAAAGTCTCGAGCTGTGTGTGGAGGATCATTAGTGAAGTTATGCTCCCTGCATTTCGATGCATCCAGGACTTTAACAGGAACTTGAAAAGTGTGTTTTAAAGTAAGAGACTGACCAATGTTAGCTGGGATAGGCTCCAGCCCCGTGAGGCTCCAAGATGGATAAACAGTATAGATATAAACAATTATAATTTTACACACTGTTTGAATAAGCTTTTTACTTTGTAAGAAAAAAAAATCTGTCAGATGTTTTTAAGAGGTCATATTGAAATTTTTTAGGTCATTATTCACATTGGTGTATGTAACATGTCTCCTCTTCTGAGATCCAGCTCCTCCATGAGCGGCAAAAAGTCTGTGCTATTAAGACATCTTCCTCTCCCCCTCTTTGTGGCGCTAGCAGCTGCCTAGAACATCTTGCCCCTCTCCCAAATGAACCTTCCACACTAACAATCACTTACTCGCTCACTTGAGTGCATCTTCCTGCTGTCACAGGCATCTCTTCATATATTTCACCAAAATAATGAACTGTTTTCTAAGTTTAGGAAGCACCACAATAAATCTCCCCACAAGACAGCTTCCCACGTACAACCAGCAGAATTAAAGTATTCTGACAAACAGGGAGTGTCTCCGCCACCATTAAAAAAAAAGAATATATAAACCAGATTTAAGGCAAAATCTAATGTTTTTAAATTTATTTTGGTGAATGCAGATCGGCCCTAGATTTTTCATCCCTCTGAATTGTAGCAATAGTGTGAACTGCAGGCAGTGTGTTTACAGGTTGTGTATGAGTACATCAATATGTCCAGGGCATTTTTAAGATGATATTTCATTTATACTTTGACAGATTTTCTTTAAAATTTGACAAATGGTCCCTCTGATTCAACAGTGGTCAATTTAGATATCAGGATAACATGATCAAAGTTAGACCTAAGGTTTATACCAATCACAATACATCAAATACCTTTTTCTTGGCCCACTACTGAACTTTCACTGTCACTCTGTCAGTGGTGGTTATATTTCTCTTTCGTAAACTAGATTCAGAAATGTTTCATCTAATCACTTTTAATAGCATTCTACTACATGTCTTTAAAAAAAAAGGTCACTTGCCAAAAATACTGATTGCATCCTAGTCTGCAAGCCAAATCCTTTAATGAGTTCAACATTAATCATAGGATTACCAATGAAGATCTCTAGATTGAATATTGTTTAATTCTTAAATATTTTAGGTGAAATAACCAGATTAATTCTGGACAAATGACATTTTTATCTTTGATGTAATTTGAAATCCTCTTTTTAATCATCCAGTTCACCAGTGTCACCGTGTGTTTTTTTTAAATTTGCACTGCATGTTCACGTTTCCACTGACCTCTCTATGACTGTTGTACTGTTTTACATTACAGTAAGAAGACACAGTCCTGATAAAGGTGCCCTGGCACACTGTAGGTCAATGACCTGTTAGTATGATCCCAGAGGCCTTCAGGCTGGTTTGTGATTAATTTTGGGCTTTTGTTTAATGACAGTAATACATGCTGAAGGTGATTCTTCTGACTGCACATGAAATATCTTCTACATTTACCTCATCACCACCACACAGCTTCATTTAGCTCAGTGTGCTGGAGGAGTGGAGGTAAGAGACAGAGCTGCTTTGTACGATCTGATCAGATTAAGGCGGGAGACAGCCAGAGGCAGCACTGACAACTACTATTACAGCAGTTCATTAAAGGCAGAGCAAGAGGAGATTTAATTAGACCTTTATTTTTATCTGGAGCTGGCCACTTCAACTAATATGTGCTCTATTGTACTTTTTGTCAGGTAGTTAGTCTTCTGTAGTTTCTCTGTGCAGTTCAAACAGCAATTTTGTTTATGGTAACATTTTATTTCTTTAATGTGTATACTTTGAAATCATTATCCTGTCCTCAACAGAATGCAACACCCCATTAAGTTGGGTTAACAACATTTTTTCAAGTACTGCAATATTTCATAAAAGGTTTTGTTATCTTATTTTCACAAAAACTGCTAAAACATAACAGCAAAAACAAAACCAACTGGAAGTGCTAGCGGAGGTTAATGCTTAAGTCATTTTATAGGTTAAAAAAAGACCATAAGTCATGTACCAACATGTTTTCCTGCCTTAAAACACAACCCAGAAGTAACATTTTGCCCATATCTGTCAAGTTTTGGATTTGAAAATATGGGAAATTTTCCAGCGCTTGCTGTGGGCTGTCCCACCACCCGAACGAAGCTCCAGCATCCCTTACATCTTAAGACAGGATCACAAGATATCTAAAAACAACTTGTCAACAGCTTACTAATTAGTCAGGTGATCAGAATCTGACAGGCCTACCTTTGTTGACATTGAAATGCTGTGAACATTCCTACATTAGGAAAGTAAATTTGCTGTCCCATTTTTCGAGATATTTAAAGGACTTCTTTGTTTGTTTGTTTTTTGGCAGGAATGCCTTCTACCTCCTCACATCCATTTCTCTATGCTCTCTCCTTTGTTGTCCCGGGTTTGTTCCCGCTGTCGGCACTAACCTCGCGACAACTGCCAACCAGGCTACTACAGGTGGCATTTCTGGCGAGGCTACTGACAGTGTTCAGTTAGGAGCAGAGGCAGAGTAATGTTTTTTTTTTTTATTTAATACGGGAGAATTACGGGAAAATAGTAATACGGGAGGACAGCAGGAAAAAGGGGTAAAATACGGTAGTTTCCCAGCCAAAACGGGAGACTTGACAGCTATGGTTTTGCCATATATTTTTTGGCATCAAAATGAACCAAAAAGTAATCAAAAGTCAATTCTAAAGTTTTTTAAAAAAGATGTTTAAAGCATTTTTTCAGTTTGACATTATTCTGCCTGGATTAAAAAGTGTAACTTGTAACAATGGGTCATTTTACCCTCAATTCTTCTTGACCGAAATGTGGAAAACAGCCTGACCTTGCACTGTTAACAAATTCTTTAAAAAAAAAGTCTCAATCGGTGCTGGTTTGGTGGAGTGGTTAGCAACCAGGCACCTCATGTACTTGCTTCTGCCGGTCCAGGTTCGAATCCCGCCTGTGACCAGTTTGCAGAGTGTCTTCCCCTACTCTCTCACCCCCTTTCACAAGCCTATCCACTGTCTCTCTCCTATCAATAAAGGCACAAAATGCCCAAAAAATACATTGAAAAAAAAAAAAAGTCTCAATCCACATCCATATTTGGATCACAAACAAAATCACATCACTTCTTATTGTGCCATGACCACCATTCCCTGAAAATGTAATCAAAATCTTTTGAGAACTTCTGGAGTTCATTTGCTAGAAGAGAGACAAACATAAGCTCCTTAGGTTATAGAAAAATAAAACAAACTGAACAATTATACATTAAGAAGAACACAACAAATTTGAAAAAAAAAAACAAGAAAAAAAGCTAAAACTATTTATTGATGCCTTTCTATTATTTACTTTTAGATGTTTTGCAATATTTTGACAATGTTAAACAATTGATGTTATTTCAAAGTGATTTAACCTCAGAGATTAAATCATATTCTCATCCTCAGACACAAATTTACTCTGAGTCCTAGCTTCTGAGTTAGAGTATCTGGTGTTTTTATAAGGCTATGTTTCCTCTGAATATAACTTCTTCTTTGATCAGGCAAATCCATTTTGCCAAACTCAAAACTATAACAAGTGTGAGTGGCCCAAAGCGGCATGGCCTAATCAGAGTCCTTACACCACAGAGAGGTGGGAGCTAAAAGTGAGATGACAGCAGGGAGTGACGGCTCAAACAGAGATTAGCATAGATGCTAACAACTTCAGTGGCAGTTTATCAGATCTAGACGTTTTTTATTATTTAACCAGAGAAAAAAAGCTCTAAATGAAACGATGAGTACTGATAGCATTTCTTGATAAAAATGATGCAATAGTTTGTTCTATGTAGTGGCTTACGTTTCGTATTTAACACTGCGTCAGTAGTGCCTGCCTACCACATTGTATGATTAACCTGTAATGAATGTGATTGATGAATAATTGTCCAGGTACCTGCTGGATATGTTTTGGAAAGGTTATACATCCTCCCAAATTCTTTCTGTGGGCTTTTGCTCAGTTGGACTAGAGAAAACAGAATGATCAGCTCATCTGATGTGCCAAGCTGAAATTGTGTTGTGCAGAAGCAAATGAATATTAGAAATTAGAATAAAAGATTTATACTCCCAGAACATGTGCATAAATGTAATTTAAATGAAACAGTCAAAGTTAAACCTCTTTAAAATCATGTTTACCTTTACCTTTTGCCCAAAGCATGTGTGTGTGCTTAGTGGTGAGGGTGTGAGTGTGTGTGTGTTTTGGGGAGATAATGAAGAGGCATTGTGTCTCTTCATAATGACATCATGGCTCTGACAGAAGCTGGAGAAGATGCCCCCAGACTCAGAGCAGAACTCTTCAGCTTGGCGCAAGTGTGAGTGTGTTTGTGTGAGTGTGTGAGTGAGTGTGTGTGTCCGTCCCTGGGCTACAGGAGTCCTCCTGGGCTTTGTGAATGAAAGTCAAAGCGTCAAAGACAAAAACAAAACCTGACCAACAGCAATATGAAGCAGAGGGCAGGCCATTTGGCTGCTGCCCGTTCGCTGCAGCCTCAGTGTGTGGAAGCAACGGGCATGAGGAGAGAGAGAGAGAGGGGGAGAGAGAGGTGGGAAAAGACTGCAGAGAAAGAGCGAGGGACGTCCAGGAAGTTGCAGAAGGGGTTCAGGGGTCAATTCAGCCTGCAGGCCCCGGTGACGCTTTCAGGGCTCAAAACGAGAGGCTCATATTGCATCATGGTAGTCCTTGGCATGTCCTCTTAATCTTGCCTCTGACCAGACGGATCCTTCCCTTTGGCTTTGCACACGCACAAAGACAAACACACTCACAAATAACACACATGCACCTTGGTTCTTTGTGTTCATGGAGTCAAACAGAGAGTGGTCAAAGAAGTTAGCATGTTCTTGTCTCTTAGTAAAGCACTCATGAGCATGTTCAAAGTTTTGCTTGTGAAATGTTGAGTAAAAAGAAGGGAGTATCTACTGGTCAATAATACTGCAGCAGTCATGTATTCATAACAACGAGATGGTCTCTGTAGTTAAGCACTTGTAAAAGTTTTTGAACCCTTTCACACATGTAACCCTGTAATCAGGATAATTACTGGTTAATTTTATTATTGGTTGTTCACACTGGTTCCTATCAGCAGGGAGTCTGCTGATGAGGGCGGGGGTCACTGATAGGCAACACAACATAAAACATACGCGGCAGCCAGTTTTCATAACATTTATATCCTATCTTCAGTGTTATATGTTAAATGGTGTTTCAACAGCATTACAAAAGAGTTGAGAAGGGCACTGCTATAGTAAATATGAAGCAGCATCATTATGTGTGCGACGATTAAAGTTGAGAAGAAAGCTGCAGTGTTTGAGCTCCATATCCAACAGCACAGGATGATGTCATCACCCCTCTCATCTCACCCTCACTGGACTTTACGAGGATAAAATACTAGAGGGTGTAAGGAAACTACCTGGGTAGTGTCTGAGTGAAAAACTGACATCTGCATTCACACAAACTGCACACCCGGGTTCAGTCCGGAAAATTCAGGGTTCTTTTGCAAGCCTGATTGAGGTCGAAGACATAATTATTGACTTGCCTTTACAGAGTAGGATGATAAATGCTGATCTTTCTCCCTTTCTATCAACATTTCTGTTTTTTAAATTATTTAGATTACATTAAAAGTCAGAAATAAAGGAGTTTTCTTTGCACTTCTGTCTAAAGCCCAATTCTTACTGCTGTTTTAAGGCATAATAATTACCCCCTGTGACGTGTTACCTACACTGTAAATGAACACCCTTTTGTTCCTTCTCCAGAGGTAGTGACAGAACTTGTTATTGGAGAGAGGGGGGAACACACAGTGCCATGTACATCCAGGCAATATTGCATCAAGTGACACAGATATTGCAAATCACTGTAACCATCTATAGACGTAAATACAGCAGAGCCTTGTTGAGGTGCTTTTCCATAAGAGCGCTGTGACTTGGGCTTTTGTAGCTCACACAGCTGTCCATCTGACAGCATTAATCTACTTTTGTCTCCTCTCTGGGTTTCTTTCTGAGACTATAGAAGTTTAACTTAGGCTTGACTCCTCAAGGGTCAATGCATCCAATTGGAAACCAATGTTTAACTCTTTGACTGGCATTGTAACCATGCGGTTGACTTTATGCCACCATACATGCCCGGAGTGGCTAATTGGGAGGACAGGGACAATTCCCAGTGGACCGGCCTGATATATGGGCTGTGAGGGCCGGTGTTGATATACGTTTTTTAATATCATTATAATTTTTTGGTTTGGTGTTCATTCATGGCACTGAGTAAGTATTACTCACGTGCTGTTACCACTGTCCTTGTGGGCTGTCTCCATCGACAGCTATTTTTAAAAATTTTTTAGAGCATCCTGACGTAACAACACATTCGTGCAGGCTAAAAACAACTAGCTTCGCCAGTCAGAGTCTGTGCGATGAGCCAGCTAGTAGCCAAGGTGCTGGGCTGCCGGCAAGATGGATAAAAAGGGCAAGGGTGACGCGGAATAGATAAGAATTAAAAAGAGGAAAGCGCTTGAAAATGATGCAGCAAAATGTGCAAAAATGGCCACTTTTTTAATAAAACGAGCTTGTGGTCTGAAACAAAAGAGGATGACGATGAAACTGAAAAGGCAAGATGTTGAATAAAATGCATCTCGCACCTTGTGATGCGACAACACCACATAACTGGGGAAACTTTGTCTTGTAGCCCCTCAGATGCGAGATGCAGCAGCACCAAGCACCAGCCATGAGCCCACCACAGGTGCAGAGTGGACAGGTAGGATTGCAATGTTCACTGAGTGAATATTAGAATTAATATCAGAGTATAGTGTAGACCTACTCTATATGAAAAATGCCCTGCGATAACTGATGCTTGATGATTCAGTACTACAATAATGAAACAGACTTGAATTGATCAAAAGGCTGACTATTGACTATTTTTTAAAATGTGATTTAATGTCAGAGGCAGGCACAGGGGAAAGTGGTGAGGAAGGGATTGCTGCTGTTGCTGCTGTCAGTGTTGAAGAAACAGGTGAGCTATTGTAACAGTGTGTGAACAAGCAAGCATCAGTTCTAATATAACCACTTCCTGTGCTGAAATGACAGTTGTGGCCCTTTTTATCATCAAAAGTAAGATGGTAAACAAAGCACAGAATTGAAAATGGATAAGATGAATGTTAGATTCAATAGACCTGCATATTTTGCCAGTGAAAAAAATTCTTATTGTTTAGTATAATTGGCTTTGGAGAACAGCACAACTTACATTATTTTAATACAATAGGTCATGATATAAAGTAGGCGGGTCTGAGGCATGAAATTCCAGGGCTGATATTGAGTCCCACTCCGCCCCTGCCACCATACCACTGTATTTAAAACTCAGAAGGCCCATCTCTGTCTGTTTTACCTTATTCAACTCTCAGAACAGCAATACGCATCCACAGGGTGGTGATGCTGTAAATGGATATAATTTTGTAAAACTACAAAAATTCAGAACTGAATCATTCCTGTATCACTCCTCAGAAATCTAACAGTTAGAGTTTACATTGGAGTAAGAAAAAAACTTTTCATATATTTCCAGATACTCCAACAATCATAATTTAGGGATAGGGAATACATTTGACATTTAGAAATGTATCTATGATTCCTCAGAAAACTGCATCATCTGCTTCATATCTTAATTTTGCTCTCTGTTTACGTGCAAAAAAAACACACAAAAAAAACAATTTTGTTGCAGAAATAAAAGAAATCCATTAATACTAAGGATAACCTTTAACAGGCAATCCAACCAGCAGGTTGACTATCTGCTTCCCAATTGGATAATATGAAAAATTAAAGCTGATGCATTGCAAAATGAAGGAGGAACACAATTTTATTGACAAATAATTTGTTGCAAATGTATTTCTAAGTTTGGAAGTCAAAGGGTTGAAACACATAGTTAGCAACAAAGACTCAAATTCTTCATATGATAAAGCAGAGGGAAGTGTTTCTGCACTTTCAGGAGAGTGCTCCTTCGATGAGTTAGTTTTGTGAAAGCTTTCAGTTGGCAATGCTTTGGTGTAGAGACTGCTAAGTGGACCAGTCACACCTTTAACATTTTGTCATTTCCTCAATATTGAGAGTAACTGTTAATGCTAAAGCTGCATATCTCTTCTTTAAATTCAAGTCAAGTTTCCTAGCATTTTTAAACTTATATTGCAAGATTCTATCAAAAGCTGTTTAGATTTGATGGCATTAGAGCCATCAGTGGAGGAACTTCTTTGTTCAGAGCATCGTGAAGTCAGCTCGTAGGGATGGGCCGCTTATCATGAGGGCAGTGAAGGCACATCTCTCATGTACACTGAGAGAGATTGACAGCTTTCTTCTCTGAGCTGAAGAGCACCTCTCGCCCCGAGTGTGTGTAATGAGAGTCGGGTCTTATGACAAGCTCTAATCAGCCCAGACCCTCGACCCCTGTGGCATTGAGGCTGACACAGGGGGGGTGCACCCCAACACTGCTAATAACGACCCAGACTTGTGTGTAGATGGGTATGTGTCATCCACAAAACAGAGCTGGAGCAGGACTAAGTTCACTCTGAGTTCACTGAAGCTGAGATGTGTATCCTTTAAAAGTATTAGAAATATTCTGGATTAAAAAGGTTAAAAGATTTTTGTGAGGAAATATTTTAATCTAAATGTTCAATTTTTAACATTTTTTGAAGCCCCAGAACCAGATTGTCACTCTTTTTATGTCCTTGTGCCTGTGACCAAGTGTGCATTTCTTATTTTTGAATTACTTTTCAACAAACATTCAGGAAATGTCCACTAAGAGCCAAAGATGAACTGAAAAGAATTTGGAGTTCAAAGGTCCAAGGCAAAGGTAAAGGAGCCCCACGTTAAACGCCTGTATAAAGCAAACAGGGCTTTGTGTCAGGCTTTGCATGGATGTCTATCCTGACTGAAGATGAACTGATCAGATTAAAGAGGTCAATGAACAAAGACATTGGGAGAGAAAAAATTATGAAGTGGTTATAAAAATGTATTTTTTTTCTCAAACCCTAATGATTATTAAAGCAAACAAAAACAGTTGAGATTGAAACATTTGTATAAGGAGTGACTTCCTGTGTAATGAGTCTTAAATTAATCCATCGGTCAGTCTTTGTCTGACAGGAGAAGTCAAATATCTTAGGCTGTGTTTAGACGGACACTCCTGACTTAAAGACGCAAAGATTTGTCCTTTACGTTTTAGAATTCTTCTGCGTTCAGATGACGACGCTCGGAGACGAGTTATTCCACTGTAGTATGCATGCCAGTTCAGTAGATGGCGGTGTAGGTCTGCAGAGAGGCAGCGCTGTTACAACACACGAACGAAGAAGAAAAACTTTTCACAAAAAGCAATAGCGAATAGAAGCACAGAGATGCAGGAGTTTCTTTTCTGGTCAACAAATCCGTTCGGACGACAAATCTGTCTGGATAGTTTTGTCTGGATAACAAACCGAGCATGGTAAGAGGTTCACACGTTACTCGACAGACGGCCGAAGCTGTTGTTGTTCCTGGTATGTGCGCGCAGCCTTCATGTGAAAGAGTACTGTGCATGCGGTGACGTCAGCGTTTTACCCTGAAACACTCTGATATGGGTTTACACGAAGCTGCATGGAGAGCGTATCAAAGCTTTCCACTCCAGGGCCCATTTTCAAAAGTTTTCGTTTTAGATGGAAACGCAACGCGTTTTAGTGTAAACGTAAGGCCAAAACGCTATGAAAACTTATCGGATTTGATTGTTTTTGGCTCAGTGTAAACGCAGCTTTAGGGTGTATTCGCGCCTGTGGCTTGTTTGCTTTGTTCCAATTCAGGAGTAAAATTGGTACAATTGTTTCAGTTGTCGCTTGGTTCACATAGTCACCTGTGGTCCGAAGTTGTAAACAAATGACACATGGAATCAAATGTTTCTCTCACTGGTCATAAATCTTACCCGGAGGATGCGGGAGTTTCCTTCTCTTCTTACAACAGCTACGGAGCATCAGCAGTGTGTGTAGCTAACTTGTTTTATAGCGTTCATCTGTCACTCATTCGGTGACTCACGAGTTTGTAGACCTCTGTATTTTTATGCATAGTGTCCAGCATTTGGCAAATTTTCTCTTCTGCCCAGATTTCTATGAGGCATTTTATTTCCTCACCGCTCCCCGTCAGCCCACGACTCATCTCGCGCAGACTCTTCCTCCTACTCTTCTTCTTCTGCTGTTGCTGCGTCGTTCAATCCTTCTTCTTTTATTGTTTTGACTGAACGATTGGCAACCAGGTGCATTATGGCCCTCCCCTCTACTACAGTGTGAACCAAATGAGCCAGGTGTGAATGCACCTTTAATTTCCCATTGTAACTGGCAGCAGGGTGAAAGGGACTGATCATACTTGTAAAGGCTAAGAGACGAAAAAAAATATTTCATGCTGGCCCCATAGTTTCTGTTTAAAAAGGCCCTTGTGCTATGTAGTTGATTACCCTGTCCTAGAGAATTTTCTTCACTGATGAAATTCAATAGATCATTGGTCAGTTGTAAGGGTCATGGAGTCTTGCCATCTTTTGCATGTGAACGATCAACCTCAATTATTCGTTCAGTGATTACTTTGATATTTATTTGCACAAAATGTCCTCTGTGACTCAGCAATAAACTCAGCACATTTCTGAGTCACACAGTCAAAGAAAAAGGTCATTTTCTTCATCTTCATCCCTTGCAAAGAACATTTTAGGACCACCACCAGAACTAACCTGCGCTCAGTTTCTCTATGAAGAAATAACCAGAACAAATTTTTGAGGCTCAGAGAATCACTCCTGGGAAAGTAGATCTGATGTCTCAAGAACACTGTGAGGGATTTTCTCACTACTTTGCACATACAATATGTCCACTGTGATCCAAGGACAAACTGATTAAATCGTGTAAGATGAAGGTCAGTTACAATGACTCAAAATCATTTAAAATAATAATTAAATCAAAATATATTTTAAGTCACACTATGACAAAATAACCACAGCACCTCTTCTTCACATCCAACTGCTGGACAGTACTTCTTTTGATTCATTTTACTCTCTTATGAACTATTTAAAAACAAACCATCAAACAAATCACATCCTAAAAGAGATCCTAAACCAGGGATGGGCAACTTAGTTGAGCAATAAGGCCACAATAAAGCTCAAAGTCCTGCAAAATCAGTATTCTCTGCTGTTATTTTTTTTATTGGGCTCCTGGAGTGGAAGAATATGCCACCTTTCACAGAGGTGAACTGAGATTGCTATGGTCCTTTTTTACTTCCTGGGGTTTATGTCATAGAAATTCAGCCTCCACCTACATGTGTGTTTTCTGCTCCTCACAGGAAGATGCCATGACTGTTTTGAAAGTCCACTTCATGGTCTGTAAACCCTCCTCCCCTCTCCCATCAGACATCATTTCGGCAGACAATCGGCACAGAGCTCATTGTTGCAGTCTCTTGTAGCCTGAGAACCAAGTGTTTCCAAAGGGGAGGGAAAAAGAGCTGCACCTGATCCTCTACAGAGATGAAATTTTTAATGTCTTTTTATTCAACTTAAATCAAATCCTTACTTAATAGACACTCAAGACACAGGAAAACACACAAGGACATAATGCTGTTCCTATGTTGAGAAGGTTTAATGTCAAACTGAAGAATAGTCTCAATAAGACCATCAAAATAACAAAATAATTAACAATGTTGCAGTCAGGGAGAAACCTCATATCCCCATTTTGATGGTTTATACTTTCTCCAGAAATTAATGCTCTTGCTCCCCTCTCATAGTTGCAAATTTGTTTTTCCAAACCAAGTAAAAAATAAGACAATTCATTATATGAGGACCCTCCTGAAAACAGGATGTAGCATCTCAAGAGGCTAACCTCTAATAAATCAGAAGACAGGGCTATGGTTCATGGATCGGTCACTAACTTTAATTCTTACTTTAGTCCACTTGTCTCCTCTTACCTCCCTTCCTTCGCCCTTACACCGGATACAGCATCGTGTGGATTTGCTGTTCATCATGAGACTGGGATCCACATTCAAGATTTCCTGCTGCTTAACAGGTTTTTTCTTGCCACCATGATGGAGGGATTCATGATTGGCTATATGGATTCATGTTGGGTGTTGGATGTATATATTTGTATATATATATGTATATGTATATTTTGTATGTATATATGTATCTATGCATATATGTGTATCCATAAAATCAAGAGCTTTATGCTCTATTGTAAAGTGTCTTGAGATAACACTTGCTGTGAATTGGCGCTGTACAAATAAAGTTTGATTGATTGAGTATATAAAATTACAGGGCATTTTTCCATTTCCTGAAAAAAATTATTATGGAGATGCGAGGCTTCTGCCAGACAGGAAATATATATTGTCACTGCTGGGAACAAACCTGTTTAACCTATAACCAACAGTTCTAGAAGATTAAAAATAATTTTATGCCAAATCAAAACATTGTTTATGTGATTGGAATTTTTTAATGCTCCAGCTGTTCCCCCTGTGAATCAATAAGTGCTGAGGATTGCTCCTGCTGCGTGTGTGTCAGTGTGCCCCTGCGCTGGCTCGTATTACCGTCATGCTGACACTCAGCAGGGGTGACAGGGCCTTTCTAGGAGTATCATAAGTCCTGCCGATAAGAGGGGCTATAGCCGCAGAACACACAAAGCCAACACACTCCTGATGTGTTCAAAAAGAGGCATGACAATGTTTTCTTCTCTCGGTATGTTTATTGTTATCCAGAGTGATTGACATGGAGCACACAAAAGTGAGCAATCAACAGAAAACCAAAAAGAAACTCAGATCCAGAGTGATGTATCTGTCCAAAAAAGGGTTAATAGTTGGAACACAGACCTTGTAGTTTACACAGTCTGTCAGATAACTTTAGAGTGAAGTGCAGCAGTGTGCCACAGATGCAGAGAAGTGATTATCTGTACATTGATGGGTTGGTGTGTTAAATAAATACTCTGATACTCTTCAAAAATTCCAATCCTGACATACAATGTGCGTTAAAATGTCACTTTTGCAATATTAATCATGTGGTTAAGTCATTATTTGTATTTTAATATCAGAAATTTGAAGTGTGTCAAGTTTGGAGATAGATTACAATAAATAAACCTGAAAAAATGGATTGATGTGGCAGTATGTGATTGACATGTTAAATCAAATTGTTCTAACACTGGGGTGCATCTTTCACCCAGCACAAATTCTTCAGAGTGATATTTACAGGACAAACATTTTTTTGTTCCGTTATATTTTTTATACATAAATTATGTTCTTTCATGCAGAAAAAAATCAGTATTTGATATTCATACAAACAACTCAAATGTGGAAAAGCGCTGGCTTTGATCGAGCTCCTTCGTAATTATACTTTATTATTGAAATAAATGAAACACTTGCCATTTAAAGCTCTTGTAAGGGATTTTGTTTGCGTTGATGACCTTATTAGCAAATGTAAAGTCAAATGTATCATTTGTTAGGAATCATTGCAGTAGAAACAGAAAAAAAGGGTGTTTTGTAGCTTGAAGTAATAGTTTTGTCCGTCACCCAAACCCCCTGCTTTAGGTTCATACATTAGGAATAAAAATATGTAGAAATAGATTTCTTTACTGATGTCTGGTTTGCATTTGTACAGAGGCATCAGTATTTATTTCAGCCTGTTTTATAGCTGCCTTAAAAGTCCCCACAGGAGCTTTAAACACTCATGCTACCCATGAACCAGCTTTTGTTTTTTCAAATCTCATTTTTTTATAAATAAGTTGGCTAGTAACTCACATATGGATATAAATTAATTCTTCACTTGAGAAAAACTACTCCTGCTCCTTGCGTTGCATAGTGTCCATTGCTGTTTCTGTGTGCGGGCTGGTTGGCAATAAAAGCAGATGGCAAAAAACACAAACATGGCCAAACTAAAGACATGTTATAAACCCATTCATAAATAAAACAAAATCTGTTACAGTCCCTGCTAATCTCAGTGGGCTCTGTAAGGAATGATCTAACTGTTCTAGGTAGCAACAAACCAAGTGCACTGCACACTGATCTTCACAAAAGGTCACGTTAGTTGCTGTCAGTCTGTCCTGCAATACTTAAGCTGCAATCACACCGAACTCTCTGCCACTCAGTGATGTCACGTCCGCCCGAGTTTCACAGCAATCATATCATAAATCATGTCATATAATAGGGTGTATAAGCTGAAATTCCAACTTTATCCTTTTCACTCATCTACCAACCACAAAACACTGCAGCTGATGAACCTGCAGCAGCATCATCTACGTACAGAGCTCTCTGCGATCCGTCCAGGCAGAACTAATGTACTAACTAATGTTTCCCACATGGACATGGATTGTTACTCTGTGAACTGGAATAAAAACTGTCTGTACCATCACACACCCACACAACCCTGACTGGCTGTTGCCGCGATATCGCCTGAAGAGTTCAAACTTTTCAACTTTGGCAACAAAACGATGAGCGACGCAGTCACCCTGAGTTTGTCCATCTCATCGCAAGAGGGTAAACCCCGCCCCATTACACATTAGCACATTTACTTTACATGGAGAGTGGTCACCCAGGTTGCGAAATTGTGTTTAGTGTGTAGGTGGCTTTAGGGTATGTGCAAAATAAAGATCTGCAAAATGTCACCCTTTGCTCTCAGCTGTGTCATTTTGGCTAAAAGCAAAGGATTAAGGAGTGTAAAATCAGCAATGGCGTAGTGCAGGGGTGTCCAAACTTTTCTGACTTAGGGCCATAAATGAAAGAAATGTAAGAATGACCAGGCCAAGGTGCTGGTGGCAGACTGGGATGCCCATCTTCCACGCCTGGAAACCCTCACTTCATGGCCTAGTGTAAGACCCCCTGAATTACTGAAAAGTGTTCAGGAAAAACACTTTCTACATTACAGTTTCTAGTGTCTCAAAAAACTGATACTCACTTAAAAAGGGAAATTTTGGATGGCTAATCAGACTTGAGGGGCCACAATTTGGCCCAGACTCTTATCCCCTGAGCAAGGTAAGAATGAACCTGTGCAGAGAGGAGATGCTGATGGCTAGTCTTGACTGTTAGACTCAAAACAAGAGTAAAGCGTACATAGCAGACAAACTTTACAGGAGATCTTCGTAAACCAGGCCTGGAGACTGAGAGGACAGCAAATGAGAGAAATGAAGCTGCTTCTGAAAGCTGTGTTCCATTTGTCTTCATTCATCAGTAAGGCACAACCTTTATATTGTAGTGTGAGCCAAATTTGCACCAGGTTTAGAATTTGCTGCCAACCAACCACCACGAGCCACAGTTGGCCCGAGCCATAGTTTGGACACCCCTGGTGCAGTGGACCGTCATTCAGTACCTGCAATTAAAAAAATCATTGCACAACATGTTTGGTGTTGCCCAAACAAAATAAGGTTACACAAGACAAAGAAGTTAACAGTTTACAAAGAAAGTAATACTGCTTCTTGGCAAAATCAGTAAAAAACAAAAAGTGGGAGCACATGTATGGCAGCACAAAATATATGAAATGTGTGCAGGAATGCATCCTTTTTTACGTTGTCTGCATTTGTCCATCTGCTCTGAGAGGAGTTCATCCAGGGCAGTCAGTCCTCAAGATTGCAATTATGCCGTTGAGCGATTCAAAGTGTCTTTTTTGGCCAGTCTGTTTTGGCAAAGAAAGGGTGGGCTTTAATATCATCCACTCCTCCTACACCTGCACCCAGTCTCTCCATGGGGTTATACTGGAGCAACTGAAAAGAGAGAAGATAAGAATTTAAAAAAAGTTAGAAACAATTACAGGAAATAAAGAGATGTTAGGGTTTCTTCATGCTGTTTAGTTTGCCACATTAAACTAAGGTACCAGAGGCCCTGCACCTCCAACAAACGACCCTCCTGATAATGTCTCAAGTGCTGCTGTCATTTTCTTTGCAAAGGGACATTGTTGTTCACATTTCTTTATTTAACTCTATCACATCTTGTGTTCTTACATTTTTGTGCTTTTATTATTGTGATAGTGTATTTCATGATTTAAATTTACGTGTTTTTTAATGTTTTACATTTGACACCCCAAATTTCAATCTTTCTATTTAATGGTGCTACGAGGAAAATCTATTACCGGCGACACAAAGACTCTGCTGCCCATGAGCACGTGCGGCAACTGACGGAATGCTGCGTTCCAGTAACCTCGGAACTGGGAGTGACATCATCTCCGACTTATCAGTGTTCCAGTTGAAGTCGGAAAAAAACATGCCGATCTACCAGGCTATTGTTAGCTGTTGTTAGCACGCCCTGCGTTGTTGTTCACAAATATCACATGAAGAATGTGATTATCGCTATGGCAGCATTTTTGTAAATATAAGTCTAACAATACTATGTATACAGCTGATCTAAAGCGACACACCCCAGTCAGAAGTGCAAATAAATTGATTATTACAGGAGTTAAATAACTGTTCACACTGGGGACATCCATCTGTGATTGTCAACTCGGGGGTGGCGAGGTTTCACCGAGTTCCCAGTTGGAAATTCTGACTTCGGGGGCCGTTCCAGTTGCAGCTTCCTACTCGGAACCCAGAAATTCCTACTTTTGACTACAACTGGAATGCACCAAAGCCCTCACTGAAGCCTAAGTGTGTGTGTATTGTGGTAAATGCAGCTCGGACCTTCCTCAGAACTCTGCATTGCTTTACAACTTCTTTTTTCAACAACTTACAGGATGCAAAGCGACGAGGTAATGTATCTCTTTCTAGTTACGTAGCGGTAGTTTTTGATGTGTGACAACAAGCAAATTTTGGACAACTTAGTATCGTAGTTGTAGCCGGTTATATATCGCTACTAACAGCCCGGTGCTCTAAGACATGTAATATAAATAATAAAGTAATATAAATTTGCTCTAGTTTTATTTGTCTTGTTCCCTAAGTTGAGTATCCAGGCCAGTCCAGCCCTGTCCGACCCGACCGGAAGGCTAAGGAATAGCATTTATAGATAACCTATTTTGATGCTATAAAACTCATCTTAAAGTGTGTATTTCGATCAGGCATATATCTAAAAGTGAGACTTTTTTGTAATTACTTAGAAACTCCTCACAGTCTCTTTAAAGGGATGGTTCAGTATTTTTGAAGTGGGGTTGTATGAGCTCCATATGGTCATTAAGGACATTAGATGCTGTAGAAAGTTTTCTCCTCTCCCTCAATAAGCCACAAACAAGGAAGTATTGTACCAAGTACAAGGGCCATTTTCTCCTCCTACAAGAACTCCCATCAAAAAATTATGCCACAGTTTAAGAGTACGCTACCTAGAATTTTTTTGAGTGCATTCACTTTTCGGAAAAATAGAGTTTATCTGGACCATACAGACTCATGTCAAGTATTTAAGCATGACCTGTTTGTGGTTGGTTCTGCTTCACAAACTTTTACAAACTGTGGCTGACTGAGGGAGAGGACAGAACTTTCTACTGCATCTAATTCACTTTGTGGTCATATAGAGCTTATACAACCCCTCTTCAAAGAAATACTGAACTATCCCTTTAATCAAGGAGAATAACACAGGGTGTCCATAAAGTCTCTTTACAATTTAAAAAATGTATCACAAAGGCAGTTGATGAGAAATCTTAACCAGATTTGTTTTATTTTAATCAGTGTTTATTGAAGTTTTTATTCACATTAAAATTTTGTGTTTCAGATATTCTGTTAATGGAAGGAAAGGCTTGTCTTACACAATTGATGTTTTCCTCAGATGTTCTTGATTGCCCACTCCTCCCTTTACCCAAAACAAATCTGGTGAAGATATCTCATCAACTGCCTTTGTAATACATTTCTTAAATTGTAAAGAACCTTTATGGACACCCTGTATATTTTATATCTTAATCTAAAGAATATTTAAGGTGGAAATAAAACTGTTGAATTAAATCCAGTTCAATCTTTCAGTACAAATGTAAATAAATAAAAAAAACAGGTAAGAAGTATTGCACAGGACTCACCTGCTCCAGCAGGGACCTGGCCTCTTCTGAAACAGACTCGGGGATGTTTAGAGTCGTGTGGCGACCGATTCCCGCTGGATGGCACCGCAGCAGAGACTACAGGGAGAGGAAGAAGGGATGGAAAGAACAGATAACCAACAATTAAAACAAAGAAAACTGAAGGGACAGATTCAGTGACACCCGCAGGGCCGTAGGTCACTGTGAGAGCACCACGACTGGACAAATAGGAGGAGACCAAAGAGGCCGGGCACCTGAAACAACACTGATCACATCAACGACAACAAGGTGAGGACTGAACTGCTGTTGCTCTTTCTTGGAACAGAAAATCAACATGTTTATGACTGTTTAAACTGAGCTACTTTACTGGAAAGGGCTGTCTGTTAAACAGCAGTGAATTCAGACAATTATCTTCCAAACCATTTTCATATAAATGGTGTAAATAAATAAAGAAATGGTTGGGCCACTCTTCAACATAATGAAAAGAGACATTTCTTAATTATCCAGAGGCTAAACTGAAATGTTTGAGATTGTTAAGCTGTAAATTTTTGGAACCAAACTCTGTTTTCTTTTTTTGAAATTAATTAATACGGGATCAATTAATTGATCCCGTATATGAATATATATATAGTGATATATATATATATATATATATATATATATATATATATATATATATATATATATATATATATATATATATATATATATATATATATATATATATACACACACACATATATATATATATAGACATATATATATACACACACACGCACACACACACATATATATACACACACACACACACATATATATATATATATATGTATGTATAGATAGATAGATAGATATAGATATATAGATATATATATATATATATATATGTATATATATATATATATATATATATATATATATATATATACACACACATATCTATATATATATATATATATATATAGATATATATGTATATATCTATATATATATTTTTTTTTATTTAGCCCCACAATGCTATCATAGATATTACATTAAGTCAGTTAAGTGTGCTAGTATATTCAGCACAAAAATGAAAAAAGTTAATGCAGACAAAAAAGAGGGATATTTTACATTTTGACATACAGTTGACATAAAACATCCGTATTTACTTATTTACTGAACCTTTAATAAAACCATATCATGTTGACTTTTGGTATAGGAATGGAATTTGGGTTGATTTTATTGTTCCACTCCACGATTAACGCATGAATAAGATACAGAGAGGGGGCAGAAGACCAGCAAATGCTTTTCAGACTACGGAAAGCAGCCCAACTGATTAAATAATTGACGATACTGAGTGTAATCACTCTTTGTCAGCAGCATATCTGTCAGTGAATCTTTAAGTTCAGGTAGAAAATGCTGAGCAGAGAGAGACACATCAACTGTTTGCATTGGGGATCATGTTAGAGTGTGTTTTTTCCATCAGTCAGATCGTTTGTCTGCCTCTTTTCCTCTCAATCGTCCGTGCTGCAGGAGTTCTGGCTGTGTTCCTAGCAGCAGTCAAGACTGCTCCAGGCGAGATCTTATCCTGCAAGGATCAAGAGACACTGTGTGTGTCTCTGTGTGTGTATCCTTGCCAGGGCTGTACCCAGACATAATCATCAAACGAGACATCTGTGTGACTGACTTTGTTGGTACACACAGGTAAGTGGGTGTATATCATTCAATATAACATTGCTAACCCAACACCTCTCCGGCCTGTCGATGGGAGTCGCTGATAGCTGATATGAAAATATGCCCGCTGGCATTCAGTTGGAATTTATTCAAATTCAATAGATAATGAAAAATTAAGGGGACGCTGTGCACCTGCACTGGGTGTTTGTGTGCTACCATGTCCTTCAAGAGAGCTGGATGTTACGATTAGCATGCGTTTTTGTTCAGCAGCTGAATTAGAGTCTTCCAAAAACAAAAACAGTCTTTAAAGATGCTCCCTGAACCTGGATGAGCCGAGTTCCAGCACCTTGAGAGCCGCCCGCTCCTCACCTTCCACGCCGACCTCTGGGCGGCCCGCTTGGAGCCCAGTGCTGCTCCAGGAGCCAGCGAAGAGGGCCCGATGAGAGCTGACCCCCTGGCCCAGCAGATGGAGCTCAGGCTGGGGGAGAAAGTCACACGACACCCCTGGCACTCCCCGAGAACCGGAGTGCGAGACGGCAGCCAAGACGCACCTCACACGCACACACACACACATAAACACACACACACACCTAAAAAGTCCTGACACACACACTGAGAGACAGACACGTGTGCAGACTCAAACACAAGCTGGCAGCACCATAAAGAGCACGAGTTACACGCCAAGACACCTACAGACATCCCACAACACCTTCACAACAAAGACAACTTTTTCTGTGTGGTACTTTGTTCACTCACCATCCCTGTCAGGAGCTCGAACAGGATAGCGCCTAAACTCCACCAATCACAGGCTGCCGTCTCCTCACTGATTCCTCCCACCTCTGAAACAAAAGCAGAAAACAAAGCAGACACTGAATATAAATAACTACAGCCTTAGAAATAATGAAACTGTGACAGATGTAAATAACCAGAGCTGTCCAGAAATCACATTCTTTTTTATAAACCATGAATCTTTTTTTGTGGTTAGTCTTGATTTTTTATTCCCACTGACATGTAATTGTTCTGCAGTGCAAAGATTAATTCATTGATTATCTATACCCCTAATCCCTTTCGGGTTGCAGGGAGCCTGAAGCCTATCCCAGCAGTTGTTGGGCTGAACCAGTCGCCAGCCAATCACAGGGCCACATACAGAGGCAGACAACCATTCACTCTCACACTCATACCTAAGGGCAATTTAGAGTCACCAAGCAACCTAATGAGCATGTTTTTGGTCTGTGGGAAGAAGCTGGAGTGCCCGGAGAAGACCCACGCATGCATGGGAAGAACATGCAAACTTCACACAGAAAGGCCCTGCCCAACCTGGGGATCAAACGGCGACCTTCTCGCTGTGAGGCAGGTGCACTACCTGCTGCACTAAGGCTGGGCATTTCCAGCAACCCCACGATACGATACGTATCCTGATACACATAAATTGTGAACATTGACTACACTTTTAACAGAATTCCCAGAAACATTTATTTTTATTACAAGAAGAAAAAGAACAAGCATGAGCTTTAGATAATCCTTCAACTTAAGAACTTTAATTCAGGTCCCCAAGGATTGGTAGACTTAAGTTTAAATTTGGAACATGTGTTTTAATGTGTTTTAACTGTGCCATTTATAACATTACACAAAGTGTATTTACAACAACTGCCCAAACATTGAGGCCGTATCGATTCTGTAGAATCCGTATTGATACACGTATCCCCAAGAAGTGCATGACAATATTTTGCCGTATTGATATTTTGAGCACAGGCCTATGCTGCGCCCCCATTGCAAAAATGTTCAGGACAGTTCTGACAGAGGAATGCATTACTAACAAGATTCCTAATTTGAAACTCAATGATTGTAAAAAAACAAAAAACAAACTACAACAAAAAAAACACAAAGAGGATCAATGTCCAGCAAAATCAATTTCTTTGCCTTTAATGTTGTTGAGGGGCCTGGGGAGCAGAAGACGACACCTTTTACTAAACTCTCAGTTCACAGATAAATGTGCTGTCTCACCTTTTAAGAAAATGCCCCTTCCAATGCTGTTTTTTTCTCCCTGGGGTTTATTGTGTCACAGCTTCAAAGCCTCCAGCGACATTTACGTTTTCTGATCATCACACAGATGCCATGACTGTTTTGAAAGTCTCTCCTACAGCCTGAAACTCCTGCTCACCCCTCCCATCAGACATCATTTCAGCAGCCAATCAGCGCAGAGCTCATTATTTTAGCCTCCAGTAGCCCCCCCTTCCCCCCTGAGATCTGAGTGTTTCCAAAGGGGAGGGGAAAAGAGTTGCATCTGATCCTCTACACAGACACAATTTCTCATCTTTTTGTTGTACAAAAATCAAATCCCTAGTTGACAGACACACAGGACATGATGTGAACTGTCCAACACACCATGGCATGATACTTTAGTCATCTTGACTTGAGCTGACTTAGAGGTAGGAGATGGGATGGTTAGTCTGTTACATACAGTATTTCACTCTGTTAAACATTTAGGAAAAATATATGAAACTGTATGAACAAAAAGAGACACTGAAGTACAGTTACCGAGTTAATGTGACATCATTTGCACCTTTTAACAGTCCCACCTACTTTCTCTGTAAAAGTAATTTTGTTAAGCTCTGGTTGGTGTATTCATTTTTTTCTAATGGTGGTCATGAATCTGTAATTTTATAAAAGTGCCAAAGACCGAACAGTTCTTGAATGTTAAGTTGCAAAAGAGCTTTCAGGATATTTAACCCTCATACCTGATACCAGAAACTCCTTAATCTCTGAAAAGAACATTTTTGTCCACTTCCAAAACTCCTACAATATCATGTGTTAATTTTTTTATAAAACCAGTAAATTCAGTTCTGATCATGAATATCAAGATTTAAATTATTTTCACAATTTTAACCCTTTATGATCAGTGTATGAGATGTGTTATTCTCGTATTGCCGATTGCTCATATTTATTAGAACTGATGTCTATGGCACTTCTTTCTTTGATCGGACCCATTAGAAAAATTCTAATCCTTGAGAAAAACAATATTGTTGCTGGTCACTAACATGTCCAAGAGTATAATAATACTCTTGGAAATTTCACTGCCCATTCAAAATATTGCAATTATTTCAAATGTAATTATTTCAAATGTTAAAAAAAAAATCTGTTTTTTTTTTTTAACAGAAATTAGTGGTGTCATCACATACACTTGCATTTTAAGGATTAAAGTTGTTAAACTCATTGAAATCTTGGTAGTTATTTATGAAAAAAAGTGGAAAAATTACATACAACATATTTTATGGTGCTTTAAAAGGGAACAAAAATGTTCCCGTTAAAGCTCTGTCTAACAATTATTTGCTTAACAATGAAGAAATATTAATACAGGACTTGTGTTTAAAATTTGTGGAAAACGAAGGATGAGGAAAGCATGTTCACAGCAAAATTATTAACTAGAAAGCACTCGGAGAGTGCAGACCTCCGTCAGCGCCACAGTCCTCAGCCATATTGTCATTTTGACCATCAGTATTACTCCTACCTTTATTTCATCTAAATATTTAGATTCCTTGACCATGAAAACATCCCATTAGCAACTGGATTCATAATGATATCTATTTTAGTTCAGTAGTTATTCACAGAAATCACATTTTTCGTCATGGCGGCCAGACGCTGATCCCGATCAACATCAAAATCGAATCAGTTCTTCCTTTTCCCATGCTGAACATTTCCTGAAAATTTCATCCAAATCCATCCATTACTTTTTGAGTTATTTTGTTCACGGAGGGACGGACGGACGGACAAGCGCTCCTGAAAACATAACCTTGGCAGAGGTAAAAATACACGTTAACCTTGTCACAAATTACTTCACAGTGCTTCTGCTGCCCATGGTGTCCATTTCTATAGATTCAGGGCAATACTGGACAGGTTATTCAGCAGAGAGGGTTCAGCATGTTCGGCTCTTACATTTAACAATGGAGCCCAAAATGTGTTGTGAAGCATGAGGGGTGTATTGGCAAGAATCTGATGATCCGACATGCGCCACGAGACAAAGAATTATCATAATAGTTTGTGTTAGCGTTTTGGTGTTTTTGTTTTATTTTGTATTGTTATGTCCTTGTTTAGACATCCTGTGTTTCCCTTTGTACTGTTATGATTCTGCTCTTGATCGTAGTTTAGTAACTCATTTGGTGTTCAGACTTTGTGTCTTGTCGTGTTTCCTGTTTTATTTTAAAATCCTGGTGTTCCCTGTGGTGTGTTCCTACTCTCCCTTTTGTGTGCCTATGATCATGATTCCCTCCACCTGTGTGATCGTCTCACCTGTGCTAAATGTTTCCCGAGTCCATTTAGGTGGGCTTTACACAAGTACGAATTCAAGACTCCGATAAAATAAATTATTGATCTGGTGATATTGACACACGGAGACGCGTATTTGTCCATGACTCCGCATCTTTTTTGAAAACGGGTCTGCAGGTGGATATCTGCGTATTCGTCTTCATGCCGTAGTTGTGAAAAACAGATAAGTCAGAGAAAGACGGTGACTTCATAGCACCCCTCCTCCTCCCCGCCCCCCAACCCACATTATCACACACAACAACAACAATGGTGGCAGCCAGGCTGATTCTGATCTTGTTCCAGCAGCTACAAATATTGCTACGACTTTTATACCAACATTTGCTCACAGAACACCAACAACACCAGCTACGGCAACAACAGCAACAAATGCTCATGCAGAGACGCAGCATGTTACGCGGGCATGAGCACTTGTTGACGTGGAATCCACCTCGGAGCAGAACCAGATGGGCAACATGACAGGATTTTGCGGGGATTTTGCGTTGTCATGTAAATGCACAAGCCTATGTACAATAC
This sequence comes from Scarus forsteni, assembly GCA_036419115.1. NCBI lineage: Eukaryota > Metazoa > Chordata > Actinopteri > Labriformes > Labridae > Scarus > Scarus forsteni. The sequence goes on from JAZDUH010000182.1 coordinate 2,793,045, forward strand.
GATGTCTAAACTGTGATACATGTTTTGATGCCGACGCCAAGACAATACGGGGCCGTCCTCGTGTGAGGAGAGCCTCAGTCTCTGTGCTCCTTTTGTCAATGTTGGGTCATTACTTTTACACTCCACAGTCCTTGAGTAAGTCTCCTGTTGCCACTGTCCTCCAGTGTGTTTGTAGTTTGTTTCTCCATTGTTCCTCCTGTTTTGCAGTGATTTTGATTTGTACTTTGAATTTAGTTTCTAGGGTTCGTTTTGCTTTTTGTGAGCCTGATTTCTCTGATACTTTGTAGAGATTGTTGTTTTGTAGTTTGGACCTTTCCTTTCAAAGGTTAGTTTTAGGTTTTTTTTTAATCTCTTCTTGTTAGGATTTCAATAAAGCTTTTTTTAAAATGAGCATTTGGGTTCATTTTCCAGTGTTTTGTTCACTCAGCTTTAATACATCAAGTGTCTCCAGAGTTTCTAGTGTTTCCGTGTGTTAGTAGTTTGTAATTAGTCTTGTGTTGAACTTTTTAGTGACTTTGATTTGTAGTTTGAGTTTTCTGCTTGAGTTTTCTTCTTCTTTCCACAAGTGTTAAGAGATGTTTGTTTTGTAATTTGATACATTGTAAGAGGTTTTGTTATTTCATACCTTGGACTTTTGTTAAAGATTAGTATTTTAGGTTGTTGATCCTGATTTAGTTTTCAATTAAGCTGTTTTTTAATCTGCATTTGGGTCCTTCACCTTGTTTTTGTTTTTAAACCAATCATGACAGTATCGAATACCAAAACAGAAAGATGAACCACACTCTCTTCAGTAAATGGTCTAATTTCTTATTTGTTTTTAAATAGTGGTTGTTTCACTCATTGGTCAATAACAACCCACACTATTGTATGCATCAACATACAATTTTTTGTTATTTTGATTAACATAAAGCATGACCCCTGCAGAATAGATGCACTTCACTGTCCGTCCACAGACACTCGCTCTCTCTCTTACATCTGTAAGATGGCTTCTGTGGGACGAACTGCAGAATGTCTGATGCCAAACACAAAGCAAAACAAATGTCTTGTCAAGAGTGTTTTGTTTCTTGTTCAGAAAACTATTTCAGAACAAAGGTAAACAACCAATGACCGAGGTTCCAGAAATGGAACAAAAGTAGGAAGTTTGTTAACAGAAGGTGTACTTCTAACTTGTTCCCTGAGTTGTGTCTTTACTGTGAAATATGACATTCAAAGGAGTAGCAATGTCCTCGCATTCAATCACCATAAAAGCAGGGAGATGCTAAGGAGAGAAGTTTCCAGCCGCTGCCTCAATAAGCTTATTAAAACAACAAAGCACATAATGGCACACAGTTAATGTGATTTAAACATTTAAAGAGGTTGTATTTCACCTTAAATCAGGTTCACGTTTATTTTTCATGACTGTTGGGTTATGTTCACGATCACTAATGTTCAGAAAACCCTCTAGTTTCACAGTATCCCTGGTAGTGCTGTATTCTCCCTCCGTCTGAGATGCTCTGTTAGAGCTCTGTTACTATTTTAAGGCTCCCTCTCCAAGTTGCTGCTGCTTGGAATCATATTATCAACAACTCTTGCCCATAGAAGAGCTCTATCATGCCGAATAGACACTTTACACACACAAAAGGACATAATATCTTGAATTATATAGCGCTTACTAAATACTAACAATAAACACACACTATAGGCTCTTTCAGGCCTGCTTTTTTACCCTTGCATCCATAGTATGTTTCTGAATTGAAAGGGCCCTAATTAGCTTTGGCACATGGTCATAGCTCGTCTTCCTACAGTCTGCAACACAACTGAACCATTTACAAAAAAATATTCTCAGCAGTGCTTGAGAAAGGAAAGTGAATCATGAACAAGACCGATACTAACCTCATACACCCCGGAACACAAGGCAACACGTAAACTACAAAAATCAGTCTCATAACAAACAGATAAAATATCAAATCAACACAAACTGTCAGTGCAGACAGCTCTTCAAAGAACCAAATTATTGTTACTAAAACATCTATGAATCTTCATCTTGAATGTAAGATGCATCAAACTTCCCACGTGATTACATCATTGCGTCTGTTTCCTTTTAAACCTTTTTATTGCACTGTTTGACAGTGACATCTTGGATTACTTAATGTCCCATTGAATCGACACAATCACTTGACAATGAGCACAAAAACATGGACACAGTCACACACACACAGACGCACACACAAACAAGTGTGTGTCTCATAAAAGGGTGATTTGCATAATAAAAAAGCAGTTAAATTGAGGAAACCGTCTGCTGCAACTTCACACCATCTGCATGACCTGACCTCAAACACAAACACACGCTCGCACAACACACAATCATACACACACTAAGAAAGGGAAAGTAGGAAGAACAGAGAATATTTGTTCAGTTTTCTGCACGCCATTTGTAGACACTGGAAAGGGAACTGTATCAAAAGATGCATGTCAAAGAAATGTCACCTGATTCTTTTACTCCTGCACTGTCCCACCTTTAACATACATGATCTTTAAAGCAAAAGAAAAGTTGAATATAAAAAGATCTCAAGACAAGCTGATCCGTCATAATTAAAATAAAAATCTTTGAATTGATGGTTTTAGATTTAATTTAATGCAGTTTTACTTTTATGATGCATTACATATTAAAGGAACTCAGTGTTCTTCACACACAAGAAAAGCCAGCTTCACAATTTGACGGTAAAGTTAAAAGGCAATATTTAATCAATCATCTCAGAAAACATATAGAAAGAGAAATATTTAAAGGACTGGAAAAGCAGCACTTCTTTTTGCATGAACAGTAACCTGTAATTACTTGTAGGGATGTATTGAGCCATTTGACATAAAATAAACAAATCACAATACTCAACTTCCAAGTCAATTTTATGCTTTTTATTTAGACCTAAAATAATAAGCCAATAACTGAATGAATGACACTGAATGTTACAGTTCCTCTTAAATACTAATGCTATGTATCCCCTTTTGTGTATTCCATGTAAGTAATTCTTTTTAATTTGAAGATCTAAATTTTAATAAAGCCATGCATATTTTAATACATCTGTGAATTCTTTACATTTTATATTTCATTTTTGTTTTTTTTTTTGTTTCTGAACATAACAGTTTGGGAAAATAAATTGGTGAAAATATGCTTTGCGCCTGCCAGGTACACATTCTTCCCCCCAAATAGCAGTAAAAATTTAATTCTAAGCATATTTAATTCATTCTGTGGCTTCAAGCCAACCACAGGAGGACAGGTTAACAGCATTTAGATCCAATATCCAAACACTCGTAGGTCTGTAATAGTTATCAGACACTGATATGTGCTTATTAATATTGCCATTTCATAGTTTGAGCACTGCTCATGATGCTCATCACTCTCATAAGTTCTGCTTAACCCTATTAAACAAAATAAACTATTTAAAATAGGTAATTATAACACCTAGCCTTTATAGACCATAACTCATATGTAAATAATATGAAATGGCCACATTAGAAATTAAATATTACTTTCCATACAGGTAACATAATGTTATGTTCATCTATTAAAACACTGCCAAATGGTTTTAGGGCCACTTTTAATGGTCGGATTTATTCATCTGACAAAAAGTTCAGTTCATTGTATCCTGGTAAAAATACATTATGTATCGCTAGAACACGATATCAGAGACAACACTTCGGTCATGTTGCCACATTATTCATCCAGGCTATCATAACATGTCGACAACAGCAATCTTAATTATTACATCTTTCTAGTTCAATTGACATGCAGCACTGTGGCAAAGCAGGAAGTGCACATGCCTTACAATGAGAGGGTTGCTGGTTTAACCCCGTGTCTGTCATGGCCTCCCTGTGCATGGTGGGTTCTCTCCAGGCACTCCTGCTTCCTCACAAACCAAAAACAGGCTCATTTGGTTAACTGGATGCTCCGACCTTAGGTGTGGGCGAGTGTATGGATGGTAGTTCGTCTCTCAATGTGGCCTTGAGATCGACTGGTGACCAGCTCAAGGTGTACCCAGCCTTTTGCCCAGTGTTAACTGGGACAGGCTTCAGCCTCCTACAACCCCAAAAGGGATAAGCAGCACCGATAAAGGACGGATAGATATTCAATTTACAGTAATAAATCAAATATTAAACTTCATGCCATTGCAATGTGATGTATCTAAAATGCTGTAACAGTTCATTCGCATTAGCATCAGGGTCCTAAAAGCTTCAGTGAAAGGACTGTTTCTTGGTCTCTGAAGCCCCACCCCCCTAAAACACAATGTAGACTGTAACTATATTACTCACATGTGTGCTGACAGTTTGTCATGGAGGTGACAAAAAGTTTTCAGGAGTTTTAAATTAAGATTAAACGTATGCAAACAAACCTTAAACGTAGTACAAGTACACATTCAAACACTATCAATGCCTGATGTGATACGATAGCACCAAAAACAGAAGTCCTAGGCACTTCATATTGGGTATTTCCCTGTTTTGAATCACTGAAAATTGAAGCTTTACACCTGCACACTATCTTAATCACACAGGTAACATGACTATATCTTGCTATGAGTATAACTGACAGCTATTAAAAACTATTTCTCAGTAAGATGAGACAGACTGTATTTTCCTAAAACATCAGACCATAAAAGTATCAGTCCGATCTTTGGCCACCTTAGTCTACATTAATTAATCTGTATTCTTCTTCAGTATTACCTCTGCCATGTTGTGGCTCCACAAAGGCTTCAAATTCAGACTCCAGACTGAGAGTGGCACTCATGTGCTGAAGTCAAAAGTGTATGTACAAGCGAGAGTGTGCATGTGTGTATTGCTAGTTCCACTGGGTACCAGATGGCCTCTTGTGCCGCTCAGCCTCCCTCGCTCTGCTCTCTCCAGAGGGGCAGAGACCCCGGGGTCACTGCTCTGTGTTGCCCAGAGAGCAGGCTCCTCAGCTGGGGAGAGCGCAGGACAGGAGACAAAGACCCCCTCGTCTCCTGGAGGCTGCGGGGGAACTCTGGGGGCCTGCGCGGCTCTCTTGCAGGGGAGGTTAGCGAGGGGCTATGATACGACTTCCACACACACAGACACACACACAAACGCACAGCCAACTGAGCAACCAGTCTTCAGGGCTCCCCACGACGACTGTTTTGACAGCCAAGGAGAGAAGATCGTCATTGAACGGACTAGTGATACCTGCGTGGTTATGAGCTGGAGGGGAGATACTGGACTCGCGCACACACACACATAATCGCACACGTCTCAGAGCAAGGTCGATGTCATCACAATGGATTAATGTCTAAGGAGCTGCAGGGAGAGTACAGTGGAGCTGGCTACACTTACCGCTCTGTCAGAGCGAGGCAGGGAGAAGAGGAGACAGAGAGGAAGAGGACGAGAAGGGAGAATTAACTGAGACCAGAGGCCATGGGTCAGTCAAACCTCGCTGCTGCACTGTGCAATGTGCTAACTCTGAAACATGACCACACCTTTGCAGAAATGTTGTCTTACACTGAACATGAAAACTTGTTGGGAGTTCAGGAGCACGATCGGACACAGAGAAGTTCAAAAACAGTTTAAAAACAGACTAGCCCTCGTTCTTCAGTCTGGCGTAGAAACCTGCCGAGGTTTGGGTGCAGAAATTGTCCTGGACAAACTCCCATGTTTGATTCTGATGCATACATATATGGAGAGTTAAGGGCACGAATCACCAGGCACTGATCAATAGAGCGGCTAAAGTCAGTTTTTAATTAAATAATACATCTCCACATATTCAAGGCTCAGACAAGAATCACAACATGGAAGCACAAATAGAGGAAACACCTCTGAGCCAGAAATGGACACCATCACAGAAGAATAAGAAATAGCCCTCCTACATGTGCTGTATGTACACAGAGGGACAGTTTAACAACACTTTACTTTAAAGACTGAAAAGATTACCTAAACCTTGTAACCACTTTCTTTATCAACCATATCTGCTGACGCTTCAGCTAAGTTCTCCATAAGCATCTTAATGCTCGCCTTGCCATGTGTCTGTGGTTGTTGCAGTTACTCAAATTTTTTGAAGAGGGACAGTGCCTGTTGTCCTCCCTGATGTATCTTAGTTTGGTCTATTATTGGGTTTTAAAACTGCTCCTTAAATGGCATCCAAAATACACGATAAATCCATTAATTCATAAAATGATGAATCTCGATTAAGACTAGATATTTTCAGGAGATTATCTGTAAACATTTCAGTGTTAACAGTTCATAATGTAAGCAATATTTTAGAGTATAGTCTCACATCCATTTAATATCTCTCCTGCCTTGCATCAACAGCTCAGCTTGGTGGTTGAATAATGACGTGGGGGATGTTTCCACACCACATTTTGAGCCCCTTATTACCAATGGAGCATCATTTGAACACTATTGCGGACCATGTCTGTCAAATTTACGACAATAAGGTACCCTTCATCTTCTGGCGACTTCTGGCAGGGTATTGTGCCATATCACAAAGTTTAAATCATCTCCTGCTGGTTTCTTGAACATGATAATGAGTTTGCTGTACTGCAGTGGCTTCCACTGTCACCAGATCTCAATCAAATGGATGTGATGGCACAGGAGATGAACATAATGGCTGTGCAGCCCATATATCTGTACCCACTGCATGCTAGTATGGACCAAAATCTTAGAAGAATGTTCGCAGCATCTTGTTGAATCAATGATTCAAAGAAGTGAGGTAGCTCTGGAGTCAAAAGGGGTCAAACCCCATCCCACCGAGCAACAGATGGATATTGGATGACTAGTTATTTTTTAGACCTAATTTCAACCATTTCGATTCTGTCTATTTTTAGGCGGATTTAGACATTGCACTTTAGTCCATTATTTGATAACTATTTATTAAATAAACAACTGTAAGGTGCATAACTGATCTTCAAAGACTGAATTAAAATAATTCTGATTGCCGTTGAGTGATATACAGGGTAGTATAGATATAGCCGAGTGTTAAACGTCTAAAATTAGACTGGACCTCTAACAGACGTCTAATCAACGTCTAAGTCTATACCTGGCTTTATATTTGATATCAGCATGAATGTCAGATGAACATCTAAAATGTAGACGTTTAAATTTAGACGTCTATTGTACGTTATTCAAACATCTAAAATGTCTATTTATGTTGTTTAGATGTCAAATAAACGTCTAGTCTACATTTAGACATTTAAAAGACTTTCATTTCTATACCCTTGGGAGAATAATTTTAAACTATACGTCTAAGGAACACTTAGACATCTATTAGACTCAAATAGACCCGAAAAATGCTTGGCGAGATCCTATGAAGGTGTACCTAATAAAGCGACCAATGGCTCTATTTACCCCCCTTACTGCTTTGTGTCTTAATCACAGTCCATCTCCACTTCTCAGAGGTCCATGAGGAACTTTCTTTCTTCTCCTCTCGCTCAAACTTCCCTAAAAACTCAACAGAAAGTCATTGTTGAAAGAGGAAGTGGAGATTACACAGGTAGGAAGTAAGACGGCATCTCTGTGCAGCGTTACAGGATTGCGTGTTTCTTATACCGGGCAGACTTTGTTTGAGTTGTGTATTCAAACTAGCAGACTTTAAACAAACCCATGAGTCAACCTTAGTACGGGAACTAAGAGAATATTCAAATAAGAACTTCCAGGATACTGTTTCTTACTCATGAGCGTTTCTCATTCTGTGTGAAAAAGAGGAACTGCGTGTTATCTTCCATGGCATCTTTCTGCGGCTGAGCAGCGAAAAGAACAAAACAAAGCGATGAAGAACAGACAACATAATAATGAAGTTCTCAGTAACTGGCCTGCTGCCTTTGAGGGGAAGAATAATCTGAATTTCCCTTTTCTTAGACGTCAAAGACAATCACTTTTGTCCTCGCTTCCCTCTCAAAAGAGCAATAAACAATTCCTTGTTCCACTTAGAGCACATGGCTTCACACTGCCACGCAACAGCTTATTTTTCTCATATTCAAGAAAAAAAACATTAGCCATCTGATGTTTATTACTGATGACGTAATGGCTCAAAAGTAAATAAGCACAAGTGCAGAATAAATAGCTTAATACCCAGCTGCTGTATTTTCCGAGTCCACTCCCGTGTTTTTCTGTGGGTGTGAATGTGTGCGCTTTAAAAACATGTTTCCCTCCTCCTTGCTCGCACACACTTACACACACACAGACACACACACGCACATACGGTCACAGCAGGCCCCCTGCTAGCTTTCTGGCAAACAGTCATAAATCTGTCATCAGGAATGAAGCCATCGCTCGAGCTGACCCTGTCTGGATAAACAGCAATACATAACAAGGGCAGGAGAGACACACACTCACTAACCTCTGCGTGAGTGTGTGTGTATTCATGAGCACACACATCTACTGACACACACACTTAAGGTAGCATTTCTTTTGCAAGGTTTGCAATAGTGCTGGGAAATATTTTGAGTTTTTATGATATATCAGTATATTTCTGTATAGGATGTAGGGGAGGACAATATTGTTTGTATCAACATGATTTGTCAACAGTGTGGTTTGTTACTTTACTCATCATTGTGTTTTATATGACAAGGTGGGCTGAGCCCGCTGAGTGTAAGACAAGGGAGACATTTTTATTTTTTTTAAAAGCCTTGATTGTACACATTTTGGCAATGTCCAAAGCTGAAGGATTTCTGTAAATCTATCTTCAAATTGTCCTCTCACATATTGGGATTTTCTTCAGGACCAGTGGCTATAGTTCAACATTTGGGACGGTACCACACATTTCAATCTCAGTCCACACAATAAAAACATTATAGTGTTTTCTATGCTAATGGTAAGAAGGCTTACATGACTCGAGTCGAAAGATAGATTCCCTCCAACCTTTAGCTTCAGGATCAGAGACCTCATGAACCACCTCACCTTAAAATTTGCTAAGCTACTAAAGGCTGTACTGTAACATTTTACACCACCTAACAACCATTTTTACACCAAGAGGAAAAAATGAATCTGTTGGACATTAAGATTAGATGAACTCTTCCTCTCCATTAGCTTGTTTGTTCTTGGTGCCTATTTGCTAATCTCCTGATGTATATTATGCATTCATGATCTGTTTGTTTCTTATGTTTCCCTCTTTGTTTAACTTACTCAATCTCTGAATTTGCATACATATAAATATACTTGGCATGATCATCGTAAGTTTATTTATGAAATCTTTATTATCATGATGTGATCGGGTGTTGGGGTGGTGTTTGAACCTCTTTTATTTATTTATTATTTAAATGTATCCTGTCGGCATGTAGAAAAAACAAACAAACAAGATACTGTGAATAAAAAAAAGCCTTGAATGGTAATGCTAAATCAGTCTACTCATCATCATTTGACATGTTCTACTAACTGGATGTTGCCAAAAGCCCCACTGATGATTACTTAATTGGAAAACTGGATTTTGCCTCTTTAGATTTCACCTGGATGACTTTATATCCTTTATTTAAACACTTGTACCAGTGGGACAATTCAAAAGTATGACTATGAATTATTGTGTATTTGACTGTATCTGTTTATAAATATGTACATGCCTTCCTTTAAACTGCTCTGCTTGATGCATATTTATTGTATTGTTGATTAAGAAAAGGTTTCTATGGATGGATGTTGGTGACTGAAAACTTCCTTTTTTTAAGCCAAAAACTGAGCAAGTTAGAAATAGTGATGGAATAAACTCACACTTTTTACGTTTCACCCACGTCTGTGTCTTGGTGTAACAGAGCAAGTACTCACTCTGTCCTTTTGATGACATACAACTGATTATCTAAAAGTTATTCGTAAACTGAGACACTTGTCTACAAAAGGAAATATGTTTTCCCTATGAAAAGTGGTGTTTAAAGGTATGCCAACCTTCATGTACAGAAATATTACCAATTTTTTTGTGTAATTTAGACATGCTATCTCTCTCATGACTGATGGACATTCACTTTCTTCTTAATGACACCCTCATTCATCAAACACTGAAGATTTTACTATTTTTGAACACATGGTATTGAAGAGATAAGAAAATGCTGAGAGCCTCTTTTTGCTAAAATATTGTCTGTGTCAAACAGCTGGCAGGAGTCTGCCTGTGATTCTGTGTTTCAATGTTTTGACACAGGATTGTCACAGTACCAGCACTTGAAGCTTTGATTCAATTCTGCTTAAAATCGTTCAGTGTTTAAAACTGTCGTTGATATTAATAAAAGTCCCAGAGCACACATTTTAGTTTTTTTATTTTGTTTTGATGATCAACTTTTCTGCATTTAAACAGTGTACTTGCAGGTTCAAAGAGATTTATAATTCCTCTTTGAATATGTTTTATGAAACAGCTATTTAATTAAAGCCTGTGTACTGTTCAGTCTTATCAATCAGTGAAATTATTGAGATTTTTGATGTTAGAAATCACATTATATCTGTAAGTATCAAAGTACTGAAATTCTGTACAGCCACCTAACTTGCAAAAATATGTTGGAAACTCACAAAGAGCAAGGGTTGCCCAATTTTACAGATGTTTCAACGTATTTTTCAATTTAGACAGAGCTCTCTCTCACCTTCTTAGCTCTTAGATTTATAACTTAAGATAATTACATTTCTATATTTTTAATATTATAATTGAAAATAATGGAGATTTTTATCTTTTGTGTTTAAGAGTAAAAAAATCCAACAGTTTTTTTTTACAGTTTAGATAGTACAAAAGAAACTGTCCACATTTAAAAAAAAAAAGCAGAATACCAAAAGTCAACAAAACTGTACCCAGACTTCCACTTTTGTTACAGAACAGACATTAATATCATTGATTTTTAAGAACGATTGAAAAGAAAGAATCAAGAGTCCATAATTGGGGTTTTGTGGAAACCATTGTTTTTTTAATCTCTTACTTAAAACATTGGGAGATACGCCTGTGTTTCAAAGTTCAGCTAAAAAGTACTGAGATTTGAGTTTTGGTGACACTGAAACACTTTGGCTTCTACAATTATTATGAAAACCATAAAGGTGATTAAGTTATGTAATATTGTGAACACACTTTAAGGCAAAAAGAGAAAAGGTGAAGACAGCAGACATAAAAAGGAAAACGTTGACACTGGTTGAGTTAACATGTCTGTGGATGTGTAAGTGTCCCCTGCCGGCAAAAACACAGCCCAACACGCCCCCTGCTGGTGACTCAGCTGTATTACATCCACTCACTCATGGGCCCAGCAGTACAAACCAGAGGGCTGACGTGGTTTACCTCGACAACATCAAAACAAATGACTGAAGAATTTTCTCTTAACTCTACAACACTAAACTTACACTCTCCCTTTTCTTATTTTGAGTGTTTGAATTTCCTGTAAGATAATCTTGACTTTATTTTACTTGACTTTAATTTAATTATGTAGAGCTGTATTTCTTAATTTTCCTTTAACCGTCCTACCTGTTGTGCCTTTTTATAATTTATTTATATTCACTGTTGTATATTTTCAGAGTTTCCATGTTTCTGCAGCTTGTGTTCGCCTCTTTGTGGCCTGGTTGTTTGTTTTTGTTGTGTTGTTCTCCGAGTTTATGCCCTAGATTTTCTTCCATAAACACACTTTATTATAATGTGTTTAAGTCCTATTTGTGTAGGTTGTTATTATCAATTATAAAACTAATCAACTTAAAAAAATGTCTTTTTTTTTAATAAAATTCAGTGCTCACACCAGCCATGATTGATACAAAAAAAACAACAGCGTTAAAACTGGATTTTTTTGGACGATAAAAGTTGAGTCAGCTTATTATTATAATTTTTTACAGGACTAACAGAAAAATACTTTGAAACTGTTGATATGCAACCAAAGATGCAACATGCATATAGCTAAAAAAAGTTAAAATTATAATAAGGCATAAGATATAAATTCAAAACTACTGACTGTGAATAAAATCTAAATATCTAGAAGCTTTCTAAGAAATAAGATGTCGAAGTGTTTACTGCTGGTCAGATTCTACCGTAAATAATACACATCAAACACAAGGTATCCTGCCTTTAAGTGTCTCTGAACCCTCACAGAGTGTTTTTTAAATATTTTTTATATATTTAAAGAAATATTAACTTTAATAGACAAAAAGCCGATAAATCTGATGTGATGTTAAATATGGATATTTTATCTCAAACCAGTGTTCACATTATTTTTCTTCATTTATTGCACAACTTTAAACAGCAAACATTTTGTCTCTTGGACTTAAATCCATCCTCGCGCTGCATTAAGATCCCTGCCCGAGGCTTTACCTCTGCATCTTTAGGTCATCTCCTGCTGGACACGCTATACCTCCATGTGCTTCTATTTCCATTAGTGGGCTTTTAGACGTGCTGCTGCTCCGGGAATAAAAAAAAAAACAGCACACTTTGGATATTAGATAGAGCATTTGCTGCTTTCAGATTTATTACTGCAGTGGCATAGTGTATGTTGTGGTCACAAGGAGGATTTAAATCTGAAGTGACCTTCCTGGCTTGAAAGAGACGATGAATATGAGTGAGTGGCTTCATAGAAGTGAGTGGGAGAGAGAAAAAATGATACAAACTTACAGTACACACTACTTTTTATCATTATAATTGAGCAATTTCCATTTAAAAAGTTATTTACCTGTATTTTTAATTGTTTGTATTTTTAATTAAATGCTTTGCCAACAATGCCCCACATTTATGCCAACACACCTCTTTGAACTGTTATTACACGAGTCTCAAAGTGCAGCCGAGTGTATTTCACAGTTTTCAACCTCTGGTATACAAGGAAAAGCAAGGATTATTACGCAACTGGTCCAACAGCTGCAGATAGTAGGAAATATTGTATTGGCAGATATATTTTACACTATGTAATCTATTTTTAAGGTACATTTTTGCGATTTGTCAACATTCAATGCCAATATAGAGCCCGAGTATGTTAGCAGGGTCAGCAAATGTAATTTAGACATACATTATGAACCATATATATTTTCACTAATTTCACTCAGTCAAATTAATAACTGCATGTCCCTACAGCGAGTTTTATATAAGAACTAGTCAAGAAGATTCCCTCCTGTTATTCACAAGCACTTTCTCAGGATTTACTTCGAGAACAACCCAGAAAAAATTATGTTGTTTAATTAGAAAGTTCACTTTAATTTGACTGCATAAAAGCCACTAAATGAGACACATCTTTTTTTGGAGCAGTGCAGAGGTGACTGCCCAAACTGAGCTGTTAAGGGGTGAATAGAGTTTGGTTTTACTGTAACTAATCAAGAGCATTTTGTATGTAATTCAAGTAAATTTTCTCTTAAAAGGAAGAATATCAAATGTGTTTTTCTGTTTATATTTTTTACTAAAACAGACCATCAAAGTGAGAGTAACAGGTTATTTTTAGTGTGGGACAGACTTGGTGTTTTCTACAGTGAAACTGGTGTGCAATTTTCAGCCTCTGGTCAATCCAGTATCACATAGTGTTATACCAATTAATGTAAAATACAAACCATCAAAGAGCAAAGTGTTAAGTGTGGTGCCTTGAATACAACATATTTGGAGAGCGTAGCCTCCTATAGATGTCAGACACATGTCTGGTGCACACAGAGGTGCTAAGTGGGGACACGGTGCAGTAGTCTCGCAGCAGTTTGTTTTCAGCAGCTTGTAAACAGCATGCCAGAGCTGCCACAAGCCTGCTGGGGGCAACGCATGGGGTTAATCTGATTGTCTCTGTGCTGCCCAACAGCACACTCTACAGGACAAACAGAGAACTGCAACATCTAGAGGGTTGATGTTTAGTTTAATACAAACTAATCCAATTTTTCAAACATTAACATGCTCAGAGGGATGGTAAAAACTATAGTGATAATTCAAACTGTTATAAATTTAACTTTAATATATTCTCCCTGTTTTTGATTACATTTTTTTGAAGAAATGCTCATTTATATTTCATCATTCAAGACGTCTTAGGAGCCTTCTTTTTATTTTGCATCAAAACTTGCCCTGTTTTTCTTGTGCCTGAAGTTTTCATACTACTGTGTGTGTAATTAAACTAAAAAATAACTTGTGTGAAGATGAACTGGACGTATGGACTGAACAAAACAGAAAGGGAAATTCAACAGCTGTGAGTCCTCAGGGAGAAAACACCTCCACCAAGTACCTTCATCTTAACTGTTGTTTAACATGAACCCACATGACGGCAGCATTACTGAAAATGTCCAGAACCGCTTTATTTCTCAATGTAAATGAATAATATAAAAATCCAAATCTGGATACACATCTGGATCGCCATCAAACTCTAGCCATCACAAAAACTTTCACTGAAGTCTGTCGATAACTTTCTGAGTGATCTTGCTCACAGAGACAGGCAGACAAACCTGTCAAAAAATTAACCTCCTTGGTAGACGTAATAAGATAATCTTAATCTGGACAGAAGGGCCTTCCCAATACAAGATCTTAAGTTTAAATATTATTCCTGTAAAAACTAAAGGCGATCACGACCTCTTCTGCCATGATGGATGCAGAAGTAAAAGTCCTGGAAACATAATTTTGGTTAATTTCTTGCCAATTAAACTAAAAAAAATCCATTATCTTGACAATTTTTCAGTATCAAAAAGTTACCTTAATGATCTTCACTCATGTTTTAAAAAGAGAGAGAGCATCCTCAAAACAGCACAACTATGTTGGCAACATGTGGAAAAAGGGAAATCCTCCTTCCTAACAAGTTCTACAAAATTTTGTTAAAGTTGGTGAGGCAGTCAAATTTTTGACTGTGATACATTTCAGTCTCAATTATTTAAACAATGGAAAGCACAGAAAAGTGCCAAGGTTATATTATTTAAATTAAAAAGAGAAACAATTCTTAGATTTAGTTCATGAAACAAGCGCATTAGATAAAAAAAATAGGTTTAAAAACTGCAACAATGGCAACATAAGGGATCCAGAAACCCTGATATTTGTAAACAAGGACTGATCTCACTGGTCCTGAACAGGACTTCTGTTTTTTTGCTGTGTTGATTCTGATCTGGGATTTTACCATAACTTAGAATTTTGGTGTTTTGACAGTCCTACATGAACACATCAGCAAAGGCGCTGTATTCGTGCAGTGTATGAAGTTCACTGAAGAACTGTGTTTTGATATTGTTGATCATTCAAATATGGCATTTTATCTTTTAAAAACATGTGGTCTTTCTCTTAATCTGTTTTTGGATTAGCAAAATTAAGCCCTTAGTGATTTACCTTTTCCTTATCTGATTTCAGATTTCACCTTCTAGTATGATTAAGGATCCCAGCTATTCACAGAACTGTCTACAGTCAGCGTTGGTGCAAGGGCCACAGGAATGATCTCTATTTCCATTTAGGATGCAAGAACATTATCGGAACAATATATGCAGACAATTGTCTAAAAATATGATCAAAAGTATCTGTTTTGTTTGCACATGTTGGCCATTTCTAACCCACAATATTGGTAATGTGTACAAGTGCACCGTAGTGGTTTACCTCCGTGTCACTGAAGGTCCAAAATTATACTGGAAAGATCTATGCAAACAAAAAGTTACTTTTCTTGATTCACATCTATTTCTGTACAAACAGATTGAAACCATAAAAGGAACAGGTCACCTTCAGTTGAGCATTTTTTTGCTCTTGACATCAAAATATTGGTATAGATATTAGTGCTGTCAATAATGACTTAGGAAATATCGGCATAGTGGATATCACCGAAAAAGCCAATACTGTGCATCCTTACTTTCCATATTTTTATTGCAAAAACAAGAAACTGAAATGTGTCATAGCAATAAGAAAAATTAAAACAGCATGGGGAATGGGATGTCCTTCTGCATATGATAGCTATAAGAGTTACATTCAGGTGTTTACATCTTATATAAGAATATATATATCTATACAAATCCCAAACTCCTGAGAGGGATAAAAACTTTCCATTCTTTAATCTCTGATAAAAGAAAGTGATGCGTTCAGCCACATCCGTTTAATGATAACACTGTACCAGTCTTCCACAAATAAAGCTACAGACTTGAATTTTTATTGGATTTTGTCTCCCTGACAGAAATGTAAAGTATACCAAATGAGTCCTCAGTTTTATCTATAATAGAGTAAAGTTTTAAATTGGCATCTAGTTCAAGTTGGATTTTTTTTAGTTTTAAAGAATTTTACAGCAGAAATTGTTTTAGGTCAGGTCCAAATCCTGTGTTAATGACTAGCTTCCTGAGAGCTGCTATTCCCTAAACAAATGAGAGGAGCCAAACGAGATTTCTGAATGGGTGTGAAAAATATCTGGTCTGACATCACTGAGCAAATGTTCCCCATTAATGTGTGTGCGTGTTATCTTCCATTATAATTCAATTTAGCTTTCCTAAGCTTCCTCAGAGGTACGTAGATTACTATAATGTTCCTGTTTTTGTTTAGGTAAGTAGAATTTTCAATTTCTTCCTCAATATGCCATGGTTTTAATCTTTTATTCCTATGGATTCCTTCTCTTCTAATCTTTGTCTGCTCAGTTTGCTCTTCTCTCCTTTAAGTGTTCAATTTCTTTGGTTTGATTATATCTTCCTCTGCTTTCTGTTTTTTAATGTTTTCTGTTTGTTTTGTTTTTATGATTCTATGTACAGCACTTTTACTTTTTTGTTGTTTAAATGTGCTATACAATGAAAATGGATTGGATTGGATCTTCTTACATCTTTGGTCCTCTCAGTCTCCATCTTTGATTAATTAGTTTAGTATATTGTTTGACTTTTTGAGTCTTTTGGAAAAGATGTTTTTTTTAGCTATGTTTGGATGCTGGTTGTTGTTGTTTTGATTCTTGTATGTTCCTGTTTTTATACATTCTTCTTTCTTTGTAAACCTCCTCCTTATCTATCAGAGGCCTTTCTAAACCTCTCAT
The DNA here is from genome assembly GCA_036419115.1 of Scarus forsteni. Lineage (NCBI taxonomy): Eukaryota > Metazoa > Chordata > Actinopteri > Labriformes > Labridae > Scarus > Scarus forsteni. Next base: position 2,809,874 of record JAZDUH010000182.1, read on the forward strand.
TTTGATATTACAATGTAAATAGAGTTGTTCCTTCTTTCAAAAAAGGACTGATTTATCAAAGAGTGCTCTGTGTGTACATGGTTTGTTTATTCATGTGTGATTATGAATGAGGGTTTTGTGACCATGGGAAAGTGGCCTACTTATGGCCCTGCATGCCTGCATAGAATTAACCCCACACAAACCACCTCGCTGACACACAAACACACTTTCACATGTACACTCCTGATTAGTGACCAAGACAAATCAGACAGAAGGTGTATGTTTAAGGCGTCGTACCTGGTGCACAGTACATATTGGCGATGGCGTCTTTGTCATAGGACTCCTCAACGTCACTCCAGCTGCAGAAGTATGTAAGCTGAACATGCCCTGAGGAGACAAGGAGGCACAGGAAGTGTTCATCTCAAAATGTGATCATGTAACCGTCCCACTCTCCTCGAAGCCCCTGCAGTCAAGTGTCCCTCTGACTCCTCAAACTGTTTACTCACCTTTCCGGCACTTCCTTCCTCCGTTCTTTTCTGCCTCTCCACATCCTCCCTGCAAGCTTTTCAAGCACGCAGCCCCGCCTATTACTCCTGTTTAGCGGCTCCCCGTTAACGCTATCATTAGAACTAATGGTGTCATTAGGTAGCCGTGGCCATTAGCCCGGGCTAGCCAGACTGATGCACCACACTACGCCGTTGATGGGCCCTTTAGAACAATAATTACCGGCAGGGAGACGAAAACAGCCACTCAGCTAATTAGACGCTTGTTGATAACGAGGCGGGGAGAGATGATTGTAGGACGACAAAAGAAGGAGTTGAGGGGGAATCTGTGACCTCCTGGTACAACAACACTTTTACCTCTGGAGGAGCCGCCATTTAAGTAAATACCTGACATCATGGCTGACTGACAAAGACCAAATATTTATCATATGACCAGATAAAAACATGACTTCTTAAGATAGCAAGAGCCTAGATTAGTTTAAGATCTTAACCTATTTAAAAACACTGGGTACTTAAGACATGAGGACAGTTTCACCTGATTTTTAACTTAAAACCCTCTGAACAATCACACCAGAAGATCTGAGCGTAAGAAACAGACACAACATCTCCCAGAGTCAGAGAGGAGGACCAATGGTTAGGATGCCAAAGAGTTATGTACTTTTGGACCACACTAAGAAAAATAAAGAAAGAAATAACAGAAAACGTTGCAGATTTTTAAAAGTATTTTAGTTAGTTAGTTCAGTGGTATGGTTTTATTCTGGATAAGTATAAGGGGCCTTTGTGGAAATGTTAGCAAAGATACTTACATATTCTGACTGACTAACCCTGGTCAGGTCAAACACGATGTTTATCTGTGCAAAGTGTGAATGGAGGTATAATGATAAGCTGGCAGAAGGTCGCCAACAGTTCATGTGAGTGAATGTGTGCAGGTGTTGGTGTTGAACATGTATATTGTTGTTGAATGTGAGAATTTGCAAATTGAATAAATTTATCAGCCCACCTGTCAAAGAAAACCCAAAACATTTAAGAACATTTTCAAAAAAATTGTGATTAAAACTGAAAATGTTATTGTTATTGAAGATACATTTTGAAAGTCCGAAATTAATCAAGCACAACATTCATCACTGAGGTTTTTTTCTGTTTAGAAATGCAAGTAAATAACACAAATTGACATTGTAATAAAGAAATATTAATGTGCTTTTTTTTTGTTCTTTTTTGTTGTAGAGTAAATCTAAAAATATATTCATAACAATAATAACTGTCATTTTGCATTAAAAATATTATTTCTGTTAAAAAAAATCTTGAGCATAGTGGTATATTACTATTTGAGAAACAAAAAAAAAGATTTTGGTGATTGCAAATGCTGTTTATTTAGGGTAGCTGTGGGATAAACTTTATATCTGGCAGTTTTCTTAAAAGAAAGGTATATATTAATGAGATTTCAATCAGATAGCAGTAAACCAAACAAACAGACTTACAAGATTACAAATTATGTAAAAAGCATTTCTTGTGTGTTTAAATTAAAAACATATTTTAAAATGTATATAGATAATAAAAAACTAGTTAAGAAAACAACAGAAGCTGATTTTTTTTTAGCTTTTTGTTAATTTGTTTTCCGTTTTAAACAAAAAATACAATCCGACCCTGAATTTCCCTGTTATGAATGTTGTTAAACAGTAAATTAAACCGTCCACCATCCAAAAAGAATGACTTGAATCAGATAGCAGCGAACCCCACAATGAGACTTACAAGACTATAAACTATGTAAAAAGCATTTCTTGTGTGCTTCAATTAAAAAATATATTTGAAAATGTATATAAATTATAAAAAAAGCACTCAAGCACTTTGAGTTACATATGTGGAAGGAAAAGTGCTCTATAAATAAAGTCTGATTGATTGATTGACTTAAAGAGATAGCAGTTCTGATTATACCATAAGACAACATTAACAAGTTAATGTTAGTTTATTAGTCTCAAAAAGTTTAGATTTGGGTGGCAAATTGATTGTTCACTTCCAAACAGACAAACTTTGATCCAAACACACGGGGAATGTATAAAGAAAGCAAAAAATCCCATAAATCTGTCAATTCTGAACAGCTAGTAGACTTTGATTGGTCAGACGGAAGGAGGGTCCCCAGTATAAGATGTGTTAACATACCTGAGGCAAAGTGAGGTGAAACCAACATTTACATACATTTATACATGTCCCTTTTGTTTTAAAGAGATTAAAAAGTGAAACCCTATGATCTATCAACTGACACTGTACAAGTTAAAAACTCTCAGGTCTTTTTCCACCAACATTTATCTGCTGTTTGGGTAAAAGTGTAAATGTTCAAAAGTTTAAGACAGGTGGGAACAGATGAGCTTTAAAAAATCACATAACTTCTTGCATTAAAGTAAAAAGAATTCATTGGCAACTGATGGTACAGATGTATACTAACCTTGGTGGTCAAGCAGGATGTTGTTGGGGTTCAAGTCTCGGCAGATAATACCTTCTTGGTGCAGAAAATCCAAAGCTGTAACCATCTCTGCCGCCCAGCATCGAACAAACTCCTCAGGGATTCGAGCTTGGGATGCAGCCAACGATAGCTCGTCCAGCTCTTTGAAGAGCCTTGATACGTCTTTATCGAATTCGCTGCCACCTTTGGAACTACTACCTCTACCACTAAGACCTGGCAAACCCTCAACCCCGGCACATGCCTCACTCCCATTTTTGGCTAGGATAGAGTCAGCGTGTTCCCTGCTGGGATCTGGAATTGAGTCTTTATTAACGCTCGCACTGGCCTTTGGTTTCTCACTAAGCGAGTCAGTGTCTGGAAGATCTAAAGGGAGGTCATTGTTTTGGCATGCAGGATCCACCAGTATTTTATTAGAGGCTTCTTGTGCAAACCCCAAGCTGCAGTCGTCCCACAGCGAGTTGAAGGGGGAGGAAGACGTGTAGCTGGTGTCACAGGCTGCAGAAGCTGTGCAGAAAGATGAAAGCTCCTGCTCCAGCGGCTCCTCCTCTTCAGGCTGGCTGTGGAGCTGTAAAACGTCAGGCTGGATGAATTTCTGAGGAGATGCTGTAGCCTCGAGGCCCAGGCACACTCCTGAGGACTCTAACTCATCTTGTAAAGAGTCTACAGTCCCACTCAATTCAGGGAGGTTGACCAAAAGGTCCGGTGGGTGACCCTCGTCCTCCACGACAGCATCTTTGAATGAAATCACCGGCACAGACTCGTTGGAGCCTTTATCGCTGCAGTCCAAGCCCCAGAGCTCGGAGCAGTGGCCTTTTACCTCCTGAGCCAGCTCTGGAAGATCCTCTGAGCCCAGGTCAGACGTAGAAAAAACAGAGACCTGCTTGTGAGAGGGACGTTGCTCTCCTAAGTCCAGACACGTCACCTCGCTGGCACTGTCTTTGCTGTCGATGCGGAAGAACTCCATTGGTGTGTGCTTGGATTGGTCCAAAGACAGAGGTGCAGCAGGGGACGGCAGAGGGCTGAAGACTTCGCTGTTGTCCTGGGCATCACTGCGGTATTGCTCGTTGTCGGCATTGTGGCCGCTTTTGTCTGACGACTCTGTGAAAAAGAGTTCCTGAGAGCTGATGGGAGAGGAGAGGCTGTCGTTGCTGAGCAGTGATCTGCTGCGTGAGGACGTAGTGGTGGTGGTGGTCGCGTTGGGCACCTCCAGTGACAGCATTTCCTGTTCGCTCTTCTCTTCCTCCTCCTCCAGTGCGTCTGGTTCCACTTTCTCCTGTTCGTACTCGTTGCAGAGTGTCAGATAACTGTTGGTGCACTCCTCCTCAGAGGTTGCTCCAGAGTCCGGATGGGCCCCGATTTGTTCGGTGAGCCTGGATGGAAGAACACCTTTCTGAGGCAGAGTGACCATGTTCTCCTCTTCTTCCTGAAGCCTGGAGGCAGATTCAGCCCCAGCAGGTGGTCCAGATCCTGAGCTTGCTGAATCAGCGTCAAGTTGGGGTAAAGCATGTCGTGGAGAATGAACAGCCGTCGTGTGGCTCTTCTGGATGAAAGGAATGTCAAAGCTCTCCTCTGGGCTGGAGCTGCGAAGGTACTTCCTAATGTGAGACCACAGCTTTCCACCTACAGATGAGAACAGAGAATTTGAAAATAGTAAAGCTAATACAGCCGTGACAGGGTGAGTGAGCTTCGCAGTGATAGATTTAAAAAACGATCAGTGTCACTGCTATTTCACCTGTTTTACTTGAGTGAAACACTGTTCACCTCGTTACTTTAGCTTCCATGCCTCTAAAAATCCAACCTCTTGGATGAAAGTATTTAGAGTACAGTAATTTCTCTATTATAACATGCCCTCATTTTTTTCATGTTTTTTCAGGAAAAACGCTGTAATCAAATATGACATGAACCCACGTTTTGCCCAAACCTTACTCTCTCAGACAACTCGAAAATTACCTCTGTTCAAAGTTTTAATCAATGAAATTTCACTTTTTTTCACAACACATACCATGCACGATTTCTTTCTCAGCCAGATGCTGAACCACCTTTTGCTTCAAGCATGCGCAGTTATTTCATTTCTGCTCAAGCTAAGTTGTAGTGTACCGACCAATCAGAGAGCAGCTATCTACAATTGGTCTTCAACCAATCACAGGATGGCAGGGGTGTGTGTTTGCACCTGAGGGATACTTTAACACTTGAGAATTACATAATAATTACACAAAGGTAAACAAATTAAGACCCAAGTTATTGGATTTCAGCAGTTTAACAGTCAGTTTCATATGAAGTACGCATGTTTGGTGGTAATGTTTTGCAGAGAGAGAGGGCATATTTTGTGTGGAGATTAAATACTTTACATATTTTGATTTTGCATGTGTATAATACAAATTAGATCTTATTTTAGAGTTAAATAATGCATGAGTAAACAAAAAGTTACTTTAGTTGTCTGTTTGAACAGCTCTGAAAGCTGATCGAATTTGTACACAAAAAATACCAAGATAGTCAGTTCATGTTAAGAGTCTATAAAATCTGTATAAAGGAATATTGTTTTCTTATCTTCATTGAATAATACTTGGACAGTAAATGTCTATGACCCTTAAAGTCATAAATCTTTTAACATATTACAAGACAATTTCTCTGATCTTAACTTGGTCTTGAATGCAGAAAAAACAAAATTGATAGTTTTCTCTAGATCAAGAACAGTTGACAAAAATGATGTAGTAATTATTTCAAAAAATTGAGTAATGATTGAAAGAGTCAGTTCTTACAAATATTTAGGTGTATTGACTGATGATAAAATGACTTTCAATTATCATATTGATGACCTTGGCCGACTTCGACAAAAAGTTGGGTATTTCTATAGAAATAAATTAAACATCCCTAGGTTTTGTAGGAAGAGGATTGTGGAGGCTGTTTTCATGTCAGTCCTCGACTATGCAGATGTCATCTACAGACTTGCAGCCCCCTCAACCCTAAAACGGCTTGACCCTGTTTACCATTCTGCATTACGGTTTATCACTGGTGATCCTTTTAACACGCACCACTGTGTTTATACAGTAAGGTCGGCTGGTCCTCTCTACAGATGACACGTGATTTTCATTGGCACCTTTTTATTTATAAAGCCCTTCTAGAAAAGTTACCATCCTACCTTACCGAGCTTCTTTATATTTCTTTTAACAATCAGTGTCATACACGCTCCTCTGACAGGCTCCTGTTGCATGTCCCAGGAGTCAGGTCTAAACCCGGAAAGACCGCCTTTTCCTATTCTGCTCCTGAGTCCTGGAACAGGCTACAGGAGCTGCTCAGGATCAATGAGCTTCTACCTTTTGGGCTTTTTAGAAATCTTATTTTAAATTCCCACTCTTACGTGTGTAATTGTTTTATTTAAGTGTGACCTATTGTCATATTTATCATCACAGGTCTGATGGTTTTAATGCCCCTTCTTAAAGTCTGTCTGTTTTATTGTTTTGTGCTCTCTCAGCTTCCTCTGTACTTGACTCGACATCATTGTAAATGAGGATGCCCCTCAATGATCTCTCGAGTATAAATAAAGGTTGACTGATTGATTGATTGTATGCTAAGGCTGATCCTCTGATCCCCCGACAAAGTTCATTCAGATGCTGATCAACATAATTCTTTATGGTTTTCTGCCTGTAAAACTGCATCTTTTTGCCCCTTGCTATGATCACAATACCTGAAAGTGCTAAGTGCTGTGTTAGTGGTGGATTCACACTAGAGATGCCCAAGAATAGATTCAATAGATCTTCAATACGCTATATCAAATTTTTGTTGATATCTGTATCTACATGTTTCTGCTCAATTCTTCACAAAACTTTACACCAGCCTAAAATCCAAAGAAATGTTAATATCTGATGTAACTTTTGATAAAGTTTTTAAGCTATTATTGGCTGTTAACAAAAATTTTAGTGTAATATTTTTTATTCCTTATTTTCCTCTAACGTTGAGTGAAGTGGAGGTTCCAGGGCACCTTAGCATCTCCTCCAACAATTCAACAAAATACATAAAATAGATGTTGGATCTAATCATCAACTTCAGAATTTAATTTAATCATAACAAGCTGGAAGACTCTTAGTAACTAGCAAGTATTAAAAATGGAAGTGCTGTTTGATTTTTCAGGATTAAAAAACCCACTGTCTGGGGTCACAGTTGAGATGCCTGCTCAGTTGAATTTCGCAGCTTGGGGAGATTTTTTTGAGCAACCAGATACAGAGGAAATGTCAAAAATATCACACAAAAGAGACTTGAGTTTATACATTGGGCTCTTAGTATTTGGATTAGGTCATTACCTCCACTTATGACGAGTAACCAACGTAGAGCATTTAGAATTTAATCTGATTTGGCTTAATAGGACTGGGGTTAAAGTGTGTTTTAGATTTTTAGCATAATGTTAGCATTTTGACTTTTGTGGGACTTACTGACACACACATACACACACACACATCTGTAGTGTGAGCAATTGGAAGCCAGCATCTGTTGTGTGTGATGAGAACAGATAGGGAGTTTGCGGTGATGATAATGATAGCGGGGCAGCTCGATGGCTTAGAAAGTAAAAGCATCCAAATGTTGTTTTCTTCTCAATGTCACTCAGGTCACTGCCTCTCCTCCGTCTGCCTATCCATCTTCATTTTATACTCTTCTACACTTTACACACATAAAGAGAAACCCCACATTTGTTAATTCTGCTTGTGACTGTTTTTCAATCATGTTTCTCCTAGCATTAAATTAGCTTTATTAGATCATGTCCAACAGCCTCACATTATATTTAATACTGTCCACTAATATTATCGCAGGGCGGTTATAGAGTGCACCAGATTGAATAGGTTACAGGGCATTAAAAAATATGGCTGCCTTTCATTGTACCCGCTCACGCACACACACGAGCAGCACACACATACAGATCCTGGAGTGAGTGGGATGTACGGAGGCCCAGGTGTTGGCATTGCTAATGAAGCGTGGTGCCACCTGGTATTCAGAATAACGACCTGTGACACACACCCATCTCTATCAAACATCTGTCTGCAACAAGGGCAGAGAGACAGGCAGAAGAGGGTGCAAGAGAGATGAGAGTTTTACCTTCAGCGTAGTGCAGCAGGAGGAAAACGACGTCCTCAGAGACAATGAACTTCCTCAGCTGCACCATGTGGGGCACAGAGTGAGGCATGATGGTCCTCTTCACCCGCCCACACTCACTGCTCTTTCTTAGACCCTGAAATTTGAGGAAAGATGTGACAGAGGTGAGTAAAAATACAATTTGAAAATGAGTTTTGCTGGTAAATAATTTCCTGTGATTGAATCATAACTTTAGATATAAGACTTGTTGACCAATCTTAGGGTCAGAAACCATTAGAAAGGGGGGATAGTTGTTCTTTTCTATTGTTTTGTTTGTACAGAAAACTGACTTTGTGCAGCACTAAAAGGAATATGTCACTATTTTTGAAGTTTGGATGTAGTAGTCACTTGATAATTGTCAGTAAAATGGCTGAAAAGGCTCCCAGCAGCACTGTACCTTTAAGAAGAAAAACCTCAGACTACCCATAAGATACACTGCTTTTCATGGATACCATTATTTGCACAACTGTATGTTCTATGCAAAAAGGAACTATGAAACTATGTTGGGCCAAATGAAAGATAGGGTGGACAGTTTCAAAGTATTTTGTTTTTCCTCAAGGAACTCTCTTTGTTTTGAACTATTTTATGATGCAGCAAATGGCTACATGTTCTTCTGCCAGTGCAAGAAGGTGAAAACTTCCTCTTAGCCACACCTCTTTGATAGCACTCATAGAATTTCACTTGATAGCTTAGTCCAAGGGTTTAATTATAGACACAAAAGCCCCATTCAAACTTAAGAAAAAAAGAAAAATTATTCCTCCAGTGAGCTGTGAGCATGACTGCAACAGCAAGAATCCTTATCCAGACTTCACCCTAAAATCTACCAGCTGACCCCCTTGTATTTTCCCCTCTTTAACCCCCTGCTTTGACAGACAAGAAAACTGCAGGTAAATCTTCTGATGTGAAGGTCAAGTGTGAACAAGCAGGTCAGATAAATTGCTGGGTAGACTTCCCTGACATTTTGGGGTTGTGCATGTGAAAATGACTTCAAATGGACCTTCAAAACTAAATGACTTAACTTCTTTTACTTAAAATGCTTCCAAGAGTTAAGAGTCAAATCAACCTTTAGATTTACTCAAGGGTTGTTCCTTATTCCATAACTTTCTTCATCCTTGCTTCCTCTCTTCTCCACTGACCTGGAAGTAATTTTCCTGCCACAATGATAAAGGACCTTAAATTTCCCATAAATGCACCTAGAGGAGGCAAGGGTGAAGGAGAGAGGAGACTCTGGAGGAGCTAAGAGTGAGGACACACCTGTGAATCCTCAGCAGAAGTCTTGTGCTGTGATTGGTTTGGAGGCAGGTATCTAGAGAAATGCCACACCTTCACTCTGATCATTGTAATTTTTACTCAGGTTGTTCTGAAAGTGTTGATCTAACAAACTTTAAACTTCATGCAGGAGACTTTAGTTCTGGAAAAACACTGTTTTACATGAGGCCACATTATTGTGGCATATTGTTTGTTCAGTTTGATACCAGAGAGTGTTTGTGTAGTGGGCTGTTTGATGGTAAATCAGCTGAGCAGCCCACCATCAACACCCAGTGCTGCTCAGACTGATGGAGTGAAGGATTTGTGATTTGGTGTTTTGAGCTTCTTCTGTACTTATTTATTTATTTAATAGGGACAGTGCACATTAATGAACATTTATTCAAAGAACAATAGATGTACATATGCCTGACTATAGCATCAATGCTAATTTAAATCCATAGTCCTTTGGCAGGTAACACACAAACATTACAGCAAAGACACCACACACACAAAAGCAGGACATAGAACAGGACAATAGATCAAAATAAGAGCACAACACAACACTTTGTCCTCTTCTTTCTCTTTCCTCTTTCAATTCCTCCCTGGTAGGAGCTAAGACTCAAGGAAACGACCCGAGTGAAAGATGGGCTGAATAATGTAACGAGAAACATCCAAGGAGAGGTGTTGCAGTAAACGACGGTTAAGATAATAAACTTGGTCCAAGAAACTGGTGCGGTGGTAAAGCAGCTGTTAAGCATCCACTTCAGGGATGGAAAAAGATAAGATTTTACTGATACAAATGCCACAAATGAGTCTGCTTATTGATCTGGTGCTCTAATGATTCCTGCTGAGTTTCTTTGTGGTAGTGAATTGACCTATACAAGTTTTCAACAGCAACAACGTAAAACACATGACACTCTTGATATTCAAGGCTGTGCTGCATAAATGCTGGTTTTTCCTCTTATCAAAAGTTGTGCTCTATGTGTCTTTTTTATCTAAAATGTAGCCACAGTTTAGCCTGTGAGGATTTTTGACTTCTTTGTTATCATTCCTGCTGACTGCCTCTGATGTTAGCATGACATCTCTGATTTTTAAAGCATGTAGAAAAAGTGGGAAAAAATAGATAAGAAGAGAATTAAAAAGCAAATAGGCTAATGATAACAAATCCTTACAGGAGCTTGTTGTATGACTCTGAGAGGGTTAGGGACTTTTGGGATGCAATAATATATTGTATAAATGAACTGTAGTGCGTATCTCTGACCAAAAAGCCGACACTTTGTATGTTGGGAATTATTACTAGTAAATTTACGATGTGGGATCTGAAAAAAAATGTGGTGCCGACTAGCCATGTTAAAAGGATGCTGAGTTATTGTTTAACAGTGGAAACAACTTCGCCCTCGTCTTTTGAAAACTGAATCAAAGTAATGACCAACATAGCAAACTATGAACGAGTCGTATGTCGACTCTCAGGACACCAGGACTCATTTCTGGAAACATGGAGCCCATTCTTGGACTATATTAAAAGTGGACAATCCTCAAGGGCTGACCTCATATATATTGTAAAATGAGTTTCAGCAAATAATGCTTGTTGTCAATATCTGAAAGGACATAGATTATAAATACTATTTTTCATTTACTTACCTATCTTTTTATTAACTTATGTACCTATCCATTAACTTTCTAGTTGGAATTGTAAGGTACATTGATGAAATTAATTTTGGCTTATTTGGCTTTTTTTCTCTTTGTTTCTTAGCCAATGGAGACATAGGGAGGGTTAGTTGGGCGAAGGGTATTCATAAAAATGTCATAGAAAATGTCTTAGGAAATGTCTTGAAATGGACATGTTCCTGACTTAAGTTTGGACTAAAAGATCAATTTAAAAAAAATCCTTAAAGGAGCTGTTATGAACTCTCAACTGGAACTGGCTTTCGATTCCCAATCCTTATCCACTCAATTGCATAGACTTACTAAAAGATCAATAATCACTTTGAGTGACAAGTAATTATGAGACTGACAAGTCAGGGTGATGGCATTTCTTTGAGTTGTTTAGTAGTCGTATCCATCCCTCAGTTTATTCTGATTGGAGGAGCACATGGTTGGAGGTAAAGGAGAGTGTATAACTGTGAGAACACTAAGGTGTAGGAAAAAAACATTAAAGGAAAGTGTGGCAAAGGAGAAACCTCCCATTAAAGAGTTGCCAGCTATGCCCCGTGGCAACCCAAAGTCACTGGATTCATCAAGCCACATACAGCGCGTGACTTTAACAGAGTCACACACATCGATCAGCACTACACGTAAAGTTCACATTGGCCACCGGTGCATGTGTGTGTACGTGTCAGTATATGTGCACGGGTGTAGTCATCTGTGCCCGCGCTGTGCACTGGCATCTGGCACACGTCTCACACCTGAGAGCAGAGGAGCTGACAGGGACAGGCCCATTAGAATCAATTACAGCGGTCACACACAGGGGCTTCTGGCACACCGCACACTTACAGTTATGCACACACACGTTACACTTACTTTCAGGATAAACGTCTCCTGCGTTCTCTTGTCCATGACCAGAAGAACCTGTGATGGAAGAGTGCCATTAATCGCTGTGAACAGACATACACGGTCTAACATGATGTAGTGGATATGTCCTCCAGAGCAGTGTTTTTCAACCACTGGGACAGGGCACACATAAGGGTCACTGCAAGATAAATGCAGGTCCCTAAATTATACTAGAAATATGCTTTAGGTCCTGCTGTGTGGAGCAGGACCTAAACACAGCAAATATGAAAATAATTGTAGGGAATATTTACTGTTTTAACAAATAAGACTCAAAAATACAAAAATCAACTGAAGGACAAAGGTGAAAAAACACATTTACAAGTGCAATGCAAATTTATGAAACAAACAAAGAGCTAAATGAAGCTACAGTAAGCTGAAAAAGAAAACACTAAGAGGGAGAATCCTTAAACCAGGATCCTTCAGTTTTTCCCCAAAAGGCCGGGTATGTCAGGAAAAAGGGAAAAAGGCACCGCTTATTGTTCCAAGATTTGAAATGTGCACGTATTATTTCGACTTGCTGCTCCTGTGAGCACCTCTTGGGTTGACCTTGTTTATTACATGTGTTCAGAATTTACAGTCAAACACTTATCCTGACTCTGCTTTCAATGAAATATTTTCCCAAAAACTGTCCCTAAAGGCCAATAGTACAGAGTGCTGAAACCCACTCTGACACCTATATCAACAGCACATAAATGCATCACAAAAAATACAGACAGAGGGCATTTATACTAATGTTGATAGTCTGGTAGCTTATATGTTTCAAACAGAAGCCACAATACTTGCTTGAAGTTTCAGTTAACTGCAGTTTCATTACAAGCTAATAAGAAAGTTTGCAGATGCCATTAAACTTTAATTTTCTTTTTTTGGAGGAGGTAATACACTCTAGCCACAGCATTAGTCCACAATATCCATACACATTTTTTTTGCAGTTATTTACAGCTGATATCATTTTCTAACACATATATCCCACATATGTGCTCGAACATTGGCAGAATGTACAAATGTACCATGATGGTTTACCTAATCATCCCTGCATGTTCATTATCATAACAAAACAAAAATATAATTAATCAAACACCCTTTTGGAACAGAAAAAAGTCTGATTTAAAAATTGTGTATTCATTTCAATCTGCTATGGTTTTCTTCTTTGTCTTTCAATCTTTTTTTTTTCATTTTTAAGATTTCTGGAATAAACTGATTAAAAATGTGTCTCTGCCACAGTGCAGGAGATATATTCAGACAAAGCCCCATACCTGAGGAAGATATGATAGTTTCTGATTATCATATCATGTTCTACTTACGTCTTTGAAAGACATTTATGTACAACATTTAAGGTATCAAGACCGACTTTGTTCACCTGCTAACCTTCAACACAGTCAACCGTCAAATCAATGTAACATTTTTCAAACATTAAATGTACTATAAAAATTAAATAATGCTGCCTGGACTTTACTGAATTCAAATTTGAGCCCCCACAATTACAGACAAACCAAGACAGCATGGCATCTTTACAACTCCATCTCTTCCTATTAGTAGCCAAATTTGACTAAAGCATAAAGCCATCAGCCTCTCGAGTTCCACTTCTCTTCACTCTCTAACTCTCTCTGATATCTTCATTCCCTCCCTCCTCCTTTCCAACATCTCCATTGCTCCTCTGCTCCCTCACTGTTTCCAGGGGAGAGTCTGAGCATATGTGTGCGAGTGTGTATGTGCGAGGTGTGACCGCATGTGTGCGTGCGTATGTTTTGCGAGTGCTTTCTCTCCATGTGACCCTGGCGGGGACCAAACAGGTGCAGGCTAAATGGATATGAATGGAGCTGTGAGTAAACAGAGTGGCGGTGCCGGCCAGGGCGCTAATATAATTAAGACACAAACATCAGGGAGAGGGGAGGGGGGAGATTGGAGGGGAGGGGTGCAGGCGGGGGCAGCAGGGTGAGGAGCTCTCTCCATCTGTCCCCTCTGTCCCCATTAAAAGTGAAAGGAGGAAGGAGGAGGGGAGGAGGGCTGGGTCATTTCTCCGTAGTGCAGCATACACGTACTGGAGTTTTTCTTCAGTAACTGATGTTTTGTGGAGTTTTCCTGCACTTCCACGGAGAAACACATGTTGGTGTAGTGTCAACATTTTCCTTTGGGTTTTTTGGAGTTTTTGTGTGTGTGTAGGACGAGATTCATTGGTTCAATGTTGTGTGTGCTGCTCTCTCAGCCGCTTGCCAAGTCATTTCATGGCTGAGTGGTGAAGTTGCTTTGCCGGCAGCTGGTTGAGCGGACCAGCAACCTAAACTGACCTTGTGGTCGTCATAACTGAAGCTAAACATACACACACTCAGCTCTTATCATAGCAGCCAGTAAATCGATTATGTTTTATAGCTTCATGAAAGTGATGGTCGAAGAAGGAAAGGACACAAGGAGGAGAAATTTATCAGAGCAGGAGTGATCATCAAATATCGGATTTTCTGCTGGGTGAATAGTCAGTCCATGTTGATAAAACTCTACTAAAACGCTTTTTTATAATTTTATGTACATACTTCAGCAGAAACACTGAGGTTACACCCAACAATGAGAATTTTTTTTTTTCTCCTGTTTCAGACAATTATAATAAAATTAATAAATGAAGTAGGGCTGACCAATTTATCGAAAAATCATCAAAATCAACATAATTCAAAGTTATTTTATTCATGTCATTATTTTGATTATTTTCCCTGTGTAAGTCATGTGACTGCGCCCCCTCCATACAGTCTGCGAAGGACACGCTGTCAACATGGAGGCGACAAGCGCCAATCTATCAGAGGACCTTGTAACCAAGAAAAATGCCATCTCCGTTGTTTTTGCACAATTTAGCTTCTGAGCAGAGGACATCAAGCAGAAAGAAGTTAAGTGTGAATACTGCAGGAAGACCGTTTCAACAACCATCAGAAACACTACTAATACTAATACTAAGTAGTAGTACTAATACTACTAATTTGTCCCAGCATAGCATAAAGTAATCGCTCATTAATCGTAATCAAGATAAGAGCTTCAATTAATCGTGATACTGAGATTAAGCTACATCGCCCTGCTCTTATATACATTTTATTTAACCAGAAGAGCCTCATTGAGATTAAAAATCTCATTTACAAGTGTCCTAGCCAAGACAGGCAGCAGTACATATACGCAGTCACAGACATAAATACAAACATATGAACTAGGAATGTAACGATAAGAAAATTTGTATCACGTTTATTGTGAACAAAATTATCATGGTTATCATCATTATCGCGGTATTGTTGCAGTGTGCTCAAAATGTTCAAAAAGTACTTTAACACACAACTGAAATCATCTAACCCCTTTAATATTATAAGTTTAACAGTTCTTTGTCTTTCTGTCAATAAATGTGTCAATAAATGCCCTTTGAGTACATTTTTACCTTTCTTTCAAGAGAAATAAAATTAAACAATTCTAGCTAGTATTTGTCATTATTATATTATAAATGCTTGAACAGTGTGTTATTACAAGAAAAGAAAAACAGATTTGAACTTTGGACAGGATTCTCTTCATAAACGATTGTAAATGAACATGTTCTAAGTTTTGAGATGACAAAAAATAATCGTAATCTATTTTACATACACTCACACATGTTTTTTGCCTACAGCATTAGTGTCCATCATGTTTCAGCTCGTTATATTAGATCATGCCGTGGTTTACTATTTTACCAGTAACCGTTACATCCTTAATATGAACCAATCAAGTCAGAGTCACAGAGCAGCAAGTTCATCAGTCAAAGCATCTACCGCCTGCTTCATCTGCCTCCAGTGTCTTTAACTTTCACTTAAAAACATTTAAAGAGACAAGCTCTCCAAGACAGTTTTTCTCGTAGCAGCTTCCAGTCTGCAGGAGCAGCTGAAACTTCTTTGACCCATTTCAAGATGAACTTTTAGGGCAAAGAGCAGAGTAATTTTTGTGACTGAGTCACAGAACGAAGACTGTAGCTTCCAGAACTTCACATGAGTATAGTTACTTCAGTCTTAAAAACATCATAAAAACTGCACAAGGCTAATCTTCTAAAACATAGCTGCAAGTTGCTATTATCTCAAGAGTAAACTGACCTTATCAATGACTCCCAGCACTCTGTATGCCTTTAGCTCCTCAGACGGATTCTGCTGGCCTCCTCTGCTGCTGGACGAGCAGCACTGTGCTCCCAAAGCCTTGGGGAAAAAAAGAGAAATATTAGAGTCTAAAAGGAAAACTATACCTTTAAACAGAACACAACGTGTTCAGTTAAAGCAGCAGTCAAGATCTGTACAAATTAAAGAGGTAAAATTCCACCCTGTGATGGTCAATCGGCAGAACAATTCCTATTTGACAGTTCAGAGGTAAAAGATGAAACTTCAACAGGTAAACTGATTTCTGCTCATTTCAAGTATAAAGGTCTCAAGTCCTGCAAAATCAATTTCCTTTGCTTTTGATGCTCTCAGAGGGGACTTGAGGAGCAGAAGAACACGTCACCTTTTACTAAAATCAGTTCACAGAGAAATGCTCTATGCTTCTTCAAGAAAATTCTCCTGAAGCACTTGTTTTTTCTACTTCATGGGGTCTCTTATCTAACGTAATTTCTCGCTTATAAAGCAGTTTTTTGCTTCTAAATAAGCTCCAACTTTTCAAGTGTATATCATACAGGAGTACAAGCAAAATACTTAAAATATTTAGTCCTGAACATCGTGATTGCAACACACCTGATACAAAAAGTCTCTGTTTCTAATAAACATTTCTGCCATACTTGCATAATTCTTATCTAACTGACTGCTAAACTGTTCTAAGCAAATACCTTTGGTCTTAACAAGTTTAACTTTGTGTGATTATTGTTTAATTTTCACGTTTTACCACTCATTGGCAAACACAGAGCACTGCCATCTTGTGAGAAAGGAAACGCAAAAAATAGCTGCACTGTGATTGGTCGAAGACATCGACAAGTGGATAGCTGCTCTCTGATTGGTCACTGTGACTGAGCATGCTCAGGCAGAAATCGAGTAATTGCACATGCTTGAAGCAAAAGGTGTCTCTCCATCCGTTTTCAAAGAGAGAGTATTGTATATTTGTTGTGAAAATACCAAAATATCAGTTATTAAAACTTTGTATGAGGGTAATTTTTGAGTTTTCTGAGAGAGTAAAGTTTGGGCAAAACTTGGGTGCATGTTACATTCGAGTACAGGCAAAAATTGTTGAAATATGGGGCGCGTGTTACAATCGAGAAATTAAAGGTAATAGTTATACAGGCTCAGGCCTCAATTTTTGTTTTCTGGTCATCACAGGCTGACGCAATGACTGCATCTGACATTGTCTGGGCAGCCAATCAGAGCAGAGCTCATTATCATAGTCTCCTGTAGCCTCCCCAACCCCTCAGATTAGAGATTTCCAAAGGGGAGGGAATAAGAGCTGCATCAGATCCTCTGCAGGGACAAGATTTACAGTTTTTCATTTAACTAAAAACAAATCCTTGCTTAATAGACACCTAAGACATGATACAAGTGATCAAACAAGCCAGGGCAAGGGACCTTTAAGTTGTCATCCATTTTCATTTGTATCACATCCTTTTATTATAAAGTTATCCAAAAAATCTGTTCAGCAGCATCTCAGTAGCCTGTGAATGTAGAAATGGGGAACTGGTGTCATGAACATGGAATCTGTTAGTATACATTACCCTTTTTAACGAAATATGAGTGCTCTCAACTCAAATAATTACAAAAAAATGTTACAACTGTTGTCACGTACAGGGCCTCTCACATATTTAACAGCATCTTGTAGTGTGGCGTCTGCTTAATTTGGACTTGAATGACAGCATGCACGTTGAAGTGCTGATCTAAAGAAGATCTGAAAAGCTAAAATGCAAATTAGTCAAATGGTTTCTTTGGAGTAATGGAAAAAATTATTTACATAATTTAAAGTTTTCATTTTATAGCATGGTATTATACAAACTCTAAGTACTTCAAACTGAAAAATGTCCAGTCAGAAGATTTCAAACACAGACTTGCTGTAATGTTTCATCTGTATTAAACCCAAAGGCACTCTGGTGTTCTCCCTCAAGTGGTTTGAGGACTCTTGTGGATGCATGCATATAAATAGATTAACATAATCCAACAGCCGGCACAGAGCACAGGCCTCCCACTCACCACCGTCTGTGTTGATCCTTGACCCATGTTGCTTCTCAGATGCTGGCTGGATATCTGCTCTGCTCGCATCAGATACTCAGCGGTCTTCTTCTTGACGGCCTCTCGCCGCGTGGGACTGGGCTCACCTGAGACAGAGGCGAGTCAGATCAGGGAGGTTTCTTTGAGAAGGAGGTTTCAAAGTGCAAAGTTCATTTTTGTCTGTTCTGGTGTTTTCAGACTGATAAGTACGTACAGGAAAATCTGATGTTAGGACGGGCTGTTATGGAGGGTCTCCCTGAGAGTAAAGGGTTTAAACTGTCGTCCTGTGGGTCACTACATTTAAAATTCAAAGCCCATATCGTCCAGTTTCAGCACCATCTGATGCTGGCTCCCTTTTTTCCTTCAAACCAGCACTGCAAAAACTTTATTTATTGAACATATAAAACTAAAAAAGGCATGGATGTTTATAAGTATGACATTATGACGACCTCAACTATCTGAGAAACAGCTGCTTGTCTGCTGGAGCAGACCACGCAGGCCAGTTTTCATTCCCTACGTGCATCAATGAGCCTGTTGCCGGTTTCTGCACTTCAGATAGGTTCTGATGAGGGAGGAGCTAAACAGCGTACCTCAGGAATGCGATACCACACTAATGATATCATCACGATAAAAAAAAAAATGTAACAACACAAATAAATGTCACAATAATGGCTTTGTATTTCCCTTCAGTGCTGTAGAAAGTGTATCCATACTTTGATTTATAAGTGGCTGGGGCATCTTTCTTCTCTCCAACATTTCCACATCAAAATGAATCAATAAACATTTAGCTTAAAGTGCTGCACATGTTTAGTAAATTATTAAATACACTTTTGTAGGACACTCTGAAAAATCAACTGGAACATTGGACAGGCTCTTGATCTTCCTGTGACATTTTTTCTTTCTTTAACTTTGGGTACAGAAAAGATCTCGCTCTTCCCCACACTGACCTTGCACTCCCTGCAGCAGCAGGTCCACCCCGCTGCGATAGCAGGAGAAAGCTGCCTGGAAGTCTTGCTCCTTTTCTTTCTGTACAGCCAAAGTGATGAGCTCACTGGCTCGGTCTAAGTAATCTGACTTCACGTCCTTGGTGCTGCCGGCGCCGACTTTCTTCAGGCTGCCGGAGAAGAGCGGCGTTCGGCCAGGCCAGCTGACCTCTGGGTTCGGGGCTGAGGAGGCAGGGACCAGGGCAGGAGATGGAGTTCGGCGTTCGTGGAATGAGGGCAAGCGAGGGCTGCAGCTGCTGCTAATGTTGGTGGCTCCCCCCTGTGGCTGGTTTGGGGACGTGCGGCCTGAGGCCATGCCATCATCCAGCCCAGCAAGAGAGTCTGAATCCACAGCCAGGGAGGTCAGGTCACTGTCACTGGACGGGCCTGCGGGGAAGAAGTCCATACTCACAAGTTCATGTGTACATACTTTAAAATAAGATGAGTTATTTGATCCAAAAAAATGATTTAGACGTTACTCAGCCCCTCCAAGATTTTGATGACATTTTTGTTGATTGTTGAGTCCTAAAATTACAGACTGTCCCCATAGCTTTATTTTCTAAAATCAGAAAAGGTAGATCTTTGTAGGTCTCAACTTTGGCAAAGAAATTACAGGTGCCAGGGAGTATTTCCTATTTTTTCTGGTGTTCTAAGTGTCCTAACAAAAAGGCTAAAATAAATTACAACATATATATCTAAAATGTAAATGATTTATTCAAAATGAGACATTTTGCACAAATTAACTAAAGGTGTATCATCTTCTGCATTGTTTCCCAGACCAATCGCATGCATACTCCTGCCACTCCAAAGACATCTTCATGGAATTTATGCAAGCCATAGTACGTAATAAAGTTTGCTGTTAAGTTTCCATCTACTTTTGCATAAAACATAAGTATCCTGATGTGGTATTCTGTTGTTAATGTGAGTTTGTTGTACATATTTTATCTTTGCTTAAAATATAAACAGTTTGAAGACACTGATGTTAATGCACAGGTCGGGAGGATGCGGTTGTTATGGCGATTGGTCAAACTTGCAGAAAATTTGTCAAATTTTAAAACTCTAAGGCCCACTAGGTTTTCGAGGGTTGGTTGAATTTACATCAACAGCCTGACTAGAATTCCCTGGTAGGACTTGTTTTTTTTTTAGGTGTTTATCTTTTTCTTTGAACAAAACTTACCTCCATACTCAGATGTGATGGTCAAATCATCAGCGCCACTGATGTCTCTTTGTACTGAAAAACATGAAAACCAGTGAGCTACAGTTTTTTTCAAGATTCAGAGAAAGACTGATTCAGAGGGAGGGTTCATGTGTAGCTTACCGTCAGAGCTGCAGTCTGATAAACTGTCTGCCAGAAAGTCCAAAAACGGCTCAGCTGGTCCAATGAGCTCTGAGCCGTCATGGACCTCACCTCCCTTGAAAATACAAACATATCGTGGTCACTTGTCTGTCTGGGAAAAGGCATTTCTTTTTAAATATGTATGTTTGGGTACCTTGAAGAAATCTTGGATGTGCTGACTGCTATAGAGAGCAGGGATGTTGGCAGAAAACTGAAGCAGATCCTCGGAGCACTGTCTCCTCTCCTCTATCACAGAGTCATCAAAACGACCTGCACATGCACATGAAGAGGAAGAGGATCAGTTGGAGCAGCCATCACCAAACGAAACAGTTAAACAAGTCAAGCTGTTTGAATCTCAGGCAGCGAGATAACAGAGACACGGAGGAGTCAGCAGATGGGATGGCTCAGACACAGACACTGAGAAATGTCAGTGAGCTTTAAAATCAAGAAAACGTAATACTAAAGAGAAGAAAGAAGGGACACACCTAAGTGTTTATTGTTTCAACAAAGAGATTAAAACTCCATATCCACTGTTTTTAACACCCTGAAATAATGATTTAGCTGAGAGTAATAACACTTTCAAGCATATGGATTGAGGAAAAGAGCTAAACATTCTCAATCAAAAGAATCCTGTTGTGATCATTCACTGAATAAAACCATGAAATGTGTTTTCATCAAGTTACTTTGGTTCTGAATCAATCTTTTGATGTGACTCAAGTTTTTCTGTAAGTTTTAGCTCAGACTTTAAAGGAGACATATCATGCTGATGCACGATTTAATACTTACATATAATATAATAAATTTGAAAACAAGACCTTACACCCCCTTAATTTTCAAAAAATTAGATATTGTATTTTTTCTGATATCCTAGAATGAGGTTTGATGCCTCTGAAAATAGGTCATTGCGAGATGTCTGCGAGATTTAAATCGTCATGACGACACAAGGTACATTTCTTTTTATTGGAGTAATCTGATAAAACACTTCCTCCTCTGTGATGTCTGTTAGCCACACAACAGTCACCGAGGAACACATTCGTCCAGCAGCAGTATATAGATCCCTAGCTCACATTCACTCATTACCAGCTCTGGCCTGTAGGGGGACTCAATACGTGCTTGCTGCTTTGAGCCTGCCGGAAACTACAGTAGAAGAAGAAGGACAGGCTGACTCTACCCCCGATAGAACTGACCAATCAGAGCACAAAGGGCTGTGACGTTGCGAGGTAACTGTAGGTCATCCTGAGGTCCTCATGTTTCAACGAGACCTTGTTAATGGCCTAAAATGAGGATTTTGAGAACGCTATTGTGGGGCAATGAAGGAACTAAATGACTTGTACTGAGGGCAGAAATGCTTTACAGGCATCCTAGTCTGGCATAGTGAAAAGGAGAAACAAGCATGATATGTCTCCTTTAAATGCTTCCAGTGGTTTTAAGCTCATTTGTGACACTCAAAAAGGTGTGAGAGGTAATAAATAAAAAAGACAACAGGAAGATATAAAGCTGTTCAATGTTGATTATTTGGTGTGAGTATCTTTTAGCAATATTGGTGATGAAGATAAATAGGATAAAGGTAAAACTTCACTTTTTTCTCCAATAAATCAGATTTCTTTGATAAAGCATGTGGGTCAGGCTGAGTTATCCCTTAAAAAAGGAAAAAAATTACTTTGTGAAGTTTTTAACATTTAATTATATAAAGCACAAGTTGATCCCACAAAAAAGTTAAATGAAAGAGTCCAATTACTTTGACATTATTTATAGTTGATAAGACAATTTAAAGACATTTTGAATTTTGTTGTTGTCATGGTCTTTATTTATTTGGCAGTTATTTGTGTCTTTCCTGTAGAGAGTGACTGTAGGATCAATCAGATAATAATTTTTTAATTAATTTAAATTTGTAACTGTTTAAAACCTTTGAGTCTGCAAGATTCAAATTATTTAAATCATCTAAATAATTGACAGTCTATCAATAAAGTTGTTTAGTTATTTTTTTAATTTACTAATTTATTTAAAATAGCCATTGTTGAAGTAATTAACTTTGAACATATTCAATAACAGCCTGATTCTTCTGTCTATTTTCTTTGAGGTTATCAACCTGCTACTGTTGCCTCAACCTAGTTGTGATCAATAAAAGGAGTAACATAAAGCGAGAGAAATTGTGTCCAGCGTTCTTTCATTCATTTACTTACAGATGTTTTACCCTTTTAGGTTTATTTATCCAACAGGGTAAAACCTAATGCAGTGTCAGACATGAAGATGTTGGCTAACTTTATAAAAATATTCTAGTGCATATCTTAAACAGGCTGATTTTTTTAGGATAAGAACATTGTGGCTTAGTTCTGTTAGAATGAAACACTCCAGGCTAAACTTTAAGATTTGATAAATCAATTTAACAGCATAAAACTTATTTTAAAAAAATGACAAAAAAAAAAATCAAACAGTTGGTTTTCCCTTCACGTTACTCTTTGGAAGAAAATGTGGATGTATGCAGGGTGTGTGGGTTTTTGTTTTCTTTTTTTGTAAAGTGTGTAAAAAAAACCCAAACCAAGCAAGTTAGAAAATTTGAACAATGAATCATGTTTCCCCTAGTTTGACTGGACCTATGCATTAATAAAGCCATTTAATGACTGATTATACAGCAATATGTTTGACCAAAACTTTGTATGTTTTATATGCCACATAAAATGAGCGTATGTGTAATACAAGGTCATGAAAAATATACAAAAAAGGTCAACATTCTTTTTTGATTAAATATTACACAGAGGTCTTGAATGAGGACATAGTTAGACATTAAACTATTAAAAAAAAACCTGTTATAAAATACAATTTATTTTATAACACCTCTTCAAATCACAACTCCAAACTCATCTGTTCAAAATGGCAAACTCTTCATAACTTCTCTTTTCTAGTCTAGCTTTATGTCACTCTTGTCTGTTGTTTTGATTTATTTTAATTGTGTATTAATCATTTTGTAAATTGTCTTTGAGTGTTCTCAAGGCGCTTTTAAATAATATGTATTATTATTTACACAAGACAGAGAAATAACTTATAGCTGTGAATGACCAATGTTTTTAAACTATCTTCATATCTTACCATTTTAAAATACAACATTCAGCTTAGAAAATACAGTTATTACTTTATAATCAAAGTACACTCCAGATCATAAAAACACAGCTGTAAAAAAACTGGTTAAACTTTTCTGTCAGTAACTAGAAGGCTTCTTTAATATACAAAGCAGTGAGTTTTATCAGATGCTAAACAGAATATAAAGTTACAGTCCCGCACTTAGCAATTTCTTTAACTCAGACCTCAGTTAATTTTAGGAAAACTTCTGAAGACAGTGCTTTGTGACTGAGCAACTTCACTGAGCTGCCACCAGGAGGCAGAGTTGATACTTCCTGTCTTTTCTCTTGGATCAGAATTATTAATCTGTACTTCACCAAAAAGTAGGACCGAGTCACTTTCGGTTTCTAACACTGACAAACAAATGTGAAGGCAGAAGAAAAACTCAAATACAAAAGGAGAAAAAATAGGATAGTTTAAGCATTAAGAAAATAAGACAAACTGCATTTAGTCTTTCAGCTGGTACACATATTGGTCACTTGTAGGACCAATTTCTTACCAAACACTTTGGCCCTGGCGAAGGGAGGGAACAGCTCTGACTGGCTACATACATTCTTGTGCAGCTGCCAGAGGTTTTGATGAAGCTTCCGGAAATCACTGTACCTCTTCCATACAGTTATCTACAGTAGGAGAGACGAGACAACAATTCAAAACTACAGATGCAACCCTCTAACTCAAACATTAACTTCCATCAACACACACTTTAACTGAATACACAAGTAGCAACACTTGCACAAACAGACCTGGATGAAGCATTTCCTGACTCACAAACTTTTGGCACATAATATAGAGATTCCAGAGTGCTTTGCTTAAATCCTGGCCAGCCATCAAGTATGAGAAAACTGGTCTGAGCTCCCAGCGCGGCGGCTGTTCAATAATGGAGGTATGTGTGTCTCCAGACAGTAATTGACATCACGCTTGCTGCATTTGCAGAGGTTCCAGGCTGAACCAGATTCCTCAGAGTGTAACAGAGGATGCATGTGAGTGTTTGACAGCATGTTAACAGAAGTGTCATGGGAAGGAGGGGGTGTTAAATATTCAGTTTTATCTTTTCAAGGACAAATTGTCCCCATTACAAATAAACTAATGCTACTGTGAGGAGCTTCTGTATGATGAGGAAACAGGCTTAGATCAGTACAGATTAGGAGTGGGCAGACATATTGCTTCAGCGATGCATTACAATAATTTTAGAGCTGAAACAAATCCTTGAATAATCGCGAATATTCGATTACAAAATATCTTCGAGGCAAATTGTGTGCCTCGAAGCCTCGTTTAATATATAATTATACATATAAAATATATATCTGGACTACAGTGCATGGTGTTTAACACGGACGGTCATTTCTGTGGCACAACGCGCCTGCTACCTCCGCTGCTGCACGGCTTTTAAAATCATGAAGGAAGAGAAAAGAGAGGGACAGAAAGGAGAGAGTCTGCAGAAGAAATGGCAGAGAGTGTCCCAAGTGTGTGGTTACTACAAGAAGGGACAACAAGAAAACACAGTGCAGTGTGTCTGATGTCAAACGGAGTTAGCTTAGCACGTAGCTTAGCATGATAGCACGTCCTCAACGCTGCTACTCGTCAACAGTAAACATCCGGTCTGTGCGTTAAGTTAGAGCGGATTGAACAGGATTACATTCACGATACATCAACAGAAGCAGCCAATGTAATCAATAACTGAGATATGAGCTAGTAAATAACCTACTTTGATTATGGCTCCATGTAAAGGCTGGTTCAGAACGTAAATCAATGCGGAGGCTACTTGCCCAGAATCATGTGCATTTTGTTCTCATACTTTTCACATCCAATAACTTTACAGTTAATTTGATTGCAGAGAGTAGAACAGAAAACACTGACAGTGAGTAGAGGAAGCAGATGTAGGGAATGCTTTCAGATGTTACAGAAATGTACATTAGCTAGTTAAACTATCTTAGTATCTAAGTATGACATTATTTGGTCCTAGAAATAAAGTAAGCAAAATAAGATCATCAATATGGTACAGAAGTAAAGGCAATAATTTAGCAAAAAGAGACAAGCATGAATACAAATAAAATAACAATAACCAAACCTTAAAAAAAAAAAAAAATACTGAAAAAAGCAAGATATGGCCCAGAGTAAAAATAAAAGTATAGATTTTGAGATCCCATTTATGCTCAGAATGTTCAAAATAAGAAAAATAAGTTGTTAATTTAAGTGACCTGGCTTTTCTGTTTTGTGTGTTACTAATAATAATGTTTAGTGATTCAATGTATAAAAAAAGAAAATAGCAGTGAGCGCAATGTAACTGCTATCCAATTACTCGATAAAAATTTGATAGAGTAATCGATTACAAAAAGATTTGATAGCTGCAGCTCTAAATAATTTACCTCCCAATTTGATATCGATTCCGCAAATTTCCGAATCAATTTACCTCCTGGCCAGTGGGAGGTGGTGTACAGTTTTTCAGTATATATCCAGCTGCTGCCAGTCACAGAAGAAAACATACTTGCAGAGCGAAAGGATTGAGAGCCGAACATGAGAGTGATTTAACAGCTGTTAGTATTTTCTGCGTAAATAATGTAAAATATTAAATAAAACAGCATTAGTATCATTCTGGAGTGTTTTCTTTCTGTTCTTTTCCAGTATTTTCTGGGGGTTTTTTGCCATATTTCTGACATGTTTTCCCAGTCTGTTACTGTCTTTTTTTCTCATTAATCGTCTTTTTCACTATAGTTAGTTTTTTTTAGGAATTCCATAAATAGTCATTTTAGAAATACTGGAGGAAGAAATGTTGAGATCTCAGTCTTCAGATTGACAGGAACTGCTTCAGAGACTTCCATCAGTAAAAAAAAAAAAAAAAAAACTGGACATGGTTTAGTATGACAGGCTGGAACATGGAAACTAAATGCTACAGTCTAAGATGAATATGAGTTTATGTGAAACAGTTTAAGTTTATTTTTGGTCATCGTAGAAAATTTCTACATGTTCACTGAAAATTGTTTATGAAGAGAACCCTGTTAAATTCAAAGCAAATTTTTTTTTTCTTGTAATTACAAGCTGTTTTAAGCATTTATAACATAATAATGACAAATACTTGCAAAAATTGTTTACTTTAATTTCTCATTAAAAAAGGGTGAAAAAAATGTGTTCAAAGGACAATCCCTGGCACATTGACAAAAAAGACCAAGTGGAAATTTATTATTGTAGTATTAACTGTTTTTACTTTTGTACTCTTTATGCTGAAATAAGTTATTACTGTGCAAATTTATGTTTTCAGATGTTTGCTCAAAAATATGAGACGACAAGCCACATGTGTTCATATTGGCATAAAAATAAAAAAAGGCAAAAATTGCCAACAGGTACTCTAATTATTTGTGGATTTCTACTTGCTGGATCGTTACTGAATTGAAACGCCACCCAAAGAATCGAAACTGAATCGTGAGGTTAATAATAACAGGCCTAGATCTCTTTCCTCTTTAGTATTGCTTTTTTATTTGCAGTATCGGCTCTGGTTAGGATACGACCCACCATGTTTTCCATTACAAAATAGGATGCACTGATACATTTGTTTGACATCTGTATCTGACTATATCTTGGCCACATGAAAATAATTAATCAGTTGCAGATGCTCATTTGTTGTGTTTCATCAATAAAATTCTGGTATTTAGCAGGCCTACATGCTGATTTAGAGAGTATGTTATTGTATTTATTGGACGATGTGACTTGATGGTCGAACAAACATCTATTTTCATGATCAACATGGTGAATCACTAATCCTACTATCACAGTAAGAGCAAAAGAGTTGGAGACCTCACCTCTTGGACATCCTCTGGGTTCTTCCTGGAGATTATCTATGAGAGAGAGAAGAGATGCGTCAAAACATCCATTGGACCTCTTTCTATTCAAAAGTCTAAGATCTTTATGCTCTGATTTCGCCAAGAGTTCCTTGAGGCTGACACTAGTATGAGCAGGGACACAACTCTGAGAGGGACAATGAGTGTATTATGCAGCCAATGACGGAGGCCTTGAGAGTAGGAACGAGACATCACTAACAATCATGACCTATGTAGACCGTGACGAGCTACTAAGTAGGGTGCAAGAGTAATCAGACTACTTTTCGTTGCAACATAGTTTTACAGTTCAAGCAACTTGTTACCTGTTACAACTCATAACCCGCTCTTCTCTTTTGTCACAGTTAAAGAAAAACTCTGAAACATTAAGCTTCTGTCACTCTCCTCACTGCTGTGGCGTCATGCTGCTGAATACCAAGGGGAGGTAAACACTGCGGTGTCATTTCACATGCGTTACCTATAAATTCACCCGAGGACTAGGCAGTGGCCGGCAAGTCTCATATCATAATTTGTGTTATGTTTTGGGACAAAAGTAACAAAACACAAGTCTGGAAGCTCATATGTTAGTTTAAGAATTAACACTGCAGCATCTGATACTAAACTCCTCTGTACAGTTTAATGTCATCTTGTGAGCATTTTTAAGGGCTGCAAATCACCAAGCCTGTCATTTGCTGCTGTTTCTGGGCTGTAGAATTACAAACTCTTGGTTGTAGAGTAGGATGAAGAATGACTGTAGAGTCAATACAGTAAAAGTTAGATGTGCAGTCAGCTACAAACTGTGTAAGGACTGGCATTCAGAGAGAATAGTTAAAATGTTTACATTATGGTGATTGACAGTAGGCCTGTGTTCAAAATATCAATACAGCAAAATATCGTATCGCACTCCTTTGGGATAGGTGTATTGATATGGATTCTACAGAATCCATACGGCCTAAATATTTTGACAGTCGTTGTAAATACACTTTGGCTAATGTTAACAGTGGCACAGTTCAAGGTAGAAGACGAGCTACATAATTCAGCATATGTTCGGACTTTGAACTGAGGTCTACCATCTTTGAGGATCTGAATTTATGTCTCAAGTTGTAGAACCACTTAAAACTCATCCTTGTTCTTTTTCTTCTTCTGAGAAAAAACTAAACTTGTCAAGAATTTTGCTTAAAGCATAGTCAATGTTTACAATTTATGTGTATCGGGATACATATCGTATCATGGCCTTAGTATCGGGATATGTATCGTATCGTGAAGTTGCTGGAAATACCCAGCCCTAGTTGACGGGGGCTGCAACATGCTACTCCCCTAAGTTTGTAATCAAGTTTATTTAGGAGTTTTGTTTTTTTAAGTAATGCTCCTCAGTATGAACAGGGACAGTGATATTTCACTGTACCAAATACTGTAGCCTGATAGAGGAGATACTGATGAAAATATGGTCCCTGTTTGACCTGTGGAAATAGAAACATTAAACTGTAAATTATCTCAACTTACATTTTCATGTCAGCCAATGTGTCTGTAAGAGCTGTCAACAATGGTGAAGAGTAAGTGTCCAAACAAGCACCGCTTTTTTATTGTGATTGGAAAATACCCAAATCAGATGTTTTTTCGTTGGAAAACTCAGAGGTTTTGTGAAGATTCAAAGGTTTTAACATCTGTCGTAACATCAATGACCACAGATGTATTTGGCTCAAGGTCACCAGTTAACACTATCACTCATTAAACAGAAACAGCAGAGTTACTCTTTATACCTTGAATAATGTTAGGGGAAATCTATATGTCTATGAGATATAGATAAGGGATATAAACAATATCATGAGTACCTTGTATGTAAACAAAACAACTACTCTTCACTTCATGATTTTACTCAATATAATAATTTCCTCCACCTAGGAGATTATGCTAGTTTGCTTCCATTTTTTACAGGATAACCTGAAAAGCTATAAAGGTATTTTGATGACTTTTCAGTCGATCTAAGTCATGGCACAAAGGTGAAGAGATTAGATTTAGATGGTGATCAGAATCCAGAGGCAGATACAAGGACTTTTATTTCAAGTATTTCCTAACATTGCAGAATCGGAGTCAGAAACCAGCTGCTGACAAAGTATAGCAGTGTTAATATCAAGGACGTTAAAATGGATAAGAGTGCATTATAAAAATAAAATAAAGAATATTATGGTACTATGATAGGGCAAGCAGTGTCTGAAATGTCTTGGCAGAGCTTTGTGCCCTTTTTGTTTCGTTTTATTTAGAAAGAATTTACTAAAAGGGCCTCTGAGAAAATTAAACACAAAAATGAACAAACTCAATGATGAATCTAATCAGAAAGAATGGCCAGATTCAATGTTCTCATAGGCAGATTAACAAAAAAGACAAATGGTTGAGCACATCTGGTAGCTGATTCAAACAATTCAGTAGGATAATTCAAAACCAATAAAAACTAAATAAATGAATCTTTCTCTGTTAAACTCTTCACATTTCTCTGAACCTCTCCAGCAGAATATTTTTCTTTCATTTCTGTGTTCTTTCCTCCCCAGTGATAAAGCTTTACTATTTCTACAGAGCACATCAATACTGAAGAGAGGACATAAATATAGTTTCAGACTGTAAACAGATGATCAGTGGATGCAAACACTTGGAGCACAGTGAAGGGCATTTTACACTTGTAGTAACTCACATAAGGATGTAGTAGCAAATTAGAGCTGATCCGTTCCGTTAATAATCAGTTTCAACACATTTATTCCTTTACATTATGTTACCAAACTGTTCATCTTAAGACTAAACATCTGACATTAACAGAGGCAGGTCGTTGGCTACCAAATGTTTAATAAAGCGCTTATGACGGATTCAATGACTCTGAATAATGATGCTAAATTAGCCACTTTGAATGATAATACACTCGTGTATATCTGTTTTTATAAATAATTGTTGTAAAAGTGTCTGTCCACATCACCTCAGCTGTTCACTGAAGCTGTTCTTATTGGTAAATGAGCTCAAAGTAATATTGCCTGTGTTTACAAACCAACCCAGCTAAGGCTAGCAGGCTAATGACACTTAGCATTAGCCTAGCTGTCAGAGTGTCCATCCTCCCCTTTACTTACCCTTGCTGTGACTTTGTAGACAGTATATCCTTTCTGATGCTTCTTAGGATCCGTGACAGTATAAAACCGAGCAAATTCTCCTCTGTCCCGCTGCGATATCATTCTGATAATGACAACATTGCCAAAGCTAATAGCCGGCTAGCCGCACACATTCATTCCTTAGCAGCAGCAGCACCAGTGACAGTGAGGCGAGTGTGTTAGAGCGCCCCTAAAGGACAGACTGAGGAACTACATGTCTCCAAAGTTCACATCTGGGTTAACCTGGGTGACCCAGAACATTACCCAGAGGTGTTACTGTGCTGTACCAAGATAAATGCCTACAAATACACAACATATACAGAAAACCATCAGATTTATACATGTTAAGGTTATCTCAAAAAACAATTCACATGTTAGCTAAACTATTTGCTTTTATTATTATAGTTGTTGCAATTGTAAATTATATTTGTTTAGATCTGGGGGTTTTTTTTATCTGTAATACTTAACTGCTCCTGGAATCCCAACTTCCCTAAGGGAGTTTTTCCAAGGGGATTAATAAACTTAATTCTAATTTAGTTTCATCTCTAATCTAATCATTGCACAATGCACTTTCGACGGGGATGTAACATGCTCTTCTACCAAAACAATGTCTTTAGGAATGCAATTGACTAAGACTTTTCCGAATTGCAGCAATGATGAAGATGATACAACTCTTTTAAGACGGAACATTGTAAGACATGATAAGGATTGGACATCAATCAGGATGCAGTGCACAACAATTACAGAGTGCAGGGGACTTTTTTCACACAAGAATTTTTTGTTTTTATTTTTCACAATTTTAATATTACAGACAGTAGCTTTAATTTGGAGGTTTACCCAGTCTAAAGATGCAGAGCTTCCTTGAATGATTACAATGATAAAATGAATTGTAATGCTATGTTTTATTAAGTATTAAATGCTCTTTTAGTTATTACAACACATTTAAAAAAGAAAAAGAAAACAGGTTAATAAGTGCACAGTATACGACAAACTAATGTCATAAATTGTACTATATAATTATAACATTTAAGGACAGAATGAAAATGCTTCTATGTATCTAAATGTAATTATCATAGGTGTAAATAAAGTAATTCTAAACTGCTAAAATGCATGTAGGTACGTTAATTGTCGGATGTAGATCAGTGGTTCTCAGTTGGTCTTGTTATAGGATCCACCTTCTTAATGACAATCATCCAATTTTTAAAAATGTTCAGCCACTTATTTCACACACACACACAAAGAAATGTTTTGATTTGGACCTTTGATGAGCTAAATATATGATTTAACAAAAGAGCCACAAAAAAAGCATCACTCAGAGGTCCTCTGGGACTTGGTACATTGATACTACTTCACTCATTTCTCACAGTTATATATGATATTACATAATTTTACAGAGACGACAAAGAATTACCTTATCATGGGAAATTAACTTTGCTATTTAAAAGAAATTAGACAAAAGTTAAAATTTTGAGAAAACAATAGTTTACTTAGAAATGTTTACAGCATCCATTATAATGTGTCTACCAATATGGCCATAACCTATTATAAGTGTAATTTTGATCACAAGGCCCTTACAGCGCAGGAGTCTTGTCATGCCTAACAGCATATTTTTAAATCGCATGCAAGAATTAAAGTTTGTTGTGGCAAAATACAGAATACCTCTCTTTTTCCTTCAGTTTCTTCTAGAAAAGGCAATCAGGAATGGAGGGAGTTCTTCTTTGTAAGGGCACAGTTCAAAAATTACTTGCCAATTCAGTTTTGTTGATTATTATTGACAAATGTGAGCCTGCGTTTAGTTTATCCTCCAAGCAAACTCTTTTTGTGCATTGTTAAACTGGTAGAAATATCAGGGGAATTGTATGAAAGAACTGCTACATGAATGCGAAAAGTTCAGAAAATGTTTTTTAAACAAACCTGAAGTTTGTATTCGTAAATATCAGATGGAGTGAAGGTAAAAACAATGCTTGCATATTTTTTTGAATTTTTCTGTAATACAATCTGGGATTAAATAAGATGAGAGAATTTTTTTTCAAATCGCTGACAGTGTGCAAAAGATATTTTAAAAAGTGCTTTAAAGTTTGTAAGTGAGACAGTTCGGATTTTTTTTTTTAAATTAAACTCGAGTATGAAAAGTTAAACATCTAAATATCAATACTTCCTTTACATTTTAATAAGCAACACAAAAGTTAATGCATTATTTTGTGTCATAAAGTAGAAAATAATGTACTTATGAGCTATAATATCGTCATGGAACTTTTCTGATAAGTTCACTTTTTTGCGCCCAATGTGCTGTGTGCATCTTTTTTTGGGACATGCCTGCTCACCGCTCAGTAACACATCTGGTGAGAACCACTGTTGTTATTAATGATATTAAGATCATAAATGTAATCTGGGTATACATAATGAAGGTCATCGATCGAAGTATCAAAACCCAAATGTGTTATTTGTTTTGCTCTCTGGAACATTTTATGTTTTTAGTGCTCCAATAATGTCCACTTTACAGTTAGCTAGCAATGTGCACCCTGTGTCACAGTGTATATACATTTAGTGCATGTTTAAAAATTAAAATCAATGAGATATGTAAAAACAGTGTACACAAAAACAAAGAAAATTCATCATTCTTGTCTAAGCTGAATACAAGCTGAATATAAGAGAGTGGATAAAACAGGAAGATGTGTTTTATAAGAAGATTATGCTGGTTTTGCCCCTTTTGAAATTAAGATCTCTACATCACTGCAGTCAAGAGCAGAAACATTACAACTCCCTCTGTATTCATGATCCAGGAGGTGCCGAGTCTGCTTGACTTGTTTGAATTGCTACAAGTGATGGTCGGCGGGGCACTCAATTCTCTGACGAGGCCATTTTCATAGAATGAGTAGTTATTCTGAAGGAAGAAAAATGACATGATAAAGAGACATAAAATACAACTTAGACGTTGACCTTTGGTACTGGCAATCAAGCTAAATACAGTGGAGACACACGTAATAGTACAATCCTAAATTTCCTACATACTAGTTCAAATCTAGTTCCTATATATTATTAATTCACTTAAGCAGAACTAATACAGTTTCACATGCTGTGATATCTATTGTATAACTCCATTCACACCTGCAGGACGAAAAGTCCTGATATTACCCACATGGGCCTAACGTCCTGCTGCAAGGGCCAGTTGTGGACTAGTAGATCAGACAAATATCTGGATAGGTTACCCAGGCAGTTCCTAGGATATGTCATAGTTGCATGTTCGAAAAGGGCTTAAAATGCACCTTTGTTAGTGTCATCAATGTTGCAGCTCACAAAATGGTGCAGTTCACAAATAGTTCAGAAGGTGGTAGTAAAAGCCCACTTACATGTTGCAGCAAAAGGTCCAGATTTTAAATTAATTTTAAGTATTATTTTAAGTATTTGGATACATGTCATATTGAGGTTTGTAGAAATACCCTGCCCTGGTAGGTATAAATCTGTGAGCATTCTGACTCTACCTTCACTATTAAAATCCACATTAACATCTAAACAAAAAGAACATAAGTAGACAGTACTGACTGATAATGCTGAGTTATTGAAAATATAAGAAAAAATATGACATAAAACTCTTAAAAATCCAAAAAAGTACAGCTGGAATTATGAATGAAGGTTCTTATCATGAGATGAATTAAACTTCACTCTGTACATCAAATACAAGTGTCATTTCATAGAGACCTTAGGAAAGATACAGCCCTTAAAGATACTGGTAGGTAATATCTGTTGAATGGTGAAAAGAAGGGATGTGAATGAGGTTAACTCACTTCTTTGGTTGAGACCAACTGAATTTGTGGAACAGTCTT
Source organism: Scarus forsteni (assembly GCA_036419115.1). NCBI lineage: Eukaryota > Metazoa > Chordata > Actinopteri > Labriformes > Labridae > Scarus > Scarus forsteni. The sequence continues at coordinate 2,844,091 of JAZDUH010000182.1, forward strand.
CAGCAAATGCTCGTACTGTGTTATTTCGTCCTCACTTGGAGATGTTTCATCAAACAGTCTGTGAATAAAAACAGAAAATCATTCAAAACATTCTGATATATAGTGTTCATAAGTATTTAACATGAACACTCGGTAATCTTGACTTTTGACCTCTAAATAAAATCAGGACATCCTTTTGCCTGACTAGATGTTGTTCAATATTGGGAGAATAATAGTATTCTGAAGATAGCACACTTACAAGGAATGCAGTGGATGATCATAAGGTCAAATTATCTTGATCTCAAAAATCTAATTAGTCCTTTCTTGAGATGGAGTGGACATTTGAGCAAGGTCTGAGAAAAGCTCTGTCTTATTAAGAAATTGCTTAACATGCAGAGGATGAACAAGGGACCTGAAAACCTTTCATTTTGACCTCTAAGGTCAAAAATCAAACCAGTATGTACTTTAGACTTTGTGGATATTTCTGAAAATTTGAAAGGAAATCCCTTCAAGTGTTCTTGAGAGTATTTAAAAGAAAGGTATGAACAGGAGACAGGCCTCCTGACCTCCTCTGTCAAAAACAACCTAATATTTGAGTCAGAGTTGAAATTTGATTGAAGTTTAAATTATACAGCTCTAAATGCTGCTGTTATGGCGGTTGATGTTACTTGGTACCACCTGTATGTCAGTGTATAATCGCTCCATATGCTCAACACTTACCTTAAGACATGAAAACATCACCGTAAAAACATGAGAAATGTCATGATCACTGTTTTTTTTTTGTGTGTGTTGTCAAGTTACCCATTTTGTCATTCTGTTCTGTGTTTGTTTTACTTCCTGTTTTATTTTGACACTCACATTTCTTTCTTGTCTTTTCAGGTTTTACTTCCTTGTTCCGGCTTCGCCCACCCACTCCCTGATTGTTTCTTCCCAGGTGTTTCCCATTACCCCATTACCTCTTACATTTAACCTCCTGTCTCTCTTTGTCTTGTGCCGGATTGTTAGCTCAAACTTTCTTTTGAGGCATTCTTAGGTGGGCTTTACACGAGTACGAATTTGTAAGACTCCGGTAAAATAAACTATTGATCTGGTGATATTGACACACGGAGACGCGTATTTGTCCATGACGCCGCATCTTTTTTGAAAATGGGTCTGCAAGTGGATATCTGCGTTTTCGTCTTCATGCCGTAGTTGGTATAAACAGATAAGTCCAAGGAAGACGGTGACCTCATAGCACCCCTCCTCCTCCCGCCCCCAAACCCACGCTGTCACACACACAACAAAAAACAACAATGGCGGCAGCCAGGCTGATTCCGATCTTGTTCCAGCAGCTACAAATATTGCTACGACTTTTATACCAACATTTGCTCACAGAACACCAACAACACCAGCTACGGCAACAACAGCAACAAGTGCTCATGCAGAGCCGCAGCATGTTACGCGTGCATGAGCACTTTTTGACGTGGAATCCACCTCGGAGCAGAACCAGACAGGCAACCCGACAGGATTTTGCGTCGTCATGTAAATGCACAAACCTATGTACAATACGATGTGTATAGCGATACATGTTTTGATGCCGACGCCAAGACAATACGGGGCCGTCCTCGTGTGAGGAGGGCCTTACTCACAGTCTCTGTCACGTTGTTGAAACCCCTTTTGTTTTTGGACCTTGTCTCTCATCTCACGTCCTTGATACCTCTGCTCAGATCTTATGCCTGTTTTTGTGTACGGACCTTGGATTGTGTGAGAACCTGTTTTTGTGTACTGACCTCGGACTGTGTGAGAACCTGATTTTGTGTACCAACCTTTTTTGGACTTCATTAAAAACCCTGAATTCTGCCTCCATCGTCTCTTTTTGAGAGTTTTAGCCATTGTTCATGACAAAAAAAGAGTCAAGAAATTGTCTCAGGCCACTAAGAGCAGCCAAAGATCAGGAAATAGTCCCTCCAAGAATACAAGTGTGGTTATCTGCACAGAAAAAACATCAGTAGTTCTTCATCTTTGTGACTTTGTGGCATCGGCAAGTGCAGCAGTGTTCCAAAAGTTGAACTGTTGTTATGAGAGAGTGCTGGAAGCACAGCTACAAAAATCAGGCACTTAATTTGCTAGACTGCATTGGTCCTGAATTTACAAATAAGGGGCTGCATTGCAAAAAACAGCAGCTATGGACAAATACCAATATCCTTGAGCCAGATTGGACATTTGATCAAAGTTTAAAACAATTCTCACTGTTCTTTAGGTAGCATAGTCATAAGCAAAGGATGGACAGAGGACTCTATGTTCTTAAACATGATTAAAGGGACTGTGAGGAGAATCCATTACCGGCAACGTAAAAGACTCTGCTACCCATGAGCCCGCGCGGCGACTGTCGTAATGCTGCGTTCCAGTAACCGCGGATCAGGGAGTGACATCATCTCAGAGTTATCAGCATTCCAGTTGAAGTCGGAAAAAAACATGCCGATCTACCAGGCTATTGTTAGCTGTTGTTAGCACGCCCTGCGTTGTTGTTCACAAATATCACATGAAGAAAGTGATTATCTCTATGGCAGCATTTTTGTAAATATAAGTCTAACAATACGATGTATACAGCTGATCTAGAACGACACACCCCTGTCAGAAGTGCAAATAAATTGATTATTACAGGAGCTAAATAGCTGTTCACACGGGGGGCATCCATCTTTGATTGTCAACCCGAGGGTGGCGAGATTTCACCGAGTTCTCAGTCGGAAATTCTGACTTTGAGGGACGTTCCAGTTGCAGTTTCCTACTTGGAGCTCAAAATTCCTACTTCTGACTACAACTGGAACGCACCACCGACGTTTACAATCCACAGCATGTGCTTGTTTGAGGCTAATGGATGCAATAAGGACCTTGCTCAGAACTCTGCATTGCTTTACAACTTCGTTTTTTCAACAACTTGCAGGATGCAAAGCGACGAGGTAATGTATCTCTTTCTAGTTACGTAGCGGTAGTTTTTGACGTGTGACAACAAGAATTTTTTGGAAAACTTATCGTAGTTGTATCTATCTATCACTACTTACGCGGTGCTCTAAGACATGTAATATAAATAATATAATAAAAAATTTCCTCTAGTTTTAATTGTCTTGTTCCGGAAGTTGACTATCCAGGCCAGTCAAGCCCTGTCCGACCCGAATGGAAGGCTAAGGAATAGCATTTATAGATAACCTATTTTTGATGCTATAAAACTCATCAATAAGTGTGTATTTCATATGTCTCTTTAAGAACTGAGTTACAGTCACTACTGACCTTACCCTCAATAAATGATTAACTTGTTCTCATTTCTGAAAATGGTTCTTGGGAAATTCTCAAGATATCTTTTATGTCCACTGACAGACATTGTCTATTAATGAATCATTAGCTATTACAAAAAAAAAAGAAAAGTCACTCATTACCAACAAATGATTAACAAGCAACTGGCCCCTCATTGGTCACTGTTCACTGACATAACTATTTTGGACTAACTGGGCCCACACTGTCTGAAATCTGGAAGATATTAAAGGAGGAAAGCATCTGGTCTTACTGGTTGCTTGTGCTCAGCAATGGATGCAGCGTTAATGGGTGGCTGATGCATGTGGTGATGTTGATTGCAGGGTAGTAGAAAAGGAAAGCCAGGCACATTTCATCATATGTTCCTAATCCCAGCTAAGGGAAGAAAGTGCGAAAACGGTGGATTAAAATATTTCTCAAAAATAAAGGAATGTTAATTTAATGAAGTGTTTTTACCCACTTTTGTGGCTTTGGTGCGGTTACTTGTACTATAGGTGCACTCCACGACGAGCTCATCACCCTGTTATAAGGGACAGGACAGAGAGGTGTTAGTGAGTGGGCTGTAGATCAGTGGTAAAGTTTATCTACAGCGGTTTGATTTCCAACTCTGGTCATCACATGTTATTGTGTCCTTGGGTTAGAAACCTAACCATCAGTTGCTCCATTAATGGCATTTAAGTCAATCTAAATGAGTATGACTGAAAATGCCAGTAACTGATGTTTTATGTGGAAATGTGTGCATTGATTGAAAGAATCATGTCCAAAACAAAATCTGCTGTTTTAGTAAACCACTTGTAAGCAACAATTCATTTCAAAATAAGAAAAAGTTCAAAATAAATCACATAGGACTTTAAGATTTATATTTTTTCATAGAAAATGGAACATTGAAATTGCTTTAAACTTTCAACTACAGATGGGGTCACAAAATTATCAAAGCTGGAAATAAACCTGAAATTTACAAGACCAAATGTGTGCCTCTGACAGGGATATTAAACACCAAAATTTTAACTGAAACAACCACATTTCATGCAAATTTACATGAGAACATCTGTGCCATTCCTCAGTCAGATCTCACTAAGCACTGCAGAAGTATTGAGGCCACACCTCCTACGTGCACTGGGCACTTCATCACATGTAAGATGAGCACATGACACATTTGGGCCTGAGTAAAACATAATTGTTAAGTTGGTTGAAACGCAGATTTTTTTAATTGTATTATTTTGCATTGATGTCTGCCTAAGACAAAAAATGTTTATACTTATGCTTGGATTTCAAAGTTTATTGCAATTGCCCCCAATTTCCAGTTAATTTCCATAGAATACTCCCACTTTGATGTATTTCCAAAGTTGTCCTGTTTAAATCCCATTGGAAAATTTCTGGAAATTTACTAACAGACCTCGTTCTGAGCAATTAACCACAAACTGATTAGCTTTATGGTGTGAATGGAAACTTACCGGTTTGATGGTCTTTGTGGTTCCCAAATTAGTGGCCTGCTGATACTCGAAGTTGTAGTTGTTGTCCATAGCCAAAATGTCTACCTGTACTCCATTTCTGAAGAGGACAGCAGATAAACATGATGGATAAATACAGATAAAAGGAACATCCGGATTATTCCAGTTATTTCATTAATATTATCTGCAAAATATAGTTTGTATTCCAAAACAAAAGTAATTTGAGGCCATTGTTTGTGTTTCAGTTATTAAGACTTTTATCAACCCATTGTTGGCTTTCTGATTAGTCAGCAGCTGTGATTGTTTAACAGTGACTGTTTAATTTTTCGTCTTTGGGAGGAAGAGGAAAGGATAAACCACCTGGAGAAAACCCAGGCAAGCATGGGGGGAACATGTTATCTCCACACAAAACATTATTCAAGGCATGAGGCATGAGCACTATCCTGCTGTGCAATTCTGTGCCCAATAATCAAACCAGTTAGATGTAAATAAAAACTGTTCAGACTGGGGTTATGTCCGGTAGTTTCAAATGAGATGAAGCACATCAATACATTTTGTCTAGCCTAATGACAGTGAACAAGAAGGGCAGGACTTGACAAGAGATCAATTGTAAGTGCTGAAACAAACAGCAACACTGAGCATGTCAAAATAAATCAGATGAAAAAGCTTCAAAATGTTCTTTCAGTAGTTAAGCTTGAAATAGTTCATACATGTGTACTTTTTTCAAATCACCCTTTGATCACAGATTAGACCGTCTTACCTAAACTGAACAGCTCTGATTTTCCTTCCGGCCAAGTGAGTATGCAGCAGCACAGCAAACACTTGAAGATCAGGAACCGAATTTTCAAGCTTTGGAAAAAGTATGGATGGTTGGTAACATCATTAATATTGTAACTTCAATACAATCATCTGGTGCATCAATGGCTACTCCTGATGCAATCCACGATAAAGCACTACAGACCTGAGAGAAGAGGCTGGTGTTACAAACTCCATAGGTGTGGAATTTAGGGGCATTTGGGGGTATTTTGTACTCCATATCTCCAAAATGCAGAATACCAGTATTCATGATGGCTGCCTCCTTTGGCCTAAGTTTGTCTGTGAGGCACAATTCTAGTCCTGAGCTGTCTGTCTTTCCTGTACACATAGAAGCAAAAGGTTAGAAAAATGTTAAACACCAGTCAGAGGACGCAGACTGAACATTTACAGTCTGAATAATGAAGATAATATAAGATATGTAGTCTTTACGTGTAATTTTCTAAAAGGTTTGGACAAGGTGTTTTAATATTTCAAAGTCTAGGCCTTTTACGTGCTGTCCTAGTGGGCAACATATACAAACAGTTACTCGTGGGATGCCCCTTGGATGGACAACATAAAATGCCTCTCAGGTTCCCAGCCGAGTGGAGTATTTGTCAGTGGATGACACACGAACAAACGCCCTCATGGATGAACTTTCCAGGGTGCAATAGAAGGCAACAAACGAAAAAGTGTCCTAAACGGTACCACCCCAATGAGTGACACATGTTTGAGGGCTCTCCAGGATGGCTTTTGCTTTCAGTGACCGAAACATGATTAAGTATGCTCCTCAAGTGGACATTATCTCATGAAGTGATCTCTGGACTGTCCTCATAACAAATGCCACCCAGCGTGCCTCTACAGTGGACAATAATGGACATCAACACAAAATAAAATGCCCTCCAGGATGCCCTTGTAGTGAACAATCTGTATAAGGTGTTCTGCAGTTTACAACACTTGCTTATGCTGTAAACTCAAAGGTTATTCTAAAGTAACCTTTGAGTGGATAAAACATGATTAACTGCCGTCTTAGGAGCCCTTCCAGAGACAAAGCTCATAAAGGTACTTCTTGAAGGGAACCTGTCAGTACAAATGTATCACAAAGGCTGTTCCACCTTTTGGGAATAGAAACATACAAACACATAATAAAAGTGTTTAACCTGAACAAGACTTCCAAATTATTTTCACGAAAGTAAGACAGCGTTTGGACAGTTGGTGCCTCGCTGCACACAGCAGGTGCCTTGTAATTACTTTTATTACGGTCAACATCCTAAGTTTGAAACTTTATGAAAAGATCAGCAGTTCTTACCTTTATGCCCCTGTGGATTGTTGTAGTGGATTTCCAGCCTGTATAAAAATTCCACCTCCCCTCCACCAATGGGAATACCTACATCCACTGGAAGCCCTAACACCTGAGGTTGCAGGAAAAAAAACTTTATTTGCATATGCATCTAAATATATACTAATACTGACACACCCACATCACAGGAAGCATTAAAGAACTCAGATATAGATGTGTAACGCTCTCACCCCTCCTCCCACTGCCCATGAAGCCACTATGTCAAAGCAGGCATCCCCAATGTCACCCTGGTAGCATGGATGGTCATACTCCTCTGTCACAAAGGAGGGGCAGCGATACAGCAGCATGTGGTGGACAAGGTCAGGGTTCTCAATCACTGGTGCCACCTGAGGAAAAGTCATATGTGATAAAGTACAAGAAGACAATGATCTGCGGTGAAGATCGATAATTATGACAATCGTAGGATTTGTAGCATTTAAGCAATAATCTCTACTGAAGGATGTGTACTGAATGGAGCATGAACAGTGGAAAAGGAGGGATAAAGACATGAAAGCTGCGTGCTATGAAAGCTGTGTTTGCAAAACTGAAGACTGCCTAAAAAACTCAAAATGGGTTTGTTAGAGGACATATTTAATCTTAGGAAAAAGAATAAGGTGGGATGGGAATCATACACTGATTTATTTTTGGGCCAGAGGCTTTACCAGGAGCTTCATGTGAGCTGGAGTGTTGTCCTGATAAAGAATGAAGCCATTTCCCCCCAATTGGGGTCTCTTTCTCCTGACTTTTCCTCACTGTTTTTTCAACCTGTTTTATAATAGTTTTGATTCACCACTGACCTTTTGGAATCCACTCCTCCAAATTAATACCTTCAATGTCAAAAAAACAACTAACATGACCTTGACTATGGACTTGCTTTGTCATGCTTTCTTCATCCTTTGTGTCGATGCTGTTTTCCAATACACAGCATCATGTTGATTTGCTGTTCATCATGAGACTGGGATCCACATCCAAGATTTCCTGCTGCTGAACAGAATGTATGTATGTATCTATGCATATATGTGTATCCACAAAATGAAGAGCTTTATGCTCTATTGTAAAGTGTCTTGAGATAACACTTGTTATGAATTGGCGCTGTACAAATAGAGATTGATTGATTGATTGATTGATTGATTGATTGATTGATTCACTGACAGATGTTAATTCTCAGGATTATGTTTGAAGATCACTTCATCACTTCCTTTTTGGGATCAATTTGGGAACAATTTCAGTCTCTGTCAGATTGTTCCAAAATGTCTCCACAAAATTTGCTTGCTGCTTTCCCTTTGTCTTGGGACAATTTTGGCACACACTGTTGTCATGTTCAAATTTTCCAAGCAATCTGTTCCCAACTGTATCTTTGGCAGTGGATACCATTTCTGCTACCATCCTTATACTGAGTTGTTGATCATTTTCATGGATTTGCTCGATTTGTTAAATTTTTCTGCATGGGTGCCCAAGATGTCCATCACCTTGAACATCCTCTCTGCTTTCACACAACCTGTTTTGCCATTCAAACGTGAGTGCAGGTGATATGCAGTGTTCTCTCTACATCTCTGTTAATGCACCAAAAGATTTGGCTATATTAATGTTCAATTTCACCAAAAAAAATAAAGTCAGTGCATTGCTCAAGTTTTAGTTATCCTAAACTTATTATTTTTAAGCTCTGGCAAAAACATGTGCGCGTTAATTTGAAGCCATCAGCCAGCTAAAGAAGCCACTTATTGGAAACTCACAGCAGCAGAGTGAGAATACCAAACCTTTAGTATATGGAACTCTGTGACTGGGAATCACATGTTTTATCTTTGTAAGAGCACCATCGGTTAGACCTACTTCATACTGTAAGGAAAAACAGCAAATGATCTCATTTTCAGTATTTTTTGTTAGCAGAAACAGCTACCTTAGCTTATTGTAAGAAATGTTTGGTTAATGAAGGTAACTCAATAACCAGAAGCTCTTTTTTTAAGTTGTTGAAAGTAGCTTTTTGCTGTCATGTAGATGTTAGAACAGCTAGTTCAGGTCAGTTTTAGGAAATGTTCAGTTTTATGTGCTACTTGGGATTAATTTTGGGACTCAAAGTATTGACAGCTAGCTCAGCTTATTGTAAGAAATGTTCTGTTTAATTTGAGTTACTTAGCTTTATTTGATTCTTTTAATGAATTCTCATGTTTGGTGCGCAATAAAAGTTTATTTTACTCCATTTCAACAACGTCTTATGTGTTATGTGAATGTAAAAAAGTTCACATGCAGCAGTATGTTCACCAACTGGTTTAAGCTTATTTGAAGAATGTTTTTTTTCTTTTAATATGAGCTATATAGCTAGTGTAGTTTATCTAGGGAAAAAAAATATCTTTAAAGATTCATAATGAAGTCCTGTGGTAATATTTTTAGAATAACTTTGGACCATGTGACTAGAAGCTACATTAGCTAAACTGAGCAAGATGTTTGTAAGTAGTCAGCACTGAGAGAGAAAAGTTATCTGGAGTCCTCTTCATAACATTTGCAAATAAGATGGAAAAAAAAAACAAAAAAAACAGTAGAGGATTCTTTACCACAACTATGTGACTTTTTCTATATAATTTTTGAATCCTCATGACCTTGCAGTGATAGTAGGTCTGGCTTTCTGGGACAGTGAACTGCAATGCAAAAGATTAAGAGGTTAGAAACAAATAAAAATTTGTTCGGCATAATTCATAATATATTATTGTAAGATAAGAGACAAATAACCAAGTATTAATACATTTTCCCATAATGCAGTGCTAACTGTTTACTTACATTGTCCACTCGAAGAGCAATACAGTTGAGACCACTTGTGGTTGCTTTGGGCATGTAGTTAAAAAGGTTGACTTCCATGGTTCCTCTTAGGGACCCATGATAATTGATCTCATCTGTTTGCCCATATGCATAGATCAATTTAATGGCTCCAGTCTGAAAAAAAAACATGTTTACATGATCCAGTGAATCAGACGACATGATGTCTTGGTTGAAGATAGATAGGATTTGATCCCAACACTATAACTACAATCTAAAATTGTCACACAATGTATGAATAATCCTCTAGACTGCTAAAAAAACTGTGATTATAAACACATTGGGCTGGATTTTATTACTAAAACCATATAGTATTTCATGAGTTGAATGACCAGCTAAATCTTGTGGGCCCCTTCTTATTGTTGCCATTGTCTTCACACATGAAACCACCCAATTCACAGCAATGTTTAGGAACAAAACAATAGACCCCTCAGATTTTAACTGGATACCAGCAGGAAACTTGAGCTTTACAGAAAGAACCAGAGCAACAGTACAAAAGAAGATAACATTACTGATAATGAGTCACAAGAGTAAGGGAAATACATAAAGCATGCGATTCAACTCACAGCTCCTTGGTGTTGAACCACAATAGAGATAGGTGAGGTGAGTTAATGTGGGTCTATCTGCTTACAGTGACCATGGCATCCTAGATATAGTACTATGATTAAAAAAAAAGTATCCCCTGACTCTAGTGATAAATAGTCAAAGAATTGAAAGGCTTTACATTTTTAGATTACATTTCTGCTTATTTACTGTTGACCATTTGGTGTCACCGTTGATGCTGAAATTTAAAATGATCCTTTTTAAAGTAGAGAATTCATGTCAATTTTAGTTCTTATGGTTTTGTGCTAACATTCATTTGTCCATTATGTTTAAATATGACTGATTTTCTCGATTTTAACTTAAAATTTTACTTGAAATAAAATTGTAACTGTTAGGCATCCCTTTCATCTGTTTTAAAATGAAAACATGTTTGTATGTAACACAAAACAGTAGATTTTTAGTATCCCTTCTAACACGTTTTTCTTAAATCAATAAATACTTAGCTTTTTAACTGCTATTTTGTTATACTCAATACGAACCATGTAATGATTATAAAATTTAAAAAGTTTACCATATTTTAAATATAAAGCTTGTGTGTTGTGGTTCTTTTGAATTAATACTAAAATCATAAAAAGTTGATGTGATTTCTTGTCTTGTTTTAGAATATCTGCATTAAGTGAATTCTTTGACTTAAAGAATTTTATACTTTAGGTTTCTGAACAATTTGGAACACAAACATGCAAACAATGTAATGCATATGTGAACACTTAAAAGAACTAAATAAAAATCAAAACAAGTGAGGTATGACATGCAATTCACTAATAAGCTGATCTCAGTTATTTTGTTTTAATAATTGTAGGTTAAAGAAAAAAATGTGATTAGAATTGTATAACAATTAATTTTCCAAGACTTGTATTTTGTCTCATCTGCTGAGGACCTAAAATGAAGTCATTTACTTCAACATCACATACATAATGAGAAAAACAATAATTAATGCCATCATCAATTAATTATCTAATGCTCAAGCTATTGTAAGTCAGAGTATTTCAACGTAAATACATTCATGTTAATTTCATGCATGAATTCATTGTTATGTGTGGATTGTAAACTAAAGCTACATGAATACATAGTCCTAATTTTATCATGAATGAATCCATAAAGAGCAAATCTGATAAAGCATTTATGATGAAAATATAACTAATAGGTAATGAATGAATCAGTAATATCTATTGAATATTCCCCCAGTACATTAGTTGATGCATTCACTGCATTGGTTTTTCATCATGAACAAAGAGCTGTTGACAATGTTTATGATGTTTATGCTTACTTTTTAGAATAAGACTACAATTGAAAACACAAAAGAAAAATTAATGATGATTAGATTTATATAGTTTCAATCACAGTTACTCTGGCATTGCTTCTGCATCACCTCATTTGTCTAGTTTATGTATTTTAGTTTAATACATATACATCACTGTTATTTTATCATATAAATGTACAAATTCATACATTAAATTCACAAAAGATTGTTTTCCTTATTATAAATGCTGTCTTGATTTTCTCAGAATGATGGTTTTAGCTTGTCTTAACAGACAATAGAGTAAATATTAAACTTTGGATTTTTTTCTTTATCTTTTAAACTCTTTTAAACAACTTAAATATTTTAGATTTAATTACTTGTGTTTTTAATGTTTACTTTTTTCAGTAAAGATGATATTCTCGGATTTGACATTTACTTAAAAGGAGACAAAATATTGGATGGTGTTAGAAATGGAGCAAAAGAGCAGAAGAGGACATTCAGGAAAGAGGCCGCAGGTTGGAGTTAATGCCATTTTACTTTGGCAGCCTGGGCAAGAGCATCAACACATAGAACTGTGCAAACATAACTCTATAAGTTATCGGCACCCCTAAACATTTTTTCTTACTGAAGACAAACCAGAAGTTATTTGAAAACAACATTGCCCAATGTGCTTATCATCTATTCATCTCATCCCACTCTTGCACTCCTGAGTTTCTTACACCGATGTGGTAGTCCTGGTCATCACACGACTGAATGGCCCTCTTAAAGGTCAGTATGGTTTGACCTTCACTTTCCGTTGCAGACAGGAGAGTGTAGCTCTGCTTGTCATCTATTTTAGGCATGGAGTTCCCTGTGGCATAATAATCCTGATGGGTGGAAAGAAAGAAACTTTCAGACCGCTGTACAGCTGTTAATCAAACATTTGTTTTAATCAGTTATGGAGGATGGAATGTTCAACAAGCTTACCTTAAAGTAGATTTCACTGGATCCTACTCCCCCCATGACAATATCTGCCCCTTGCATCCCTCCATTTGGGCTAAAGCCAAAGCCCACCCAGCCTGTTGTGTTGACAACAAATGTAAATGTTATGTCTCCTTCTTGATTATCAAAGCCCCATTTGATGCAGACCAAATGGTTCTGGTCCAGGTACTCCATAAAGGGCAAATTAGGGTCTGACGCCCCCACTCCTGCTGTCCAGAAAACAAAGAGGAGAAGTTGAAGAGCGCACATGATGTTTCTGCGACATCGGATATCTTCAAACTGAGCTGATTCTTTGAGGAGTCTGTAATACCCTCCCTCCCTACTCCGACACACCTGTTACTAGATGAAGTGATGCTGAAAAAAGTGCTCAGTCATGGAGCATCTGCACTTCTGGAGCCTATGATGTTGTATCTTCCTCTAGTTTAATGTTAAATTTCAATATAAGTATACATTTGTTAACTTCCCCAAGACGGTGTGAGTGTCAGATCTGCTATCTCACTCTCTTTCATGTCTCCGTCTCCAAGCTGTGGTCAGGTGGGCTGGGGAATTCAGCTACAGTAAACAGTATCCCCCTCTCAGCCCATTGATAACAACCTGTTCCACTGGTTCTTTTCCATTGAAAGACAAATGAGACAGCTGGTGGACTCAGGTGTTTGGTACATGACGAGGTGACAAGGTGGGATTAGTAATGGAGGTCTCATGTCTCATTCACATCACACTCAAGTTCATCAATATGTTGCCTTAGGATATAAAAACAGGAATTTTCAGTCTGACTCTCTTATTTTCAGACATTTGATCCAAAATGAAACAATTTTATCACAAGGGAATGTGAGAGCTTGGTCATTCTTTTGAGGCAGCATTCCAATACCAAGATATTTAGCTCACTCTACCGAACAAGAGGCCCGTTGTGATAGCAGATGTACTGCTTAATATCATTTAAAATAACTCCTGATGTACTACTTTGCCTTATTTTGACATGATTAAAAAGAGTGTCAAGTGGGCAACCTTGAAATCATATGTTCTACCAAAGTAAATAACACATTTTTTATTTCACTTCACAACAAATGGAATAAGGTAACTGCTCTAAAAGCAGATTTGAATGACTTGATGACTAGCTGAAACGTGTTGTTGCTTTAACTGTTTAAATGTCACATATCTTATTCCTCTTCCTCTGGTATGTGCTGGTCCATGGTGTTCCAAAATCCCATTTTTGAAGGGTCATGCCTAAAATTCCATTCAACTTGATGTTGGCATGTAAGCTCTATGTACACTGGTAAGTTCATAACAGGCTGTTTTATTCTAAGTCCTTATGAGCTTGGGCTTTAACTCTCCTGCACTGTGCTCTTGTATTTACTGGGGCTGCACAGACATGCTAACCCTGCAGTGCAGAAGGATCTGCTTGATCAGGCAGATCCATCTTCAATCATTTTCTATACCCGGCTATCCCTTTTCAGAGTTGTGGGGGGCTGGAGCCTATCCCAGCTATCATCGGACAAGAGGTGAGGTACACCCTGAACCGGTCGCCAGTTGATTGCAGGGCCACATAGAGAGACAAACAACCATTCACGCTCACACTCATAACTAAGGGCAATTTAGAGTCACCAGTTAACCTAATAAGCATGTTTTTGGTCTGTGGGAAGAAGCCAGAGTGCCCGGAGAAAACCCATGCGTGCACTGGAAGAACACGCAAACTTCACACAGAAAGGCCCTTCCGACCCAGGAATCGGACCAGGAACCTTCTTGCTGTGAGGCACGTGAGCATGCTCTACCAGCTGCGCCACCGTGCCACCCAGATCCATCTTGCCAAGCTTAAATCTTACAACCACTGTGAGCGGCCAATCAGTGTCCTCTAGAGCAGGAGGGGTGGGAACTACAAGCCAGACAGAGATTAGCATAGATGCTAATGGATTCGGTAGCAGTTTAGTCTGTTCTGGGCAGCATTTCCTCATTACACTACAAACTTCTCCACAGAAAGGATATTTTCGCCTCTCTTCCAGCCTCTTTTGTCAGGGGGTTGTGGCTCACAGTCTTTCCTTTACACTGCGGCAGTGGTGCCTACCTGCTACATTACTGAACGTGATTGATAGAACAATCATCCAGTCGCCTGCTTCTGCAAGGTTCTGCCCTGCCCAAACACTTTCTATGGGCTGTTGAAATATATTGAGTGGTCCATTTGGTATGTCAGGTTATATACTGTACATGGACAGTCACGTTCCTTCCTCTGATGTTGGCTATTGGCTGACAAACTCCTGGCTCAGGGAGTGTCTACAATCTGGGGGAGTTGGCATATCCCTTGATGGCATCATTATGGAAAGATTTTCAAGTACATGCTTTCCTAAAGGAAGAGCAAGACACTGATTTTTCCACATGTCATGGGGGTATTTATGACCAGGCCATGGACAGGTATTTTTGTATAAAAACATTTTGAAAGTGTGTTACATGGAACCCTTAAAATCAAATACTGCTTGAAGGATCATTCACTCTTGACAAAAAACTTAGAAGCCCAAATCAATATTGTGACCCGGTCTGCATTATTCCATACATTCCAATATTACCCATCTTCTCCTACCTAAAACAGCACTGCCGTTCTTGTCTGTGCCCTTGTTACTTCCCATTTGGATTATTGTTACTCTTTACTTTCTGATCTTTCCCACTTCAACTGGTCCTGAATTCAGCTGCCCGGATCAAAACAAGACTGGTCCCCTGTCAAGTATCACATTGACCATAAAATTATTTTCACATTTAAAGCTCTCTATAACCTTTCCCCTCATATTTTTCTAATTGTCTTGGTCCATATACTTCTTCTTGTACCTCCATTCCTCTCCCTCTATGCTCCTCTTGGTACCTCCTGTCCGCTCAACTTTCATGGGGTCTTGAGCATTCAGTCATGCATTTTCATTATACATTGATGATTGCTGGGAAATGTGTGTGTGTTATAATCTAATACAAAGTCTCTATTTAATAATTCAATCATGTGACAACTCTTATGTGTACAGGTTTACGTCCAAACAAAGGACGAAAGGGTCTGGGATAACAGCCTGCTCCAGGGCCTGTTATTATCTTACACCACTGAACAACAGTCCATGTGTAGAATTTCTTGCATTACTTTGATACACAGTGTTATCCTTACACCAACTTCTTACCTTTGGGTTGAACTCTGTGACAGTGCCATTGTGCTTTCAGTAAAAAAGATAAATACAAAACAAGGCGGGAAATGTAATGACCCTGAAAGTCACACCCACAATTTCTTCAAAAGCAAGACACAAGGGCAGAGTAAGTTAAAACAGCAGGCATCACTTAATCTTACTTTACTAACTATTCAATGCGTTTGATCTTAAGATGTAATGTTGGGAATAAGTATGTGTGATATCCTCGCACAGGGAAAGACACATTGATGTACTGGCACTTTTTCTCCAGCAGAGGCCAACTTGTCCACATGAAACCTACAATCCTCTGGTCTGAGGTCTTGAGTCAGCTGTGAGCTGACAGCAGAAAGGCAGAGGGTGTCATGAGACTTTTGATAATTTATCAGGAATTCATCTATCGGCTTCCTGGGTTCAAAATAAAATTAAACAAGTTAAAATTAAATTAGATTATGTTTACTTTAGGAAAAGTTCCTTGGGAAAAAATAATGAAAATCATGGTTGTATCCAATGAAATAATTTATTTATCGTCTCTTCCTTGAGTTTGGCTGCCTTTATTTAATTTATCAGTTCTTTAACCCTGTACATACTGTTTTAACCATCTTATATGATTTTTTAAAACTTTAAATTCTGCTCCACTCTATTCTTTATTTTCTGTTTTTATCTACTTATCCTAGTCTGATAAATGTGATGATGCATTTTAAAATATTTTATGTATTTGATCGGATTCACAGATTTTATTAGAACTCAATTTATGTAGTTCTTAATACATTTTCTTTAAAAATATCTTATTATTATTATTATTATTATTATTATTATTAGCATGATTGATACTGTTGTTATTATTATTACTTTTCTTTGTGTTCTTATATGATTGTCTTTCAAGAAAATATTTGGATTACTGGTATGGTTTTGCATTTTTTGAATAAAAACACAATTTCAACCATTTGTTAATAATTAATCTTTACACTAATGCTGTTTTGAGAAATTTTATTTGCATGATCCAGAATGTGTTTTTTCCCATTATGATTATTTGTTTCTAACACCTATAATTGTACATTTGGAAGTACACTTTATTATTTAAATAAAACGATTGGCATATATGATAATAACAACAATACTACTACTAGGCTACTACTACTCATAACAACAATAACAATTATAAGGACACCAATAATGACATTAGTAGTAGATGCTGTAAAGGTAATAATGAAGTGAAAATAAAAGTATTACTATCATTTAATTGTTACCTGTTGTTTTTGCTTCATGCATTATCAATTACGCTTTTTATTTTTTTGTAATAATATCAATAAAACTAATAAAAAAACAAGTTGGTTCATTTACATGGCCTTTTTTGTCTCTAAATACTTTCCTTTACATTAAAAGGGCCAGTTTTCGTTGTTATAGTCGTAAAATTCATTATGAAAAACAGGAAATAGACGTTGTTTACACTTTTTGTAGGCTGTTTCTATATTTGATCCAGTCTGACATGAGGTGTTGCTATTTATCTAATCAAAATGTTTTTCAATAGTTTTTTTCTTTTTAGCTTTATTTCCTCTGATTTCAATTAAAGTTCCCTTGTAATAGACCCTTACTGCGGTTACATTAATATTTATATAATGATGACAGCATATTTGGAATACGCCTGGAATATGTTAACCATTAAAACAGAGGGTTTTGTTCTCTTTTTGACACTTTATCCTGCATTTCTTCACAGTGTGCTCGACATAGACCTCTTATTTTGACATATTTTCTCAGTGTAACACTGGCAGCGTCTTGGAGCGCCATATCGGAACAGCTCTACCTTTCCGGTTTGTCTCGGCGGTGCAGGTCACTCCCTCCGCGCTGCTGACAGCAGCTCTCTACTCGCTACAAACTCACAGTCTCACACATCTCGTCTGTTTACCGCCTGTTTTCAAGTTTTCTGAAGTTTTCAGTCTGAGAGGAGTTTCGGGGGGCTGTTGAAGTCTTTGGACGTGTTGCTGTCTTTCGGAGGATTTGCCGAGTTTTCTTCCTTTAGTAGAGAAGCAGCGGGGGGAAATGTCCAGCTGAGGACTGGAGATCCTGAAAACTACAGGGCCTGTGTTTGTAATGATAGATCAATGCTTCGACAATGGCGCTAAAGGTAAGTCAGACTTCTCTATCGTGCTGTTTTAATGTCAGCCTGGTGCAGCTTCCTATAATTTCCCATGACAGTTGCAGTTACGTTACGAATAACACTCGTTGTGTACTTGGGCAGGCACAGCAACAGTTTCACAGTCACTCGATAAGACTTTCTAAAAACATCCTACAGCTCTGTCTACATGCGTAAAATGGCCGCGAGGAACTCACAAATACATGCAGTAAATGTGAAAAGGTATGGTTTTGCTGTGCATGGAAAATGTGCCTCATTAAGAAAGTGTCTTGTGACATTTTACTACCTTTCCAGTGTGGGTCATTCGTACGTCGGTGGAATGCTGGGAAATGTAGTCTTTGTGCAGATTTTTGTCATTCAGGAGACTCTTGGGCTAGTCTGACCATTTTACCACAGTGATTGACCGATTTGTTTGTTTATCATACTCCATTGACATCTGCTGATATTCGATATACCGATATATCAACTCATTATCGCCCATACAGATATTAATCATTTCTTTTAAGAGCACAGAGCCTCTGTTTTTCTAAAACTGTCATTTTTCTTTAGATGTGTCAGTAAGTTTGTTTTAGAAACAAATGTGGAGAAAGAAAAACAATGTGTCATTCTTAAATGAATGATACTTTTGATTATAAAGTGGATATTCATTAATGATGAGACAAACCATTATAGAATATGCATTCCGCCAATATTACCTCCATGAACGTGATCAATATGTACTGCAAGAATATTGCTGTAAAATCAACTTTTAGGCAAATATATGCCAGCTCTGATATTTATCAATAGTCAGTAAGAGAGCCTGTCAAAAATATTTTCACCTCTTAAGAGCTATAAGGATAACAGGATATTATATTTTGTGCATATTTGTGTCATTATAGCATTTTTTTTTATTTTGAGAAACTGTAAGTGTCAGTAGTTTAATAGTACGGCCGTTGGATTTTAATACTCACAGGACAAATGGTGTGTCAATGTTTTTTTTTTTTTTTAATGATTAGTTATAATAATCAAGTGTTCATGGTGTCAGTAGATGTTGAAGATAGAAGATGATCTTTTTGGATAACAGGAAATAAGAGTGTCTCATTTCAGCATGGTTTTGTTCGTGATTACAGTTTAGAAATGAGTCACTCCTGAATGTTGAACATGAATACAAAACGTGCTCAAAATCTTTTCTGCTATATGTAAGAAAGTCCATTTTCCTCCTAAACTTTGTGTATTGTATGTTTACCATGGGATGGGACATATGTCCAGTTGATTAAATAACTTTATATACAGAGTAAGATCAGGCTGAACCCTTGTAAAATGGGGATATAAAACATTTTATTTTTGCTGACATCTAATGTGCCAGTATTCTGAAGTCCTCATACATTTATGACAATATTACTGCCGATATGGTATGACTGTTATTGGCAGAAAAGTATATATCTGCTGGGACTAATAATCAACTTTTTTAATTACTGACTGCAGCTGATATTGTGCATCCCTATTTGAAAAACCCCATATATGGACCTTAGATGTATTGTGGTCATCCACAGAGTCACAACTGGTGTGAAAGTTGTGTCCTTTTCTGTCTGCTGTGTGATATTTTACAGGTTATTTTGTGTTTTCATTGCACCAGAGGGCCACATAAGGAAGTGACAGGTTTATTTAGTGCACTGACTATTTAGGTATTGTCTATGACATACCCCTGTCTCCTGTTTGTTATGTAAATAAATACATAGTTTTGTAGACTGCTTGTCCATGTGAATAAATGAATTGCCTGATCCTGTCTCTGGGCCAACCAAATTCAGTATCACAAAAATAAAGACAAATGTTTAAAAAATAAGGGGCTTGCATTTTGAAATGGGCAACGGTGAAACAGAAAAGTATTTGCATTTGTTGGAAATGGTTAATATCTATTTTTTAAAAGTAATTATTCTTCCTGAAATCTAGAATTGACCATATCCTTGCTACATCATTTTGAGCCCCTTCCATGAATTTGGGCCCCAACAAGCACACATAATGGAGGCCAAGGCAAGATTGTCTAAATCAATATTGTTTATGTTATTGTTCAAATATAAAATAGTATTCAGCAGTTTCATTGGAAAACAAATATATGTATATACTAATGAAGAAATAAATCTTCATTGTCACCCACTGGCAGATACATCTTATTGACTAAAGTAAAATCTATTTAAAATATTTGTAAATTGTTATTTTTAATATTTTTATTATTTTCTACTCTAAAGAACTTTTTTAGGCAATTGGCTGTTTAAAAGTGATAGGCCTATAAATTAAGCAGACATTGCCATTGAAGACACATTTTTTCCCATCATTAATGGTTTAATTCTATTTAAATTACTTTGTACAGTTTGATATTTTGCAGCTGGTGGTCAATAAAGGTACTTTTTTGACATTCTATCTACTAGGGCTGGGACGATAGGCTTTTCTCCTGATTTTTACGATCTTTTATGTGCCAATTTGATTTAAATTGCGATTCTATGATATTGCCGATTTTTGCAATCTTTAGTTAGCTTTTTTAACACCAGCAAAAAAGATGAACAATGAGGATGCCTACGGACTATATCAGGACTATATACTCATCACATGTGTGTCTGTTGTAGGATTTATTCAGCAATATATTTTAACCAGCTGTTTATACTCTCTCTTCAAAAGCCTGGATTGCATTTAAAAGTGGCTTATGAACACAGACTAAAATGAAGTGTTTAAGATTGGGGACAAAATAGGTGTAAAAATCGTCAAACAAAAAATCCAGATACTTGAGTGAATCGATTTTTTTCTCCCACCCCTATGATCTACATTGATTTATCTTTGAAATTATTTTTGTTGTTACTACTGTCCAGTAAAAGGAGCAAAGAAAAAATGCATTATTTTTATTTATGTAAGAATGATTACGATAGTTTTGTCCATTTCTTACAGCCCTATGAGGACCAAGAGTTGTTTTCTTTCCCAAATAGACTTGATCGACTTCTAAGTGGTTCTGATGTCAGCGTTTTGTACTCGTTTGTACATTTTATTTTTGGTGAGCTTTAGCAACGTTAGCATCCTAGTGATAAAATGTAAGAGTGTTTTTCTTCTGTCAAACATGCTGAGTTGCTATAATTCAGCCACTTTTCTCTTGTTGTATTAAATTCTGTTGAAGGTCTCTATCACTCTTATCATCCTATCATTTTACTGTGTGAGCAAAAGTTACAGCCAGAAACATTCATTAGTCCCTGTTTAAAAATTGTCCAGCTTCTTTAACCTCTGGGAGGTGGCAGGCTGACTAAAAATAGATCTCTGTTCAGGGAAGAACAAGTGGCCTCATAATCCGTGTCATGGGTTAATGAACTTGTAAGTTAGGTACTCAAACATAGTGATTTTAATAACGTTTTGACTGACATTCAGCTTTTTTTGTGTGGATAAAATCTACACTGACGAAAATGAACTGGTTCGACTGTCTGTTAATCATTATAAAAGGAACTGTTTGAAGTGAAGCCACATTTGTCGTGCCTCTTTTACTTTGCTCCATAACAAGTGTTGTTTGTGTTTTTGTCTTGGGGCCAAATCAGAGGGCAGATTAGTAGATGTGGGTCAGGGTGAGAAGAAATGCAGTCTGTTGTAATAAACTGAACCAGGTAACGTGATGGTTCTTGCCTTGTTGTTGGTTGATACTGGTGCCTAGTAAAGAGTCAGCAGGACCTTTGCCTGAAGAACTAGTCCATCCTGTTTCCCTGAACCTTTATTTAACTCCACATGCTGGAGAATGATGAAGTTTCTATGATGTGTTTATTTAAGATCTGCACAAGCTGTTAAAATGGTGGACCAACATGTATTAAGGCTTGTGTTTTTCTTTACTGTTTGCAGGCACAAGTTTTATATGACTTCACTGCGGAGCCTGGAAACAATGAGTTGACGGTGAAAGAAGGGGAGACAGTAACCATCACCAATCAGGTACATTTATACTAATGCTCATCTTTACTTATTGCCATCTGAAACCTTCAATTATTTAGTTTTTATTGCAAGATAACATGATCCACTGCTGCATTTTGGTGTTTAATATAGGCTAACAAAGCCTCAACAAAGTATTTTTTTCTGCTGCTCTGAGGCTCTCAACGAAACAATAACAACAAAGATGTGTTGATGTGCTTACATCCTTGTTGACCTTCGCTGCTATTGCTTTGGGGTTTTGTTCTGGAGACCCTATTCAATTGAAACTGCGTTTCTTAGAGGACATTTACATAGCAGTAAACCACCATTTGGTTTCATAGATGAATTTGCCTAGTGAGTGACAAAAGCCTGTGAAGAAGGCATTGCTAGCTGTGCAAAACAGGAAGTCTAATTCTAAAAACTTCTCCCTCTTATTATGATAAATGTGTCGATGAAAAAATGGAAAATGTAATTAGTTACTAGCTTCTTCATTGTTCCTGTTTGTCTAGTGTTGTGGTTTTCACACTGTATTTATCCAAGGCGTAGGTGTGCTTTGTCTCTCTTTGTTCTCTCTTCATTAGAGAACCACTGGTCTGGTGAAATGAAAAGTCCAATGTTATCTTTCCCTTCATTGACACTTAACAGTGGTCTTCGATGTTCTTCATTTGCAAGAGTCTGAAGACATCCACAATTCATGCAATCAAAATGCAACTCTTATTTGAACTATAGGTGCTCCTTCAGCTAACTGCAAACGCTTGGTGTTCTTTCCCATAAAGTGCAAACCTGAAACCACAAGTGACACCTGCTCAACCAAATTTTGTCTCATTCTCTTAAATGTTATGTTTTTTGCAAAATACACATTTAATGGTTTTACACAAGAAATATTCTCAAGGCCTGTCCACACCTCCCAAGCATGAGAAAATCCCTGCTCTCCCCTGCTGTCTACGCCGCCTTTCAGAAAATCTGTGCTCCAACAGTCTAAATCAGTGGTTCCCAACCTTTTTTGTCTTGTGTACCCCCTGAGCCTTTTTGTCATGCCATGAGTACCCTATCACTCATGCGTGTTCATGATTCTTCGAAAGCAGAATGTAATCACAATTGATGAATATAATAAAATATTTTATCTTAATTTGAACATTTGAGTTCTCAGAAATTTTCTTTTTAAGTCAAATTTAAACATAATAACAAATAATATACTGTCTTGAAGTAAGTATGTAATATTACTAAATAGATACAAAATCAAAATAATCAACCTGCCTTTGTTGTATAGAACTGTGGTAATGTTTACCACAGAACACCTTTGAGCTCTTTTGAATTAGACCCCTTTAAACAGGTATTTAAACTTTAAAAATCAGGATCAAAACACTCAAAATAGTTTCTCTGCGGTTTCTCTTAATCATCTTCTGAATCCAGAGCAACTGGATGTTTCAGCTTTTTCTCAATATTTGCCTGGCTGTAGGTTGGCAGCTATTTTCATTTTAGCTTGGCTCAGGTTATTATTTCCCTGGGAAAACTAGTTGTAGCTCAAAAATACAATTCTATTGACAGGCTTAACTCAGTCCTTCCAAGTTGGTATAAATTAGTAAAGTTTTCCACGTACCCCCTGCAATGTTCTCGCGCACCCCTTGGGGTACACGTACCCCTGGTTGAGAATCACTGGTCTAAATAATACATTTCCCCCACTGCTGTCAGTAAAACATATGCCACGCCCCCCAGGTAGGAGACATTGTCGGAGCTAGGTGTGAGTTCAGCCTACAGCCAGCTCCAGTGGAAGGAACATGTCTCGGCATTAGGACTGTCACCTTATATACGAAATTCGAATAACTGTTTGAATATGGGGATAATATCTGTAACTGAATAGTAAATAATATTCAAATGTAAAATATTGAGTGTAGCTGCACATTTGGGCGCCTGGAGCAGTGGACCCTTCTGTCATACAGAGGGTGCTGTGAGTGCAGCTAGACCGTCAGACACATCCGCTGCTCTTTTGACCTCAGAAAACAAAGATTTTCCACTCAGAGTGGACATTAACAGCTCTGGATAATCTGAGGAGAGCTGTGTGAAAAAGTATTTTGGGTTCTACACCGTTGATGGCAAACTTAAAATCAAAGACCAGGCTGAGTGTCAGTTATGTGCAAAGCTGTTTACTCACTTCCTCCACATCAAAGTGCCAGCTTTTCATCCAAGCTATACAGATGAGTACAGAGGTGCTTCATCAAAGGTTTAACCCCTTGTGACTCCGTTTTTTAGGCAGGGTCTTTACCGAAGTGGCGGGTAAGAGTCTCTGTCTGGCAAAGTGCTGGAAGGCTAATGCCACATCCACTTCTTGAAAGGGCTGTGGTCAGACACAGGTCTTGAGGATTTACACAAAAACAGCTTATTCTGAAGAGGGCTGAAACAAAGGGGTTCATAGGCATGCACACAGAAAACTTAAATCATTAAAAATATGAGCTGGGGACATGTTAGTGTAAACCTTCTTAGAAAGAGGAAATGTGTGACCTTCAAATGCTTAAATGTGGCTCCTACAGTTCTGTAATTTCACTTCATTCAAAACTGCATGAACACCTTCTAGTAGCACTAACTCATACGGCAATCTTCAGGGTGAAATGCAGAGTTTCCAAAACAACAATGAGAATATCTTGTGTGAGCCATGACAGACACAACACATCTGTTACCACTAAACAACCAAGCCAAGAAAATCAAGGATTTTATTAATAATCAATCACTAATTTTAACAATATTTCATGTAATTTAAGTGCTGAATTTCAAAATTTATGTTATACTGTATATATCTTTGGTTTAATAAGTTACTTCTAAAATTTTGTACATGGTTCAATTCTAAATTTACTAAAAAAGGCTAAAACTGGACTAATTGCTCGAAGTCTGAGCCTTTTACTCTCTTAGCAAATCAACATTTAAATTAGAGAATGTGTTTGCATACACACCATCAGATAATTTACATTTCCTCCAACACCTCGAAGAAATACTGGAAAACTCCAATCTGTTTCTGGCCCAGATCCCATGATCTCGGGTTGTCTGTAAATGACGAGTCTCACAAACATGCACATAGGAAGGAAGGACAAAAGAGTGTGAGCAAACATGATGTCATTACAGTGACTGCAGCAGTTCAAAGGTCCTTCTCTGTGTGCTGACCTACATAGTTTTCTAATCAAAGTTACTTTTAAGCCAATCAGGACCCACCAAGTAAAGACAGCAACAGAATGTACTTTTTCCCCATTGAATAAACTGACCGTGCAGGAATTCGTCCAGTGAGCTGTTGCTGTGTTTACAGATAGTTTAGTCACCTGGTTATTGTCAGCTGTTTGTGGGGACCTGAATTCTAAATAATAGTTAAATACACAAACAAAACAATGAAACACAGTCACAGGAAGACAGCGTTTTCCAAACTTCTGCAGCTTGTTATTTTGAAAAGTAGATACATGTGTATTGAAGAGCAAAATCATGCAGTTCTGCTCTTAATATAGTCTGTATCGCAGGAGCTGCTGTGCACATACATGCTGCACTCTTGAACGTTCAAACATTCAGGTGGGCTAAATCTGTTCGCTCTGGCTTCACACTGACGTTTTTTTTGCTAGTCCAGTTGTAAAATGTCTGCACAAAGCCTGTATGAGCCAGTGTGTTAATGCAGGTTTTAGCTATGAATATTCTCAGCAAGTAGGCAGGAAGGTCAGTGTCATTCTTTGTGAGGACTGTTGCATGCTACTTTTCTTTACTGCTTGTCTTATCTGCCTATGTACTTCTTCTTGTCATCGCAACAGAACTGAAATATGTGTGAAACATTTGATAAGATCAGACTAAAACTTTTTTATCTGCATTGATGGTCTGTGTTAGATTAGATCCCTCAGAGCTATAAAATGATGCTGTAATATGACTGACAGACATGACGGACTACACAGTTGTGCTGCTAACTCTAGCTTGATGCTTTTGCCAACAGCTGTAGAGATGGGTATGAAAATTTGGTACTGACATGACATCATTATCATCACATACAATACATAATGCTGTATGCACAAACTTAATCAAAACACAGATGGAAGTGGTTTGTTTTGGTATCATTACCTAAACATCAGAGCCATGGATGCTTAAACTTCTTTGCGGTTTCTGCCCGGTGAGCTTTCAAGTGTTTCTCTCTGGCTCAAGAAATGTGCATTATTAGTAAAAGAGGCATTAGGGAAGCCCCTACCAGCCTTTTTGACCCCCAGTTCTTATGATATTTTGAAATAAGTCCAATCTGACATTTGTATTTACCAGTGGTGTTTGTTAGCCAAAGTAACTAAACCAACTAACTAGATTCCCTTACATATATATTTTTTTGACTTTTGTTTTAACTTGGGTTGCTAGAAGCCCATGGCAGGAATAAATATGATTGCAAATAAAGGACCTTGTCAGCTTTGTCCCTGGGGGAAGAGAACTTGGCCGCCACAAAGAAGTACATGGTGCCACCAAAAGCCTCACAGTTACTCCACGTACAGGTAAAAGTTGCAAAAAGACTATGTTGGCTAACAATATGCTGCAGTAAAATTCCTCACAGCGTTTAACTTTTCCTCAACAAAGCCTCTTTGGTGTAGGTGTTACATATCCGTCTATCAGCTGGTCAGATAGTCAGAGGAAACAAGGAACACTAACTCCAATAATACTAAACTCTAAATAAATGATTTTGACTAAGAATTACCAACAATGTTCCTGTGGTTGTGGGTACAAGAGGATATCATTGTAAACCAGAGCACACAGAGGAAGGACTCTTGCAGATTGCAGAAAGTGGGGTGGGTGTGTAAACTGAATCGGACAGTTACCTGGTGGTGCGGATGCATTAACTGTGAACCCATGTCCGCAAGCTTGTTGTACCCCTTTCAGACTGGCCAAAAAACCTGTTTAAACCAGGTAACAATTGGCTCCCACTGACAGTTTGAAAGGGTTTAGTCTGCATTTGAACCCAGGTCAACTGACCCTGCAAGTGAGACAGGTTTTTATTGGCTCACCTCCGAACGGGTTCAGTGGGGACATCACACCCAATTTAAGCTGCTAAGTTATGGATGATTTTGGCGTAATGTGCCCACAGCACAATATTGCGCCTGTCGCCTCCATTTGAAACTTATGTGACTCTTTGCCATCTCAGCAACATATTTCATCTGCCTTCATATCATCAGCGCTGAGTTTGTACATTTTTAAAGAGGGACAAAAGTACAACGTACAGAAAATGTCTTCCATGCTTCTTTCCATTGTTTACATGTTCATGTTTGGTCACGCTGATGATGTCATCAGAGTGGTGACATCAGCTTGCTGAGCCAGAGGAAAAAAAAACAGCCACTGCTGCCGGTTAGACCCGGATCTGCTGGCAGTGGGAAAGGAGTCACTTGCCGATTGTTACCAGGTTAACCTGCGTTGAAAAACCCACGTTGAGCTGCTAATTTTAGTGTGAAAGTGGTATTGGAGGCCCACTGCTGTCATCAGCTAGAATTAGTGACTTCTCCTCGACCTTTCATTGGATCTCTTTGATTCTGATAAACTTTCAAACTTTTGTGTGTTGTCCTGATTGGTAGAATAGACACTGCAACACAACGCTTTGTCACTGCAGGGAGGTGTGTCTTGGCAAAGGCCCATGTCAAAAGACAGAATTTGACCATATCAGAATTTGGAGGTAACTTTTTTTGCATCTGGGATAGGTACAGGATTGATCCATCCTCAAAACGTCCAGAGAGAAAGACTTACATCAGTTTGTACTCCAGTGACTGCTACCTGCTGAGGCACTTTGAACATGTAATGAGTTGAGTTGTTGGCGGAAGGATGCGTAGCCCTATGCTGCATCATAGAATAGTTCTGAACACAGGGGCTTTGTTGGGAAAAGTTCAATGCTAGCCACATGTCTGCTATTGCTACATCACTCAATCATTTACATCCTGCCTAAAGGTTTGTTCAACTTCTGCAAACTGGTGTAAACATTTAGGGGGAGATGATCAGTAATATTCCCAATTCCTGATAATTGTAGAAATGCTTTAATGCTACTGATATGATATTGGCATATCCCAAAGAGCCATTATTATTAGGCACGTAACAAGATTAAATATTAAAGATTATTCATGCACCTTTGGTCTGAAACACATCAATTAAAGAACTGCTAAGAGCATTTTAAAGGCAGGGATGTTGTTGCCAGAGTACCAAACTTTTCCTTTGCCTAATAGTTCCCTCTCACATTACTCCTGAAAGAAGCTTTTAATACTGTTTACAGCTATATGTGATAAAATAAGTATGAGGCAGGGTTAATAAAACATATAATTAAAATCTGTCTTTGTGGGATTATGGTAATGATTGAAAAAAATAGTGTTGGCTCCCTCTTACTGTTTTTAGTCTAATATTTCCAGTAGACTGTTTTTTTTAGCTCTCTACGGGCCTGAGTCATTAACGCCTACATGCTCTTCTGGGTTTCCCTCTATTTCAGAGCATTGGAGGCGGCTGGATTGAAGCACAGAACTCCAGGGGAGAAGTCGGCCTGGTGCCAGAGGACTACATCGAGGTGAGAGAGACCTCAAATGTTTCAGCATTTCTTTAACACATTTGCCTAAAAAAAACAAAAGCTGTGAAGCATCTATTATCATGCTGTGTGGGTAACACACAATATGTGGTCTGTCAACAAATCTACAAAAAACATGAGACATTGTGCTTTCCCTGTGTCTCTGTTAGTTGTTTATTTCTCATCACTGCAGAGGATTTGTCTCTAAAACCTGCAGTAGTGTCTCTAACTTTAAAATTCTCAACAGGATGTTCCTCCTTCAAGGTTTTGCTGATTAGGGTATTCGTGTGTTTGTCCAGTTCAATCCAGAAACTGTGACTACACCATGGGGATATGATTCACTCCGAAGACATGCACAGAGACACAGAAAGTGCTGCCTTAAAGAACTTTTTCACTCTACGTTCTTGCTAAAAACTACATTTGTGGCATCATCTGTCAATACAGTAACTGTGTAAACAAGAGAGAGGCTGATATTATCCATCTGCTTTACTTTGCTAACACGCTCATGTGTATGTGTGTTTGTCTGACCTTGAGTTACCTCCACAGCTGCCCTGTGCTGTTTTGATTGTGTTTCCGAGTCATTAAAGGCACTGATGACAATTGTACAATAGCTTATGTAACATTGAAAAGGTACTGTTGAATTAAAAGAAATTCTTTGTATTTTAGTGCACTCTTGCTGGATAAAAACACCAAAATCACAAGGTTTTTAATCAACCACATATGTTAATTGTCCATCTTTTACCCCCATATTTTGAAAAACAAGTATAAGAGCTCGCCAATGTATTAAGTCTTTGATTGAAAAAAAAACCCTCTGTTTCGTAAAAACTGACAAATGTAGTTTGCATTGAACAACCAGACAAAACACACAATAAACAGTTAATTTAAATTTTCTGAGGAGAAGCATGTTTGTTTTTAAAAATAGTTTTTAATTGTTTGAATTCATTAAAGTGATTGTGCATAAGTACAAGTTGAACTCATCCATCCATCATCTGTAACACTTGTCCCTTTGGGGTTGTGGTGGGATTGAGCCTATCCCAGCTGACATTGGGCAAGAGGCATTGTGCACCCTGATATGGCCGCCAGCCAATAACAGGGTCTCATATCAGTGGTTTTCAAACTTTGCCCAAGGTATACCTAAAATCAAGCTCAAATCCAGAGGCACACTATATACAAAATAATGCATTACATGCATTACAAAGTCCTCTGGGTCTGTACATGTCTATTCCATTTTAACATCTAATAAAAAAAAAAGGTATAGCTGTTGAAATACTAATCCACAAAAATGCAAGAATCAATTTAAAGCTTTGTAAAATTTCACAACTTTTGCCACACGTTTAAACTCATCAGGCTGCATTTAATACATTAAGGAAATCTTTTACATTTCACAAAGAGAAACCTTGTTATTACTACATCTAGTTCTAGTTTTTTGGGAAGTGAAAAGATGCTGAACATGAAGCTCAATGTGAATATCAACACACCTAAAAGAGGGTTTGGTGGTCATAGTAACTTCTGCTTAGACAGATTCCCAGGGTCAACTTAGACTAGTCGGACAGAAACGGACAGCCAGTCATGCTCTTACTCACACCTAAGGGGAAATTTAGATTCCCCAGACAAGCTAATGTGCATGTTTTTGATCAGTAGGAGGAAACTGAAGAGCCAGGAGAAAACTCACACAGGCACGGGGAGAACAAGCAAAGTCCAGAATGGCCCTGACCCACAGGGACTCAACACATCCGGAACAAAATTTACTGCGTATTTTACGATTTGTAACTATGTTAAGTAAAAAGAGAAAATTGTTTTATTGAAAAAAATAGACCGAAATTCTTTGATTTTTTGTTTACCAAAACTATCATAAAAAGTTAAAAATGACTAAATGTGACCTTAACTAACAATATGTTTTGTGACTTAAGGAGTCAGACGAAAGCGTTATAGCATGCAGTGCAAGTGTCTTTCCTGTCATCCACCTGATGCAGCTGCCATTCTTTTGCTCAGAGCTCCCACTGTTTCAAGAGCCTATCCTCTAAAGGCTGAGGGATGTGTCTGTCAAAGGAGGAATGATCAGTCTTATGCTGCGATCACACTGCAAGCGACCCAGCTACCAAAATCGTGTCGCTCACTGACGTATCGTCGTGCATCCATAAATACCTCATTTTGGTCACCGTTGCCATCGGCCGTGGCTCGGTGATGTCACGTCGCTTGAGTTTCACCACGATCATATCATATATCATATAATAGGATGTGCAGATATTATTCCAGCTGTATCCTTTTCACTCACTTATCAAACACAAAACACTGCAGCTGATGCCCTGCTGCAGCATTATCTGAGAGTTTCCCCTGGTCCGTCTAGGCGGAACTAATGTCATCACTGACTAATGTTTCCCACACGGACATAATTTGTTCGTCTTTAGTCTGGATGAAAAACTGTCCGTCATGGGTACCGTCAGACACGCACACACCGCTGATTGGCTGTTGCCGCACAGCCGCACACAACATTGTCTGAAAAGATCACCTTTTTTTTTACTTTGACATCGCGCAACAAGCTATGTGGTAGTGTGAAAAGCGTCTGTCGCATCGCGGGAGGTTAGCCCCGCCCCATCGCGGCTGTACATTGACTTTGAATGGGGAGTGATGGCCGAGGTAGTACAAGTAGCGTCCGGTGTGAACACACCTTTAGAGTTTGCGTGTTCTGTTCTTAAGGACATCCAAAAAGACCGAGCTGTAGACCATCTCAATCCTGGTCTGTTGTGCAGCAAGCTTGGTCATTTACACAGCGACACAACTCATGCACAGTTTGACATCAGTGTATTTGTTTGTAAATTAAAGTTCAGTTTTTAAAGGGGCCATACTAAGCTTTTTAAAATTGTAGACCCAGATAAGTCAATCACGTCTCCCTTTTGTTGCATCAGGTTTTACCGGCTGCTAAGACTTTTACTCCCTAAACAGTATGATGATATTGGATATCAGTCTGATATCAGCAAAAATACGTCGGATATGTCGAAGTATTGGATTATATCGGTCTGCAACTAAAACCTCAGATATAAAAACTCCTGAACAAGCAGCCCATTCTAATTTATTTTTTATTAATTATTTCAGTTGTAGAATATGCCTGTGTTTAAGTTAAACACGGTGATTATTTTACAATTTTCAATATGTTTGTTAAAATTTGTTTTTATTGGATTTATTGAAGTTACTTTTAAGGGTCTTATATTTTTTAAAAATTTATTTAAGTTGTATTATATTATTATGTTTAAGGTTAGATTTATTTTACCCACTGGTTAAAAACAAATGGGTTAAATAGTTTTTTTCTTTCCTAATTTTGCTGACTACTGTTCTCTGTTTGACCAAGCTAACTTGATAAAGCCTTTTTCTACTGTCCATACTTCAAAATGAGTTATAAAAATATGCATGATTCCTGCTGATATCGATCAGATATCGGTAGCAGCCAATACTCAAGGCTGCAATATCGATATCGTATCGGAGGTGAAAAAGTTGTATCGGTACATCCCTACTAAACAGCTCCTTTCTCTAGCCCCCCTGAATAGACCTACCAATGTGAAGTCCTATCATGGTTATGTTTCAATTAAAGCTCATTGGCCCTTTGTAGCAAGCCCAGTGCATGGCAGAGAGAGTAGAATAAATCCAGAGTCATTAACAAAATGGTGTTGAGAAGCTGAACTCGCTAGTTCCCATAAAGTAGACAAGTGGCCAAATCAGACCCATCTGGGCCCACTTGGGGAAGGGAGCCCTAAAGCGTAAAGGGGTAGGAGCCCTATCAGAGGGTGTCAGACAGACTGATTACACAACTGGGTTAGAGGAACACTGTATATAAAAACTGGATTTTTTTTAACAATTGTAAACCTACTCTAGCTGACAGCAAAACTGAATGAATGTACATGAGTTATGACAAAAAATGCAATCTTCAATGGAATAGAGAGCTGAAAGTTGGAGTACTGTTTCAGTCCTGTCCTCCACATGCTATTTCTAGAGCACACATGTTTTACAGAATATAGTAGATGATTTTGGCACAGGAAATATGACAATAAATCTTTACAGCCTTGTCTTCATAGGATGTTGAGCAAGCAGGATATTTGTTTAAATAAACCTGTCTGTTAATAATTAATGAGGTGACAGCTTTTCAGCCTACAGAATTGTCCAGCACGTTGTCTAGCAGGCAAACTTAGTCGTACATGGCCCAAACAGTAGTGTGTCACGCGCCTTAAATATTTCTTAATAATTTGTAGAATTTTTCACACAGATGTGACTGCCTCCCAAAAGAATACGATTTATTAAATTGTTTGGATTGTATGTTCAGATGCAATTGTTTCAAAATAATTGTGCAGCTGTACTTCGTGTTGTCTAAACAAGGTCAGAAAATATTTACAGAAAGTGCAGAAAATATATCACGTGTCTGGGAAAAACAGGATGCTGGACTGTTTTCATTAATTTAAATTCACAATACAGCAGATTTAAATGTGTAATTTAGCAAAACCAGTCTATGATCCCACCTTGGGTGAACAGAGATGGAGAACATGGCAATGTCACGAAGATGTGATCACATAGCCACAGAATGAATGCACCTTTAAAGTCAATAATTCACACTTTAGATTTTGGATTTGTCCTCCTGATGGAACTGTTGTTGTCTTTCTTTCCTTTTCTCATTTTAAGGTCGGTAAACCATCGTTCGCAGCGTTCCCCACAGCAGCACCGTCAGCACCTGCTCCAAGTTTTGGAAATGCTGCAGCACCAGACCTTTCCATCTTCGACTCTTTCGCCCCCGCCTCTGCACCTGCACAGAACCAGGTAATGCTTTAGACCAAGAGCTGTCATTTTGTCCAAACTCAACCCCACACCTCTTGTTTTTCAGCTCATCAGAAGCTGTTTAAGCTAAAGTGACTATGTGAGCAGTTGTGACAGGAATTAACAGATTTTTGGCGTGTAGTTATGTATTTGATGATAGTTATTTCTTCAGAATCAGAGAAAATGAAGCCAAAGGGTGAAGCAGTTACCTCTGGTATGCGATTTAATCTTGTTATGACTTTTAAAAAATAGTGAATGTGTGTTGTGGGTGGTTAAAACTTAATGCACAAGTTAAAAGACATTTTTTGTTGTTGAGGGACAACTTGTTGCATTTTTCCAAAATTTTACTTTACAATTAAACCTTAAAAGGTTATGGCATTGAATTATGAAAGAATACAGGAAAACTATTTTTACAGATATAAAGTTATCTGGAGGAAGGTAACCACAGAATAATTGAGAGATGGTCAAGCACAGTTTTAAGGGAAACTTAAAACTTCTGTGCACAAAACAGTCTGCGGCATCAAGCTCCACCCTCTCCCACTTTACAGCCTCAGTAACGGCTAATACAGCTCCTGTCTCAAGCCCCCTTAGACAGACCTAACAGTGTGAGGCCCTATTGTTTCACTGACAGTTTAGAAAGCTCAGTGCATAGCAGAAAGGGAAGAATGAATGCAGAGTCATTGGCAACATGGTGTAGAGCAGCTCAACCAACCAATTCCCACATAGAAGACCGGTCGCTAAATCAAACCAGATTGGGTCCCCCGAGGGCACAAAAAATTATTCCAAAGTTTGATCAAAAACATGAAACCAGTAATCCATTATAATATACTACATAAAATATTACTGCTTCTGTTGATAGTGTTTTGGAGAGAGAAATCCATATCAGCCAAAACCAGTATCAACAGTAAAAGGTAGATGGGATTGGTTCATCTCTACTGTTAAGTCCTATAAACTTCATCATATCAAACTCCAACCTTAACATTTTCAAGTTGAGTATACTAAGCAAAATTGTGTTCTCATTATCATCATAGTGTGGTCCCAAATTAAATACTGCTGTGCAGTGAACTCCCCGGAAATGACAACGCTATGTCGACCTCTTCTTATTCTAATGCAAATTTTGACCGGCTTGCAGCACATTACGGCTAATAACCACCACCATTTGGACTCTGGCAGCTGTTAGCCAACTAGCATTAGCGTTTGCAGTAAAAACAAACCAAAAAAAAGTTACACCACAGATATACTCGAAACGGCAACAACTGGTGGTGCATGGTGGAAACAACAAGTGTAAAGTACAACATTTCAATATCCTTTATTTAACCAGGTAAAAAACTTGTTGGGATTTAAAAACTCTTTATCAAGTGTGACCTTACCAAGACTGCAGCACAATTTATAACATACATTTGTACAGTCCAGACACTGGAGACAGCAGTGCCACAGCTCTCCGCCACTATTGTTGCTGAAGAAATGAGTACAGCAAGTTTCCATTGTTACATACTCAGAATCTAAACTGATTTGAGTACATCATTCTTTGCATACTGATTTTTGTCATACTTCCCATTAGGGCTGAACGATTTGAGAAAATAATCTAATTGCGATTTTTTTCCCCAATATTGCGATTTACTCTGCAATTGTTTTAATGTTCGTTATCTCATGTATTCTTAAACAAACATAAGCAGTAGATCTTTTTATAGCAAAACCAATGTAACATAAAATTAATCTAAGGATAAAAGATTTGAGAAAAAGTGGAGAAGTGAAGAACAGAAACAAAATGGGTATGAAATTGTAAAAACTGGGTAAAAATGGTATGAAAGTGGAAAAGGGTTAACAAATAGGTGCAAAATACGTATGAAATTGAAAAAAAATGGGGAAAAATTGGCAAAAAAATCCAAAAGTGGCTTAAGAAAATTCATTATGGCAGCAAAGTTGGCAATTAAATTTGAGTTAAATTTAAAAAAACATGTAAAAATTCCAAAAATGGTTCTGACAGTGGCCAAAAAAAGATGAATGGGGGCAAAATGGTCCAAAAGTGGGAAAAAAGTGTATGAATAGAGGTAAAAAAATGCACATGAAATTGAAAAAACTACATCACAATGCCAAAATGTTCAACACTCTTGGGCTAAACATATTGAACCTTCTGCGATTTGAAAATTGCAACAAGCCATATTGGGATTTAATCTAATTGGCAATTGACTGTTCAGCCCTACTTCCCATATTCTTTTTCATTCCTTTGCAGTTTACTCAAAACTTCAGTGTTGAGTATGGAAGTTTGCAATTTGGGACACACCTTTCACAAAAGTCCAGAGAAAAGCGGGTACCTGAAGCAAAATATGTAGCTTTTCAAGTTTCAAACAACCACGCTCCATTGGCAGTGCATCAGGCTTTCCCACGTTCCCGTTCTCCCGCTCTATACACTGCGAACGTTGATATAGAAAGAAAAGCAGAAGTGAACAGCGGCAGTTTCTTATGTGTACTTCAGAGATGCAGAAGTGAGAACAGCTGCTGGTGAAGATATTAATCATGACCATGTCATTTTCTACTGACTCTGATTTTAGCTCCAGGAAACAGAACAGAAGCAGAAATAAGCAGCGAAATCTTATGTCCTTAACAGGCAGGAAGTTCCCCGACTGTGAGCCATGTTGCTGGATCAGTAGAAATGTGGGCTGAGGAAATGTGTCAGCCTTCATCCTTAAGCTCTTTTTTTTTTTCCTCACACACACATTTATATCCAGCATCACTTTAACCCTTCCCCTGCTGAGTTTGGACCATCGCTGTTAGCGCTTTGTTATGATGTTACCTTCTTTTTTTCATCCCCAAGGTTGATGCTGGGGGCTTAAGTCCCCAGCCGGACACCCCTGACACCCCAGTTACCCCCTTCTTTTCATCCCCTGATGAGGTAACCGCCAATTTGAGGGAGGCAGATGAGGCCAGGCACATGAAACCGAGCCTTCCTCTCTCCAAACCTTCGCTCTGATTGGCAAACCCCCCCTCCTTTCCCTACTTGCCTGCAGAACGCATGATCTGAATTTACTTTGCACTGCAGTACAAACATACCCACATGAAATAAATCAACACCCACACGCTATCACGGTTGTATTAATCAGCACTGTTTGTGTAAACGATTCTCACATATAATCCAGTAATCTCACTTGCAAATCATTGATCCAGAACACAAAGATTTACGCCAGATTATGATTAAAGTCTTACACTGTTTTGTGTCAATGCGTTCCCCCCCTGGAATATACTGTTACAGTGTTCTTCCTCGATGCACTGCTGCTGTTTTCATACCAGAGCAGTCATTTGTGAAACTTCTATTCAGTTTGAAGTGACCTTCAGTGCCCATTAAGCTAACATTACCCTGCATAGGACACACAAATGTTTCATCGCATGGGGCATCAAAAACTTTGCAACGACCTCTGAAACCTTATGTATGGCCTGAAAGCATTGCATGCACATAAAAAAAAGTTTTTGGAGACAGATTAAATTCCGATAATGTGAATAAAAACAATACAGTGATTTGTAGATCCGTTCAACCTGGTCCTGATACAATACTGCACAAAGACATGGTATTTTATGGTCCATATGTTTTAATTTGCACACAGAATTTGAAAATTATGCTTGAAACAAGTTCATATTTGTAAAAACAAAATATTGAATGCTCCTGTACCAGGCTGTAATATTGGCAGTAAACATCAGCAGACGTTTTCACATCTGCTTCAAGAAGTGGTGAACTTTTCAAACACTGATCTACAGACACTAAAGTCCTCCCTATAGTTTTGTGCATCCCTAATCATTTCGACATCTATGTCTCTGTGTGCTGCATTGAATGAAACATTGGTTGTAAAGGGTTTACAAATTACTGGGAAATGTTTTTCTTTGACTTTTGCAGCTTCTAAACTTTTTTGGAATCCTGGTTTTACCATTAAACAGAAAAATGTGTTTAAAGACTCGAGAACGGGTGTATTTGTGTCTGATTTTTTGCTCAAAATAAGCATGCTTTTTATGCAGTATTTGCCTCTGTGTAGCTCTAGTAGCATTTATCAACAACACTACTACCATAAAGCTGATTATCCTAACAGAGTTCTGCTCAAGGTCAGGTCTGCATCATGTGTTAGGAAAAGCATGTTGTTTTATGACTGCTGCTCGCTTCTTGTGAAACAGACTGAAAGAAGACGACCTGCTCGGTATTTGTCACCTCTTTGCTGCTTTTATTCCTCACTTTTCTTTTATTGGGTGTCTTCCAGGCGAGCAACGGTAATGACCCCTGGTCACCGTGGAACTCAGACCCCTCAGGAGGGTCCAACAACAACTGGGCATCCAACCCAGAGGGCACCCAAACAGGGAAGGGTGCTGCTGACCCCTGGGGGGCAGTGTCACAGGGCCACCCACAGGCTTACCAGGGCCCAGGTAGGAACAGCTTCCACAGTAGCTACAGTGATCGATTGTGTTAGGTAATGATCTTTTAGAGTAAAATATCTGTCAATGATTTGTGCTGTTTATAATTTAACTAGATTCCATAAACTGAAGAAGGGCAGCCATCTTTGGTATAAAATGAAGTGAATGAAGAGTGGGACCTTAACACACACATACACTTATGATATGAAAATGTTTATGAATGTAGGGTATTTTTTGAACTGTAGTTTTCTTGTAAGGATCTGACATAGACTTTTGCTTTTATTAAATATATTTGTACTTTATGTTGACTCATTTAAGATAACACAGATATCAAAGCAAATATATGTGAACTATATTTGTGTTTTTTAGTGATATGATGGTTGTTAGCTTTATTTAGAGAAGCAGAAAGCACCAAATAGACTGTGATTTCTGTAGTGCCCAAAATAATTGACTTTATAATAGGCCTGTACATTCAAATTCAAATTAACCATGCCAACTAAACAACAGTTTGTTTCTCTTAGTTTAGACCTAAAATGATGGTTCTTTAAATCCACTTTAAAGTCTTAATCAGGATGAAGCTAAACTTGAGCAAGGTTTGATCCCTAAGTCCTGCCTTAAACTTCACAATTGTATGTGCACATTACAAACTGTACACACAGTTAATGTGCTGAGATATAGGTAGGCCTGTCATAGGTAGGCCTCGACAAATTCACACAGAGAGAGCTGTATTGACCGTCCCAAGGAGGAACAAGGAAACAAACATGAATATGAATAATAGCACGTAAGCTATGGTTCCTAAACTGAAAGCTATAGCCCCATTGTGGGAATATTTTGGTTTTAAACAGAATGAACAAGGTGTGAGCCTACGAGCCGCCGAGCTGATATGTCATATTCGTTTGAAAGTAGTGGCGACGAAGAAGGGGAAGTGCAGCGGAGCCTTCGACCCGACAGTCAGCGCTTACTGAGGCGTTTGGTTGGCAAAGTAAATGTAAATAAAACAGTGCAAAATGGTGCACGCCCACAGACAGTGCTGTTTGCTACAAACAACGGTTGAACAATCATCAGTTAAGAAAATGTTACAAATGTTTGAGAGACAGTACGAATTGACTCAGAGAAAGTACGTCACAAACAATACAGGAACTGTATAAACTCTATTTTATTTATTGTTAATATTGTTGCGTGTGTTTTTATTGGAGTTTTTTTCTTTACAGAGACAGGTTCTATTTTTTATTATTTCTGGTTTGTATAATTATTTTTATTTACATGCAATTTTACCCAAAAGAGAGTCCATTTCATTTTCATTGGGTTTTTTTCTCTTTTTTTGTTTGTTACATTTATTTTATTGTTTGTTTGATTTATTTTAATATAGAGCTCTTGACCTTCCAATTATATAAACTCTTTAGAAATGAAAGTTTATTGCTTTTGATACGGTGTACTCACTTTATTATAACAGATATTATAATTATATTAATGAAAAAATGATGTTTTAAAACAATATTGACAATAATGTCATTTATCGGCAGTAATTTTTTGGACAATTATCGTCCAGCAATTTTTGTTATTGTCACAGGCCTAGATAAAGGCTGTAAATATTGGCAAAAACTTCAATATCCAAAGATATTGATATTGAACTGTTAAAAGAAATTATGCAGATAATTGTTTATTCCTATTATTTACTTGTTCTTAGCTGAGCTGAGGAGACTTGGCTCTGTAATATTTATCCTGAGGATTGAGCTTGATTTTGAGAATGTGGTATGATATGCTGCTTTTTTACAAAATAGTATATTTTTAAATGGCAAATAATCAACTGGTTTACTCGTCTGTTGTTGTTGCGGCCTGTTTTGGAAAGAAAATATATATGTGTTTAACATTTTGAAATTCAAACAAAGGCGCAAAACCAAATGTGCTGGATTGGGGTTTGGATATAAATAAAGAAGGGTGGACACATTTTTTACCATAATCTTGGAGACATTGGTAAAAGAATTTTGATAGGTTATTTCATAAGTTTTGATTTTATGATGACATTACTGAAGTTACGGACAATAGTGATGCTGGAAATGTGTTCTTTTTATATAATACAGAAAAAAAGAAGTCTTAATGTGGTTGCATCTTAAGAAACATGGATACACAACACCATGTTTAGGCAGACGATGTTGAAGGTTTGTTTTTATTCTTGGGCTTTTCTGATTTCATTGTTTGAGAAGAACACTGAGCAGAAAGGATACAGAATAATGAGCAGTGAAGTGAAACCTGGTTACTGCCCATGTTGAGGCTCACAGCCACTCTACATTGAGCGGATGAACTAAATATTTGGGGGCTTTAGATTTACTTTATTTCAGTTCTGTCAGGGACTTTAAGGGTGATATGGCTGCAATGGATTGTGTTGAAAAACTGACAGTAATCAAGTCGGCCTTTGGTGTTGCAAAATTGATCACATAAACAAGTATTAGCACTACAATCCAGTCTGATAAACGTAAGAGGTTTGTGCATTTTAATTGCCATATGTGAGAAGGATCTTTCTGCCTAGATTTATCAGAAAACTACTCAAATTGCATCATTCCAGCCCACTTAGTGTTTCAGAAAAAATGTTGTATTAATATTAAACCATAGCCTTATTTTCCACGCATCTGTTATGGTGAAACAGGAAGGGAACTGTAGAAAATTTCTTAAAAAGAAGGCTTACTTTGGACAATGTTAAAAAAAAATGCCTTTATCAAAGGCAGAAGTTTATATGAAAGTGTGATGCATGTGTTCAATATTTCCCTCTTCTTTAGCTTCAAGAAAACATTTTATGTTCAACAGGAAGATTACTGAACACATGTTTTGCAGAGGGAAATATAGGTCAGGTTGTTCTGGAAAATAACACTTAGCAGATGGGCTTTACCTCTCTGAAAACGGAAAATAACCTGTTTTCTCAATCGTTTGAGCAAAGTTTGATGTTATTTCATGAATTGAATTGTCATCAACTCAAACACTGCAAGAATACTCTGGTGAAGTAGTCCATTACAAACAATATTTCACTCTGGATGGGAGTGATTTGAGTTCCCAGATGTGCCTCGGCTCAGTCTGTCTCTGGTCCATCCTTCAACACAGATTCTGCCAGCACGTGGAGTCAGAGGATCAAGTCATAATTCTGTTTTTGTCAGACTGTGGAAAATTTGGCCTCATTTATGACTCAGACATTACTGAAGCTGTTTTTTAAATTCAACAGAGGTTTTTATAAGGAAAAAAAAACCTAAGAGAAATAAATGGTAATATGAAACATTAACAGACTCTCTCTTTCCTCCTCTCTCTTTGCCAAAGACATCTACCCGTATCCATACCTTATTGATTACACAGGTATCCTGTGCATTGCCTGGGAAGCCTTTTTCCCTAATGTCTGTTAATGGACTGTGATTAATACTTAAACAGCATCCAGTGCAGAGTGTTGAGAATATAGAATGAAAGCATGTGTGTGAACTGTTCTGTTTTTTGGTATTAACATTTACTAATGGCTCTGGTATTGTGTGTTGAGTGAGGGATCTGTTTGTGTGACTAACTCTGACATGTTTGAACCGTTGTATGCATGAGCAGAAACGGGGCGGGTTTTGTTTTTCAGATCTTTGTTTTTGTTTTTAGTTTTGAACTGAGTTTTACAACGAGGCTGTTTTTGCTAGAGGAAACGGCAGCACTGACTAGACACACAGTGGTTTAAAGATTCAGATGTGTGAAAATGCTGCCACCTTGCAAGGTGAGGAATATATCAAGCTGTAACCTGTAAAAGCAAGATCTGAAATTTGACTCTAAACACACAGTACATGCAGGATGAAGGCTAATAAAGTCAGCTTAAACATGTGCAAATGTCCCTCCCATTTATGCAACAAAAAGCACTGGCAGCATTGCTTCTCATGTACTGCTCCATTGTACAGTGCAGCCCTACATACTAGCTCAAGGAATCAATATCACCAGTCTTTACACTATGACAACAAAGACGTCAATGGTGTCAGCAAGACAAGAAGGAGAAGTGGTCAAACCTGTGGTTTAATTTTACTCAAAGTGACTCTTACTACACCACATCCAGTACCTGTGTCAATGGGATTTCAAACAAGGGTGCAAGCTACTTGCTGAAGCACTTATGTATGTAGTGAGTTGATGACATGAGGAGTGCCATGATGTTGTGTGCTCAACTTTTTTTTACACAAAGAACCCTCAGGAATCAACAGGTAATTGATAAAGAACTGACTTGATAAGCATAATTGATATTGACTTTGAAATCAGAATCAGAAACACTCCACTTTAAGTCCCAAATGTAACCCATATTTGGTTAGAAAAATATCTTTGTCAGCCTGGATAGTTTAAATGCTGCTGATGGGGATGTCAAAGTCAACGATTTCCAGTCACAGCCATGTCTATGTAAAGCACATCCAGCTGCACGTATGGTACTTCCTCTGAATCCTCATCTCAACCATCAGCTTGTCCATCATATTCACCAGCGATTTCACATTCCCATAATGAGTGAGGAGAGTCTCATCTTAAAGCTCTTCCTCAAAAGCCTCATTTATCTTGGTTCCACTTCCTTTCCTCCTCTGTATTTAGATTAAAATGTCTGAGCTGACTGGCAGCCATGCGAGCAGCTGATCCATGTTGTAAATGTTGGAGGCTGCTGCACAGCTGGTTAAAGTGTAACTTGGTCCCATGATGATAAAAGAAAAAAGCCTTTATAGAGAGGGCACAACATAAAAAATGGTAAGAAAGCACTATCAACATGAGACCAGATGTTGAAAATACTTTTTGTCTGGGAAAAAGTCGGAAATGAGCAGGAACAACTAAATCAGGCTGCTTGCGTGGTTGGCACATGCACTCTAAATCAGCACAACCTCAGCAGTTCACATCCTTTTTCATAGGCACCCTCAAGATAGTTTTTGAAGGTTAAAAGTGTCATTACTATTGTCTCTTTGTTTAGAGGCATGTGTAATGGGTGTGTTTTCTGTAGTCAAGGAAACAGATATTTTACAGTACTGCTTTCCATCAAACAACACGCATATGGCAGTACACCATGCTAAGAGTCATGTGACTATTGTGCATGTGCACATTGTAATTGCCATTTTAAAGCCCAAATACAGGTTGATGTTAATGTGTGTCAGTAACTGAATTTGCTCAACCAGCCTCAGTGGCAGGTGGGTTTATTAAAGCAGTGTAACAGAGGGATTCATTACAGAACAAAGCTCTGAATCCCAGACGCTTGCCCAAGGATGGGAATTGAAATGTTTCTTTTGATACCAATGTCATTTTGACTCTGCCTGTCCTCTTTAACGCTGTTTGGTTCTCTTATAATTCCTGTGGAAGTTCTGTGTGTAAAAAGTAGTCCCACTCAAGCTTTCCGCTTAAGCAATGTCAAACACATGGCATTCCTGATATTTAACGCTTTGCTACATGAACAAATGTTCTAGCTTGTTGAGGGATTTTCCACCCTAGCTTGAAATCACACTGCAGCACACACTCCATGTTGTGAGTGATGTAGGCTTCTTATACTGTAAAATGTAGCCACTGTTGAGACCATGTCTGACTCTTGTCCACCTTGATACAGCACCAGGAAGAAAGATATTAAGTTTATCAGGAAATTGTAACAAAATAAAGGTACATTGACATGGATTTTTACCTGTTTCTCAATTTGAACTGGTTCTCAATCACATCCCTGCTATGTCATGCAGCAGAATATATTTTCTTACCTGCTAAAGGTGTGTTTTATCCTTTATCCTGCTT
The DNA here is from genome assembly GCA_036419115.1 of Scarus forsteni. NCBI lineage: Eukaryota > Metazoa > Chordata > Actinopteri > Labriformes > Labridae > Scarus > Scarus forsteni. Next base: position 2,887,215 of record JAZDUH010000182.1, read on the forward strand.
GTTTTAAAGTCCAAGATGTTGATAAATATAACTAACAATAAAATAATATCTTAGAAACATTGTGTCAGCTCATAGACACATTCTCCTACAGAAAACATTTGCACAATAAAGGTGTGAACTACTTATATTCATACAAGACTGTTATTTTGAAGGAGCAGGATTGTGAAGTGGAGTTTAATTTTGCAACAGCAGGTAACAAAACTCTTGATGTGTGAATTAAAAAGTCTGCAGTACTAAGTTTCAAGCCACACCGTGAGACACAACCACAGAAGCTCTGGACATTTGTTGGACTTATTTTATTAGATGATCATTCGTAAGTCTTTCACTTATTAGGACAAATATTATCTGTGATGAAATACATGTGATACTGTTCCTGGTACCTTTTACAGAAAACCCCTTTTGTTGCCAGGCTGTATCATTTAAAGAAATTGAAGGGAGGGTTGTTTCTCAGTGCCTGATCATGATTTAAAGCAAAATTAATGAATTCAGCATCCTAGAGCAGGGACTGCTGCTTCATTTTTCAATATTTGTTTGGACCCTGAAATGGAACGATGCTTGATAACAGTGCTCCGTCGTGAAATGAACACTTGTTTTATGTCTTTACAGAGACTCAAAGGTACTTGAGTAAATTTTCAGGCCAGATAAAAGTAAAACAGCATTATTTATGATGATTATGTTGGTTAAAAATAAAAAATCAGGACAAATACTAAGGAAAAGAGACTGCTTGCAGTTAGAACCACAAACGGTCACATGCTTGTTGACTAAAAGATGACCATTTTTAATAGGGCTGGGTATCGATTCAGATTTTCTGGATCGATTCGATTTGATATTACAAGGTCTCCAATCGATTCGATTCATGGTTCAATTCGATATTTATTCAGTCTGGGATATCTTAGTTAAAATAGTGCTGTAAATTTAACAAGTGACTTTTTGACCTGGTACATCATTAAAATTGTTTTAACATGGAGAACTAAACCCAAAGCAGTTACATTAATCATATTTTAATGATATGCATTAATGCATATTCTGCATATTACTTGTTTTTTGTCCAACTTGTATTTTCCTTTGTACTTGTTAAATCTAAATTACTGTACATCCAAACATCAGCTTTTAAACTTACCAGTGGTGCCCATATAGTGCTTCCACCATGTTTGGTTGCAGTAACATCTCATGAGATCTTGTTCAGTAGAAAGCAACGCTAAACGCTGATCACACGAGACTAGCAGGGTTGATACCACAGGCTGCTTCTCTGCACATCCAAAGAAGAAAAAACTACCCAAGTTAAAAGATCGGTCTTTGGATTTTATGTATCGATTATGAACCAGTTAAAGGAAAATCGATTTAAATTGATTAAATCGTTTTTTTTTTAACCCAGCCCTAATTTTTAAGTATTAAGTGTTGATGGTGGATTATAATTTTATTAAGATATATATTTAGTGGCTTTTACATTCTACTGAAAATCAAATTGAATTGAAACTCTTTAATGTATTGGTCATGTATCATTGCAAACTATCAGAAAATGCAGGGAAACTCCAGCAGATCTTTGCAGCAGTAAAATTTCATTTTTGAGATTGATCCCTTGTACATTTCCCCCGTATACTATCTTTAAAACACAAAATATGAGGTATTTGTACTTCTGAATAGCACAAACCAACCCAGTGTTGATGCCTGTACCCCCAGGAGCAGAGGACGATGAGTGGGATGATGAGTGGGATGACGTGAAGTCATCTGGAGGTTACCCCGAGTCTGAATCTGGAGATGGTGGGGCATTACAGAGAGGAGGAACACATGCATCCTCTATGAAACTCTCCCTCAACAAGTAGGTTTAGGTTGAGCCTATTTTATGACTACACAAATAATACAGCTAAATAATAAAGTATATGAGCAGTCAGAAAAACTGTTTAAAAAGATATATTTAGCTTTATCCTGAACTAGTTAAATAGAGCGATTTTGACTTTTCCTCTCTCTCTCTGAGCAGGTTTCCTGGGTTCTCAAAGTCTGGCCCTGAGCTCTACCTCCTGTCTAAACAGCCTGCTAAAGGCAAAGACAAAATAACAATTTATGTAAGTTATCCTCATATATCCCAACACCACATCTCCACTGTGTATTAACATCTGTAGTCACTTATGTCAGTAATTTAAACAGTTTAACTCACACTCTGTTCTCATATACGTCTGCAAATGTGTAGTAAACACTCTGAAATGAAGTTTGTTCTACTTGTCAGAATATTAAAGATTTAGTTATGGACTCTGAGTTGTCATAACTTTTATCACACTATTTTAAATGACTTCCTCTGTTTGTCAAGGTTTTCATTTTTTACCATGGATTAACGTGCAGCACCTTTAAAGCTTTTTGTTTTACGCTCAGGTTGGAGAGGTTGGTCCTGTGTGGTCTTACCCTGAAAGTCAGCTCGACTGTCTAGTAGCAGATCCTAAGAAAGGTTCCAAGATGTATGGCCTCAAGAGCTACATTGAATACCAAATAACGCCCAATGTGAGTATCCAGAAACATTTAAATTCATTCACATACTTAATCCTCTTGTTTTTGCTTACTGATATTTGTTTTTGTGTCAATAACCAAAAAAGTAGGTGGTAAGGCAAATGACTGTTGAAAAGAAACTAGAACCACTGTCCGGTGGTTTTTGTGCCTCCATATGGTTCAAAAGTACCAGTTTGATGAAAGTAAACTAAGATTTTAGGAAGAGGAGGGATGTTTTTGTGATGGTATGATTCAGAAAAATGGCCCAGACAAGGAATGGACTTGTGGAGCAATGACCTTTTCATTTGACTTTGAACCTCCACCATGTAATCAGTTGGTTCCTGCGTTAGAGAGGACAGTTATGCTCTTCATGTGATCTTGTACTAAAAAGATTCTCTTGTCAGTCAACTGGTGTTTTCAGGTGTTGATGACGTTTTTGGGTCTTAACACACTGATGTATGCATTCATGGAAATATGATCGAAAACAGAGAGTTGAAAGTAACACAGGGTATTTTTGCTTGAGCGTTTTAGTCTGAATTTGTGTACTTGCTTGCAACGGAGAATGCAGCCACATCTCTCAGTAACAAACGGTAAACCACATACTTATTGGAATATGATTAAAGTCTTTCTGAAGATGTGAGACAGGCCTCTACTCTGACAATATTCAAATCTAGGCTCAAAACAGCTCTACTGTGCATATGACTGAGAGGATCTTAGCTGCACTCTTCTCTTTTAAAGTTAAATTATAATAATTATTGTTGTTTTTATTTTGTATTGGGATTTTAATTACCTTTTCTTGTTTGGTAAAACATTTTGAATTACTTTGTGTAAGAATTGTGTTTTACAAATAAACTGCCTTGCCTTAAAAAAAGTTAAATGATAGAATAATAATCAGATGTCTAATGGTACACATAACTCTGTACATAAAACAAATATAATAATAAATGATTGTGCTTGTTTCTTCACATGGACACTGAGCAGCTGTGTTGCTTAGTGTCCCACGGACAGGAGACAGGGTCTTCTCCCGACCCATAGATATTGTAGCCATGTTGGTTGTTGCTGTCGTGGTACATTTTGTTTTTTTGTTCTGTAGAGATTTTGCACAAAGGTAAAGGATGATTGCAAAGTCAGAACACACTGACATTAGTCCTATGACCTTTTGAAGTATAATATGTGCATCCATAAGTGAGAGGAAACATTTGTGTCTGGTTCATTTTAAGTTCCATGAAGCTGGGCAAATTTTTGAATATGAAACTGCTGGCCTTGCATTTTCTGCGTGGACAACATATTTTTAGAAACATGACGTCATAGCTTCACCTCTGCCTTACAGTGCATGCACAAACCCTTAGAACAACAATAGAAAAATGAATACAGTCTTGTGCTTGTGCTGCAGAAGCCTTAAAAGCAGAAATTACTGCTTCACTACAACCACCATGAGCAACAAGAGGAGGTGGAGAACAGAATTCCCCAGTGTAGTTTACTTTTCTCATGATGTATGCACATACTCCATGTCTTTTTCTCTGGTTTTAGTGAGTGTCTGCAGCAGCGTTACAGTGCCGCTGACAGGCTTGGCTAGGGGTGTGTGATATGAAGATAATAAATCATTAAGGATTATAACAATTTAATATCGTCATAAAGCAGAAAGATCGTCTGTGTGGGCGCAGAGACTTTGACGCGCACCCGACTAGCCAATCGTAGCACATTATGCGCAGTGCATGGTGGGATCTCCTGTTTGGTTATGTAGCATGAAGCTATGGCGGAAAGAGAAAAGGAGATAAAAGCTTGAAGATGTCTGAACAAAAATCTGTTCTAAAGCAGCTGTATTATTCACTCAGATTATAGACATTGCAGTTAGATAGCATTTGTTCTAAATTGTTGCACTTTAAGAGATAATGTTGATATTGTTGTTCATGACCTTTTATGTTTACATTTATTGCACATTTTTATAAAAACTGCATTATTTGAAATTAAACCTTTTCAGAAAGTTTCTTTGGCTTTAATTGTCCTTTTTTTTTCTTTTAGGGCTTTACATGTTTTATATGTTAAACATAGGGAAATAATGGTCAAACATGCAAATTAGTCTAGAAAAATCAAAATAAAAAAAGAATCGTGATAAAATCGTGATTGTGATTTTATTTTTAAAAAATCGTGATATGATATTTTTGCCATATCGCCCACCCCTAGGCTTGGCATATGTGCTTCATTTCTGTGTTTTCATGTGGACGGACACATTTCTTGACACCATGCCATCTTTACAAAGAGTATTTAAAAAAAAAAATATATATATATATGTATATATATATATATATATATATACAGTCATGGAAAAAATTATTAGACCACCCTTGTTTTCTTCAATTTCTTGTTCATTCTAATATCTGGTACCACTAAACGTATAATACAATGAACACAACAAAAAATGCAGCTGGTCACATAATACTTTATGTCCTATTTGACATTCTTAAGCTTAATTGATTCCCAGGGTATATAAGAGGCCATTTCATGTCACAAGCAGCACTGCACATGCAAAGGCCTAGAGTGGTTTCCTGCTTACATTGAAGCCGTAGCACAACTCAGAAGTTGTCAGCTCTCACATAATGCCTAAAACAAAAGAATTATGTGAAGCCACAAAGGCAGCCATCTTGGCACTGCTGGAAATTGGCATGAGTGAGAGACAGGTAGCGAAAAAACTGAAGATCTCCAAGACATTCCTTCATTACCAGACAAAAAAACAAGCTGAACATGGCACTACCAAATTGCTACCTGGCCGTGGCAGGAAACGCTTTTTCTACGAGATGACCGTGCACTCATCCGCGTTCCTGTGTCAGGAATCGTCAGACCTCCAGGGACCTTAAAAATGAGTGGGCACTGTCGAGAAATGTGACTTATTCAGCAAGGACAGTTCGAAACCGACTTGTTGAAGCTGGTTTGAAGTCACACAGAGCACGCAAGAAGCCCTTCATCAATGAAAGGCAGAGGAAGGCCCGGTTACTCTTTGCTCGAGACCACAAGGGTTGGACTGTTGATGATTGGGCTAAGGTTCTCTTCAGTGATGAATCCAATTTTGAATTGATGCCCACTCCAGCCAACTTACTGGTTAGGAGGAAGCCTGGAGAAGCTTACAACCCAGACTGTCTTGCCCCTACAGTAAAACATGGGGGTGGATCAGTCATGATCTGGGGTTGTTTCAGTCTGAGTGGAACAGGGCAAATGCAATTGTGTGAAGGCTGAATGAACCAGGTCATGTACAGGACTACCCTTGAAAACAGTCTTCTTCCATCAGCTGGAAAACTCTTTCCTGCCTCGAATGACTGGATTTTCCAACAAGACAATGCCCCTTGCCACACGGCAAGGTCAGTTAAAGCCTGGATGGAGAACCACAACATTACCATGCCTTGGCCTGCTCAATCACCAGATCTTAATCCAATTGAAAACCTGTGGAAAATCATCAAACTCAAAATGGAGAACCACAAGCCCAAAAACAAAGAAAATTTGTTTGAATTTGTCCAACAGGAATGGGCTGCTGTGACAGCAGAACAATGTCAGAAGCTGGTGGAGAGCATGCCAAGACGCATGGCTGCAGTCATCAAAAACAATGGTTATGCAATCAAGTATTAACTCTTGTGTGTATCATGTGTTTAAAGCAAACAGAAAAGAAAACATGGAATGCTTAAAAGTAGTGTTTTTGTACAATACCATAGCTATTGATGTAAGAATTTAAGTAATTTTGGTTATTATCAAGAAAACCATGGAAAATGAATAGTTCTTAGTTCTTAAATTAAACTCTCATGAGCTATTTTTGTTGTTATCATTATAATTGTCCAAACAAATGTACCTTTAGTTGAGCCAGGCATTAAAATTAACAAGAAATTGAAGAAAACAAGGGTGGTCTAATAATTTTTTCCATGACTGTATATATATATATATATATATATATATATATATATATATATATATATATATATATATATATATATGTCTCCATGTGGACAGGGCCTCAGTGATGTTTTTGGTGATGTCTTGTTCACAATGGTTACACATGAGGCTGCATGACTATGATCTTTAAAATCTTGGCAGTTTACTCTTAAATTCAGGGCATTTGCTCAGAGTTAAAAATAAAAAATACTCAAATTCCTTGACAAAAGTTAATCTGTGCTGATATTGGTACACCCAAAAGCACAATGCCTTAGATCTCTGCTGTCACCACCTCAGTGACATTCAAAACAGTTCTGTGCTTTACTTTATTTACGTATAATTGTAACAATAAAACCTCATCCTGACTTGATAATGTAACAAAGTGATTTCCCTGTTCACTGATGTTGTTCCAGACCACAAACAGACCTGTCAACCACAGATACAAGCACTTTGACTGGCTCTATGAGAGGCTGCTGGACAAATTCGGCTCAGCTATCCCCATTCCTTCTTTACCAGACAAACAGGTGACAGGTAAGCCTCTGACATGACTATTTTTTTAATACAGAAAGTTAATTATTCTACCTGCAACATGAATACATCGATCTTTTTTACTCCTCCTCCTCTGTTCTTCAGGGCGATTTGAGGAGGAGTTCATAAAGATGCGTATGGAGCGGTTGCAGGGCTGGATGACCAGGATGTGCAGACATCCGGTGATCTCCTGCAGTGAAGTTTTTCAGACTTTCCTCACCTATAAAGATGAGAAGGTGCATCATTCTCTCCCCATCTTTCTATACTTGTTTGAGTTTAATGTGCTTTAAACTGTACGGTGTAAAAACAGAAGGTCCTGCTCCAGTATTGAAACCAAATGTTTGATGAAATGTAGATCTCATTTATTCTTACAGTAAATTAACTTTATAAGACATTCACTAAAATCTTGGCTGATTTGTTTGCACAGGACTGGAAGATGGGGAAGAGAAAAGCAGAGAAGGACGAGACAGTTGGTGTTATGATTTTTTCTACAATAGAACCTGAAGCTGCAGACTTAGATCCTGTGGACGTGTGAGTGCAAACAAAACAAACCAAGACATTTTAGGCCTGTCAGTATCAATGCTTTGAGTGTGATTAACTGCTAATGTTGAGATACCTTTTTGTTGAAGTGGTTGAAACTGTCTTAATGATCCAGCAACAATCCACTCGTAATATTTTTATGAAAAGGTCAAAAGAAAATCTAATGATTTCCCCCTCTGTCTGTCTAATCGCATGTTTTAGCTCATATTAAGATTTGGAAATGCAGCTTAAAAATCTCGCTTTCAAAATCTTACTACTTCAAACAACAGAAAAACTTTGTGTCCTCAGGGAGCAGAGATGTGAGCAGTTCAGCAGGTTTACCAAAGCCATGGACGACGGAGTGAAGGAAATCCTCACAGTGGGCAACGAGCACTGGAAGAGATGTACAGGGCGTACGTACACACCGCACTGAAACAAACGTCACACCTTTACTCTGCTGTAATTGCTGTTTGTGTAGGGACGTGATCCATTATGTGGAGTGTTTTGTCAACTGAAGAAATATTTGATTTAAGTAGCACGTTTGTCCCTTCTCCCCCACAGCTTTGCCAAAGGAATACCAGAGAATTGGGAAAGCTTTCCAAAACCTATCGTCTGTTTTCACGAGCAGTGGATACCAGGGTGAGTCTGCTTTTATGTAGTGAGAGTGGTTTGCTTTTGACTCTGTTATCTTTTGTAACACCTCAAGATACAAGTGATGTCTTAACTTGTGTGGAAATCTGTCAGGAAACAAATTAGCACGCAAATAACGTTAAGACACACAGCCATGTGTTAACCCTTTATCTGCTGCAGGCGAGTCAGCCCTGACTGATGCTATGACAGCAGCAGGAAAGACATATGAGGAGATTGCTCAGATGGTGGCAGAACAGGTAGGTGCTTTGCAACTTTATACACACACTAATGCCTCAGATTAAAACAGTATGTAAGGTCCTGTATGCTGGAAGCTGTTTATTGTGGTGACGTCCTCGACGGAGCTCAGCAGTGTGAATCTGGGAGTGAAAACCCCTTTCAGTAGGATGTCATAATCATTGGCATAACATGAGCTACCTGAATGTGGCTTTTTTGGCCTAAGCTATATATCAAACAGGATATTAACTAGAACCCACCAAATCATTCAATAATAAATGAAGACAATCTTTAATCAGAAACAGATAGTATCAAAGTGAAGGCAGAGTTTTGCACTTTTTAATCCTCAGAGGTATTTTGGTGGCTGCTTTCCTTCATTCCAGGACTAAAAAAATCAATATGGAGATTTTCCGAAATGTCAAAAGAGTTAGAACAGGGAATTCACTCCAGGAAGCAGAGCTACTAGTTACTTTTGAGCCCTATTATCACCTCATCAAACAGACAGTGAACAGTTCCTGCATGCGTCAGTGTTTACATCCTTGTTGTGAGGTTTCAATGACCTCTTTCACCCAGTGTCCTGTGTGTGAAGTCTCTATCAGAAAGACACAACAGAAAAATCATATTTCAAGTGTTTCCTCCAAGTTTGGAATCCCATTATTCAAATTGGGCTTTTATGTGATTTTATGTGGACTGATCAGTGTTGCATACGATGATAGACCAAACATGTGTTTTTCAATGTCCCAGCTGCTTTTAAAGGGAGCCCCCATCTGGTAAGCTTGTGTGGCTGTGGACTATTTCTCTGCTGTGCAGTTTAGCTTTAGTCAAGCTACACCCGTGATAGTGATATTGTGTGTAAGTTGCAGTTATCCTCTAAAGCTGCTGAATTCTACCACTGTCAGCCTAACCACATTGCAAGTGTTATTAAATGTACAAAAATAGGCTACATGTAAGTAGAACATGCCTCTTTTATTATTGCTCTCTAACTGAGCATAGCGCCCCCATGTCTTTTTACCTTAATAAGTTTGAACAGTCCTTCCTTGTCTTTTATTTCTTCCTGTTCTTTTGCATTTCCCATATTCTTCTACAACTCTTTCAAATCTGTTATTTCCTGTTTCATACTTATCTTGTTTACAGGTTTTGGTGACATTTCTCTCTTCTTGACCCTGTTTATCTGGTTTCAGCCCAAGAAAGACCTTCACTTCCTCATGGAGACAAACAATGAATACAAGGGGCTTCTGGGTTGCTTCCCAGACACCATTGGAGTTCATAAGGTACAATAAAAATCACTGAAGTTGAACAAATGTAACAGGATGCTTACTTTTTAAGCTGCATGCTACCACGTTACCTAATGTGTTAAGCTGATATATGGTCTTTTAATATTTAAGAACAGTGTTACATTTGTAAATGGGTAGGGCTCAGATGGAGACAAAACAAACCTCCTGACCTATTAATAAGCGCTTGCTAGGAAGTTGTCTTTGGCTTGCTCTTAACATTGGCCGAAGAAAAGACTGGTCTCTCAAATACTGTAGGTTTTGGGATTGAGGGTGTTTCTTGGAAAAGAAAAAAGGCAACGCTGAGAAAGGGGATTACTTCTGTGTGGATGAATAGCTCAGTCTATCCATCAAGTAGACCATCAGCCCTACTGTTCCTTTGTATCTTTGTTTTTTAGATCTTGATTACATGCTTTAACATGGATTCATATCTGTTTGAGGTTTTCAGATTTTAAGTTGATTGGCATAAGAAGTTCAATTTCACTGTTCATTACCAATATGCCTTCAGTGACATCTTGTAGTTTAAGTATTTTCAGCCTGAGGTTGTTCAGTAGTCCTGTATGCCATATGCAATAAAGTGAAATGAATGGGAGTAAATGAAGCAAAGAGGCTAGCTGCACTCTCGAACAGCTTCTCTCTGTCATTTTGGAATAAACATTTTATTGAACACCACAGTAATATACAGTTGGGCTGTCCCTTTTCACAGAACTCAAATGTGATCGGTTTTCACAAATTTGTGTTATGAACTGAATTTATTGTCCGCTCAGAGTGACTCCCTTTCCGCTATTTCCTCAAAGTGTCCAATTGTTCTGTTGGTTACTGGTAGACTAGATGCAGCTGAACAAACATAACCTTAAAGCAGTCTTTCCCAGAGTTTGGGTCCTGACTGAAAATGAGTTGAAGAAGAAAAAAACAACACTTAAAGCACTTTTCAAAAGAAACTGTATTTTCTCTGCAGTTCCGACGTGTTTTGATGATAGTTTGTCCTGTGTAGTGGCCTATGTGTTGGTTTTCACATTGCAACAGTAATATCCGCCTACTGTGTTTTATATTTGGCCTCTAATGAATGTTAAATTGTCAGAACTATATCCAATCACCTGCCAAATTTGCTTTTGAAAAGTAAACTTGAAAACACTTTCCATGGACTGTTTCCCAGATGGACGTGTGCCTAAAAGTCTGATATGTGATGATATTAAGTGTATGAGATAAATCTGGCTTCAGTTCTCCACCTCACCATCTGTGATGGCAGTTTTCCTGTCTCCAAAATGTTTGTGTGCCAGGATCAAAGTTTATGTACCGGTGCGCATATTCACCCGCCAAATTTATTTTCATAAATCACAACCTTTGTGTTCGAAGTGGCGTACGTCACTTTCAAGCCCTGTTAGTGCGTAAGCAAGCTTTAATGAGAAGCTTTGAAAAAGTGGTTTAACATTGTTAAGAATAAACAAAATGCATTGAATTTGTGTGACTTTAGTTATTGAGAAGTTTTTCATTGCAGGCGGCCATAGATAAAGTGAAGGAGGCAGACAAGCTGGTATCCACCAGTAAAATAACCCTTCAGGACAAATTGACCATGGCTAAACGAGTCAGCACCATGTCTTACGCTTTACAAGGTAACTCACACTCTCAGACTTAAGGGAAGTGTTTTTTATGGAAACGTCTTACCTGATCTTTGTGTTTACTATTCCTGTTTCCAACAGCTGAGATGAACCACTTCCATAGCAACAGAATCTATGATTACAACAGGGTCATGCAGCAGTACCTGGAGGAGCAAGTCAAGTTTTACGAGACGGTAAAAGCTGTTCATTTTTTCACTCATCATTTATCAGGGATGATTGCAATCTGTGTGAGTGTGTCATGCTTTTTCTGCTGCGCTGTTCTAAGATACTGAAGAACTACCTGCTGAACTTGTTTTCATTTCCATTTTTCTTCTACTGATCCCACAGATCGCTGCAAAACTGAGACAAGCACACAGTCAGTTCACAACAATGTGAAAGCAACTGCCACTACAAGAAGACAAGAAGAGCAAAACCAGCTCTACATCCAGAATATTTTCTGCTTAATCAGCACTCAGCTCCCTCCTTTCAAATGTAGTTTCACTTCTTCTTTTCTCCTTTACCTCATCACTTCCTATGCTGTGTGCACCAACAGCCCCAGCTCCTGGTGTCACATTCATAAAGGACATTTCTGGGCTGTTAGTGAGCATGTGCAGCAGGAGAAAAGGCTTCACATCACAGGTTTTGCATCTATGTTTGCCAAGATAAGAAACACAGAGCAAGACAAGCCCAGGCTGTGCCCAAAACCACATACTGATGCACCATCTACTTCATACTGAGGCAGCATGTTCACATTCATCATACAGAAAGAGGCTAGGATGACTGGCCAAATTTGATATACTTTTCCCTTTAGTTTGAAAAAGTAAGTAAATCCAATCTCATGTAGGATAGCAGGGCGAGTATTTAAATATCCTGAGAGAAAAAAACAGCTGACACTGCAGCTTTTCATTAACAGCCTGAAAAAGCTCCATTTATAAGAGTTCTGGGCGTCTAGTCAGAAGCCGCATCACTACTTGCATGATGTTTACACCATAAATAGAAAGTTGCAGTGTTTTAGCTCAATAACTAAAAGCAGTGTCAGACAGCTCTATGTGAGAGTGTGCTTGAGAGCCGGAAGTGATCATTTTTTAAGCAACTGGAGTACAAACCTTTAATGATGTGCAGTGGAAACAGCACTTCAGATTTCCAGACGCACATTTGAGTTTGTGTTACTCTCCTTTCATCACATAAACTTCTCCTGCTACAGCGTTTGTTTTTATCCATCCTGTCAAGTCTCTTATTTCTGGTTTGGCGCTGGTCGCACGGGATGATGTCTTCAGCCTTCCTCACTTGACCCAGTGAATAACTTGGGATATATACCACTGCATTCACACTTCAGCTCACTCTGAGACTAGATGAATGACTACAAGGCACAATTAAAATACCTTGGCTAACGCATGTTAAGTGTGATTAATTTCAATGTTTTTTGGCATGCGTGAATGGGGTTTGAACATTCTGAACGCTTTAAAAACAAGTATATTAGAAAATAGTACTATTTCAAATGAAACTCAACAGAAGATGCAGTACAGTTAAGATTGCAGATGGGGAAATCTTTTTTGTTGGACTCTAAGTAGATTAATTTCCCAGCCCTACCGCATGTTTTAACATTAAAAAATGTATGTACATTTAGGTTGTACTTGCAATTATGCATGATCACACTTAACATAATCTTTGACAAGTCAACAGTTTGGTTACACTTCCTGTTTTTGCTTTTCAAAACAAAAGCCAAGTTTTGATATTTCTGTTGATAGAAGTTCCTCGGTTAGTACAGAATTATTAAAGTCTAAAGATTCTTCGGTTTGTTGTACAAGAAAGTGTGAAGAGATTTCTTGTGGTTTCTTTAGAGCTTCCTATTTTCTAGTTTACAGCTGAACATTTGACTGCTTGCTCTTTCTTATACATAATCTATGACATATGTAGCCAGGAAATTAGCTGTTTATACGCTGAAGTTTATAAAGAGGGAGAGACATGGCTGCACAAGCCAGAGCTGAGGAGCACGGCAGCAGGCATACAGCCAGTGTGTTTAAACTGTAAGCTCGCAACCATTACAATACAGCAACAATAATCCTACCTTCACTTGGAAGACAGCAAAATGATTGAGTGTTATTTGTCAACAGTTTAGAGATAGTAAAGTACTGTTACTTTGTTTTCAGGCTGCTTGTTGGTTAACTGGCAATCTTCACTATTGTGGAGTGAGAGATCTGGGATGTACATTGTAGTTTAGTATAGTACAATCAGTGCACGACTGTTTCATGCTTGGAAATACTGGCCAGCGTCAAAGACATCTGGAGATTTTTCCAACACACTTCATTTCTTATGACTTCTGAACATGCTGAATCCTCAGTTTGACACCACAGTTAGTCTAAATAGTACAAATGTAGGTGGTTTTGGACACAGCCTTGGTGTTCATAGCTTGTGTCATTGGAAGTTAACATCCAGGTTACAGAACAAGGATTCAAGAAAAAACGTAAATCCTCATTTTGTTCAGTTGTGGGTATAACATGTATATGCTTTTTAATCTATGCAATAATATCTATCATTCATTTCTTCTTCTGTAAAAGTAAATAAAGGAAGTCCTTGACATTTTGCAAATTAGACAAAATACCAAAGCATGGGGGATGATTTCTGGATGCAGCACAGACAAAAGTCAAAGTTTCACTGTCCTGATGTCTTCTCAAGCAAGAATAGACATGTTTTGGTTACTTTTGTGTCTAAGTTGTACTGTTGATATTTTAGGCCCCTTCAAGTCTTTTAAACCAGGGAAGTGTTGAGTCCTCTGTATGTCCACTGCTGGCAGTCCTTCCCCTCCACTGTCTTCCTGCACTTCCTCAACAGCTAACAGGAAGCCCCACCCTTTTCCTCTCATGCCCACGTGCCTTGTCCCTCTGAGGAAAAAGAGTCTTTGACTTAGATTCTGCCACCCCCAGCCTGCGTACCGTGACACTGCAGTTTACATTTGAGAAGAAAAGACTCGGATATGGGCTACTCAAGGCTGGGGCGTGTTTTTTGAAGTGTCTGTGTAGACGAATCACAGCCTAAATGATTTATGTCTGCCACTGAAGACCGTTTGTCCTTTTTTCAGCCAGATGATGGTGTTTTATATGAAGGTGTAGCAGTGATGCTGTATGTAAGAAATGATGCTACAAGAGTGTGGACATGGATTGTGCCATGTATGCAATTTTTACTTTTGCTTTTCACTGCCCACTTTGGAATCAGCCCTAATCTGCCACCCTCTTTGTTTCTTATCACTTGATACTTTAAAAATATGCATTTATAAATATAAATATATATATTCTATCTGAGCTAGCAGGAGCTTCTTGTCACAGATACTATTTTATGTATAGAAGTATTTGCAATACAGTGTAACTCGGGAAAGAGCAAAAGTTCCGTTTGATTTATTAAACAATGATTTGTACTCATTGAGACTTTATTTATCTGTGTGTGTGAGTGTGTCTGAAAGGCCCCACTTCTTTTTCTCTAGCTGCTCGGCTCAGAGTGGACGAAGCACTACTACACCGCTCACAGTGAAGCCCTTCTTCTGCTCCAGCAGGCTCTTGCGTAGTGATGGAGAGGAATGAGAATGAGTCGGCAGCCTGTGTGAGGGGTCAAAGAGTGTGTTTGTGGGAGAAGTGAAAGAGCTCTTTTTGCCTCACGTTCAGCTCACGCCTTCAATCAGGTGCAGCTGGATGTGTCCGCAGCAGAAGGCAGCAAGTCCAAATGGTTTTATACACCAAACAGGACATCATTGATCAGATTCTGTCACTTAGTTCAGAGAAGATATACTCCTCAAAAGAGTAAAGTTACTTTGTTTGTCTATATCTTCCCTTTATTATTGGTATTGTATTTTCTGTAGTAGTCACCGTTTCAACAAGATACAACTTGTCAGGATCTTGCATTAGTGGAATGAGCAACAGTTGAACATGGTGAACATGAGAAATGGGTTTACTGTGAAAAATTAGCCTGTTCTTTAAGAACTGATGTTATTCATTTCAACCAAATTTAAGATGCACGCAGACAGCTTAGCTGTGCAAAAATGTAATCAATTTTCAATTTAAAAGTTTTGAAATCTGAAGCTGAAAACGGCTCAGCCTCTGTGACAGAATTAGTTATGTGCATAGATAATATGCATCATTTCTCTTGAAGTACTTTGTGAGCTCTTGTTCTTTTTTCATGTTGAGTTATCTAAAATACTTTAGTTGTATATTCTCAGCTCTTATTTCTCTCTGTAAAGCCATAGACTCCCAACATGTGCCTGCTGTGTTGACGCAGACCTGCCAAGAGGCCAAAGGTCTGTGACACCTGTGGGTGAAGTCATTTGAATCAGAGTAACACTTTCTGGGTGTCAGAAACACAAGTGTGTGTACAACAGTGTGATGATGGTCCTGAGGATTTTCATTTTTACTGTTAATGTAGGGCAGCTGTGGCTGAATGAATGACACTGTTCAAATGAGGATAAACCACGTGGTCCACAGTTACAAGTGTAGCATGTGAAAGTTGTGTATTCATGAACACTGCTGGAAGTTCTCTGCAATCTATCGATTAAGTGCACATGTTTTTGCTAAGGTGTCAAAAATGATTTGAGTAAAAGTCAAGCAACTTCTCACTCTTCTCTGTTGTCCAAGTTTAGGGTACTTTTTTAATGAAATGGAGATCAAAGCAATGGAGGTTTTACTGCTATCATTCCAATAGTGAATAATAATAAATTTAAAACTGATTATTATTCAGTTTGAATTTGTTAAATGTTTTTGATGTCCACGAGCGACCAGGATGTTCGACTTTTTGGACATCCTCTCTGCCTTTCCAAAATCTGTTGTGCCCTTCAAACACGTGCAGATGACATGCAGTTTTCCCCATGCACCTCATTTTGACCTGTTTGTTCAGTTTCACCAAAATGTTACCATGCTGCAGAACTTTTAGTTTAATCACTTTCTGATGCCTTAGCAAAAAGGTGCACTTCATCAGTAGCAAGCAGGGAACTAAAGATGTCACATATTGTAAGCTTACAGCAGCTGTGTGTGAATACACAACCTTTAAAATATAAATGCTCTGTGACTGTGAATTGTGTGGTTTTATCCTAATAAGAGAACTCCCATTATTTAATAACCATACAGTTATTAAATCCATCACCAGAAGTTATAGTTGCTTTTGGTTTTACAATCTATCTCCCAACATATTAACTTGTCACAGAATTCAAAATTAAAATCAAACTGGAAACAAGTTATACGTCCTTTGACTGATTGTTCTTAAGACTAGGGTGCTGCCTGTTAAACTGTGAAACAGTTCAACTATCAGAAAATTACTGAATTTATAAATTCATGGAGTTATGATGTAACATCATGGTCACTTTAAGCTAAAATAGTTATCACAATTTCATATTAATTTAATTTTCTTTTAAATTGTTTTGATGTTTTCTATCATCTAAAATTAACCAGTGCTCATGTTTTAATTCTCTAACAATAAATGTAGAAAACACTTAACTTTTAATGACAGAATACTTCATAAAGTCCATGTTTTGTAGTAGTTGACATAAACAGTGCTACTTTTTTCTTGACAAAAGAAACTTACAAATCCCATTACCCCGTCCACTGATGATGAGCATTAGAAGCATAAGCAGATAGCGCCCTCTGCTGGATTAATGAAGCATGGCAGAGAACATTTTCTTGTTGCATTATTTCATTTGATTGCAAAGTATCATTCATTACATCCATATCTATTAACATTTGTTCACTTTTGTCCTGACATATACATGTTAATAGTATTAAAATTATCTTCACTTAAATTATTTATACACAAAAATTTAAATAATTGGCTGGGTTTGATAAAATAGTTATACAGTATAAATAATATGCAATAAGCATTAGACATTTGCAGAGCATTAAGTAGCAGTAAACACCATGATCTGCCTGCAAAACTCAATCACCACATCATGTACACATACCTCTCCTTTGGCATGGTTTCTAGCAGTGCATTGATTGTCACATGTCAAATCTACACGTACAAAACACAAGTAAAAAATAACAAAGAACTCTCTTCCCATGGCTGAAAGAACAAAGAAACAAACAAAAATCCAATACGTCAAAAGTGAATCTTCAGTATGAAGTGTTACTTTCCAAAAGTAATCAGAAAAAAGTTCCAAGTATGGTGTGTATGATTGCAGGTATTTTTTTGTGGTTATTTCCACAATTGGCGCTCACTCCCTGTGATGTAAGAAGGGATCCCTGAACGTAATCCTCACCTCAGCGTCCCACTGAGCTGCCCTTGTGATCCCAATCTCCGGTATTGTTCTGGTGTCCTGAAGGTGATCACGGTGACAGTGGGTTAGGGTGACACACGGCTCCTGAAACTGTGTGGTCGGATCATCATGCTGACCTTCCGTAGGGAGTAATAATCAGAGTCCTTCCACGAGTACCAAACAATCCCATCAGGACCCAGTGGACCCCGGTTCCTTGGGGTGTAATGGCCTCCCTGCAGAATGAGGGAGTAGTAACAGGACAGTTTTAGTCATTTGGGCAAAGATCAATGGAAGCAAAAGGTCATTAGATGACCCTTTGCCATGTGACTTAGAGCAGCCAAAGTTAGTGAGCAAAATTCTTTAAGGTTTTCAGCAAATAAACATGATGATTCCATTTTTACCAAAACAGAGAGCACTGTCTGAAACACCAGACAATCAGAGCAAAACAATTTAAAGTAAAAAAGTAGTCCAGGCCTTTTTCCAAATCATTTTACAACAAATTCAAATAATTCTCACTATTTTGTCTAAGCTGTGTGAATACACTGGATAATTTTAGAGAGGGAGTAGAACTGACAATCACTTAAACAACTTTTATGGACGCTGCAAATGTATTTGTGAAATCAAGTGTGCAGAAATTTAACTTCAGTTCTTGATTTATAAAACAATGAATACTGGGTGTTTGTACAGGGGCCCTAAAATTCTGATCACAAACATACTTAAAAGACAGTGTCAAATTAATATGACTCCAAATGAAGTCATAAAATGAAAAAAAAAACACTCTGTCCAATTGATAATACACAACAATATTAAAAAAGGCAAAACAATGAGAAAACCAACCAATGAGCAAAAAACAACAAATAAAAAAGGACACAAACAAATCAAAAAATACTACGGTAAACTAAAATACTACAAGAATTTAGAAAACTGAGCACATCAAAAAATACAATTACAAATCAGAAACGCAACAAAATAGAGGGAAAACTATTGCGCTTTGTAATTATTTTTTGTATTTTTTTTCCATTAGTTGCTTTTCAAACCTTTGGAGTCGTTTAGTAGTCGCAGAATTTAGTTGCATCCCCCCCCCCCCCCCCCCAATTAACCATGCTTTTAATTCTGTTATGTTTTCTATTGTTTTGTTGTTGGTTTTTTGATTTGTTGTGTTTGTGAAATGATGTTGATTTTTTTAAAATTTGTCTTTTGTGAGCACCGTCTTATGGGTTGCTGTGCATTCTGTTCTGTTTCGTTGTTGTGTTTTCTGAACTGTTTTGTTCTTCTTTTTGCCTCATGTTTTCTTATCAGACATGTTGTTATTTTGTTGTGCCCTCTCCTGTGTTGTTTTGTTTTGGGAATTGTTTTGATTTTTTGTTTTCCTTTTGCTATCATATTTTTCTAATTAGCAATTTTTTTATGTTTATTTTGTCAATTTGTATTTAAATAATGTCGTATTTAGTTGTTGCTTTGCTCTTTTGTTAGTTGTCTTTTTTTCTATTGTGATTTTGTTTTGTTTTGTTTTGCTTTTTAATGTACTGCTGTTTTCTCTTCTGTTTTTTTTTCCAAGCAGCAGGGTTTTTGTTTTGATTTGTTGTTGTTTTTGCATAAAATGCTCCTTAGTTGTTGTTTTGTTCTTTGACTTGTTCTCCCATAAAATGCTTTTTATCAGTTTCTTATTATCATTTTATTTTCTCCCGCTGTATTAGTTGTTGTTGTGTTTTACACTTCAGGATCACAGCTTTTTAGGACTACTTGCCAGTTTTTAAACTATCATCCAAATATTGCCAACCTATTGTGCAATCAAGACAGTATTTGGTTCATCAGAAAGACACTTCATGATCATTCAAAATAACCTGGGACATCTTATGTTAGCTTGATTTTATTTTCTTATTCTTACTCTGTAGTAGACTCCGTTGAGGTTGGCGTAGAAGCACTGGTTGTACCACCAGCCTCCATGTGAAATCTCAGCACAGATGTTTCCACTGTCAGGCGTGCTGAAGCCCTGTTTGTCGTGGTACCAGCTGAAAGAGTCCTGAGCTGTTCCACTGTAGCCCGACACATGGAGACGGTACTGATGCTCCTCATCCTCTACACTGCAGACACACATCAGGGGGAAGACTCTGTAAATACTCTGAGATACAGGTGGTCGCTCGTGTTGCCATGCACTGACCTGAAGCTCTGGTAAATTGCATGTTTGTGGTGGCTACTCCAGTCCTCCATGTCAATGCGGAGGATGTATTCTCCCTGGGAGCTCAGTTCGTGTATGTGGTCGTTACCCAGCCAGAACTCCGACTGCAGGTCACCAAAGCCGTCCCTGTAGTCCCTCCAGTTGCGGTCAAAGCTCACTGAGCCATCGAGGCGCCGCTGGATCACAGTCCACCCTCCACCTGAAGCATAAAGAGGATATCACATGGAATGGTAACGTCGCTCTTCTGTTATCAGGTTAACTACTTAAGCATGTACTATAGCGTATAGCAGGAGTCTTTTTTTCTAGTGTGGGTTGATTTAGAATAAATATTTGGTGAAATTAATATCCAATTAGTTTTTTCCCAGTTGTATGTATTTCCCAGCTTTTAAACTGAGATCAGTCCCTATCACCCATTGGTTCCTAGGTACAGTATATAAGGCAGCTAAGGATTTCGCCCCCTCATGTTGTGAATTTGGTAACACTCTGGTGGCAGGATGGGAAGCTGTTAAGGGACTGATATGGCCCTAGGGCTGCCAGCTGATGATCAGTGGAATAGAGGGCACCATATTGTATAATGCAGTTTAGAACAGGATGGTGTCCAATCAAATAGTAGCTTTTAGATTGTACCATAGGGCAGGAATCTCAGTATAAATATGTATCTAACTTCTCAGCAATGAACTGCCTAATATTGAACTATGATGTACATTATAGTGTAAAAATCTTTTTTTTTTTTAAGTATTATTTTCTTGAGGAAAGAATCATTGTGTTTCTGATTACACTATACTTTAATTCATTTAAACCATTTTAAACTTAGATCAAAAAGTATTGCACCTTGTCACAGTGCTGTATGATAACGTTTAGTATTTTTACTTACTGTAGAGTTTGATACTGTATCTTATTGTAGTAACATTTCCTGCTGTGTCTTATGTTATAAGGAGTAAAGTCCAAAATGGAATTGCACGGGATATAAACATAAAGCAATGTTGAGCTGTCTGGTAAAATATAACCACTCTTTGAACATACTATGCAATACTGCACACCCTTTTTAAATTAAAGTCTAAGAAGGCCCAGATACATTTTTTGCTCAGGAGGCAAGCAAAAAAAACCTGGTTCAGGTAACGTGTGACATTGGATCTGTTTATAAGAAGATATGTGACATGCTAACTTGTGTAGAAACTCTTCGGACTTGCTCTGAGACCAGGTATTTTTATTTCTCTTTGAAATGTGATTTCATTTAGGTTTATGGTTTGATGGATTGTAACTGACCTCTTGCAGCCTATGTGTAGTACTCCTGAGGACCACTCGGGGGTGCTGACCCACTGTTGGAGAAGCACTTAAGAACTCCATTCAGACTAACATGAAATTATCCGGGCTTTATGCAGGTTATTTCCTTGTGCCGCACTTATATTTTATCCACATAAAGTCATAGTAGCTCAAGTCTGAACGCAGCAGTACATAACATAAAAATTCCTGATCATCCTAAAAAAAGTGAGACTCAAGCACCAGGAGTACTGAGCTTGTCTGACTGCATTATGCCAAGTGTAAAGTTTGGTGGAGAGGGGATTATGGTGTGGGGCTGTTTTTCAGGAGTTGGACTCAGCCCCTTCGTTCCAGTGAAATAAACTTTTAATGTTCCAGCTTATCAAGACATTTTGGACAATTTCATGATTCCAACTTTAAGGGAGCAGTTTGGGGCAGGACCCTTCCTCTTCCAACATGACTGTGAAAGCAACACCTATAAAGACATGGATGAGAGTGTTTAAGCATGGAAAAATTCACTGGCCTGCACAGAGTCCTGACCTCAACCCAATAGAGCACCTTTGGGATGAATAAGGGCAGAGACTGAGAGCCAGACCTTCTCATCAAATATCAGTGTCTGACCTCACAAATGCGCTTTTGGAAAATGGTCATAAAAGGCTTTTATAGAGAAAGGCGGGTAAAAACGTGTAAATTTCAGTATATCATTGCTGTATGTCGTCTGTTAATTTACAGGATTACACTGGCAACTGAAATCACTGGATAGCTGAATACTGAAATTTCACAAGACAACACTGTGATGTTGTACCGTCATTCAAAGTTCTGCACTGGCCGGGCATTCTCATTTCCAACACCTCAATCATCTTCTGATTTGAACCTCTGCTACTGTCTGATGGCTGCGCGCGCCCACCCCCCCAACCTCTCGCCGTCACGCGCCTCACCTCTGCACAGTGAACCGGAACGTAAACTTTATGAGCGCTGTTTTTGAAACTTTAAGCCAGCAAATACAGGTGCGGTTCTGGATATCCTGGAGGACACAATCACGTTGTCAACTCTGTCAACTCTGTAATTGTCAGTTTGGACTTACATGAGACCTTTTCAGCGTTACACTCCCTTCGTCAGCTCTGCAGGTAAGAAGCACTAATGACGCTGTTGGCCCAAACAGGATGAAGCTGAGGCTGTGGAGCCTTATTGACGTCGAAAATTAATAATGTCCGTTGCCGATGTGTTGATATTGGTGAGACTGACACGACAAAGCATTTCTGTGTTCATATTTGCCGCACAGTAGGACAAATTCCGATGTCGCGTTAAAATTCTACGACTTGCAGATGAGCCGTCGTACTGTCAGTAGCATCAGTCAACAAATGTGTGCACGTGAAGACAAATGAAGAGTGAATGAGAGAGTAGCAGTGCCAGCGACTGTGTCCGTACAGTTAAAGGCAAGTTTTCAACTAATTCACATATTATGAAGGTCAAAAAAGGCAATAAAGGTCACGAAAATTAATCTAGATTTTGCCATGTGATTATGAATCCAGCTTATTTATTGAAAAGAATCGATATCGGTGAAATGGCCTGGATTTTCTTGACAGGTTTGATACAAAATCTTGCAGCAGACAACCACTCTTCAGTCATTTTAAAGTAAAATACCAGGACTTTACAACAATTAACTGTGAATAACGTTATGTACGGTTTACTGTAAAATCCCAGTTATCTTCTTTAAAATGTTGTAACTGTGAATTCACAATTCACTAAAATTTTAAAATATTCACGTGTCAGATTGCTTTGAAAATATAGCTCGTTTTAATTTTCATTTTTTTGTGAACACAACTGAACCATACTGTGAAATCACTAGGCATTAGCCAGTAATTTAGGGTAAAATTATGTTTATATTATGTTATATAACAATCTGGGAGTATAGTCACGTAAAACATGTCTGAATATTTTTTTTTTGCAATGAACAATCAAGAGAAAATGTTATTTGTAAGTGAAGAATAAATCAATCTTTTTGCACCAATGGCAAATATAGTTTTTTTAAACGTAGAACAATTTTAGGGGCCCATATCAGTTATTAATCCTTGGAATCATAAGCCTCCTTCTACTGGTATTCTGTTGTGTGGCAGCGTCAAATATAATTTTATCCCATCTTACAGTGCTGTATAATATTCAATAATTTTGTGCAGCATAACACTGTCCCTTCATATTGCTCTGTGTTGTAGGATTGCATACTCTTACATCATGAAATGTTCATATATAATTTATGACAGTCTCCTCCTGTACTGCAGCATGTCATGTTCTGTCTTACCACATTATATTTTATATCTTATGACATTATGCACGGCACTGTGAGGTACACAGAGGGTAAACTATTAATATAATGTGCTTCATGCCTCGAGCTTCCTCTAGGCACAGCTGGCTGTCAGCTGCTGTGTACTTACTTGGTGTACTTGTCCTATGTATCTCATCACTGCTATGTTGTATCAGAAGCCAAATTATCTTCACCTTCATGTATCCCACAGTTTGAATTCCTGTTGCATAGTTTTGTGTAGACTGGATGGGTTTTAATTATTTAATAAGGTGCCAAACATAAAAATTTGTTCCAGGCAGTAGATTAGGTCCTATTACTGTGCCATACTGTGTTAATTCTGTTACTATATCATAATATACTGTTTAGAATCTAATCCTTTCCCATGGCAACGTGTCTTTACATATAGAAAACTTTCTCGTGTGATGTGTCTTACTGGCGTGCTGGGTTTGAATAATATTGTTAATATTTTGCTATATGTGTTGTGTTGTAACAAAAAGGTGATTGATTTTCTGAAAACAAAGAAAGGGAAACTTTGCAAATCTTAAAATTTGGTCAACTCTAACGAACCCTCCACCCTTGTGTGTTGGCAGTGTTTACTCACCCTCTGTGTCCATGTCACAGTAGACCTCCACAGGCATGCCAGCAAGTGATGGCACCACAGTGTAGATCCCTGACCTCCTCACTCCGTTGTAGTAGATGGCAGCACAGTCAGTGGGGCAGTTCCTCACATGCTGAAGCTCTGGGGGAAGAAAATGTTGGACAGGGATAAGTCATAAGCATATGGGAGCTTGGCTCCCTCTGCTGGGTAATTATTGCACAGAGTGTTAACCATAGATTTGTGTTTTTGTGGGTGTTTACCTGGGTGCTGAGCTTCCTGAGCATCCATCAGAGAATTTGGTCTGACGATGTTGATCATGCAGCCAGGGTTTCTTTTCACTCTGTCCACCAGGAGTGTCAGGTTTTGGAGCTGGTGCTACAGTAAAATGCAGTGAAACTATCATTTATCAATCAGTTTGTAACTGTTTTATGTTTTTGTTTGTTAATATCATTACAGCTAGCTAAGTCACAGTCCCTCGTACCTGTAGGTCGAGGATCAGCGTGCCCTGTAGATGCAGCAGAGTTGTTGCTTCAACATAGTGAATCTCCAGGTCATGGAAACGCTGCTCCAAGGAAACATTCGAGTGGCTCCTCTCTCCACTCTGACACCAGATGTGAAATTATCCAGCACAAAAGCCCAGACAAGAACAATGACTTAGACGTTTTACTGTTTAACTTTAGTTTTAGCACCATCTACATCAGTCTGTATCTTCATTGTGTTTACAGCTTTTTCCTGATACACATGAGTGGTCATCAGCACTTCTGGCTCTGGTATAATTGTGACTGGAAAGTATTCACAGAATTGAGGCTTTCGTTTGTTGAGACATTATTCTAAAATATATTTTTAAAGAAGCAATAATAATTAACCACAGTCTGCAGTTTATGTCATGAACCTGACTAATTAAGATGACCCTTGACTTTTGCTGCTTGTCCAACAGTTTTTATAGTTTGCTTGTTTCATTGGAAGTCTGATAGCCAACACTGCTGTGCATCTGAATTCGCCTGATTCAGTCTGTAATAAGACAGATCCATATCGCCAAGCTCCAATGAACAAAAACTGTCTCTTCCCAAAGTTGCACAGCCCAATCAGCTTCCAATAAAGCAGGAAGAGGCAGGAGCTATGAGCAAGAGGATGGCAGGAAGGCACTGCTCATACAGAGAGTAGCATAGATGCTAGCAGCTTCAGTAGCAGTTTTATCAGATGTGGACCACATCTATTTATTAAATTAAATACAAATAACAACACTTGAAGTATTTCTTGTTAGGAAAGATATATTTTTGCTCCACGTCCTACATTTTGGTGAGAGTTTGTTCACCTTTTGCACCCTTTTGCGCTTTCCACCACAGCAGTAGCATCCACCTTCTACGTTATTTGACTGGCCTGTAATGAATGGCACTGAATGAGCCATCATCCAATCATCTGCTAGATATGCTTTTGAAAGGCTCTGCCCATTCACAAACACTTTTTATGTTGCTTTTAATAGGGTCATTTTAGTGACATCAGTGCTTAAACCCCAGTAATAAAAATAATGAAAATAAAAATAACTAGTAAGCACTCGGAGAGCGCAGACCTCCGCCAGTGCCACAGTCCTCAGCCATATTGTCATTTTGACCATAAATATTACTCCTACCTTTATTTCATGTCAATATTTTTAGATTACTTGACCATGAAAACATACCATTAGCAACTGGATGCTTAATGATATCTATTTTAGTTCAGTAGTTATTCACCAAAATCACATTTTTCATCATGGCGGCCAGACTCTGCTCCGGATCAACACCAAAATCGAATCAGTTCTTCCTTTTCCCATACTGAACATTTCCTGAAAATTTCATCCAAATCCATCCATTACTTTTTGAGTTATTTTGTTCACAGACGGACGGACAGACGGCCAAACTCTCCCAAAAACATAACCTCCTTGGCGGAGGTAATGATAGAAATACTGGCCATGATGATAATGAAAATGATCATAATATTCTGTAACGCCAATAATTTTGCCTTGATATTGTTAAGAAATCACTGTTCAAGTGCAGTGTTTGTCGATTTTGATGATTTGATTGTCTGTTGCTTTGTCTGATTTGAAAAGAGGCACTGATCAAAAAATGGATCATAATATCTTGCTGGTTTGTGTTAAAATAAAAGCATTCCTATTTTGAGGTCTGAATATCTGGTAAGTCTAACTTAGAAGGCCACCATAGCTAGCTTTTCAAATGTTTGACATGCAGTTTCACCCAGTGCTCTGCAGATAAATAGAACAGTCCCTCTATCCTAAAACCTAAATCCAGCCTCTTCTCTTTGGTCTCTATTCCTAGCCCGGGCATGGAGGATAACACTAACTCTCATTAACACACAAACCCTGGCGCTCTTTCTGCGCTCATGTGCAACACATAAACCTGCTCCAGCACCCACCTTTGGTCCTGCTGGGTGTAGTTTGTGTATGAGCTCACTGCCTGAGACGCATGAGGCAACACGTGGAGGAATAGCAGGCTAATCCTGTTAGTCACTGAGGTCAAGGACATGTTGGGGGGAAGCCAGCTTGATGAGCATGCATGACGTTTCACCGCGCAACTCTGCACAACTATAGAAAAGTATTGCTGGTCCTACTTAAAGGAACCAATCAGAACACTGAAAACCAAGTGCATGGATAAGGACGATTCTTTTTAAAGCTCAGCTTATTTGAGTCAATGTTTAATTGGAGCAAGAAAAAACGAGAAAGCACTCCTCCAACCTCCACCATGGTAGCTCACATATTGCTGTTGCATCTAATCAATAGTTCCATGATAAAGTTACCACCAAAATGTGATTCCTTGACCTGGAAAACCCACACCTAGCACTCAGAACCATGTTAATGTCAATATTACTTAGACAGTTATTGCAAAAACGATCATTCGCCAATGGCGGTTATCTGGTTTAGCACCAAAATCTAATCATTTATAAGCTGGGCCATTACCGACATCTGAAGAAAATTTCAGCAAACCTGTCCTGCAGTTTTTACGTTATCTTTCTAACAAATAAGCAGACTAACAAACGCAGGCAAAAACATAGGTAAATATCAGACGTAAGTTTTTTTCTAAAAGCGTGCCTTCCTCGAGGACAAATCTAGAACTACAGGCACAGAAAACAGCTGATTTACTTTCCAGCTAAGCAAAAAAACGTGCAGTGTTCATGTTTGTTGTGCTCAGCTGTCACACAGTGTCCAGCATCCTGTGAGCTCTCAAAGCAGTTGAAAGGATTGCTGCTGAAAGTTGACCCAGGTCTGCTAAGTCGATATGTAAAGTGTCACCTGCAGCTCCAGGACTTTGATGCGGTGTCGATGGTTCCTCAGCTCCTCCTGCAGCTCGGAGATGGTCTCCTTCAGCGTCACGATCTGTTGCTTCCTCTCTTCGTTCTCATTCAGCCAGTAGGAGACCTCGTCTGAACAGCGAAACATGTCGGGACACTTCTGCTCATTCACCTGCGGCAGGGTGGCCACCAGACGACACATACCATCATCCATCACCTGTGAAAGGATGGAGGAAATTTCAGCACAAAAGGAGAACATTTGTTCTTCTGTTTGGTGAAACTTTTCTTTCAGTGTCCTTGTCATTATGATCTGTGCCTCTACTTGTAGGTCACACTGATTCGTGAACACTGTGCACTAATGTATAATTAGTTGATAAATATTTCAGGCACTAATTTAGTAGACAACCTCAGGCATGTGATTTAAATCTTAAAGACATTTGACAGTGCAGAAACTCCTGACTGACTGACTGACTGTTTGTGTTGTCTCTGGGTGTTTTCACACCAACCATATTTAGTGCACACCAAAGAAGTTTTGGCCTAGGTTTTGGTACATTAGTATCAATGTGAATGCAACCGCCGCACTTTGGTGTGCACCAAATCAGCCGGTCCGAGACCATCTCCGAGCTCCATCTCCCTACATTTGGTGCGGTTTCACAAAGTGGTCCAAACCAATCTACTTTTGATGCATTATGGGTATTGGAGGCACTAAATTACGGGTAGCGTCCTTCATTATTTACTTCCTGTTAATCCCGCGGCTGAATCTTTTGCTTACTCAATTTGTCGATTTATTTATTCTGGTTGAGGATTACGATGATTTACGAGAGAGCGAAACATAAACATTGGTTGTTTGGTGTAGGAAATGGTTACCATGGTAGCCTCTCCTTCGTTCTCCTCCGTAGCAGGTTTGGTAACCAGTTACGTGCATATCAACCCCTGCTGTTATAAACTGAGTAAATACACAAGTGGGCCCGGGCATGGTTCAATGTTGCAAGTGTGAATGCAAGCCAGCAGGGGAGGGGGAGAGGGGCGAACCGCGCCACAGTACGGTTCGAAACAAGTGGGCCTTATGTGAAAGCGCCCTCAGAGACATTGGTCTACACTGGTCTAATTAAGAGTTGGTGACAATTACTTCAAAAAACTTTTGAAAGTTTGGATCTTAAATGGATAGAACCATGACTGAAAACAAGAAAGGAGAGGCATTTCTCAAAAGGATTTCATTCCTGTGTTAGTCTAGTTTTTTGTTATTTGTTTCCTGATAACACGTGAACTTTGGTAATTTCCACCAAATCTTCAAGAAATAAGAGAACAACCACATTTTTACTTGTAAGCACAACAGAACCCATATTTTTGAATAATAAATGCACAGATGTTCGTCCTTGTCCAGAAAGAACTTATGCAAACAACTTCACAGTCCTGAACCACTGGCCAAACTCTTTTAAATCAATTCAGATGTTAAAGGAACCCCATGTTGCTCCTTTTTAGCTTGTCAACACCGGCCCCTGATGATCCCAGAACATGCCAAAAAATCCACTCACATATTGTATTTTGTTAGACCTTAAACCCCCCCGATTCATACTTGCACAGAAAAGGCTGTTTAAGTGTCTGTGGCTCTAAATCCTCATTCGCTGTGTCTGATCATGCCGATCTCAAGAGGTGGATGTGGCTTCTGCTTCTCAGTACTGTGCTCTGATGTTCAGGTGGCTTTACTTGGCTTAGGGAGTATTTCCTGTCTGAAGGAGGTGGTAGTATATCCAATAATAAAATCAATAGATGAATTTTTAAATGGACTTATGCTACACACATTTTCTGAAAGGAGGAGAAAAACAGAGGGATTGGAGGGATTTTTCTAGAAGACAGGTGTATTTTTGTATAAAACCAGTAATAACCTTTAAAACCTTTAGAATTGTCCACATCTCTAAACCAAGTGATGCAGATAGTGACAGCAAAAGCATAGTTCTGCCACACAAAGCTATATTATTCAAATTAATATATATATATATTATTATATATACTATCGTCCCTTGTGTCTCATAACTTGTTAGTAAGAGTTAAAAAACTGATCTGTATCATATTGTATTTAACAGAACATGTTTATGTGAAATGAAAACCTTCATAACCTCTTAAATAGTTATATTCACATATCAAAAATGCACTTTTCACTGATTTTACAGGTGCGTTGTCTTGTCTACAACAAGAGAAAAATACCTGCTCTACCTCTGTTGCTTGCTTCACCTTTCAAAAAGTGTTTGCTTCAACAGTCATTTAAAAAATGTGGGGATATACCCTCTCCCTGAGCCAGCTTCAGTTGAAGGATCATGTCTAGTTGTGTTAATAGCACCACAGTAAACATTAGAGCACAGTTCTAGAAAGTTGTAGCCACACCCTCCTCCTGAGAGGAGTGCAACATATACAGCTCATGAAGATTAACATTTAAACAGCCTGATCTGAGCAAGTCCATGAATGAGAATGAAAAAGGCTTGTCAAAGTCCAATATCTGAGAGGGTGTTTGTTTATATGCATTTTTAAAAATCATGAATTTGTTCCGGGCGCATCTTACACAAGCATAAACTTGCTAAAAGTGAATAATCAGTGTCTTGATTGATTGAAAAATGAATGACAGAATTATAGAGGAGTAATTTGATATGATAAATAAGTACAATTTGAATATAATTCAAAAGTGAAAATGTGTTTTGTTTTAAGCATTTGTCACAGTAGCTGAGTTTAGATAAAGTTTGGTCTGATGAGATATTAACTTTAGCCCTCATGAATACTTCAGTAGATGCTAAGGTGGTAGAGGATTGAAAGCAAGAGCACAGTACTGATACAGGGCAAAGCTGGCAAAGCAAAGGGATCAAGGCATTGAATGATGCATGTCAGTGTGAACAAAGCAGCTCCAGTTGCCAGACAAACAAGCTCACCGGTGTCGCCCCATTTAGGAGTAGGTTGTTATGATTACAAGCTAGCACAATGTGTCTGTTGGCCAGCTGTAAGCCTCATCTCAACTCAGCCACTTTGTCTGTAAGGGATATCTAAAGTTAGTTTGAGGCAGTGTTTGGAACATGGTTGCTGCCACAGATCAGACCCAGAAATAAGAATAAGAAATACCCATTAGTACTCAGTAGAATCAGACTGGTGACTGTCAGCCAACTGTTTTCCCAAATGTCATTTTTAAGCAGCTGATAAAACAGAGTCTGAACAATGTGTTTGTTGAAGATACAACAACACTGAATGTATTTCACAACAAAAAAAGAAATTTTTGCTCAATTTCCAACATGTTTTGGAGAGAGTTTTCTCTGCTAGGTTGTTCAAGGTTTGTAAAGCTGGGGTGCTGTTTGACAGAGCTAACACAGTACAATGAGAATACACTAGATGGTAAATACTTTGTTGAGTATTTATGGTGTGATCACCTGGTTGGTGTACTCCCCACACTGCGCTCCCCCACCGTTGCGCTGAGTGGTCGTGTTCAGGATGTCAGCTTTGGCGTCTGGAAGCAGCATGATGAGGAGACAGAGAGCAGAGCACAGGCTCCAGCTGGGGGGGCTGCTTTGGGACAGGACAGACATGTCTGCTGCTGCAGCCAACTTACTCTGCTCCTAGTGTGTCAGTGAGAGAGGGGGAGGGACACGGGAGTGTGTGCTGCACCATGTCAGGCTCCTCTGGTGCTCCCTGAAGACAAAATATTAACAGAAGAAGGAAAATGTGGACACCTATTAGTCTGCGCTGTAACTGGCACAATATTCAGGAAGTGAGCCTAATTAGGAGGAAGGATGTGGCCTCGGTCTATCACATTACTCCAGTTTGTCCTCAGGTAACTGAATAAACACTCACAAACAAGCGTGCCCATGTCAGCAGCTTGAGCCAAACTCAGTATTGGCACCAGCTAAGCTTCATTAAAATAGAGGACATCTTCATGTTTCTAATTTACTTACTTTCATTAGCAAACAATAACCTGATCTGGAGTCACAAACATGTAGTAAATACATTTTTAGTCCCTTTATGGGAGTACAACATTTGGACAGTGAACTGGCTGAGGATAAAAAAAGGTCGGTGCACTCACCCTGGTCACAGGCCATCTTGCACCCCTCTCCTGGCCTGTTTCTGGCCGAGGGGTTTTCTCCATTTTCTTCCTCTTTTTTTCCCTTTACCTTCTTCTGCTCTTTCTTTTACTCCATGTGCTTCATGCTCTATCTTTCCTTCGTTCTCCCTCTCACTGCAGACATCTTAGTCCCATAATCCACCTCTAAGAGGATTCACAACAACTCAGGGATGGAGGGAGGAACGCCGGGGGGAAAGCAATAATGAAATTAACGGGAAGCAGGAAATAGAAAAAAAACCCTGCTGAAACAAATTAACTTCAATCACCAGTTTTTTCTTCAATGATGATTCATGTTGCTGGCTTGACTTTTTGTTAACATTTGCACATGCTGATATAAGCTTTAATAGCATTTTGCTTTACATTTGCTCGCATGAAGAAAATCAAGAAAGCATAGCTAAAGGAGTCCGCAAGTAGAATTACAGAAAGCTTAAAAAAAAATTAAATTGTCAAAGATTACATCCACCAAAAAGCATCCAATATTGCTGTTTTTGATGTTGCTGCTCCACAGGTGCTACAATAAGTTTCCTCAAAATTATTTTCTCCCTTTTCTTGTGTTTAATTATGTTTCATTTTGATTTACTTTGTGGCTGGTCTCTTTGAGCAGTGTTGCATAAATAATAAAAATAAAAAAACAACATTATTTAGAGACATGACAGACTAAAAAGAGGACATTTTGAAAACACAACAATTAAACGAAATGAACAACAAATAGAAAACCTGAACATAAAAAACAACAATAAATCAAAGTTTAAAAAAAACAATTAAAAAATCAAACACAAAAAGAAATGAAACAAGAAATTAAAAAGTAAAACAAAAATACAGGACGCAGCAACAAAGAACTGTACAAAAATAAACAACATAAATACACAACTTTAAGGAAAGACTACAACAAATGAAAAAGAAAGTACGACAAAAGAAAACCAGAAATTGTAAAGGGCAAACACCAAAGTGGAAAAAAAGGAATTGAAAAAATGCCCTATGGACAACAAAAAGTAAACGACAACTTAGAAACAAATCAAGAAGCACAAGAAATTATAGGGGAAAAAAATTGGAAAACATAAGAAAAATGCAGCTATTTTAAACAACAGAAAACAAAAAATATCAGATCAAAACATAACTACATAATTCACCAACAAATAAATAACAAAACAAAAAAATAAAGACTAATAAAAATGCAACCTAAAAGCAAGACAATGACATTAGAAGGAAAACTAGAACCACAAATAAGAAAACTATATTAAAATGTAAGAGAAACATCAAAACAGAAAACTCAGTAACAGTTTGAAATATAATTTAAAACTCATAAAATAAGAAAAACACAGTGAAGGCAACACAAAAAATACAAAAAATAATCTATCTTAAAAAATGTTAACAAGCCACTAAGCACAGCAGAGAATAAAAATCAAAGCCAAAAATTAGAATACACAAAAATAAAGTAAAAACACAACAGAATAGCAAAACAGCAATAAATATATGATCAAACAACCAGAACAGATAATAAAAACAACAATTAAAATCACAAAATCATATTAAATAAAACCATTACGAAAATGCAACATAGATAAGAAAACACCAGGAACTTAAAACAAATTGAGAAACACAGAAATTTCAAAACGCATTAGAAAATAGAGAGCACAATAAATCATGAACACATAAAATTTTAAAATAAAACAATTAGGGGGAAAAACAACAAACAAGAAAACACAACAGATTATAATTACATTAATTTAAAAACAAAATAGTTAAAAAATAACAGCACATCAACAATTAAAAATAATCCAACAACATTTACCCCAGAAGAATAAGCTTTATTTTTTTAATTTGTTGTTGTTGTGGTTTATACTAGCGGGCCCCATCAGCCCCATCAGCCCCTTCAGCGTAGGCATCATTTCCAGGATTATCCCGCTCACAGTGAGCTGCAGTGACGCTTGATGTGAGTGAGATGTGAGGGGTGCTGATCCTATTACTTTGCCGAGCCACTCTTTACATCCCTTTTCCCTTCCTCTCCAGCTCAGCGTGTACAGGATTCTTTTTGATTATTAAAGGCAACACAAATGATGGCTCACCTATTTAATACTCTGTATTAATGAAAAGAATGAGCTGCACATTAACAAACAAAAAACATTCAAGACGTGTTAAACTGTGGCTCCGACATGTCAATTTGCAACGCTGCCTGAAGTGACTCTACCAGGCTGAACTTTGTACATATGGATGCCCTGCAGCCTTCTTCATGCTAAATTTAAAGAACCCTAAACATCCTTCAGAAGATAGCACAGAGCCAATGCATGTCTAATTTTATTTATGCAAATTAAATTACACATAAAATATCTTGGGAATGTGAAATATCCCTCATGCCAAAGCTCATACTGCCTGTTGAATACTTGAGTGAGAACCTTGGAAAGACCACATGGTGGCAGCATGTATCAACCAAATCACACCCCAATTGTCTCTGTCCTGATAATGCACCTCAAATCTGAGGTTAACCAAAGACACCAGGTGGACACTGAACAACTGCGTGAGATGGGTTTTAAATAATTTGGCCCTGACCTCAAAACATCGAAATTACAGCCAAAAAACTTAGTGGGTGGCAAAGCCAGCCAATAATTGCATTAAACTGTACTAACTCACTCATGATCCAATGCCAGAGACTGTGAATCAGCTCAACTTTTGAAACATTCAATCTATGATGGTGTAGCTTGATGTTTTATGACAATATATATCCAAAATGTATTTATTTCCTCCATTAGTCAAGGTGACATTTTTGCAGTTTAAAGTAAATCAGTGAATAGATAAACTCATTTGGGTCGTCCCTTCTGCTCACTGCAGAATAAAAATGGCAGACTTTAAGATGACCCGCCACCTATGTGAATTGCAAAGTTTATTTCTAAGTAATTATTAAGCAGTTATGAGCAATTAAAGCTGATAAATGATATGTTTCATTTTTCAAAAGCCTGTAACACAAAATGCTTTCTGAAAACTTTTCATGTTAGGTTTTTATTTTATTTTTGCACATTCATGTCTCATGTTGTGTCTTATGTCGAAGCTTTAACCCTTTTCTCTATCAGTTTCCTGTTTGTCCTGCTCTTCGTCTTGTCCCAAGTGCCTCCTGATTGTTTCACACCACCTGCTTCCCATCACCCTTCATTACCTCTTGAATTTAACCTCATGTCTCTCACTGTCTTGTTGCCAAATTGTTGTACCGCTTCATCCCCGCATTCTTCACAGTTTGTGTAGACATGAATAACCTTGTCTGTTTTTCTTACCTTACCTCTTGCCTCACGTTTCCTGGATTTTGCTGCCTGATCTCTTTTTTTTTGTCTACTGACTCCTGCGTACTCCCTCTTCTTGTTTTTTGCCTCCCGTTTTTGAACACTGTTGCCTCGCTGACTGCTTACCCTTGTACCGACCCTATTGTCTATTTAACCCTTCTTGAATATTTACCTTCAAGGCTAAGTGTAAGTCAGTCACAGGAGAGTGGTGCAGGTAAGACATTTATTTGTAGACTGAACTGAAAGTTAGCATCTGGTACTCTCGACTAAACGAATATACAATTTTTCACTGTGTTTTGGATCATTGCTAGTATTAAGGTCTCTCTGAATTAACCTACTTTTCATGACTTTTTTCAGCTAAATTGTTATCTGTGTGGGTTAAAAGGCATGATTAAGCTACAACAGAACTACTAAGTAGCCACACAACTGAAATTGTTATAAAGTGATATAAACACATTGAAAATGAATGGGATGTGACAGATCTGCTGCGCAACAATTGTTTTGAGTTTTAACTTGTTATTAGGGCCCGACCGATTTATCGACCGATTATAGCCCTTTTGAAAGTATTCAACATCGGACAGAATTTTGCCGATGTTACGCCGATATATTCTTAATTTCTCATAAAACAGTAAACGCTGTTTGGTGTCCAAGCTGCGCAGAATGATGAAGCGGAAGACGACTGCGACGCGCGTCGGTGGCTCAGCTCTCTGCTGATGCTGTGTGTGTGTGGATGACTCGCCAACACTCACACGGAGTTGCTCTTTTAAGCCTGAAAGTCCGACATGACGAGCCACTTTCAGCGGTGCTGTGTGTACAATGTCCCGTTGCTGCTGGACTCAGAGAGATCACCAGTCTCTCTGCTAGTTCGGCTACCAAAGCAGCTTCACAGACAGACCGGGTACCGCGAAGAGTTTTCTGACAGATGCAATCTCTGTCATTGTCAATACTGATGAATTGGACCTTCTGGTGGCAGGGGATCAGTTTAGCCGTGACTGTTTTTATTGTGATTATGATGGAAATCTGGCTTTATCTGCTTGTTCCTGACATGGCAGCTAAGCTAACTAGCTAACGAGCTATCTATGCTAGCGTTAGCTAACTGACGTCATAGACGTCATCAGCAGACTCATCCAGGGGAGACTTCATCGTAGCTGGGGACTTTAATCAGGCTGTTTAAATAAGTTTGTGAAATATGTGCAGTATCTCACAACATATTTTACTCGGTAATCGGTATTTTTTTCTGACAAATATCGGTATTGGCATCGGCCTCAAAAAAATCCAGGGCCCTACTTGTTATCCATGTATTCTTTGCATCTTTTTTTCCTAAATCTAGCCATCATATGCAACACATGGCTAGCATTGACACATCAGCCATTTTAAGCTTCCCAAATACTATGTAAGGGTCAGGAAAATACTACAGTTTTAGCTGAATTAAGGGCTCAATGAGGGTATTAGATGTAAGGAGAAAAGCAAGAGGGACAATATGTGCTGGGAAGTTTTGCTATTATTCCATACTTAATTACTCAACTGCTAGCTTAGACTTTCTCAAATTAGCTTACCTTTCCTAAAAAGTTGTAGACTCCTGCTCACAAGTTAGCTGCAGACAGTAATCCTGCAAGAAGTGTTAAAGGCATGTGTGGTGGTAGTTTAATTTTCTACTTTAAAACATCCTTAGCTTAAAGGATGGGGGCAGAAAGTGTCTGCCAACTGAATCTTTTTTTTTTTCTTTTTAGTGCTTTGTGCTTTTTTAACTCTAATGGTGGTTCTCTTGTTCTAAAGAATGTTTTAATTTATGTCCTTCAGCCTTTTGAGGTGAATCAATGTCACCTCAAATGTGACCACAAAATAGAATTTAGATGATTTTGCATTCAATACAGCTCGTATTATTGAATTATTCATCATAAGAGAGGCAACAGGCTTACATCTCTCATGATGTTAAGTGGCTTTTCTCAGTATGTTGACATGGAGTGAAAAGCTGTGGCTGAGTGATGTGACACTTTGACAGGATGAAGGACAGGCAGCATGACGGAGGGTTTGAAGAGAGCCCAGAGCGAAAAGGGTTCAGAGGAGGAGGTGCTTCACTGCCTACATTGAGGAAGTGCTTTATGATGATGTACGTAAAGGGGGTGTATTTTGAGACATTGTACAAAGATTCTATGTAAATTGGCTTAGAGAAATATGGTTTATTCCTGTAATGACTAAATTTATGAATGTGTGCATGTCCCTGAGCATGTAGGAGGAGGGAAGATTCAAAGTTATAAATGGCACTTTTGATATGGCAAGGTTTGCTCCATATTTTTAGACTGAATTAGGGAGTTTTAAAAATCCCTCTTAACATGAGTACCATCTGTGCCACAGTGATAACCAAGAGAGGGAAGCCAATTTTACACACTAACATACTAGTGCCATGAGTCTCGAGCAACTGAACTTTCCCTTTGTTTTCTGATTGGCCTTCCCAGGAGTCACCCCAGAATGTGAATGGTAATTTGATCTGATGCCAGTATTTGTGTTAAAGTTGTAAGTATTAATTTTACCAACCAAAGCAAACATATCTAAGAGCTGCGATCAGTTCAGATCTTCCACCAAATCAAGGAGTGCACCAAAGTATGACAGATGGTGAACAGTTATTGTCTAATCCCAATCTCCACTCTACAAATGTGACTTCTGGGGCATTTGCCGCCAGCATGGGTCCACTCATGGAGCAGCTTCTGTCAACAGTTTTGCATTGGCTTCACTTATCCCCCATCCACACAAAGACAAACCAGGTCCAAACACATACATTTCTTGCCGAATCTGCGTATCATCCATACGAAGACGGCGTTTTAGGGGTCTGTAAACGATCATTTCTGAAACCAGGTTCCAGAGTGGAAAGATTATGAAATGCCGTATACGCAGCTCCATGATTACTGGCTCTCCGTAACTTTTCAGATAGGCTTACGTCATAGTTTCATATCTTCATTGACACGCATGCGCCACAGGCGGCAACAACAATGGCGGCATATTGTGTAGCATATGTGCTGATGAAGCTAGTGACCCTACTGTCCCTGTTGCAGCAAATCTTCTTCTTCTCAATCACTACCAACTTGAACAAACAATTATCAAGGCCACATTATGGTGGTCTCTGTTTACAACTTTTGCCACAAGTGCACATGCCCACTGTTTTTTCGTCTGTTTCCGCTTGTTCCTGTCATATCGTTACAGCGCCCCTAGAGGTCTGGCATTTGTTTTACAGCTTTTTGATGCTTATCGAGTGCATTCACTTAGACACACATTTTCTGAGACACCTTCGTCTTTATGACGATCGTTTTGGAAACTGTTAAGCGTTTTGTCTTCATGTGGATGGGGCCTTAGTTATCATTAGAGGATACTGCTGACTTAAAACAAAACAGTCCATTCATTTTTACCACTAGGCATGGCAACTCATAACATTGGAAGTGAATGGCTGAAAGTGTTGACTTTCAACATCCCCTTCTTTTATTTGAAGCTTCAGTGTGACACTTTAGTTTGTTTAGATATCATAACCAGTCCATATATGCTCATAGGTGCCTTTAATTTATACTTCTTTAAAAGGGCCTCATAGGAAGTGCAGAGCAGTGGTCTCTGATATTGACATACGAACCCAATGCAAGGGAGCAAAAAAGAAATGAAGAAAACAAGAAAGTGCTACGTGCTAAATCGCATTCACATTTTGAACTAATCCTGCACCACTCTATTTAAAACCATTATTTGTTGTTGTTTCTTTGAAGCACCAACACTGCTGTCTCTACAGATCATTTTCCTGTTTGTTTAAAATAAAAATAGCTCAGACCTCAAACAAAATAACCAGACAAACGTACAATTAATAGCACAGAGGATTTCACAGTTAACCTGCAGCCTTGATTAAGACATACCAATAAAACTGAAATATTGTGTTTATTTCTAGAACGTATGCATCCATTTATTTCTGAGCATTATGCATATTTTAATTCACATTAAATGGTGTGGGCCTTTTGGTGCAGTTTTCCTCCAGAGCAGACTGTGGGTTCATTTCTCACAGTGATTAATGAACCTTTCAGTGCCCTGGTTGAGTGGGTGACATTTTCTTTAGAGGAACAATGTGACAAGGTCCTAATTATTCTCTCACACAGGAACCTCCACATTCACACACATGCACGCACAAAGGAGAGGACAGTTTGATGCAACACTACATAAAACCGCTTCCTTGTTTACACGCAGGTGCATCATCTCCCTGAGCCACTTGTGTGGTGACCTGCAACCTTTCAAAAAACATCCTTCCGGCCACAGCTTCCTATTCAATCACAGGTCCTGTCACCTATTTGTGATGCACTGAAAGCCTGGAGAGCCTATGAGTATAGGTAACAATCAATACGCCAATGCCAATCAGTATGCACCACTCGTCTGCTCCATTCTCTGGATGGATATTTATCTGGGCAGCACGCCATTACACAGAGCTGTTACTCATCATGCAACTAAATCCATCAGACTTTAGTCTCTTTAAGTTTCCTTGTACTGTAATTTACACACAAAACTGCACGCACTTACACATAGAATTCAAGGTCCAGCCACTGCTTTGGGCTGTTATAAATTTGAGGAGACACCAGACTTAATCTGTTCTATTCATCACTAAGCTCCCCCATCGTGTCATGCATCATGTCACCTTTATCACCGGGGTGCACTACAGGGGTGTGCTACACTTGATTTAAAGTGAGTAGGAAATGGCAAAAAGAGATTAAAGAGGAGGCCCAGAACGCTAACTCTGAGATCGAAAGTGCTCACAGGGTCGAAATTGGTTAATCCGTCTGTTTCAATACATTTTGCTTAATAATTTATTTCTAGCATTTGTACATAGAAGAGGAGTGGAAAGTCAGATTTCTTGCTGACCTCAACTGTAACATCTGTCCTCCACTTACCTTCATGGACAGGCTCTTTTCTTAACAGAGTCATATAATGAAAAACTCATTTGTCCTTTCCAGTACATATAAACTGTGGTCATCCCCCAGTTCAGCAACCTTGAGGATATATGAGTGAAAAGTCTCTTCAATTTGTGTGAGGTCCAAATGTTCAAAAGTCCCATTGAAAGTAGATATTTCTGATTTTGTTCACTTCTTCATGCAACCATCTTGCAGCCTATCGTCTGTCACTCCCGAGCTCCAGTCCAGTTGGCCATGTTTGTTTTGCTCTGGTGCCAGTACACTGAGCCTCTTCAAAAACATTTTTGCCCACAGTTTGAGACCAACACACAGCTACACCTTTAAGTTTTTCTACAAAACAGCATTTGTTAGCATTTAATATAAAATTATAGTAGTGCAGTTATCTTGGATCATTAGCATGTGCTGTACTGGTGTGTAATGAGCTTGTTAGCTTGTGTATTTCCCCTTTAAGCTCAAAAATCCCATGATGCCTTGTAGCCAAATCTGTAAACTTGTGTGCAGAGAAAGGTGGTAAGTAGGGTGTGTGAAGCTAATTATTTTGCTCAGTCATATCATCATAAAGGCACCGGGCCATCTTAGATGTGGGGGATTAAGTTGAGACTGTGCTCACTTGTATCCTCTTTCTAAATGTTGCAGACATAAGTCACCAGATAGCACGGTCACTCTGATCCCCCTGAGTGTCTTTGACTTGCTCTCTCCCTGAAGCAGTTTTGAGATTTTGTGTTTGCTGTCAAGAAGTATACATGAGGTCTGGTAATTTAGTCTTTTGACCCCGACCCCCAAAGTCTACCCAGCTTACACTTGTGTCAGCATTGTCCTTTGTGTAAAGTTACGAGAAAATCCCTCAAGCGGTCTTGATAACTTATTTAAACAGAGGAGAAACAGAGGAGAAAAAGAAAGTTCCTCCCCCCTTTTCAGTCAGAGTGGATATTTGCCTTGAGTTTGAGGAAAATTACCCCACGTGCTCTATAGGTTTACAGTTTTCTTAAGTCAGAATGGACATTTGTGCCAAATTTGAAGAGGATTCATTGCAACATCCTTCAGCTTTCACATTCACAAGAATAGATAAGGGCAGCTATAAAACAGACCCTGGCCTCTGACTCTCCCTGGTGCAGAGACATAATAATGGAGGTTATTTAAACCTGACAATTTATCCAAGATACCCCTTTTTGAAAGGAGATTCTCCATCAGTCCTTTTATAAATGATTAATAAGGACAACCGGAGGGCTTCACCTTCGCCTGCACAGAGCGCTAATTACAGCCCACTTCAGAAACATCACCTGACCCTCCTTTAGCACAGCAGCATTGTCACGTGTCAGCAGATTATTCCACAACGCCACAGCCTCGGTCTCATTACGTTGCCCGAGGTTAGACTTAACCTACTCTCTGTCACTATAGAGAGGAGAGACCCTTTATTCATATGTCTTCATTGCAAAACTATATGTTTAAAAGGATGAGACAAACTTTAAACACAATTGCAGTTTAAATTTGGGTATTGGAAAATCTTAGCCCACCCATAATCTGTGAAAGAACGGATTCCTGAAGTTCTCCAAATAATCCATCTCGATGCAGGAAAATGCTCTATCGCTACATTAAGACAGTCATGTTTCTTTCTCGTTTTGTTTTTTTCTATTATTCTTGTGACTGTTCAGCTGGGATATGACATGACCTTGATGTCACAAGATCTTGAGAGACTGAAGATGTAATGAGATTTTTCCTTCAGGGACGTATCAGCACATAAAGAGAAGCATCCTAACCCATTGCAGCGAGATCCAGCCAAGTTCCAATATACGACTGCTCGGCCTGTAGCGGCATGCTCCAAGCAGATGGGTGGAAGAGCTTAACCTGTGAAATAGTCAGAAATCATGTCCAATTTTTCTTTATCATACCTAGTTTGTAACTTTTTGGCTTGTGATCCCTCTATTTGTTGCCCAGTGCTGCACACTTCCTCTCTCTTTCTCCGCTTTTGGTGCATTTTGGTGGAAATATGACTGTACATCTATTCTTCCTGTAATTTCTTAAAAATTTATATTGCATTGTATAAAAGCCTGTCCATTGCCTGTCTTCAAACAGCATGAGAAAAATCCCACCCTTCTCTTTGTGTCCAGCTTAACTTTTGTGGAAAATATGTGTCGGACTGTCTGTTGTAAATCCCCCCTAATGATGTCATGGGAAATTCAGCTTCTTCATAATGGGAAACCTTCCTGAGCTAGGGGTTGTACAGCCCACAGCCTGCGCCACTTAAATTAGCAGGAATGTCGGTCCAATCTCTGTAATCATTAGACCCCAGAGTTGGTGTTTCAGTGGAAAAACACAAAAATGTGCTGATTAACACTATTTATTTCTTTGTAGCTGTGTCCAATATATAGTATGAATCTATTTTTGCTATTTCTATGCAAAGCTGTTTTTTATATCTATTCATACCACCATGTCGACCTGGTGTTATGGTTTAACTTGAGACTGTGTTAACTGATGACAGCAGGAGTCTAAGATGAAAATTTCTTTATTTCAATATGAGACAAATCTGAAAATCTGTCTGTTATTAGAAGTTCAGAGGGCACTCCTGTTGGTTTCAACAGCTTTTATAACCATGGCAACCACAGAGCAAGCAACAATGGGTCACCAGTCAACAAGATCACTTATGAAACACTAACACCATGGCTTTGTTCAAAATGTTGGCACTGATTGTTTCAAGTGTTTTTAATCCAGCACCATAGTGAAGGAACAACAGAAAGGCTGTCTGCACAAATAAACAGTTCAGTTATCAAAATTTTTTGTAGCTACGCTCGCGTCTTACAGTGTAAGTCCTGGAGTCTTACAGTGTAGTTTGCCATGTCTTACCATGAACTTAACAGGACTGTGTAATTTTCCTGGACATACGCTTTTGCTGTGCAAACCTTGATGTGCCACTACCTGTTAAGAATCAGCATGGATACAGATAATGTAGACCAGTGATGAACTAAAACACTGTGACGTATTGATGAGTATGTGTTTCACAAAATAATGACAAGACATGCAGATGTATAAAATATCTTTATTTTTTTAAAACACACAGACACCTCACATAGTAATTCACCTTTTAAGTAACATTTAGATTTAGATCATTTAGATTTAACATTTAGATCACACTTGTCTTTGCTTACTGTCTAACTGTCCAGTACTTTTACTGCGACAACCTAGCACATTACCTGTAACTACTGGTCAACATCTGGAACCGGGCTGGATTATAAAGTGCACACTTGTTGGCTTTACTTACTGTGTAGCTACCCACTACTTTACTGTAACTACTGATCAACATCTGGAACCGGGCTGGATTATAAAGTGCACACTTGTTGGCTTTACTTACTGTGTAACTACCCACTACTTTACCTGTAAGTACCCAGCACTTGCCTAAGTTCATGGTAATGTAATGGTGGTTAAATAGATGAACATGAAATTATTTAAAAAAATCTCTTAATTGGTCCTTTAAAATCAAGTGGTGAGCAGCAAGTTAAAACCAAGGAGACAACAATAAGATTGCTGTTAAAACCAGATCTTTTTCAATTAAAAACTATTTTTTAAAACACAAGCAGGTGGGTTTAAAATGGAGCAGGTAACTGTCCTCTACAGGATGCAAGGTCTATTAAAAAGGATTAAAACGCCAGCCAGCAGTTAGGGTCCTTCCTCTTCCCTTGCTCCTCCAGTGACAGACAGGACCTCAGCCAAGGACACCTGTAATTAAGGAGAAAACAGCGGCAGTGGGGGTGCACAACGTAATACAAGCCAAGTGACCTCTTCCTCGTAAGCCAGAGTGCTACTACAGTGAAGAGTACTTACGCGGCAGGCAGAGTTCCTCACTCTGCCATTGTTGTAAGGATGCGTCGTAACACTCTGGACTTTCCTTCTCAGCTGGACTCTGCTCCGCTGTGCTCGGCTAGTCTGCGGTGCTCGGCTAGTCCGCTGTGCTCGGCTAGTCCGTGGTGCTCGGCAACTGTCTGGTCCGCTGTGCTTGGCTGCTCCTCGTGTTGCGTCCTGTCGACAAGTGTCTCCCTGTTTCTGCTCCTTCCGGCGTTCTCCCACTTCCAGGTGTGTCACTGGTTAAATTGTCCCCTCTCTCGTCTGATTGGCCACAGACCCGCTCCGTTCTCAAGCCCCATTGGGAGTCCCTGGGAGTAATAGAGTGCTCTACAGGTGCAGGTTATCAACATTAAGAGTGTCCCGGCAGGAAGTAATTGAAAACATACTAAAAACCATGCTATAAATAAACTACAAACAATACAAACAATCACACAAAATATAAAACTATGCAGAATAAAAACACAATATAAAACCAATACTTCTGCCGTGCGAGAGTAAGACATGGGAAACTACACTGTAAGACTCCCGGACTTACACTGTAAGATGCGAGCGTCTTACATAGATACCGCAAAATATCATGGTACATGTGTGAGTTACCCCAACAGTTGAGGAAACTACACTGTAAGAGACGGGAAACTACACTGTAAGACGCGGGCTGTAATCTAAAGTGCTATTGTAATCAACACTAATAATGCTGCAGTGAGTGGCATCACCCCATGAAGAGGTCAATGCAGAGTGTAACGTTTCAGACCAAAAACACCACTTTCCCAGTCCACATGGGGACAACCAGAATGGTGTTTTCAAAAAGCACCCCTTTGGTTGAAGTTTTCCAGAATATAATAGAAGCTCTGTTCTTAGAAAAGTGGGCATAGTCTTAAACAGCCTGTTCTGTGCAGGGCTGAAACACAGGGGTTTTAAGGCATGCCAAAATCCAATGTTTGAGTGTACAAAAGAAACTTTCAAAACTTGTTAAAGGGGAGGAGAATGTGGGACCTAAGTCATTG
Source organism: Scarus forsteni (assembly GCA_036419115.1). Classification (NCBI taxonomy): domain Eukaryota; kingdom Metazoa; phylum Chordata; class Actinopteri; order Labriformes; family Labridae; genus Scarus; species Scarus forsteni. The sequence continues at coordinate 2,931,372 of JAZDUH010000182.1, forward strand.
ATATCTTAAACATTGGAGTAACCAAGACTTTAGCAACTTTTCAAATGAATAACTTACTGCCTGTTAACCAGAGGCAAAAGAGTAGCTAAGTAGTATTTCATAATAAGATAACCTGTAGGTGGTGTATAAATATTTGTAGTTTACTAAGTGCTAATTGTGAGTTAGTGACTCAGTTTTAATAGCTAGCCATAGCAATTTCACCATGGGCTATATGTTAGCTCTTCATCCACTCGCTAAAGCAACACCAGTTCACGAGTCAGTAAACAGGCATAGTTCACCTCCTTGTACATACGACAGTTTTTGGTACACTTTTAAAAGAGGTCTGACTTTTCTTTTACAAAGCCCTGGACTTGAGAATTGGAGCTCAGAAAGTTTTTTAGTTTTATTCTTCTGCTCCATCCTTCTGGTTGTGCTGTTTGGATCTCCAGAGCCTAAAACTGAATTCACCCCTGATTCACGAGACAAAAACTGCTTTTCTCACATACAGATGTACTCTGACTGACCTGACAGACCGGTGCGAGTGAGTGGTGGAGTGAGCGAGAGAAATACACCAGTGGGACCACGAGTGCAAAATGCAGTTTTTACAAGTGCATTTCAGCAGAAGAAGTAGCACTGGCTGTGTATAATGTATTATAAAGATCAGATGTACATAATGATTGTGAGAAGAGAAGCACATGAATTAGTTTTAAATTATAGGAGAATTACAACTCCAAGTCAAACTGGAGTATACAATGTCAATGAAAATGATTCTTGGTAATTGTATAAAATTATAATTATTTTCATCAATTAATTCCAACAAGTCTTCTCTAAAAGCATCACTGAGGACAGAAAGCAATTACTATAAAATAATGCAAAGTGTTAAAGGTGTCTTCTGACAGATTTTTCTTTGAATAGCTTTAGTTGGAGTTTGTCACAGAGGTTTGAGATGATTTCCTTGACCTCTGCAACATTCAAATGATGCAGAGGCTGATATTTCCATAGTAAAACCATGGATGTATTATAAGAACTGGATAGCGTGGCTCCGCCTTCTACCATGTAACGGATTTGAAGCCTAAATATCTCCCATCAGGGCGCCGCCATTGTGCAGCCAGTAGAGAATTTGGGCCATAATCCGGACGCAGCTGTCGTAAACGGTCGCAACACTCCGCAGCATATGCCGTACACAATCATTGTGAAGCTGCCATAAACCGTGGTTATTTTTAAAGTCTAATAACTTATAAAAAAGAAACTTTTCAGAAAAAAGAGGACTTGGAAAACACGCAGCCCAATAATACTTTCATATCACCACAGCATACAGATGGGAGAAATATTTGTACGGGGTGTAATAATTTTTTGAAGTTTCACTATGGCCCGTCCAGATGAATGGGGGAGACGGAAATTTGACCTATACTGCAGCCAGTCACAAGGGGGAGCAGTTTTTGTGGATGCTTCAATTTGAGCCCAGCGACATGGCGTCCATGTTTTTTACAGTCTATGAGTAAAACGTTATGCTGTAACCTCTTGTTAGAGAATTTCATCATAATCAAGTGATCTGATCTGGTTGGGCTTCATGGCTTTGTTAATAGTGTATGAATAGCTGATTATTGAAAAGTTTTGTAGACCTTGTTAGCAGTTCATTAGCATCCGTCCTTTTTTAACTCATACAATAAAGCTTTAAAATGAAAAAGTGGATAATATCAGATGCATTTTATTATTTCAGATTGCTAATTCAAATTTTGTGTCTGTGTTCATCACCATTCTTACTTCAGGCACTTATCCAAAACAGGTTTTCTATCCTGATTAATTTTAGCCTTTAGAACCACGGAGTGCTAAATGCTAACTTGCCTCTGCATTTTTGTACCAATTCCTGCACCACTCTTTGCCACACCACTCTTGCGGCACAACATGTCAAGTCAAGTCACCACAAGCTGGGATCATTGATAATAATAATAAAACATTTTATTTAAAAACACCTTTCATGACACCTAAGGGTACTGTAATGGACAAAAACAAAAGCAATGAAATCAACAAAACTATACAACTATTAAAAAGATAAGCAAAGCACAGCACACAATGATGGATAAGTGGATGAGAATGGCACATTCATGTTAATTGGAGTACACAGTTCTGAACAGGTGAGTTTTGAGTCTGAATTTGAAGAAGGAAAAAGAGTTCAGATTTCAGAGGTGTGGTGGGAGAGAGTTCCAGATCAGATCATGTTCCTATAAAGGCAAGGCAAGTTTATTTGTAGAGCACAATTCATACACAAGGCAATTCAAAGTGCTTTACAGAACAAGAAAAATGCATTAAAATCACAATACAAATGAATATTCATTACCATTCATGATTGATGTTGACTGGTTTCATGACCTTAGCCAAATGCTTGACTTAGCCCATACAACAGCACCTATACACTACACCATGTTCTCTCATTTGTAGAGGTAGGTTATTTTTAACTCTGGATATGTTTTGCTCCTGTCTGGAATAAGATTAAGACCCATGATCGAATAAGGTGGGTGTTGTTTTTGTCCCCTTTGTGTCCACGTGCCCCGGGGCCAGCAGGGGGAAAGTCAAGGACATTAATATTGAGGCAAGAGCAGCACATGATACAAAGCAACCATGCCCTGCCTGCAAGTGACACTGAGACACTTTTATTGGACCACAGGTGAGAAAATATTGAAAATAATGCAGGACCACAGACCTCTGGAAGTGGTTAGAGCAATGAGTCACAACACATCACTGACCTGATGGGGACTGAACTCAGTTTAACTCTGATTATTTCACTCTTCATGGATATTTTGTATTCCTGCTAACTCTAACACGTGCGCATGAGCAAGAACAGTATTTAACATCCACATTCACAACATGAGGCCATTCTCCTGCAGAGTGACGCGCTGCATGAATTTTTTATGAATGTGGGAGCCTCTGCGTCCCTCATGACTCTCTGCCAGTGACGTAAAAAGGGACTGTGGTTTTCCGTCAATTGCATTATCCATTCTGACTCTTTCAGCGCCTGCCCGTGCTGCTTCTGATTGTCAAGATAGGAAGCATCCGCCTCCATCCGAACGCACACAAAAACTGACTGCTGCCCGGGGAAAGAGAGGAAAGGGGAAGGGCACAGGAGGAGAGAAGGCTTCGATGAACACAAGGAGCCACAATGAGAATAAAAGAACATCACTACAAAATCTGGATCCAACTTGTATGTCAAATTAAAAAAAAAAAAAAAATCAGCCGGAAGTGAAACTAATGTGGGGACTGATTTTGATAAATACAAATATGCTTATGTGTGAATACTGAATTTTGACTGGCTACGTATTGCATACTAAAGTCTGTTATTTCTTTATAGGAAAGAGCTGTTCTTGAGAACAGGCTGCAGCAAAGCATGTTGGTCTGATTACAGATATTAAAGGACTTTTCCTGAGCATTTCAGAACACAAAAGAAAGGCTGATGAATTGAGCATCTGCCTGCTCACTGTGGAAACTGAACTACAGGCTGACAGTTATAAAACCCCTTATACTTCAAGCTATACATGTGCTGGATGATGAAAGTATGATGGCGGGTCAAGATGAAAGGCTGGTAATGTGTTTGGTAGAAATCATATTTCCCCCTGCCTCAACTTTCATAAAAACGTTAAGGTCACAGTGACTAGCCATGTACCACTGAATTATTGGAGAGGACATCTGTGCAAACATGAAGGAAATCATTCAAGGAATTCTGGAGGTATCAAGGTCAAAGGCAGGGGGTGGACATAAGATTCAATGATCTTGAAAATCATTGATTTATCCATATGTCAGGGTGGAGATGTGTGCAAGGTTTGAAAGAGCCCCTCAAAGAATTATTTACATATGATGTTCACAGGCAAGAGATGAACATGAGACTTGTGCAGCAGCTGGATCTGTCTGATTCAGCGCCTGTAATCAGGCAGATCCATCTTGTTAGGCTCCGCTCTACAGTGATTGAAAGCTGCACGGCCCAATCAGCAATCAGCATCCTTAGAGCAGGAAGAGGTGAAGCTCGGGCTGAACGTCAAGGACAAAATTTCATATCTCGATATTCATGCCAGATATCTTGACATCAATACAGTATTGAGATGTCTGGCATCGTAGCATCGATATGACTACGGGTTTGGTGAAAACCAAGCGGTGCATTCAAGGGCAATCGTATAAATGAAATTTGTTGTGACTTCCAGAGCTGTGCAAGCAGGGCAAGCACGGGGGAAATCTATTTCATTCATACTGTTATACTGCTTTTTTGACATTAATATCTTGAATGTTGAAATCTCGATATACACGATAATGATATATTATTCAGCCCCTTGTGGAAGCTACAAGTAAGACCACAGGAGAAGGTGTTTTCTTGTACAGAGATTAGCATAGATGCTAAAAGCTTCAGTGTCAATTTTATCAGATCTAGACCATGTTTCTGTGTTATATGAAAAACAAATAACATCAAAATAATTTCTTGATAGGAAGAATATGTTTGCTCCAACTCTGATGTGGTTGGCATGGAGTTCCATTTTCTGTCCTTTACACAGCAGTAGTAGCACCAGCCCACAATATTATTAAATTAGCCTGTAATGAGTGTGTTGACGAATGATCGTCCAATCACATGCCGAATATGCATTTAAAAGGTTCTGCCCATTGACAAGTGCTTTCTGTGGCCTGTTGCCGAGATGGGCAGGTGAAATATACAGAACAGTGTGACGTTCGAACATGACAAGCTTGTTTTTGACTTTAGACCTTGAAACCTTATCACTTCATTCCTAAATTTAAGAAGACATTGTTGTTTGAATAAAATGTTCAACAGCCTTGTTCAAATATCATCTTCTCAAACAAGCATAATGCCCTGTCACCATTTCATTGATTTCAAAACTGTCTTTATTTTCATTCTTTGCTGGACCTGGTTGTGCAGTTGTGTGCTCTTGTGATAAATTCCAGGGTTGTGTGAATTTGTGAGTTTTGTTGCCTCCCTGTAGATGAACGTCAGTCTAATCACAGCTGATTGACTGGGATACATATACTTGTAAGTGAAATAAAGTCCTATTTTGCTTGATTTAATATCTAACTTGTTACTTTAAATTAAAACCTTGAAATAGAGATAAAGTCTGAGTCTGACATGCTTATGACCTCTTGAACTATGTCAGGGGTGACGGGTATGTCACATCTGCAGAGATGATCAGTCTTGACATCTGCCCTAGTTGTTTGGTTAATTTGTCTGTCACAAATTAAAACATCCCACAATAGCTTCAAACTTTTGTGGGACCTAATTTTATTTTTTGTGTTGTGTTTGTCACCCTCTCTGGTGCAGCTCTCCCTCCAAAGTCACACTGTCCTCACCAACCTTAATTTGCATTTCCCTGTTGTTACCTCAGTGGACTCACTACAACCTGGCATGTTTGGTCCACTTCCTGCTCTGCTCTGCATCATGCAGACCTATCTGTGACAATGACACACAGTTGGAGAGTCAGAGGTTATCAAGTGTCAAGCTCTTGCTTGTTCTGAGACTAAAAATGCTAAATCACGCGGGTAATCACACATCGAACACTCTTAATCACACTTCAGTGTTTTTCACACTGAATTAGAGCAACTGCATTAGCAGCGGAGGCTTCTCAGTGGGCTGTCAGAGCTGCTAATAAGCCCGACTTTGCAGACAGCAGATGTCAGATTTCATGTCCTGAAGGAGGTTCACAGTGACCTGTGTGAAAATTAGCATGACATCAAGTTTTAAAGCAAATCCCACTTTTCAAGGATGGCCAGATTTCTGTGAGTGCAGAAAATGAAAGGCTGTATTTTAGAAACAGTCCTGTTTCCTCTGAAACAACAACATGAAGTTCAAGCCACTGCTTCTGTGTCTCACTCCTGCAGGCAGGTGACTGGCCCGACCTGCATGGCAGCTGCAGCTACAAGGTCATACCTGCCACCCTGGCAACATCCAGACAACACTGTACAAAGCTCTGGAAGGCATCAGGATTACAGGTATGAAACTTCCCCCTGAAATTATGACTGGAAAGGGTATCTATGTATACAGTATAATCTATATAAATGCTGAAGTACTACTGAGTCTTTTTCTATCTATGTATTTGAGCTGATGTGTCAATGGTGCAACAGATAGTGCTGAAAGTGAGAGGTTTTCTGGTTTGATTCCCCGTATTGGTTGGGGCCTTGCTGTGCTAAGTTCGCATGCTCACCCTGTGCATGCACAAGGGTTTCTTAATAGGTACTTCAAAACTAGGCCTGTCACGAGAACAAATTCTGCTGGACAATAATTGTCCCAAAAATTATTGCCGATAAATCATATTATTGTCAATGTTATTTTGAAACATCATTTTTTTTCATTAATGTAATATTATGTCCTAATAAAGTGAGTACACAATATCAAAAACAATGCACTTTAATTTCTTAAGAGTATTTAACTGTAATTGGAGGGTCAAGAGCTTTTAAATAAAAGCATAAATAATATAATAATAAAAGAGGAAAAAAAAACCAAAGAAAATGAAATGGAGTCTCTTTTCAGAAAAACTACATGGAAAAAAAGCATGATAATAATCAAAAACAACAAAAAAATAGACCCTGTTTCTTTGAAGACAAAAAAACAAAAGAAAACTCCAATAAAAACACAACAATAAAATCAATTAAAAAAATGTAGTTTTTACTGTTCATGAATCGTTTGTGACATGTACTTTCTCCCAGTCAATTCATACTGTCTGTTAAACGTTTGTAGCATTTTTGGCTTTTCAAGCGTATTGAAGGGCTGCATTTCTTTGGCAATGTACCGAACGACACTGACTGTGAGCGCACCATTTTGTGCTGTGTTATGTATATTTACTTTGCTGACCAAATGCCACAGTAAACGCTGACTGTGGGGACGAAGGGTCTGCTGCACCTCCCCTTCTTCGTCATCACTACTTTCAAACAAATTCAACATATCACCTCGTCGGTGTTCATGGGCTCACACCTTGTTGATTCTGTTTAAAACCGAAATATTCCCACACTTGTACTGTGGCTTTCAGCTTAGGAACCATCGCTTTCATGGCATCATTCATATTAGTGTTTGTTTCTTTGTTACTCCTCATGACATTCGCTTCAGCTCAGTGTGTGTACACGACAGTGGCCCCGCCTTCCACTCAAAGATTGAGTGAAAGATAGATGCATCACGATCCCGAACCCCACTCATTCCACTATAGAACCAACGCGCCCAGGCGTTGAGAAAGATGGACGTAGTGAGCCATCTTCTCATCCAGCCTGTTTGAGGGGAACGAGAGGATGGAAACAAACACGCTTGCACGTCAATTTATTGAGTCTGGCAAACTTACCGTGGACGTTTTTATTTACCGTTCAGTTAATTGATTTATTAAGGCCTATTCAAAACAAAATCCTGCTAGCCAGGTCACACATGTGACCCTGACATTTCCCGGAGAATATCAGGGTAACCTACCCAGGAAATTCCCTCATTATCTTGTTCACACCTTGCAGCAGGAAAGTTCAAAGTCAGTCAATGGCACCTGGAAGTTGGCGAGGTAACTTCCTGGTTCTCTGGGTGAAAATGCCAGCTGTTTGCGTTCACATACCCAGTGCAATTATACTGTTAAAATCAATATAATTTCAGGATTTTACTGTGGGACTTAAACTGCTTTTGGTTAATGTCTTTCTCAAGCCCCATTCATGCGGCCATTTTAAGTTGTAGTATTAACGCTCTTGTGATGCTGCACCTTCACTGTAAATGTTACAGAGACAGATGGGCAAATAACTTGACACCCTCTCTTCAATTTTTCCATCTCCAGAGGTAGTATCATGTTGCGTTCCATTTACCTCGGAACTGGGAGCTGGGAAATGGGAGTGACGTCATCTCCGACTTGTCGGCGTTCCAGTTGAAGCCGGAAAAAAAAACGTGCCGATCGACCAGGCTATTGTTAGCTGTTAGCACGCCCTGCGTTGTTGTTCACAAATATCACATGAAGAATGTGATTATCACTATGGCAGCATTTTTGTAAATATAAGTCTAACAATACTATGTATATAGCTGATCTAGAGCAACACACACTAGTCAGAAGTGCAAATAAATGGATTATTAGAGGAGCTAAATAACTGTTCACACTGGGGGCTGCCATCTTCGACTGTCAACTCGGGGGTGGCGAGGTTCCCCCGAGTTCCTAGTAGGATATTCCGACCTCGGGGGGCGTTCCAGATGAAATTTCCTACTCGGAAGTGGCAAATTCCGACCTCCGACTACAACTGGAACGCACCATCAGAGGTGTGATAATGGAGAGAGGGAGGCATGCAGACTCAGCAGGGAACTTCTGCGAAGACTGAGAATTTCTGCCTTTGAGTGCATGTTGGGGTCCTTCATGGTCATGCACATTCATGAATGGCAGCATGAATTTACACAGATATTCCAGCCTAAAAAAATAAATGGGAATTTTTGAAGTGTAAATATAATGAAACTTTGTTGTTGTCCTTTTACATTAAAGTACTATTCTGTCCGCCCTGTGATCAGCTGGTGACCAGTCCAGGGTGTTTCCCGCATCTAATGGGTGGGTGGTCCTGCATTTTTGAGAATGTCAATAATATGAGCAAAATGCTTTTGAAATATACAAACATCATCTCAATGTTTTGTAAGTTAAAGCTGTATGTCAGAGCTTAAATATTCAGTTCAGTTAAGGTCAGGTGGATCCAAACAGTCTCTGGTTAAACAACATGTAACATTCACCTTTAAGGACATCGGAGTGCATGTTAAGCTACCAAAATTGCTCCATGCTGCTGTATTTTATTAATTTTGGATGTGAAGGTTAAAAAATCTTCTTGAGTTGACTGTCATAATTACCCTTATAACGTTGATCATTCATAAGGAGGTGAGGCTGTTGGATACTTTTATGTCAGGTCCGGCACATGAAGCACTTCTTGAGGTTTGTGCTAAAAGCAGTCAAAACCTTGAATAAGATGAAGAAAACTGCAATCTCCAACAGCAGTTCCTGCTTTACGGAAGCCTCTGATGAAAAGGGGTAGGGTTAAATAAGTTTATACCTCTTTCTACTCGTTTTCGAGTGTTTAATCTCGCAGCATGTTACTACCTAGAGCTTGCATGTACTGAGCCTGGATCCGTTGAATGTGATGTGCTGTTTTTGCTCTTATTCTTAAGTGGTACAGTAGGTAAGATAAATTAGTATTTATCATCAGCAAGGTTGGGAGGGAGGGATAGCACAGAGGGGGCATCGCTCGGGGACACTAGAGTTCATTGACCAGCCTGTTTGAGGTGTTGTGGGGGCTAATTTGATGGAACATTTAAGATAGGAGATCCCCATCTGATGACCCCCGTTGATGTTTTGACTCTTGCTGGTTATCAGTCCATGGAGTCGAGTTGGATGGTCCCTAAGAGGCCAGTGTCGGAGTAGGTAGCATCGGCATTGCCACTTCCTGGAGCGTGCTTGCACGGAGCCTGGCTTAGTTGAGGGTGGTAATGCAGTAGCAATTAAGGGACATGCAGCTGATTAGGTAACTTCTCAGAAATGTTTGTGCACTCGTGGGGTACGGGGTTTCTTCACTGAGCACTTGTCCTTCATTATGGCGCAAGTACCTTGTGATGTTTTAATACCAAGCAGTGATTCTACAGCAACAATAAACATATAGTGTCTCTTCAGGACAGCTCTCTCATGGCAGCTACCATTAGCTTGGGCAACCACCACCGTAAAAAGTAGGGATTTATTTGGCTTTGAAAACTTTTGGAAATAATGACATGAGGTGAACTCTTAGCCAAAGATGTAAAATGTACACTCAACAAAAATATAAATGCAACACTTTTGTTTTTGCTCCCATTTTCCATGAGATGGACTTAAAGATCTAAAATTCATTCCAGGTACATGATATTACCATGTCTCTCAAACATTGTTCACAAATTTGTCTAAATATTTGATAGTGAGCACTTCTGCTTTGCTGAGATAATCCATCCCACCTCACAGGTGTGCCACATCAAGATGCTCATCAGACACCATGATTAGTGCACAGATATGCCTTATACTGTCCACAATAAAAGGCCACTCTGAAATGTGCAGTTTTGTCTCACAGCAAAATGCCACAGATGTCGCAAGCATTGAGGGAGCGTGCAATTGGCATGCTGACAGCAGGAATGTCAACCAGATCTGTTGCTCGTGCATTGAATGTTCATTTCTCCACCATAAGCCGTCTCCAAAGGCGTTTCAGAGAATATGGCAGTACATCCAACCGGCCTCACAACCGCGGACCACGTGTAACCACACCAGCCCAGGACCTCCACATCCAGCAGGTTCACCTCCAAGATCATCTGAGACCAGCCACTCAGACAGCTGCTGAAACAACTGGTTTGCATAACCAAAGAATTTCTGCACAAACTGTCAGAAACCGTCTCAGGGAAGCTCAACTGCATGCTCGTCATCCTCATCGGGGTCTTAACCTGACTCCAGATCGTCGCTGTAACAGACTTGAGTGGGCAAATGCTCACATTCGATGGCGTCTGGCACGTTGGAGAGGTGTTCTCTTCATGGATGAATCTCGGTTTACATTGTTCAGGGCAGATGGCAGACAGCGTGTGTGGCGTCGTGTGGGTGAGCGCTTTGCTGATGTCAATGCTGTGGATCGAGTGGCCCATGGTGGTGGTGGGGTTATGGTATGGGCAGGCATCTGTTATGGACGAAGAACACAGGTGCATTTTACTGATGGCATTTTGAATGCACACAGATACCGTGATGAGATCCTGAGGCCCATTGTTGTGCCATACATCCATGAACATCACCTCATGTTTCAGCAAGACAATGCACGGCCCCATGTTGCAAGGATCTGTACACAATTCTTGGAAGCTGAAAATGTCCCAGTTCTTGCATTGCCAGCATACTCACCGGACATGTCACCCACTGAGCATGTTTGGGATGTGCTTGACCGGCGTATACGACAGCGAGTACCAGTTCCCACTAATATCCAGCAACTTCGCACAGCCATTGAAGAGGAGTGGACCAACATTCCACAGGCCACAATTGACAATTTGATAAACTCTATGCGAAGAAGATGTGTTGCACTGCATGAGGCAAATGGTGGTCACACCAGATACTGACTGGTTCTGAGTCCCCAGACCCCCAATAAAGCAAAAAAAATGCACATTTCAGGGTGGCCTTTTATTGTGGACAGTCTAAGGCACACCTGTGCACTAATCATGGTGTCTGATGAGCATCTTGATGTGGCACACCTGTGAGGTGGGATGGATTATCTCATCAAAGCAGAGGTGCTCACTATCACACATTTAGACAGATTTGTGAACAATGTTTGAGAGAAATGGTAATATCGTGTATCTGGAATGAATTTTAGATCTTTAAGTCCATCTCATGAAAAATGGGAGCAAAAACAAAAGTGTTGCGTTTATATTTTTGTTGAGTGTATGTCATTTATTAATTGATTTATAGATTTAAGTGTGAAAGTTCTCCATATTAAGCCTCTTAGTTAGTGCTGTCAGACGATTAAAAAAAATAATCTAATTAATTACCGGATTTATAATTAATTAATCGAATTAATAGCATTTTAATCTCATATCTGCTTAAAGTACCCAAATAAAGAATTTGAATTCTAGGATATTATAAAATTGTAGTGCATGACTAATCAAATGAATACACTAAGAAGTGAAGATTTGTAAATCCACATTTTTATTGGTGACTAAATAAAACCAAAGTCAGGGCAACTTGTCCAGAAAATTCTAAGCTCAATCAGGAAACTCAAATTACACTTTAAGTGTGTTTCATAAATCAAATTCAAAATAAGAAAAAGGTCGAGGACATCCAGCAAAACAATTAGGCCTGATGGATTATTAAAGAATGTAGTACAAATATAGATAAATAAATTCAAAAATAATATAAGACTAAGTCTTAAATATGCCATTCCTGTTGTCACCTGGGCTTTGTTTGGTTTGACTAGAGACACGTGTGAAGTGACGTGCCACTGCCATGTACGGGTCCTGGCCAATATCAAAATGTTTGTGTGGTATGATTAATCTTGCGATTAATTTTTACAACGCATTAATTTGCGGCGTAATTAATTAATCTAATTAATGCACTAAAGTGACAGCCCTACTCTTAATACATTTAATATCTGTTTAAAATATGCAAGAGTGGACCAAATGGCTTGCAATAATGACCCAACAAAGCCCAAATTGCATCTTGACACAACAGGCACAATTTCCTGTGTGTGATGGTATCATTTTTCCATTCTGCTGACTCACTCAAAAGTTACATCCTCAATAGTTCAGTACACTTCAATTTAAAATTGAGACCACCCAGACCTTTTTAAGGGTGGTTCATCAGTGGGCATGTCGTGCGAGAAAGTGTCCCAATTTAAATAGACCCCAGCACATCTGTCATCTAATAATGAGACAGATATTCATAAATACAGACAGGCAGAAAATCGACCAAGACTTAAAATGCCAGTTTTTGAACTTGTGCTGTGAGTTTATAATTGCTTTGTGGAGACACACGGCACATTTAATTCTGACAGAGCATGGTAACGATGGCAACAAAGCATGGTCATGCATGAAGGAGGGAGGGCTCTGGTCCTGCTGAGACGGGGAGGGGAAAAGGATGAAAACTGGCGAGTCAAATTGTGGATGTTTGTCTCTTGCTTTCATGACAGACAGAGTAAAGAATTTCCATAATCCTTCACACTGTCAACCACAGCTTCTTCTCCACCAGCCTTTTAGCTCAAAGCTCTCTTGCCCACCCCATGTGCTCATCACTGAGGTCTGACCTCTTTTTTTTATAATTTGAAAAATGTTAATGAGAAGGAAAGGCAGGCTGGGCTCCCCCATTTAAAGCAGTGAGGAACTAATTACTTGTTTAAAGCTGGGAATCCTCCGAATGACTCACCATTTATTAAATCCTCTGATTTAATATCCACTGTTTTATGTAGAAATAAATAAATAAGCTCACCCTCCCTGTGGTAATCAAAATCGTTGCCCAGTGGATCAAATAAACACAGGTTTATTGGTATAACACATTTAAATATGATTAAAATGAGAAACGTCACTCTTCTGGTTCAGGTCTAAAGAGTCATTATGGCCACTAACACCAACTATGTGGGAACAAATAAGGAAGACATGTAATATTAAATCAAGGAAGACAATATTCAGCTATACCAGAGATGTTATGATGATTCCATCCACACATCCACCCCTTCGTTTTCTTTCACCTGTCCAGACATGCAGTCAACCCAATCACTGCCCCTCTCATGATTTCCATATTCTACTGTGGGTGATCTAAGATGTTCTCAGGACAGATGGGATATTTAATTTCTGCAATCAGTGCTGAGTCTAACTAAGCTCCCCTTCCAGTTGGATGCTCCCAGCAGATCTAAACGGGGAGGTGAGCATAAGGTCCTCTCGCTCTGTTGCTTGCTCAAATTTTCAGAAGAAGGATACTCAGACAGTGCTTTTAAATATGTTCCCTTATGATACTGTCAGGGGATATGCCATCCCCCAAAATAAACACTCCATAAGCTAGGTGTTTGTTCATCCCGCATGTGGCTGCGATAAAAGATTATTACTAGGCATCTCTTTGGCCGTAGAAAACATTAAGAACTACACTGTAAAGCCAAAGACAGACCATAAGAAGGGTTTTGATTAGCCACAGCTCATGAGGATTTACAGTGAACCAGCCTGTTCTGAGCAGGGATGAAACAGAGGGGTTTATAGGAATGCCAGTATACCATAGCAGCTTCTTGAGTACAGCAAGAGTGGGAGGTAAAAGTGGAAATAAAGAAGGAAAAAATGTTAAAGCTGGAATCCTCATAGTGGCAATGTTGCAGTCAGTCAGCCATGAGGTAGCCCAATGACAGAGTGGTGCATGAATAACTGGATCCGTCCCAATTCTACCCCTTGTCCCTTGTCTCACCCCTTGCCCCTTGCTTTTTTACGCATTCACGTCTAATGAAGGGATGTCCCAATTGTCTGTAGGGCTAATGGGACGGGCTAGGACCAAAGGCTACACAGCTCTTAAAACATAGACAGACCAGGACCTCCCTTGAAAGGAAGGGTATGAGAATTTTCCATAATACACTGTGTCCGCCGACATGAGGCAGCACATGGGTTAAAATTCAATTGTGGGGCAATTTCAATATTGCAAACTGAAACATTCAAATCTTGTATGTTGTTGTTCAGACAGACCGTATTTTAAATATTTATCTGAAAAGCCGTTCTAAAATCCCATTGACTCTGGGATGAGGGAACCTGAACAGCTTAATAATGTTCTGGACTCATTTTTGTGCCACTCTGTAGTCTATGTTAGCTTTTCACTTTCATCAGCTACAAATGATAATGTATTCTTTATTGATACAAATAACTGTTATTAACAAAAAAAGTTTAGAGCCCCTTTTGCCACCATGAAGCTTCATGGTTAAGGCTTTCCAGCTTTAACACTAGAACAACTGAGGCAGCAGTTCATGCCATAAATGAGGGAGAGGAAGAAGTCATGATGCTGCAAAACTCTTTTGTCTCGTTCATTTTGTATGTAATCACGCTGAGGAGGAATGTTGACCATATTAAAGGGAAGAGAAAACTCAAAAAAAGCATTTTAAGTCTGCGAGTTTGTGATGTTTCAATAGAGCCAGGTTATACACTGCTCATGAGCTTCAGACACTTCAATAATACATTGTGAGGCCATCTGGGTTGAAAACTAGGTTATCAAGAGAAAGGACAAACCAATCATTCTCAAGTTTGCTGAGGATAAACTGCTCTGCTCTAGATCTTACTGTTACTCTGATTTTAACCAAACACTGGCTTTAGGAAGAGAGAATTCAGCATTAAGTGCAACTTTGCAGCCAAGTGAAAAACAAGGTTCTGTATGTGAAGCAAAGTTCAGCCACACCATAGCTCTTGCTGTCCTTATTATTTGCATCAAAGGAAAAGGAAATGTTCCTCCACCGTGTCTTATATTCATTCTTAGAAGATGCTGTAAGAAAGTTCTGCTGAATCTAAAACTTGAAATTAGTCTGTCAGTCCTGCCTCAATCAAACACATTCCCTCTTATTGTCTTTAATGACTTTTACATATCTTTAAAGCTCAGTCTGGCCTGTGTGAAGCAAGGTCACTTCCTGCTCTTTTTTTTTTTTTCTGGTCCTAATTTTTCATGTTTTAATCATGGATGAATTTTCTCAAGAGTTCTCAAGCTGGAGAAAAATAACTTCTTGTGCGAGGAGCATGGGTAGCACATGTGTATTTTTAAAATGAAAGCATGAACAATGGTGTCTGTATATAGATATGTATTTTAAACTTCTGGAGGTGCAGCGAGGGTACAGAAACATATGGGGATTAGTTAAATACTATCAGCTCTATGACACATTTTTTCTCTATGCACACTTACTCCCACTATTTTACAGATACACCAGGGAACAGTATGATTTGAGGAAATGTCCTAAAGGTGACAAATGACTCACAAGCTGGGCACTTTTCCCAGGTCAGGATGCAAGATTACAAACATTTGTGGCATTAGGTTTAAACATGTTTATAAAAATATGCAGCAAATTGTGGCAAAACACAAAAACTCCAATGTGTGTTTCAGGGGTCTTAACATTCTTTGGACATGAAGCTGTGGTAAGTTTGGTTGAATAGCGTTATATCAGTGGTAGAGTCTGTAGGTCACCAGAAGATAGGGGGTTTGATTCTCTAGTCACAGGCAGAAATGTTCTTGAGCAAGATATACTGGATCAAAGATGCTTCATCCGCTCTGCCATTGTGTATGAATGGGACTAGCAATTACGAAAGCCATTTTACAGACACAGTGAACACTGGCCGAGTCAATAGCAAAAGTTGGAAAAAATCTAATTGAAAACTTCAAAACAATATCAACATTTTTAGTTTAGGTTGAGCATTGATATCTGCTGTGGTAAAAGAAAAATCACATTTGAAGTACCCGAATTTTTCAAGTTGTAACTAATACACATGTAGGACTATATTCAGTTTGAAATCATTAAATAAGTAAGCAATGTGTCATTGTTACCAGTAAGTATTTAAATGTTTCCAAATAACCCTCAAAAAGCAGAGCAGCACCTTGACACATTAGTGCATCTCACAGCAAGACGCAGTCAGAAGGTTTCTGGTCCAACATTGGCTCCTTTCTGTGAGAAGCTTGCATGTTTTTCCAGAGTGTCCCCCGCCTCTCGTCAAACATGAGGTATTTGAGGTATTGATATTGTTTTATTAGAGATACCTGTGCAGAAGTTACACATACAGACCACTATAATTGGATGAAGCCATGTAACGTCTGCCGTCTGAATGTCATAGGAGCCACTGTTGATGCCCTTGAACAGGTGCTGCCATACTGCACATGCCATCTTAACCAAACTTTGGCTCCCAGACTTAAAGGCTGTGTTGAGGCTGGGCTTACAATAAGCCCGTCTTACTAATAGCAACACTACACTTCCAAAACTGGAAACATTCATCAATTATTCAATTAAATAAATGTTGCAATATCTAAAAAAATCCCCCACACACACACACACACACACACACACACACACACACACACACACACACACACACACACACACACACACACACAGTGGGAGCACATAGATACTGTATATAAATTTTTTTTATATAAAGATTGAAGCTGTCTTTTTGAACCGGGCTGTAAATAATAAAAACTGTGTTTTCATCACGTATAATCCATAAAATGTCAGGTTTCTACAGCTAGCCTCAAATGAACACTCAGGGTAATACAGCTTTTGGTGTTTCCACATGGACCTCCACTTACAGCCTGAGAGGTTGCTGTCTGATAGACTGTTTGCTTGGTAATGCACTTAAGGATGTTGAGGCTAACACTAACTGACACAGTCATGCAAAATGATTAGAAAATGAAATGTAGAGGCATACAACAATTGTTGTCGATCTTGTCTACGCAATCAGATGATTGAACAATGGTTGGTGATAGATCTCAGTCGTCTTAACCTGATTCCAACCTGTTTTCAATCACATGTAGACATCAAAATCGAACCTCGTGCTTGGTGGGTAGCACCCATGCTAGCTTGGTGGTGTGAAAAGGTGACTGTGAGCTGCGGTGTAGAAAGCCCTTTATGGGCTCAGAGGACTATAAAGCACTGTACACGCTTGAGTCCATTTACCATTTATATCACCTCATTTTCATTCTTATATCATTCTGTGCCCTCTGAAGCCCTTTATAGACACATCTGGAATCATAATGTGTCTCCTCTCATTTATGCAAGTTTTAAGAAAGGTCAGAAACCCATCTTACACATGCAGAGAACAAGAGGATGGCAGATAATTAGAGATAAAATCAAAAAACTTTCCATGCTGTGAGCACCAAATCAATCAGCTGTGTAACTCATGACAAACACGTAGATCAAGATAACTGGTTTGAAGGATAAACTTAAAAGCTATTAGAAACAATCATCACTAACCTCAGTGTCTGATGTAATCAGTATTTCACTTTCTCCTCACACACTCAAAAGTAAAGAATTTCCTCCTGCAAAGCTACGCCACATTAGCAGCTTGTTTGAACAGGCAGATTCAGAGAAATCTGTAGATAGCAAACTTATGCAGTAAGAGGAGGATGATGGACAATTTGATGAAGTGGCAGCTAATGACTCAATTTGTGTTAACTGCACAGACAAGGGCGTTCAAGAGCATTTCATTAATTTCAATAGGCGACTGAAAGAGACATACCAGGAATCACTCAAGGCCAGACAATGTGGCTGTTGGCTATTAAGAGAGAAGAGTGCTGAAAATAATTCTTTCACATATTATATCACCCACTGCCTCACTATAACTCAGTGTTTTTCCTTACAATCAACGTGATATTCAATCTCTACAGGAAACTGTGATGTCACAGTGGCAACAATCAATGCAGATCAACCAGTCCATACTGATTTTATTCACCAATTTGTCTAATCAACGCCACTTCTCCGAAACTAGGACCAAATCATCCAGCCCCCAACCCCTGCTCAGGCCCACACATCAATATCCAAGCTAGACTCCTCGCTCAAGATGATGTGGCATAAAATGCCCCCAGCAACGACAAAACATGGCTCAAACTTATGAAAAGCAGTTTCCTGATGCATGGTTGTGGTAAATCAACAATAAAAAGTTTCACCATCAGACCCCATCTGTGTTTTTCCAAAAGGTTGCTGCTGTGTGCATACGATGGTGTTTGTGTGTGCAACCTAATAAAAAAGAGAGGAGAGAGTTCATGTGGGTGTGTTGATTTTGCAGGCACGTGCAGGGAAGATCAGGAATGGACAGTGAGTGCAACTTTGCATAAAAGGAAATGTGGGTCAAAGTTGTGACAGGACACAAAGCCAACTTCTGTGTTTTACTTTGCTGAACATCAGAGTATGGATGATCTAAACTTACCACAGTATATGATGGACATCCCATGATTTTACTGTAAAGCATAGTTGGTCACCAATGAGACAAGTTACCTCAAAATGTTTGTTGTGACTACAGACTCAGAGTTTTAGCTTATTCCTCTTCTTCTGAATTTCACAAGACAGCAGGTCTCCTTTTCCACATGAACCCTAAAGGTGCGTTCACGCCGGACTCTACTTGAACTACCTCGGCGATCACTCTCCATGCAAAGTCAATGTACAGTCGCGATGGGGCGGGGCTAACCCTCCCCCGATGCGACAGCCGCTTTTCACACTACCAGATGGCTTGTCGTGCGATGAAAAAAAAAGTTGATCAATCAGCAGGTGTGTATACGTGTGACGGTACCCTAGACAGACAGTTATTCATCCGGACTACAGAGGAACAATCCATGACCGTGTGGGAAACATTAGTCAGTGAGGACATTAGTTCCGCCTAGACGGACCGCGGGAAACTCACAGATAATGTTGCTGCAGGGCATCAGCTGCAGTGTTTTGTGTTTGATAAGTGAATAAAAAGGAAACAGCAGGAATAATGTCTGTGTATACATCCATTATATGATATATGACATGATCGCGGTGAATCTTGAGCGG
Organism: Scarus forsteni; assembly: GCA_036419115.1. Lineage (NCBI taxonomy): Eukaryota > Metazoa > Chordata > Actinopteri > Labriformes > Labridae > Scarus > Scarus forsteni. Next base: position 2,950,326 of record JAZDUH010000182.1, read on the forward strand.
ACGTGACGTCACAGAGCGACGGCCGACGGCAACGGTGACCAAAATGAGGTATTGATGGATGCGCGATGCTACGTCAGTGGGCGACACGATTTTGGTAGCTGGGTCACTTGCGGTGTGAACGCAGCATAAGACCTGAGCCAGCGCTCACAGGCACCAGTGTGAAAAAGTGAACATTTTATTTGTGAATCAAATCAAGAAGTATTTATCAGCCAGATGAGAGGGTCTGTTTATTTCCTCCATTCACAGGGTTGTTGTTGGTAGCAAACAGGAAAACTGCACTCAGGGGCAAATCTTTCATCTCCCTGCAGACCCGTAGCTCCTCTAATGTGTGTGTAGATGCTGGGATAACAGATAAAAGAAAGATAAGTGCCCTCAATCTGTTTTTAATTAAGAATAACAGGAGCTTGTTTATATTGATTTACTGTCAGTGAAGGCTTTGTGTTTCTACATTACTGTAGCTGTCATGTGAAAAGAGTGTGAAGGATTACGTAACACACATTATGAAAGCTGCATTTTTTTTAATTGCTGCTTCTGTGTGATGTTTTAATGATGTGTGTGCTTTGTATCACAATAGTGTGGTTAGTCAAGATTCCTGCTGCTTCCCTCAGGAGGATCAGTTTCAAGGTAAAATCATCAACGAAAGTCTAAATGATATTTAGCACTTTCACTCTTAGTTTTGTTTATTTAGATTACAACAGTTTGAATAAAGCAGGGCTTAAAAAAACATTATTTATAATTAATGGTTTTCACACTGTCAGTTAGAAATCTGAAATATTTACCTGCTTCATAAATCTATGAAGAATGTCTTTGTCTGGTTGGCTGCAAATTTACAGTTAGCACAGTGTTGTTATTGAATTAATAATGGGGCATTCAACAAAATATTTGAATAAAATGAGAAAAACAAAGGTTTCATTGAAATTGTGTACATATATAGAATTTAAAACAGAATTGTCTTACTTAGTTTAATTAGGTTTCTGAAAAAAAAAAATTCAGTGCTTAAATTTATTAGACCATCACCTATTAACAGCAATGGTAATTGCCGAAATACTTTTTGTGTTTCTGTAATAGTTAAAACATCAATGTGAAGAAGCTATTTAACTTGATATTATTAATGCTAAAATACAACAAGTTTTTTATCATTGAATTTTTAGATTTAATATTCCAAAAAAAAGGGGGGGGGGACATTAGTAAAAACTTTATTTATTTACTTACTTACTACAGTAATAACTTTTGTTCCTGGACAGAATAATTAGTTTTAGTGGTTCTTCTACCACAACATGGTAGTTTATCATAGAGTCCCTTCTGGACTTAAAGGAATAGTTCGGTTTCTACAGCTTTCACATTGTTTATAGAATGAAGCAGAACAATATACTCACCCAGAAGGCTTTCCTGATCCAAACAGTGCTTCAGGAGATATTTAGATCCAAAATCGAGCGGCGGACATCCGTATAATGGTAGCACATAGGGCATGGATAGCGCCGCTCCTAAAACTGCATTAATCATCCAAAAACTCATTAGTTTCACCAATATTCCATCATGGTCCGCTCGCGCTACTCCTCCAAGACAGTCCGGGGTCGCTCCATCCATGTTTTCGTGACCCTTTTTTTTTTAGACCCTATTTACATTAGTCAACATGTATCAGCTTCCACATTTTTGACAATAACTCACCTTGCCTTTGTGGAGGTTCGTGCTCTCAGGACACTTCTGTTTTGTTTGTTAGTTTGTGAAGAAGATTTTAATGCTTTTTATAGAAAATAGTGGACATGGTAGAAATCCAGTTTATTTTTAAGTGTTTGTTAACATTGCAAGATTGGACAGTTCCTCCCATTTTAATCCAACACTGCAAATTAGGGCAGTGTCGCACATTTTTGTCAGTATTGGTCTGACTATGTTAGAGATACCTTGGCGGAGGTTTTTGCTGTCTGAGCACTATTTTATTCTGTACTTCAATTATAATAGCAGCCTATTTAATTATATTTTGTGATCTGGCCAGCAGACTTTCAGCTACATTATGTTTTTTCAGTGCTACTTAAGCTAATGGGGCCTAAGATGTTTGACATTTGCATTTACAATACAACTCACCTTCCTTGAAAACCCACTTGGCCAGCTTCCACTCACAACAAACAAGTGTAATGTCTTGTCCAACACTGCGGACAGGAGGAAAGGGTACTTTTGAGAATTCCTAACTCCATGTGCCCCTGAAATATCAGTTCCTGTGACCATCTGGTTACTGGCTACTGTGAAGGTTAACACTTGTGCTTGAAGTACAAGAACAGCCCACAGCACTTATGCTTAACAGTACAGAGAGGTGATAGTGGGAGCAAAGCAATCCTCTCTCTACAGTGCTCAGAAAAAAAATATATATCTGCTTCTGTAACTGCAGCCTGTAGAGAAACTGTAAAATTAAGGTGTTTTTGTTTTGTTGAGGAGAAGCACATTGAGGGAAAAAATAATAACCTTGAGCAAACCACAAATACACCGTGGGCCTCAGCAACTGATTATTGAATCTCTATATATAATGTCCCACAAAGTTCTGTTTCTAAGTGGCTCAGAGAAACAGCTTTTGTGGCTCATAGTCTGATGGACAGAGACACCATTTAGCTGCTAAGGACAATAAAATCAGTGAAAGTTTGCATTGTTTCATTTGTTTTGAGTACTTGGCAAGCTGTGAAAGCAAACTAACAAAGTAAAACTGCCAAGTACCTTCTAGTAAAGCCAAAAAAACATCCAGCAGCCTACATGTAGAGCTGTGGATTAGAAAAATCTGAAGTATATTTGCAATGAATAAAGAATATTTGAATGGAGAAACTTCCAAAGATGCTGAATTCAATAGATTAGGTGGATTCAAGCGCATACTCTGTATCTGGTCAGACAATAACCAGACCAATTAGGAGTCTTTAGGAAATTGACTACAGGTTTAGTTTGGTTCAAAGGGTAAAGTAACTTCAAGCCCACGATCAATGGTAGCCGTGAAAGAGGTAGAATCATTGTCTAATCATCATTATAGCTTTTGGAAAGGTTCTGCCATCACACTGACTTTAGTGAATATGAAATATACCCCATGGGTATTTAAAATAGTCCATCCAGCATGTTTGGTTTCAACACTCTCTGGGAAAGGAAACAAACAAACATGCTGGATACAAACATTCAGTACCTTTTTACTAAAGTTATCATACTAATTAGTTAAACCAAGAACTTACGCAACGTTCCCTGGGAATTTAAGTATAGCCTGAACTTTGACACAACTGTCAAGTGTTTCAGTGTAATGATGCAATATGTTACCACTTGACCCCACACCCCCTGTTAGTCTCATAAAAGCAAATATACCCACTTAATACCTTGTCCTCCAGGATGTGGAAACCATATGTGAATTTGAGAGCAGTGGAGATGGTTTGGTCAGAAGCAATCACAATTTTATGGTTTTCCAGAATGCTCTATCAAAAAATGTACCCAGCAAAGTAAAGATGTATGGTATCTGTCTTATTAGACAAGTGCAAACAGTCACACAAACCATGTTGTTGACAGGCAAAAGAGAAAACAGGAAATCAGGATCTCCTGGTTACAGGCAGTGAGAGTGCAGCTCCAAACTCAGTTCAAGGATAAACACAGGACTCTGGTAAAAATGCCTCCACTGTAACACAGTTAGCTTTAAAGCCATTTCCTACAATTTCAGTGGACGGCCAGAGGCATCTACAGCACAATGCTTCTGACAAAAATATTTTAGATTGATTATTAATTAATGAACTTATCATACTGCTAAGCCTTGAAATATCTTGCTAGCTATGAGTATCTGTATTTTCTTACACCGCTGGCATTAACTTATGTTCTCTTGGGAAGGAGGATACTATCATGACTCAAAGAAGAAGAAGCAGCTTTGAAAAGTGTGAGCAGATCCAGTGTTAAGCCCGTCTTCAATAAATGACTCTTAACATGTGTGGGTGATATCCGGCGCAGACGTGTCTTTCTGTTGCCACAAGCTGTAATTATTGTTTTCTTCTCACCATCACACCCAAGTACCAGGCATCAGGGAGCAAACACAGGTCAGACTGTCAGGGCTCAAACACTTAACCTCCTTCTCCTGCTCTTTCAATCGTCTTTACGTTTGAAGAAAAACATTCAGCTGTAAAGAAGCAATGAAATGAGAGAAGAGGGAATAGTGAGATTTACGCCTCAGCTGAGATTTCTCTTCCTCCTCTTACAGTCCTGTTATAGTATATGACTCCATTTTTATTGTCTCAGCAGACACCCACACTTTGAGATTAAATGAAAAGGAAGAAGGACTCATGTTACTAGAAGACAAACAAAGGACTGCAATAATTATACAGGGACACACAGGGTGAGGAAAAGGAAATTATCCACATCTGATAAACTTTGATTTATAGGAAAGAAAGAAAAAAGGGAGATGATATGAGGGATGTATAGATGAATGGTTGTCAAACTTTTACCCATGCTGTTTTAACCTGAGCTAAAGTATGTGATCAGTCTGTTTCTGTCGATTTTTGTCTTTGCAGTTCATGTTTGATATTTATTTAGCTTACATTTGTATCTGGTTGAGGGCTGCACGGTGGCGCAGCTGGTCGAGCATGTGCCTCACAGCAAGAAGGTTCCTGGTTCGATTCCCGAGTTGGGAGGGCCTTTCTGTGTGGAGCTTGCATGTTCTTCCCGTGCATGCGTGGGTTCTCTTCGGCTTACTCCCACAGACCAAAAACATGCTCATTAGGTTAATTGGAGACTCTAAATTGCCCTTAGGTATGAGTGTGAGCGTGAATGGTTGTCTGTCTCTCTATGTGGCCCTGCAATCGACTGGCGACCGGTTCAGGGTGTACCCCGCCTCTCGCCCAATGATAGCTGAGATAGGCTCCAGCCCCCCACAATCCCCAAAAAGGGATAGCCGGGTATAGAAAATGAATGAATGAATGAATGTATCTGGTTGTGGTTTATATAAGCCATTTGCAGATATTGACCATTCCCGCACATGCTTTTCGAAATATGTATTTATGCACATCATGTTTCAATACCAGTATATAGATGAATAAATAAAAATAAAAGAATTAATTGCTTGGAAGCGTTTGAATTAAATATATAAGTTTCTCACCAAAACTGTTTTCTTACTCTTCTCTTACATTTATGAGTATGATTATGATTTTTTGTTTAATTTCTCCTATAACAGACATTTCCTGAACAAACATTGAACATCAGCTTGTTAAGTTAGGAAATAAGGTGGTTTTCACACTTACAGCTCAGTAGTTTTTTTCCAACTTTGTTAAAATAATGCTCTGAATTTGTTTATTACCTCCGCCAAGGAGGTTATGTTTTCGGGAGAGTTTGTCTGTCTGTCTGTCTGTGAACAAAATAACTCAAAAAGTTATGGATGGATTTTGATGAAATTTTCAGGAAATGTTTAGCATGGGAAAAAGAAGAAGTGATTCAATTTTGGTGTTGATCCGGACCACTGTCTGGATCTGCCATGACGAAAAATGCGATTTCGTGAATAACTACTGAACTAAAATAGATATAATTATGAAACCAATGGCTAATGGTATTTTTTTCATGGCTAAGGAATCTTAATATTTACATGAAATAAAGGTAGGAATAATATTTATGGTAAAAATTACAATATGGAAGAGGACTGTGGCGCTGGCGATGGTATGCGCTCCCCGAGTGCTTTTCTGTTTTCTTTGGTTTGCTTCTTTTATTTATTTATTTAACCTTTATTTAACCAGGAAAACCTCACTGAGATTAAAAATCTCTTTTACAAGAGTGTCCTGGCCAAGACAGCAGCACTTTCAACAGTTTTACACAAACACATGCAGTCATTAAACACATTAAACAAGAATTCAATACATTAAGAAAGAGGAATCACATTTTCAGACAGCTTATTTGTCTTGGATGGTCCACATGAGAAAGATAAAGTGCATCAGTCAAAACATCTGCAGCTAGATGTGTCCGACTCCAAGTCACTCAACATTGTCTTAAGAGTGTCTAGTGACACCAGATCTTTTAGTTTCAGGTCTTTTTGTAGTTCGTTCCAAGCATGTGGAGCTGCAAACCTGTTTTCCCAGTTCAGTTCTTACTTCATGTCCATAAGGTAGTGTTTTGAAGTGAGTTGAGTCCAGCCCAAAGGGGCTAAGCTTATTACAACACAGACAGCAGAGTCTGAGAGTCAGATGGCAGGATGAACTACACATAAAATCATGATAATAAAACAATAAAAGGGAATCTTAAATGTCCTATTTAAGGGGGCTATACAGATGTACATAATTTTAAATGGGACACCCCTCAGGTTGTAAGTGTAAGACTCTGCACAAAGGAGAGGGGCTTTTAACACTCGCAGGCATAATGTAGAGGACACCAGCTAACATGGATGCATGTTTCTGCATAACACCTGCAGAGATGTTTGCAAAGAAACTGTCCATGATGTGAGAAAGGAAGGTAGAAGCTTTGAAAAGGAGCTGACATCTGCTATCTGTGCTTTTCTGCTTGAACCAGCTGAACTAACACAATCTGGAAAATTGTAGTTTTCCAAAGAGTCCATGTTCTTGAGTCCTGTGATGATCCGCTGTGTGATATTAACCTATTGATATTTTCATGGAAAGTTATACTTGTGGTCAGAAAGTGACTCTGTGGGATCACAACATTATTATTATGTAGCACTTTTTAATCAGCCATGGTCCCCTGATCACTATAATGTAGTTATTCTTACTACTGCTGCTGCTTACACAACTACTGCAGCGTATTGACTTAACTCACCACCCTGTCTGTGTTAGTGCCTGGTCGATTGTATTCTCACTGCCAACAAACCACTCCAGGTGTTGACTGGTACTGAGCTGAGACCGTTTACTGCAGGCGATCTTGGTGCAGTTATGTGTGCCATAACAGGGATCGATTGCTTCATGTACATCAAACGATTCGTGTCTAACACGAAACGCCCTACTGTAACAGAACAACTCCCAAGTGATCATGGTGTGAAAATGACCCATGTCTCTCTGTCATAAGAAATATTTAATCATTGTGTTTATCATCTTGATAAACAGAACTCGGAGTTAATCAGAGTTTTTCAGGAGGGCAGTCAGAGGTGCTTGAATGTCAACTCTTACTAAAGGATGAGTAGATTAGGTTTTTGGGTCTTTGTCATTGGTCAAGGTCTTGGAGCTTCATTATCATCCCTTACCTATTAAAGCTGGGGTTGGCGATTTGATTTAGATACACTTTTTGTAATACTGGTTAAAATGGTCTTCATGAACCGATGGTAACCAGCTCATAATGTGTTCTCAAAACAGAGCGAAAAATATACGTTATCTACAGCAGGAGTAAAACAGGGAAAACCCCAACCAATAATCATGCCAGGACACCTGTTTTTAAACCAATCAAATCCCGTCGCCATTTTGCCCACCTAGTGCGCGTGCATTTTCGTGCACAGACTCGGTGCGTGTAGCAGAGCTCATACGTATCAGAGTCCGCCGTCTTTGAAAATAAGTGAAGCCCGCTGTGAGCCATCCCACAACCCCAACCAAGCTCCAGTATCCGTCACGTTTTAAGACCGATGTACAAGAAATCTAAAATAAACTCTTTGTTTTTCTAAGTTTGTTTTGCTGCTCTAATCTCGCGATAGCTGCCACCCAGGCTACTGCAGGTGGACGTTCTCGCGAGGCTTTTTCTTCTTCTTCGGTTTTATGGCGGTTGGCATCCATGATTTTGGAGCATTACCGCCCCCTTCAGGCTAGTGACAGAGCTCAGTTTGGAGAGGCACAGGAATGTTTTTATTATTATATCATCACACGGGAGATTTACAGGAGAATACTGATACAGGAGGACGGCGGGAAAGAGGATAAAATACAGAAAATACGGTAGTTTCATGGCCAAAACGAGAGATTTGACAGCTATGTGGAGAATATCAGAGGAACTACCTATACCCCGATCATCATTGGCTGAGTACTAACTAATTTTACATGTTTGTTTGGTGTTTTCTTACTGCTGACTGAGACATGACTTGGTGTAGTGTAAAACAAACACATTGTGCTGAGGGTTTGGAGTTGAATCAGTCTTCTGGATATATCAGCCACGCGTGCATGTGAGCGGGGGGGGGGGGCCTGAGGAGATGCTACTTTCAAATTCATGCTAGTTCTCCAAAATCGCCAACCCCAGCTTTAACTTGATGAATTAAGACATCTTTTATGTATTTTCTTCAGTTTTTGCACTGATGTCTGCTCTTACTCTCGGAGGACATTGTTAGATTTTACATTTCAAAGATCATTGTCTTCGTGCCTCATGCTCATCCCCTGCTTGAAAAAAAATATATCAGAGATTCTTATGAACTCAGTACAAATGTTCATTTTGACTACAGATTGTACTGATTATGTTTTAGAGGTACAGGGTCAAACATCATTGAAACTCATGTTCATTTTTTGCCTTTAAGATGCGTCACAACCTCAAAACCACCTTTCTTCTTGTCCTTTTGCTTGTACAACCTTAAGAAGGAATAAAACTGTCAGGCTGTAGTTCTGGTTTCATGCTTATATCTAGCAGGGGACCAGTGTTATTGTCACTGTCAAATAAGAGATGATTGTTGTCTAATTTAATAGGTTTACTGTTGCAGGTAAACAGATGGCAACATCTGGTGAGTATCCCTGCCTATGCTGCTATAATATCCACACAGATGGCTCCTGCTGTCTGGCGAGATAACAGCAAGTACACAACTGCATGATCCACCGCCTGGAGATGAACTGCAAACACTGCTGTTGTTTCTGTTCATTGTGCCTGCCTGTGTGACATGGTAAGCTATATCTGCTGTGACGTAGGTGGCAGGGAGCTGTGTGACCTAACACCCACACTCTTCATCTCACTGATGTGCAGCACAATGAGTGTTTGAAGTGCAGGTTTAAAAAAGCAGCGATATAATCGTCTGGTCTTTGCTGCAGTATAAGTTGGAATTGCACAACTCCCTCAGCTCATTTTGAAACATTATCTCCTATGCTAACGTTATTCAAAACAGTTTTAAAAATGGTTTTAATTCATTTTTACAAGAAATTATAAAATGTAATCTAATAACTTACAAACTGAAGGATTTCTGTAAAGACCTTTGATGAAATGCTGTTAAAGGTCCCATTTCCCGGGGCATGTGGGACTGCATCATGTCTATGGTGTTGATAAACTAAGGATTTGATTAAAAAATGGAACTTTTTGTTTGTAGAGATTGGATGCAGCTCTTTTCCTTCATTTGAAAAGCACTCAGATCTGAGGAAGCAGGAAACTACAAAAGACTTTGATAATGAGCTCTGATTGGCTGCCCAAACACTGTCTGATTAGAGGGAACTGGAGGGTTTACAGACCAAGAGGTGGACATTCAAAGTAGTCATGGCATCTGCATGTGCTGAGCAGCAAACACATGTAGGTTCAGTAGGGCATTATAAAATCTGTTATTTTTTTCCCAAATTCCGTTGTAGTTTTTCCATATTGTGTTTTCTTAGGTTATAATTTTTTTAATTTGATTTTTAATACTTCACGCAAGTTTAACCTGTGACACTGTATAAAGCAATGAACTATAATCACTCACCCTTTATGTGGTCCTCATACATATCTTTAAAGGTCCAGTCAACAGTATGTTGACAAAATTTGCAGAACAGTTTATCGTCTGACATGCAATTATCGTTGGGAAACTGCTCTGACCGGTACTTGGTGGGAGTTTTTTGTAGCTTCTTAGCCGGCGTCTAAGGTGGTTGCTTGAACACGTTTTCATTGTTAATGAGGGGAGAGGAAGTGAAGAGTGCATTGTCCCCAGCCTTATTAACCCCTACAGAGCATTTTCCCAAGAGATATGTTACTTTTATTGTGAATTTTTTTTTTCTTTTCGTAAAATGTCCATTTCCATGATATTCCGTGTTCATATTGAATTCTGCTTTTAATGTCCAATTCCATGATTCTGTCCGCTATTCCGTGATCACATTTCTTTATAGGGCTGTATAGTTGAGGCTGTATATCTATGGCATCATAATCTCAAGGAAGTAAAAAGTGGAGCTTCTTAAGAGGCAGAAAACTTTTCTCTGTGAACTGAGAGTTTAGTAAAAATGTGTCTTGTTCTTCTGCTCTCCAAACCCCATCTGACAACATTAAAATCAAAGAAAGTTGATTTTGCAGGACACAAGACCTTTACAGCATTTGGGACAAAGAAAGTCAATAAACATCCATAACCAATATTTTTATGACTGCCACCTTGTCCATGTTGACTATTGTAACAGAAATTCATGTTCTCCCTGTGCATGTGTGGGTGCTGTCCGGGCACTCCAGCTTCCATTGACCAAAATCACGCTCATTAGGTTTACTGGTGACTCCACTGCCCTTAAGTGTGGGTGAGTGTCGGACATGAACATTTGATCAACTATTGACAATGTGTGATGCTGAATAACTGTGTTGACGTGACCGAAATAAAATAAATGAAATGAAATGAAAATGAAATGAAATGAAATGAAATGAAAAATGAAATGAGTGTGTAAATAGGGGTCTGTCTCTTTGTAGCCCCTAGCCACCACCTCTCGCCCAGTGTCAGCTGGGACAGGCTCCAGCCCTCTGAAACCACAGGAGGGTTAAGCAATGTAGATAAAGGATGGATGATTCTGATACGAGCTATATATTTACTGTTTTGGTAAGTTATGAGTGTTTTCATTGTTTTGTCAACAGGATCATTTTATTTTTTACAAATTTGGCCCCTGAAATTTAGAATACCATTAAAGAAGACATATCATGCTTGTTTCTCCTTTTCACTATGCCACTAGGATGCCTGTAAAGCATTTCTGCCCTCAGTACAAGTCATTTAGTTCCTTCATTGCCCCACAATAGCGTTCTCAAAATCCTCATTTTAGGCCATTATCAAGCTCTCGTTGAAACACTCGGTTTCCAGGCTGACCTAAAGTTACCTCGCAACGTCACAGCCCTTTGTGCTCTGATTGGTCAGTTCTATCGGGGGTAGAGCCAGCTTGTCCTTCTTCTTCTACTGTATTTTCCGGCAGGCTCAAAGCAGCGACCGCATATTGAGTCCCCCTACAGGCCAGAGCTGGTAATGAGTGAGTGTGAGCTAGGGATCTATATACTGCTGCTTGGTGGATGTGTTCCTCGGTGACGGTTTTGTTGCTAACGGACATCACAGAGGAGGAAGTGTTTTATCAGATTACTCCAATCAAAAGAAATGTACCTCGTGTCGTCACGACGATTTAAATCTCGCGGACATCTCCCAATGACCTATTTTCAGAGGCATCAAATCTCGTTCTAGGATATCAGAAAAAATACAATATCTCATTTTTTGAAAATTAAGGGGGTGTAAGGTCTTGTTTTCAAATTTATTATATTATATGTAAGTATTAAATCATGCATCAGCATGATATGTCTCCTTTAATGTGGGGACAAAGATGTCCATTCCTGCCTTAGACCCCCATTCACATCCTGTGTTTGTAAGTGGAATATCTCAAAGGTACATCCCTCATTACCTCTGCCAAGGAGGATATGTTTTCGGGAGAGTTTGTCTGTGAACAAAATAACTCAAAAAGTAATGAATGGATTTTGATGAAATTTTCAGGAAATGTTCAGCATGGGAAAAGGAAGAAGTGATTCAATTTTGGTGTTGATCTGGATCACCGTCTGGATCCGCCATGACGAAATATGCAATTTTCATGAATAACTACTGAACTAAAAGAGACATCATTATGAAACCAATTGCTAATGGTATGTTTTCGTGGTCAAGGAATCTAAATATTGACATGAAATAAAGGTAGGACTAATATTTCTGGTTAAAATCACAATATGGGAGAGGACTGTGGTGCTGGCGGGGGTCTGAGCTCTCCGAGTGCTTTTCTAGTTCACATTAACATAAAAACTTCTGACTGTACTTCCCTGTGTTGCGTTTTCACCCTGCATAGAGGCATTAAACTACAAGGCGGTAGTTCAGGTTATCACCAAAGATTTATTCTGTATCAGCTCTTTTTTCATCATAGATGGTTGTTGAACATCTGTCCCCACATATTCGTAAAGAAAAACAAGACCATCTCTGTAATTTGGATGAGCATATATTCAAGAAATAATGAGCTTTAACATTAAGGCTCCATAAGGGAAATGGAGACCCTCAAAGTCAATATGATTTAAAGACAGAAAAGGACCTCTATGGGTGCTGCTCTCTTATCAAAGTCACCATATGATAATGTCTGCTGGCTACAGCAGGGCTGAAAAAGGGAAAAAAGCCTCAAAGGTTTTCCCCAATGTAAAAAACATGAGAATTTTTTTCCAATATGCACTCACTTTCTGTCTCTGCGGCACCGTCATGTGTTCAGGAAATCAAAAGCCCTCTTTCAGTTTAGTGATGTAGTTCTTATTTAGTGGTCCAGTCTCAGGGGGAGGCCGAGGTCGGAGTAAAATACAAGAGCCCGATCCACTTGTATGGATTCTCCAGTTCAGCTCTCAGACGTGTATTGATTTGTCTGTCATTGTCTCTGACCGCTGTGTGTCGTGCCTGTGAAGACTGGGCTGAGTGCTCAGGAGGGTTTGCAGTAAAAGCAACCAGAGGCTTTCCTTGGCATGTGTGCGTTTGTGTGATCTAAACTGAGACGCATGCAGCAGGAGGAGCAGGAAAGAGTCAGGCAATATCAAACAGTTAACAAACCCATCACCGCCCAGCTTAATGGCATATTTTACTAATGGTTCAAATTCTTTTTCTGACAGCAAAATTATACCATTTTGTCAGTTTTGTGAATAGTATCCACCCAGGGAGTTATTATTCCCAAAGCTCGGCGCATGTGTTTTTGTCACTGTTGCCATCATCGTTTGCTTTGTGTGTGTGTGTGTGTGTGTAGGCTGGCACTCTGCAAACCGCCCTGTCAAACAAACAACCCCTGAGGAAAAACTCCTTATTTTCTTCATGACAGGAGGTAGTGCTGATCCCATAATAATCTTGCATCGTGCTGTAGGAAGAAAGGCTAAAAAAAAAACAGAGTCCCTGTCAGAAGAGGAAAAGTCTAGAACTGGAAAATATCACTCCGGCACATCAATTTTCTGCCCTTTTTTGACAACCAAATCTCCAGGGAGAGCAGAGTCTGAGATGGTGTTCCTCACTCCAAGTCTAGAAATACAGTACATGGTCAGGGATGCTTCCAGAAATTTTTGGGGCTTTAGAAATCTTTCATTTTGGGCCCCATCCCAAACTAACCCTGCAATATATCTCAAGCCAAAAGTCTGTCAAGCTAATATTTAAAGTAAAAATAGTAATAGTAATAATTGTGATGATGATAATAATTATAATACTAAAAAAATAATAGTCATCATCATCTTCATCATAACAATCTCTATTTTTATAATACTCTAGCTACAAAGTACTTTACAAAGGCAGCAATAATTACAAACATAACTAAACAGCACATCACAATAGGCAGGGGAAAAAATAGAAAAAATACCCAAACACCCTAAAAGTTAAAGAGCGTTTAAAGAAACGCTTAAAGAAATAGCAATGTTTTCAAGGAGAAGCCATTTTAAAACAGAAATTAAAAATATACATATAAAATGTAATCAAATAATTTTCAATGGCTCTGTAACAGAAGTACATTTCAGAAGAGATTTAAAAGATGATCAAATACTATAATGGACCTCTTAAATTATTCCCTGCATTGCACACCGACATGGCTCGTGTACCTCTACACTGTTAAAAAAATCTGACAAAAAGAAAAGTTAAAAAAACTCAACGTTTCAAGGCAACTGCTTGTTCTTGATTTTTGAGTTTTGGTTAAAACTTTTATTTTTGTGCACTGAGAACTTTGTTGACCTAAAACCAATCGTTTTATGTTTTGCCAACTTGGAAACAACATCAACTTTGCATAAAAACTCACAAAGGATTGTTGTGATAACCCAAAACACTAATTTTAAGTTTTCATTATTACACTGACCAAAACGTTCAGTTCTACCTGCTTGTGTCATATTTGTCATGTCTTTGTGTGTTTTCATTACATGAGGGCGTCACAAGAGAGTATCAGTGCCAGTGAGCGTCTTCATTATTGTCCATGTCAGCCATCTTCTACCGAGTGTTTACATGGCTTACTAGAATGCTTGCCCTGTGGCATAGGTAAATTGTCTTATTCTAATACCCCAGGACCTTAAATAACATCACACTACAAAAAGAAAGGTTCCTACCATTTTTAGAAGAGGAGACTCACATTTTGAAACAGGCAACAATAAAAATGTAGATATCTATTGCTTTTATAAGTTATATAATGAATAAAATGATAAATTAATCTAATAGTGGCTTTTTTGCACTTGGACCACATCAAGCATTAAACATGTTAAAGCTGCACTACTAAGGTTCCGGCTTTCAGCTCTCCAGGAGCCTCTATGGTCTTTGAGTGTAACTGCGCTGTCGTACACCAACGTGCATTTGTTGACATACAGAGGGGGGAGAAGTGAGCCGACAGGACGTCCCAAGAGACAAATAAACCACGGGGACTGATAAGGTACAGTCTGATCATGTTTCTATTCAAATAAATCATCATGTACTTACAAGTCCATCAGTAAAAGGGCAAAATCAGCATCGGTCGGACATCCCTCCACGTCTTTCGTCAGCGAGTGAACGCCAGGCCAGTGTTTATCCCTGTATTTAGCTTGGTACTCTCCCGCTTTCCTTTTTTCGTCTCCTCTGATAAAGCTTTTCTTTTCTTCTGGTTCCACCATGATAACAACTCTACCTTTAGCTTTCTTCTTCTTCTTGTATAATGATGGTTGGCATCCAGTGTCAGAGGAGCATTACCACCACCTGCAGGAGTGTGAGCCAGAGTTCCTGATTTCCATTAGGAAAATAAGAGCAAATTTACTTTAAGCTAAATTCTGTTCATTAAATCTTTTTTTAAAGGGGGGCTGGTTTGGCGGAGTGGTTAGGAAACAGGTACGTCCCACATACATACATACTTCTGCCGGCCTGTGGCCAGTTTGCAGATTGTCTTCCCCTATACTCTCTCTCTCATCCCTTTCACAAAAAATACATTTAAAAAAAAATCTTTTAAAAATTCAAAAACTACTTTATATTTTCGTTTTTCCAATGTTTAGCTTTCACCTCAAGGGGGAAGTGATGTATGCTGTAAAGCAGTCAAAGCAGTAAAAATTTGTAGTTTTTTAGTGTGGAAGTGTTCCTACCATCCACAACAAAGTTACATTGTGCCAGTGAAGAAGATACAGACCACTTCAGACCATGACAGAGGTGTTATTCAACTTCTTGTAAGGTGACGTACCTTCACAATGAATCTAGAAATATTATATCAGGGTGGAAAACTACATACTGTCGGTTTAAGTTTATCATATAATCTGTCTTGATGAATCTCAGATATTTTAACTTTGTCAAATAATGAAAACTTATTAGATTTACATTTTCCTCTTACTCCATAAGCTGTGATTTTATAGACCCAAATATTTTAACATGCCATTCACAAAATCTGATACACACTAAAATACATAAATGAAACTAAAAGTTGTTCTAAAGGGCCTTTTCTTAACAGGAGTTTTTAATTATGTACGGTGAAAATGAAATGAAAAAATTTAAATGAAGAGTGAGAAGTCTTGAAATATCATTAAATTGCTGATACTGCAATTTTTTCGAGCCTCTATCATTGATGGGCCTTAAAATCTTACGAGCTTGTACCCCCCCCCCCCCCAAAAAAAAAAAACAGAAAAAATCTGGTTAATGAAAGGTTTTGATAATGTATTGGTAATTCTATATTCTATCAATGACCAGCATATAAGGTATGCTTAATTAACATTTAACCTCATAAATCTTTATGAAATGTTTCACAGTGTGTCAGACTTATTGTAAGGAGTATTTATGAATATTTATAATGTATTAAAGCACAATTTAACCATTTGACTGTCATTGTAACCATGTGGTTGACTTTTTGCTTACCACTGTATTTTAAGATTTTGAAAGCCCAATTTTGTCTGTTTTCCTTACTCACCTCTGAGAATAGTGTTTGTAACACCAATATGTATCCAATCACTGACGCTACTGTACATGAATATAGTTGTTTGAAAACTAGAAAAAAAGGAAAGTGAGTGAAGCATATCAGAGTAAGAAAAAAATCTTTTCACATACTTCCAGATCCTTTAACAATAATTATTTAGTTGAAGGACATAAAATTCAGGATAAAAATGTATCTGACACCTCAGAGAATTTAGTCAATGGCTAAATCTCTAAATTTTGCTCTCTGTGATGCTTTCATACAGAATTTTGATGCATAAGTGAAATAAATCCATTCATGCCCAGAATATTCCTTAACAGGCAAGCCAGCCAGCTGGTTGACCAACAGATGGTGTTTCCTCAGTACGTACTGGGTACAGCAGTGTGCTTTATTATTGTCTTTCATTTATGATGCTTTTTATCGACACTATGTATGGATTGCTGTGTGGGTGGGTTCAGGGGCTGGGTGGAGTGGGTTTGGGTTATAAGTCCTTCATTTAATTCATTTTTCTGTTTGTAAAGCATTTTGTGCTCCATTTTTTTTGTATGAAATGTGCTATAAAGTACAATATAAACTACTTTTATAAGGGCCATAAATCACAAGTGATCATAACTATGATTTAACATAATCAAAAGCATGCTATGATTCTATGATTAACATTTTCATAAAGGGTTTTTAAAGAGGGGCTTAATGGACCCCAAAGGTGTGACAGATTTGCGATGTCAGATGCAAACAGTCTTTAGGCATTCGCTGTCTGTGTGGGCATCAGATAAGTTGTTTAGCCTAAAAAATGTGTAAATTACCCTCATTCTAATGTATTGAAGATTTACATCAAGTTAACTGTTGTATTGCTAGTTTGACAGGATGAGATGATAAATCTGTCTGAAGTCCTCGGCTCTGCATCATAACATGGAGTTGAGATGTACTTCAAGAAACTTTCTGGTCTTAATGGGCAGGATAAATGTCATTGGTCTAATGTGGTTTCACTTCTGATGAACACAATTTTGTGGAATTCAAGGAAAGAAAGTTTCTGATTGGCAACACTTTATAACTTTATTTTATTGTCCCAAATTGCCCCCTCAGTCATAAATACCATTATATAGTGCCTGGACTCAAAGCCCAGCGGTTATCTCCGCTCCCCAGCTGGAACAGGAAACTGTGTGTATGAGTGAATGTGTGTGTCAGCGCTGTCAGCAAAATGGTCGTCAGGCACAACATTAATCTTAATTAACCCCCCGTTGCCATTGCATACTGCTGTGACAGAACATTGTGAGATGGGTGACAGTGACATCTCAGTAGGTGGCGGGGGACTGGGGGAATGAAACGTGGTGTGCTCTTCCTCAAAGTCTGAATTCTGATGCTGAAAGGGGAAATGAGAAAATGTGAGGCTGAGAGAAAAAAACTTTGTATTTTGTTCATGGCCATAGAAGCTAATGTAACATTAATGCTGGTTTTTGGCTCTGGTATTTCTCAGTCCTTTCTGCTTAAGGCCTGCAGCACGTCTTCCTCAGTAAACACATTGATGGTGCTGCGGTCAGGTTATCCTCAGAGACTCAAGCTACTGCTCACTGAATCAACCAGCGTGTGTGAGAAAGTAACACACAAAATAAACAAGCGTGGGATTATTGATGTGAAAACACTGGCTGCCTGCTTTTTTTTTTTTTTTTTACCAAGTATCACAAGTATCAATGCAGAGGAAACTTCTTTCTTTTGTCAGTTTATCACTTTTTCATATGACTGTCTCCTTTGATTCACTTTTTTTTTACAAACTCCACTTCCAATGAAGTTGAGGAGTTGCATAAAACATAAAAACCAAATATAGTGATTTGCAGTTCCTTGCTCTATTATAGTTTCAGAAAATACAATGACAAGATACTTAATGTTCAAACTGATAAACACCTTTTTGCATTTGATCTTTGCAATATGTTCCACAAAAAAGCTCAGACAGGGGCAACTAAGGACTGAAAAGGTTGAGATATGCTCTAAAGACACCTGTTTGGATCATTCTACAATGAGCAGGTTGAAACAGAAGAGTCTCATGATTGGTTATAAAAGAGCATCCCCAAAAGACACAGTCATTCACGAGTAAGAATGGTAAGAGGTTCACTACTTAGTAAACCAACAGTTTTAGAACAACATTCCTCAAGGTACAGTTGTTATGAATTTAGGGCTTCATCATCTAGAGTCCATCATATCATCAAGAGTTTCAGAGAATCTGGAGATCTCTGTACAAAATTGGCATGGCTGAAAATCATTATTAAATTTTCAAGACCTTCTATCCCAGCATAAAAAAACGACATTTAAGGATTTTACCCTATGGGCTCAGGAACACTTTGGAAAACTATTGTCAGTTAACACAGTTCAAGTGTGAGTTAAAAATTCAACCATGCAAAGTGAAAGCCATAGATCAACAACAACCAGAAAACACTGCCAGCTTCTCTTGGCCTGAGATCATCTGAGATGACTGACTCAAAGTGAAAAGTGTGCTGTGGTGTTTCAAGTTCAAAAGACCATCCAGACTATTTCAGCACAAAGTTCAGTAGTCGGCATCTGCGATGGTATGGGGCTGAGTCAGTGCCCATGGCATGGGTAGTTGCACATCTGTGAAGCTACCATTAATGCTGCAAAGGAACATACAGCAACACATGCTGCCATCACAAGCGACATCTTTTTCTTATCTACAGGCATATATACTGTATATATACATATATATTTGTGTGTGTGTGTGTGTGTGTATACATCACATGACTGCATCAGCTACAAATTTCAGTCCATATTTTCATACACACATATATGAACAGGACTGAAATTAGTTGGTGTTGCAGTAAAAGTAGAAAATTATATTACTATATAATAATTTTGTCTGATTGTTTTTCTGTGTTTTTCTGATGTGTGTAATCTGTGCTAACAATATTAGCAGGTTAACCACTTTAACTCTGTTAAGTTCTTTGAAATCATGTAATGCTCTGAGGCCAAATTTAAACGTATTTAATACGGTCAAGTATATTCATTACAGCAAAAACTCCCTCTAGACCTTTCTCTAGGCGTTCATCTGTCAAAGCACAGCAGTCACCTGGGTGAGTTTCTGTAATGTATGTTCATCATAATGGCTTGGTGTGTGTGCAATAGTCTGTGCCTCATCGCTCACATGTTCATGACAATCGACTTTTGCCAGGTTCAGTTGACAAAGAAGGCCATAAAAAAGGTTAAGACTGAAAGAACTGTACCTGACCTTGAGCCTCCAGAGCCATAATGATGTAGGAAACCAATGTAGAGTCTCAAGACCATCATCTTTTATACAGTACTGCACTTTACAGAGGAGCTAACTGTGTATGAAATCATTTGATGCAAGCTTGCAACATTTCCATGCTTATTGAAGCCTTGACTGCCTTACATGGAATATATTTTACCCTGGCAAACCCTGCAGCACTAATCAGAGTAATTCATTTCCCTTTTAGGAGAATTCCATTACAAGTGTCAAGAGGAGAGGTAGAATTTTATACTACTGTTATGTGTGATTCAGTTACAGAAAAGTTACAGTAAATCAATCTAAAAGCAATCTGTTTTTAATTAAGCAGAAAAACAGTGCTTGTAATGCTCCAAAGGGTGAGGAAAACTGAAGCCCTGATAGAGATGTTAACGAAAGTTCAGCAGATTTTATGGTTGTGTTATTTTTCATGTGTTCTGTGAAAACAGTGAGTATTTTATAATGCAAGCTTGCAGGCAAGAGCATTCAGTATGTATGTTTAATCAATAAAAAGTTTAAGACAGCTTTGCTTTCAGCATTTTTGTTTGCTGATTTTGCAGAATGTGGGATATTGAGCAGTGCTTTCAAATGAAATAGATTAAATAACTGAACGAGAGCTGAAGTGTGAGGAAAAGTTCACATAAACATGTAACTTGCATTTTCTTGCAGTCAGTCAAGGGAAATGTCAGTACTTAGACAAATAATTCTCATTGTATATGTCTATGAGAGAGTGGCTGTATTGTAGGCATTATTGGTTACACTGGTAAATTATTTCTGTTTCAGGCGATTTTTACACTTTCAGCGTGGTTGTCTTGGTCTGATTCAGATGAAAAAGCTATAACTTTTTATATTTCTCTTGTATTGTTTCATATTCATATAGAACTGTGTTTTGAAAAGGGCAGAGTCCTGATGAAGTTACATTAGCACTCCTTACATCAGTACACCACAGTCAGCATTTCTTTAACTGTGAGTCAAGCTTTGCATTATGGGAAGAAAGCCAGGGGACTATGTAGCTGACAAAATGATCATGTGATACTGGTAATTGTGGAGATGAATTGATCTACTGCTATTTCTCAAAGTGTCACGCCCTATATAGTATGGCTGCCAAAGGACTGTAGTTTTGTATGCTACACCTGCCCAAACTGACTCTTCTTTTTGTGTAATGGCAGGTTAGCAAACATCGTTTAAAGCTCATCACTGCCACCTACTGTGCAAAATTTTGAATCAAAACAAGTATTTTTACAGGAAAAAAACTATATTATATGCATGTAAAACATTTTATCATTTTTGATTATCAAAATATATCTGCGCTGCCCTCTCCAATCCAGTAATTTAGCTGATTCTTGTTTCTGGTCATGAAAATAAAAGTAAACCTTAACTCAGCTAAAAGTTAGCACAGATAAGTTTAGTCCAGTGATGAACTTAAATAAGTCTATTGAGTGATTTATTTGTTTCTTTAGAGTTTGGGTTGTTTAAATGTAACAGAATCAGTGCTAATGCTAATGCTACTAATGCTGGCTGTCCACCATTTAACGTTGCATTGTGGGTAACACTATGTAAAGCCCCAGTCACACATTCCCGTTTCTCATGGCGATTGTGCACAATTGTCACAATCCTGATAAAACGTGCTTTGGTCGTGGTGCATGCACTACTTGGTCTGGATCAGCGTTGTATAGTTATGGATGAACAGCGGGGAACGTGGAAGGATTCCGACAGTTTTGAACTGTTCAAAACTGTCGTGGAGAATCGTCGCTTTCAGTGCAGTGGGATGGAAGCCTAATGCAGTCCTAATGCGAACGGTATTAGCGTGGCATGTACGGAGCTCAGTCGAGCTGATCATGGCTCAATCCTGAAAGCTTTATGGGGGCGACTGACAAGGATGTATCCGTTTGCTCCGACTGTGTCCCATTCAAGACGGCGCAAGGGACGGGACTCAGTTGGGGCTTACGTGATGCGAACGTAGCTCAAGCGGGGCTGACGTCGTGTCAGCGGGATGAAAATTCAAGGAATCCTCATCATATCTCTGTATTAACCTAACTGGAGCGGGGGGAAACGCCCCCGAAGCGCTGTAGAAGCGCTGCTGACGGTGTATTTACAGGGTGTGTCCAGGGGTGAGACAGTCATTTCATCCCGTATCATAGCGATCACACCAGCCTTGTCAATCGTGTACAATCGCCATGAGAAACGGGAATGTGTGACTTAGGCATAAGGTAGACTGGTCTGATGCATGATGCTGATTTCTCCTAAAGTATCCAGGTAATTTTGACATACTGCATAGTTTGCAACTGTTCATAAACCACATACTACACACTACTGTTTGTCAAAATCAAAATACTGCTACTATAGTATGCTGTTTTAAAAATGTTGGTCAGTTATTTGAACTCACTGCATCTTGTCAGAGCTTTTTTGCAAGGCACACAGACCCAAGGAAGGTTTGGCAAGGGAATTGTGAAGCATTCAGGCAAATTATCCCCTTGAACCTGTTATTAATTAAAACCAGTTTTTGACTCCTGTCTTTGGCAAGGACTTTGCTTATCAGCAGGGAAAGGTTGAATAATCATCCCTTTTCTTAAGCTCAATGATCAATGTCCTAGTTGTTCACTTTGATAAGTGCGATTGGAAGAGAATCAGTCCATTATCACTTCCTTGTGCTGTGTTGCAGCTCTGAGTGGGTTCACTGGCCCAGTCCAACAGGCCAAAAATATGCTTGTTCGGTTAACTAGGGACTCTAAATTACCCTTCGGTGTCAGTGCATTTGAGCCTGGTTGTTTGTCTTTTTATACCAGTCCTGTGATTGATTGGTGACCAGTCCAGCACTACAGTCCCATAAACCAGACAGTAAAAAAAGTGGCAGATTTCCAATACAGTTCTGTCAGCAGTGGTCAAAGCATACTGTAAAGTATACACGCAATTTGTAGAACACATTACAATAAAATACAGTAAAAATCAAATATAGTGAAACTTACAACAGTTACCTGTAAAAACGATGATTATATTTTAAACCTGTTCACCATAGTCTTTTGAAAAAATAACAGCTCTCATGCAAATCCATTTATGTTACATATACCAAAAGATGTGGCAGCTGTGATGGCCAGTATAATACTCCTAAAACTGAGAATTCATTAAGAAAACATTAAGGTGCGATTTTGTAGCTGATTTTTTTTTAAATATCAGATGTGCTGTCAGCCTAATTGAAGTCCAAATCAGCACTAAATCAGTACAGTTATACAATATTTTACACTTCTTTATTCCAAATGTATATGTCAGCTTAAAAGTTGTCAGAGTTATACTGTAAATGTATCCTAACTGTTTTGACCAGAAAGTACTTTAAATTAGAGACCAATTCCATGTTGATACATCAGTATTTTCCCCTTCTGTTGGCAAATTTACAAAATTGTTGCAGTATTTTTTTAATTTTTGGCATATGGTGGCTGTAAATTTAAAATGTCGCATTCTGATTTTTGTTGATTTATTTTATAGTTATTGAATGTGCTCAAAAAGAAACATAATGTTTTGATTTTAACGTCTTTTTTGTTGCATTCTTACAGTATTTTTAAGACTCTTTTTACAGTGTAGGGTAAGAAGAATGAGTAATGGATGGTGTTGGAGCTATTTGTTTATTTTTTGTATTTAGTGGTTTATCTTTAATTTGGAGGTAGGTTGAAGTATTAGTTGTTAGATTTAGCTACATTTTTCTGTCTTATGATAAATTTAGGTTCGATTTTTGGGGTTGAATATATAAATAAATATATATATTGGCTAGTTATTTGTTTTCCATACTTAGATATTTTGCCTATTTATTATTATTATTAGTTTTGTTTGTTTGGTAATGACAAACTGTGGGCACCGGATGCTATTTAGGTAGGTGGGTGAAAGCCAGCCAGCATGCACCAGGGTGGGCTTATGGTTTTTTTTACCAGCGTGAGAGAGGCAGCAGGAGCTGTGATCTCCTTTGTTCTTTTGTTTGATGGTTGGCAAAAAAAAAACCATTGGAAACGCATAACCTTTGGACATTGGACTTCTTTTGCCTGCGTAAATTACATCCCCCACGGTTCATCAGTGATCCATTAAGTTTGGTTAAAGTTTCAGCTTGATATTTCGATTTTTCTTTGAGTTTTTAAAACAAGTGGTCACTACAGATGGATTTAGTTTCAAATCAGCCTCTCACTATCTGCCTATGCTATTTAATTAAAAGAAGTGGCTTTTCAAAAATAACAATTATAACGAAATGCTCACTAATATCAAATATTGATTGGTAAAACACTGTCAGCACCTTTTATGTGTGATGGGTCAGAGGTGTACTGTGAAACAGCTTGCTGCACATGTCTGGGGCTTTGATGGAACATGAGGAGACACCACTATGCTAATCGAGTCTATTAATGCAACACTGTCACCGGTAATAAGATAACTGTCATGTTACAAAGCCATATGATCTCGTTAAAGTACAGGTGCTGTCATGTGTGAGTGAAATTGTCAGCAGATTTGGACAGGAGATGCTGAAGCGTGATGTTTTACTTCATGAGGAGAATGTAAATGAGACGATGCATTCAATACCCCATTTCCTATCTAAAGACGCCTTAAATTAAACTCAGGCGCACACTTGATTGT
Source organism: Scarus forsteni (assembly GCA_036419115.1). NCBI lineage: Eukaryota > Metazoa > Chordata > Actinopteri > Labriformes > Labridae > Scarus > Scarus forsteni. The sequence continues at coordinate 2,974,149 of JAZDUH010000182.1, forward strand.
GCCTCTCAAGCAAGTGAGATTACTTTCCTTTGAGATATAAACACATCTGTGAAAAGCTGTTGTCTGAATAAGGCACTCTTTCTTTAGCTCGGTGAGGTTGACTAAATAATTGCAGCTTTATTATACCCTCAGATAAGATCCTTTTAATGATAGTGAAAATTCAGGTTAATTACCTCATAATTATGTTGCCAGATTACACTCACCTTTATTGTGTGTACCCTCAGCACACAGCATCTTAACTGATAGCAAACAAGCTTGAGCCGGGGAGCAATTTTGAAGCCTTTTGTGTCATTATGTGCCCTATATGACTGGAGCTATAATAGCCTCTTTAATGGAAGTGCAGGCTTTTAAACAGATGTGTTCCTCTTCTCAATTTCATCAGAGCTTAAAAAAAATAGGATGAGGAAGCACAAAAACAGCAAACAGCTGAAAAAAGAGGAAAATCCTGTGTTCATTTTTCAGGATCTTTATGCAGTTTGCTCTGATCCCACTAGAGCACTAATCCTCTGCCTGACGCTACTGTTTCTACATGTGAGGACTTCTTGTGTTTTTTTGTGGACAAAGTAAAGTCTGTGAGAGCAGCAGCATCATCCCTGACCAGCCTGCTACAACCCCGCTATCTCCAGTATATGACCACTTTGTGCCCATCTCCCTCTCATCCCTCACTGATGTAGTTAAGCACATGAAAACAACAAATTGCCCTTTGGATGTTTTCCCAACTAAACTGCTTAAAGAGGTGTTTCCTACTGTTGGGCCTGTCCTCTTGGTACTAATGAACACTTGTCTTAGCTCAGGATGTGTCCCAGTTTCTTTAAAACATGATGCTGTGAGACCACTTCTCAAAAAAAGTCATGTCAATGCAAATATTTTATCTAATTTTAGACCTGTTTCTAACTTGCCTTCTATCTCAAAAGTCCTTGAGAAAATTGTTTTTATACAGCTACAGGCATTTCTTAGAAAACAATTTTGTTTTGGAAAAATTTTAGTCTGGCTTCCGATCACGGCATAGCTGAGTCTGCATTGCTTAAAGTTCACAATGACATAGCTATGTCTGTTAATGCCAAACGTTCTGTTGTCCTGGTGCTGCTTGACTTTACAGCGGCTTTTGATACGGTCGACCATCCCATTCTCTTGTCCCGCCTGAATAATTTTGCTGGCATCCGTGGAACTGCACTCAAGTGGTTTGAGTCTTACCTGACGAACGGGACTTTGTCTGTGATTATTGGTGACTTGTCCCCCTCTGTTGCCTCTTTGTTTTGTGGAGTTCCCCAGGGCTCCATTTTGGGCCCTTTGCTATTTTCCCTTTAAAGAGGACATATCATGCTTGTTTCTCCTTTTCACTATGCCAGACTAGGATGCCTGTAAAGCATTTCTGCCCTCAGTACAAGTCATTTAGTTCCTTCATTGCCCCACAGTAGCATTCTCAAAATCCTCATTTTAGGCCATTATCAAGCTCTCGTTGAAACACGAGGATCTCAGGATGACTTATAGTTACCTCACAACGTCACAGCCCTTTGTGCTCTGATTGGTCAGTTCTATCGGGGGTAGAGCCAGCTTGTCCTTCTTCTTCTACTGTATTTTCCGGCAGGCTCAAAGCAGCTACTGCGTATTGAGTCCCCCTACAGGCCAGAGCTGGTAATGAGTGAGTGTGAGCTAGGGAGCTATATACTGCTGCTGGTGGATGTGTTCCTCGGTGACGGTTTTGTGGCTAATGGACATCACAGAGGAGGAAGTGTTTTATCAGATTACTCCAATAAAAAGAAAGGTACCTCGTGTCGTCACAACGATTTAAATCTCGCGGACATCTCGCAATGACCTATTTTCAGAGGCATCAAATCTCATTCTAGGATATCAGAAAAAATACAATATCTAATTTTTTTAAAATTAAGGGGGTGTAAGGTCTTGTTTTCAAATTTATTATATTATATGTAAGTATTAAATCATGCATCAGCATGATATGTCTCCTTTAAATGCTGCCACTGGGTCAATGATAGTGAGGCATAATTTAACATTTCACTGCTACGCTGATGAACCCCAGTTGTATTTACCTGTGTCCCCAAACAAAAGTGGTTCTCTTCAGTCTCTGACTAACTGCATCAATGGCATCAAGTCATGGCTGGGGAAAAGTTTTCTCTATTTAAATGAGGACAAGACTGACTATGTTTTATTTTGCAAAAATGTTCTTGTGGATTAGATCCTTTGTTTTTAAAGCTAAAACCATTTGTAAAGAACCTAGGGTCATTTTTGACAGCGGTTTTACTTTTGCCAAGCAGATTGACAATGTGGTCAGAACAAGTTTTTATCAACTACGTCTTTTATCCAGAGTGAAGCCTTTTTTAAATCGTGCTGACCTCGAAAGGACCATTCATGCTTTTATAAGCTCATGTATTGATTATTGTAATGCCCTCTATGTCTGTGTTTCCCAGTCTGCCCTTAGCCGCCTTCAGTTGGTGCAAAATGTGGCAGCCCGTTTCCTGACCAACACCCCAAGGCGCCAACACATCACCCCAGTCCTCTTTTCCCTCCACTGGCTTCCAGTTTTTGCAAGAATAGATTTTAAAATTTTACTTTTTGTTTATAAAGCCCTTAATGGCCTTGTACTTATTTATTTGAGTGAGCTTCTCTCTGTTCGTAACCCCAACAGGGAGTTAAGGTCTTCCCATCAGCTGCTTTTAGAAGTTCCTAGCACCAGGTATAAGCACTGGGGTGACCGCGCTTTTTCAGTCGCTGGACCCAGACTCTGGAACAAACTCCCCCCCAACATACACACCATTATAGACTTTGGCCTTTTCAAAGCCCGGCTTACAACTTTTTTTTTTCAGACTGGCTTTTAATACACAATAATGTGGTGACATGTTATTTTATTTGTCTTGTTACCTCTGCCAAGGAGGTTATGTTTTCGGGAGAGTTTGTCTGTCTGTCAGTCTGTCTGAAATTTTCAGGAAATGTTCAGCATGGGAAAGGAAGAACTGATTCAATTTTGGTGTTGATCCAGATCAGCGTCTGGCCGCCATGGCAAAAAATGTGATTTTCATGAATAACTACTGAACTAAAATAGATATTATGAATCAAATTGCTTATGGTATGTTTTCATGGTCAAGGAATCTAAATATTTTGGTGAAATAAAGGTAGGAATAATATTTATGGTGAAAATCACAATATGGGTGAGGACTGTGGCACTGGCGGAGGTCTGCGCTCTCCCAGTGCTTTTCTAGTTTCATCTGTTTTTATCTGTTCTTATCTGTTTTTATTTTCCTGACGTGTTCCATTGTTGCTTTCTTTTAATCTGCTTTTATTTCTTATCTTATCTATTTTTATCTGGAAAGCACTTTGGTCACCTCGAGTGTTGTAAAGTGCTCTATAAATAAATTTTGATTGATTGATTGATTGATAGAGGCTGATATCAAAAATCAAGGAATCACTTAAGGTCCCGTATTAGAGTATCAGTTTTTACACCATTGCACTAATAAAAGCCAGAGGTACAGGTTGTCTGAGGTTTTGTTTTTCTGACTTCTCACAAATGCCCATGCTGACTTAAAATTGCAGTGATAAGATATCGGAGCTTAAAGGCTGAATGTAATTTGGTTTTAGGTTTTTTACCATCATTATTATGGAGTGTAAGTTTTGTATCTCAAGACATTGTGTGTGTGTGTGTGTGTGGGGGGGGGGTCTTCTTAAATCTTCACTAAGATGTCCATCATGACTCAAATATGAATAACATTTTAGAGCTCAAAGGTCAATGATGAGATTGCAAGGCCTGGTCTTTATCCAACCTTTGACTTTAAATGTGAATTCCCACAGGTCAGGGTTTTTCTCAAACTTAGCGCACATGCCCACTCAAACTTAAGGATGAATTATGAGAATTCATAAATCAACGGTTGATACCATGGGGGCACATCCACGTCTCACACTTTATTACATGGTGTGATGCTCAGAAATTTTCTTTACACTAATATCTCCTCCATCTTCAGGATAACCTGATCCAAATTTGGCGGTCACAGGTCAAGGCTATTTGGCTTCATGTTTATCCCTTGTTTGGAAAAGCAAAATCACAGAAATGTTTCTAGGAATTACTGTATAAATGCCCAAATGCCCATGTTGACAAAAAATGAATCGAATTGATTTCTGAGGTCAAAGATGAATGCCAGTCAGCCGTACTTATTTTTATAATGAAATGTTTTGAGTTTTTCTTTTCAATGCACTGGTGTCTACTCTGATGTAAATAAAACAATTCAAATTGAATGTATTTTTTGAGATCACAGCCTTTTGAGATTAATATGTCTTTTGCTGTGTTTTATCCGTCTCTTCTGCATGTTGGGGCATCTCCATGAACAAGACAAAGGTAGCATCTACATTTCTCCTTCTCCCCATGTTGATGGCCAGCTACTACCTAAAACATCTCACATAGGAGATGCACCCATGTATTACTGTTTTTTTTTCACTAGTAGTGATAAAATCATCAGCAGTGGTCCTCTGATTGGATGATGGAAGACTCTAATTGTATTTATTTTTCCATTTATTTAGTGAAACAGAGATCAGCAGCAGCTGTCCTGATAGATTTAGCTGATGTAAAAATAACTGTATCATCTGCATTCATTCAACAGCCAAATGCTGGGCAGATCTCTGGTAGAAATTGATATACAGTATAAGATAAATAGCAGAGGATCCAGTACTGATCCCTGGGGTACCATGTACTATGTTTAACAGTATCAACAGCTTTTTTTTCAAGTCCAGGAACACTGCTCCTACAAAACCTGTCCAAAAAGTCCTTGATTTATTTATTATTTATTGATTTTTTGGTAACAATTTGCAGTCTCAGGTGAATGTTTTGGTCTGAAACATAGTTGTTGTTGAAACAGTTAGCATTTGGCATCAAGATGTCTACACCAACTTTGCTTGCATATAAAAACATGAATGTGTCGTTGCTGTCACTATACCTGATAAAGGTATGTTGGACTGAAAGTTGTGATGTGATTTATTAATCAAAGAAAATCAGCATAAATCAAGACAGTTCTTTAATTTTTCTGGAAGTTTTACAAAGATTTCCAAAAAGTAGGTAGAAAAGTATTACAATCATAGCACTCACAAAGACTCATACATGATGTCTCTAAAACTTAGTAAATGCTTTGAAGGTCATCAACCAGGATTAACTTTGCTCTTTCATGCAGAGACTGTATTGGCAGAAAAGCCAAAAGTTACGAACAATCCTGAAGCAAAAAAAATCTAAAGAGATCTGCAAACTGTGAAGTTCTCACAGCTCAGGCTCAGCTGGGGTGAAGCGTCCCTGCCAGAAAACATGACGGCATCAAAAGTGGGATGCCTTTATTAATTATTTACACATAATTCAACAGTCTTACAGGCCATATACACCTGTAGGGCAGCTAATGGATCCCACTTTTTACAAATCTGATTTGAGTTTTAGACATCAAGTTAGAGGAAATATTATCCTCAGTCCATTGAGAGGCAAATATCACATGATGATAATAGTATTGCATAACCAGAGCAAAAAATTCAAAGCTTCTCTCTGGTTCAGTAATATTATCTCCATCTCCATCTGGCTCTTGGCACCGAGGCTCGCTGCACCAATTGCACACTGCCTTATAAAGAGGGATACATATCTCTTCACTTTCTGCCAAATAACCCATGGCATTCAAACTATAGTGGTATTCACTGTCTTGTCAGATACTGCTGCCAGATGATAAAATCACTCAAGCCAACATCGAAAGCTCTGCAGAACAGCAGACAGCTCCAGCACCCATGAATTCCTGCAGCACCGTAACCATAGCAACATCCAGCACTCAAAGTACTAATCGAAAGTCTTTGGGTGAAATTAAAGTTAATATTGGACGAATGAGTAGTATTGACCATGGGAGCAAACTCAGATAGTAATGAATGTGACACAGGAGATGGTGAGGGCATCAGTCTCATGATGCAGCACAACAACTTTACACTCGACTCTTTTCTGCAGTTCAGTCTGGAAAGAATTGGGATTTAAATTACTGTGGAGTCATGACATCCTAGAACAGACTGAAGTCTGGGTTTGTTGCGCTCAGCTCTGCAGTTACTTAGACAACAGAGCACTTCCTACAAGTGGAGGATTATTTTCCTCTCCCTCTCCAAATGTTAGATTTTCCACTACAAGGGAAAGAGTGAAGGCCCTGCCACTCAGGGACAGTGTTTTTCAGGACACAATAACAAAGCTGAGCCAAACAGGTTAGTATGAAAGAACTTTTCTGAAGGCCAGCGAAAAACGTGCCAATAGCTTTAATGGTCCCATGTCCTGGTTTGTTTGACCTTGTACCTCGTGTCTTGGCTGTCTAATAAGCAAGGATTTGATTTAACCTACTGACAGACAGAGAAGCTGTTGAGGTTGGACTCAAGGCTAAAACTTAAAAGCTTTTCATCCTTAGTACAACGCATTAGATATATGGAATAATAACCCTGAACTGTTTAAAATGGGCCGTTTAAGCTTCAAAATGTCCCCCACTCATAATTATGTAATGCTTTTTTCTCTACCCATCTTAGCACAAACTTGGTTCGAGTGGGTGATTCATCATACTTTTGCACCCACAATAAACATCGAAGATTAAGACAAGACAAAACATGATAAAGTGACAATAGAGCTCAACGCTACAAAGAAACCCTCGGTAGATCCATCAGTGAAAACAAGGTAAATGAAAGAAAAGATAAAAAGAGACGAACCACATAAAAACTAGGTGGTTAAAACAAGGAAGGCAGAAGCAAGAAGAGAAAACCACCATCAATAAAAACTAAACAATGTGCAGCGATCATTAAAACATCAAAAAATAATGTTCAGTAAGAATAATGCTGCATCTCTCCTACATCATTGGAGACTAAATGCGTCCACTTTTCTCCCTGATGGCTGATGGGACAAACATTTTGGTTTTACAGACCAAGATGTTTTGAAATGATATTTCTGGTTAAGAGAGTTGGTTATTATTTTTTTAATGGAGGTAGAAAACCTTTGTTTTATAAAATACCCACTTATGTGTAGATCAATTCAGAGGATGGCTTATTTTCAGTGGAGAGGAAGAGGAGATGGGCAGGAAGGATGACATAGGAGGGGAAGTAGGAAAGGAAAGTGTGTGTGAGCTGAGTGGTAAAGAAGTAATACTAAAAATAAAGACAATTTCCCATGAAAGTCTTTTAAAAAGGGAAGCAAATTCTTTCTGTAAAAACATTTTATGGTTCTATTAGTGTCACCCTGCAGACTACAATTTATTTCTTTTGTGTTTTCCTTTACAGCAAACTCAGCTTGTGCGCGAGCGAACCGTCAGCAAAAGTGGGGATTATGTACTTTTCTTCTTACTGTTATCTTTTATGTTGCACTTAGGCAAATATTTGTCTTATTTGTGCCTTTACCGAAGCACAAGGAGGATTTAAGAGTGAGTTTGTGCGTGCGTCAGAGTACTTAAGACAAACAGCACAGCTGCGCAAGTCTCTCAATTCAATTAGCAAGAACAGCTCATGCAAATCAATATGGTGGACACATCTGTGCACACACAAACACCTTTCATTTCACACAGAGAGACACACACACAAGGACAGAAGGAAAGGAGCTGAAGTGCAGCTGACAATCAAATTATTGAAAATCTCTGTCACTCTTGCTTATGTTGTGCACCTGCATGCCAAGGTGGATAATAAGTTCCATCAGGGACGTGGAGCCCGCACACACGCGCCGTCTCAGTCATTCAGATGAATTTAGTTAATGCACTGACAGCCGACCTTCAGGGCACAGAGCCACTGCCGCCCGAAGTCTGCTCATCCCTCCTGATAAGACGACCTCTGCCTAGATGTGACATGTCAGCTTGTGACTGGGATGTCACCAGTATAAATCAATGATCCGGTGAGGAACCAGCTCTCTCTTTTCTTCCTCAAATGTAAAGATGCCCTTGAGGTAAAATACGGCAGGTGACAAGGGCAACCCTGCTGCAAGGACGAAAAGATTTGCATCATAAAAATAACAAAACAGTATAATCTCATAAAGCTGATCTGTTTAGATGACTGTTTTTTTAAGGTTTTCCTGCTGCATTTGTTTTCTTTTTCGTGTCTGAAGATTACTGAGGCTTTTCACATCATGTTTATTTCATGTGCATCACTCTGCTGTCCTGGCTGTAGATCAGCAGCAAAGCAGATCATCCTCCGGAGATATTTTGATCCTCAGTACCTGCAATCTCCAAGTGTCCAAGGTCCTTCAGAGTGTGTTTGTCTACCATCAGAGTGTGAATGTTTGTGAGAGCCAAGGCATTCAAAGATGGACATGCAGTTTGTCCTCTACAGTTGTGTAAGAATGAAGAAACAATACCCCTACAGTCCATAATGTATTGACTACTTCTGATCTGCATTCTCCATTCATACCAGACTATAGTCCATGTACAAACACCTCAGTTCATTTATGCTTTACTGTTCGCCCAATGCTTATGTTTATATATAGATTACTCAAGTCTATATACAGATACTTCTTTCATTTTAATAATATTTCAGTTCATGCACATGTACTTCTGATTATTTATTTTAGTCTGTTCATCACTTGACTTTTTTTTCAAGCACATACCCAGAGTATTTCAGTCCTGTCCATATCTTCATTATTTTATTACTGATGCCACAGACAGGTAATCGAAGAAGCTCTGTAAATTTGGGGGTTATGTAGGGAGCCGCATCAAGCTGTCGGTTCAAATCCTGTCTGCATGGATGCACATTAATTTCGTTTGAAAGACAAAAAATCAAGGATTTACAATTTTATCTGTCACCTACAAGTATCCTTATATATACTTTTGTTAGTTACAGAGTTCCAGGTGCTATGTTTTTCCTTGGGAATCTGTAGGACTATAAACAACTGAATTAAATTCAAATACATTTCAAAAGAAAATATATCTTCTGATAACATATCTGATGAAACATAATGCAAAAGTCAGTTCATAGAGCCCAAGAAAATCAATGAAAAACATGTCAGTCAAACAAATAATTCATCAATCACAAAAAACATCCTATAGTACACAAAAAATCATGTGAAACTGAAACCCAGAAACATTGCAAGTAACACAAACACAGCAACTTAACACAAATACTTGTTTTAAATAGATGGATGGATGGATTGGTGAATGAAAACATGAATGAATGAATGAAAAGGAAAATAATGGATGACTGGAAGAAAATATTGATGAATGAATAAAAAGATGGATGATGGATAAATGAAAAGACTATTGGATGGACAAATAAAATGGATGGATGGATAGATGAAAAACATGGTTGCATGGATAAAAACCATGGATGGATAAATAAAAAAGACTGATGGATGGATGAACAAGATGAAGGTAAGTTATTCAGAAATATTGCGTTTTTATATGAAATGAGTTTGTGTTTAACAAATTGTATTTTTTCTATCTTGAATACTTTTCATTTAAAATGTAATTATTCATCTTTTTACAGAATCTATTGTGTGAATTTTTTTTTTTGTGGTGCACTAAATTCTCTTGATTACCAAGAGATGGTTTTAACATTTTTAAAAAGGTTTTGCGTTTCATTAACTGTCGTTTTTATGTTTTTGTCTTTCCTGTGCGTTTCTCTAATGTCTTTTTTTCATTAAAGATGTTTTGCTTTTTTTAGCAGCGTTTCATTCAATATTGTGTCACTTTTTTCTTGTTCTTCTAACTGGATATTTGGTGGTTGACATTCAGAGCCACCACAGAAGGAACAATACAATGCAAAAGCGCAAAACTAGTTAACAATTTGAATTGTAAAGGTTTGGCATGAAAAGGCAATAATCTCCTTTCTGCTTGGCAGCATCTGTAAGTGTGATTTGAACCAGCCACTTTGAGCCTAAATGTCTGCTCGGGCCCACCAGGGGAAGGCAGCGATGCTTGGATGATGCTTGAAGAAAATGAATCATCCATAATGCATAACCAGACTGATGCTGAGTTACACAGCCCACTGCCTCTTCTTTTGCACTGTCAACATCTCAGCGCGGAGGACGTTTGGAGTCCCTCGTTCATCAGTGTTATGTGAAAATCTGCAGCAGGTGTTGGAGCCTCCCTCTCTTTTCCTCCCCCTCTCTCTTCCTGTGAGGAGCGCAAGCTGTGTGGGAGACGGAGCAGCCCAGCAGACGGAGAAGAAGCTCCACTGACCTCATCACAGTCCACCTAGGCACCCAACCAGAGGGCACCATGCCTCTCTGCAAACATACAGATTTCATGGAAGCGATTTGTTCCCCTTTTTGCTTTTACGCACGATCGTAGCGCGCATTTCGGCGGGGACGAGATGTCCTGGATGGATTTTCTCCACAGAGAGTGAAAGTGGAGGGGAGCGCAGTTTGTTGGGGCCATGTGGAGGGTGGACACGACCCTTGGTGGCTGCATCGCCGGCGAAAAGCGACACTGAGAGAGAGAGGAGCGATATTTACACCTTTCATTTGGAGAATAAAATGATCCGTCAATGAGGAAACACAGAGGGAAGAGATGGTAGAGAAGTAAGTGTGATATCGACTCGTTTGCATCAAGCCTCCCATTGATAAAAAAAAATATCAGGTGACTTCTTCGGCACGGTTCTCAGGGTTGTATGTGGGAGTTTCCGCTGGTGCTTCGGCACATTGTGGCTTCTTTTCTTCCATATTCCTCTCCAACATCAGCTCTTTTTGTACCAGTTTTTTAGTTTTAATGCAAATCTGTGTCAAGACTGTTTTTTAACCGGGACAACGTTTGTTAGAAGATGGAGTGTATTTTTACACTGATTAATAGATCCAGCTCAAACAAACCTGACTTTTGGGGCACGCGCTTGTGGCCAGTTGTTGAAAGCGAAGCTGGTTATGCTGTGAGAGAAGATTGAGACAAAGACTGTTCAATCTTTAATGAGCTTGTTCAGTGTTTGTTTCATTTTTACTGTAAGGCACTAAAGCTGAAGAGAATCACTGTTAGATTGAGGATTATTCCTGATTGAGTCCTCGGGACCAGGTCTAATTTATCTCAAATTCACTGAGCAGAAAGAAATGGCTTTTTTAATTACAAGTTCTAAAGATAATATATTAATAATATGTTTTGCTTTCATTGAGTTATTTTTTCACCTACGGATGTCCCAGTTGTTGATATCAAACTCTATTTCACTTGAACAAATTTTAATCCTTTGAATGCCAGGTTTTTCATGATACATTATTTTCAGATTAAAAAAGTAAAAAGTTATCAGAAGAGTTATTTCCAATGTACTGCAAAGTAGATTTTTTTCAGTTCTTATGCATGACTGTCTCCTGTGCAGTGTCCAGTAGTCAGACTCATCCCAATAAGCATTGATAGCTATAAAAAAAATATACACATTAATATTGTTGCCAACTTTTTTGGCTTGATATTTTGGACCAGCACCGGTCCCAATCATACTTACCAAAACATATGGATATGGATTTTTAAAGAGTTTAACCATTTAAATACAAGGATTGTGTCATTATGCCACTGTAAAACCAGAGGAATTTTTGGTTTGTTTGGAGCATGCTTGATTTTGAAGATACTCTTATATCATATTTAAAGAGGCTATGGGGAGTTTCTAAGTAATTACAAAAAATTATTTAGCTTTTTATTTATATATATGCCTGGTCGAAATACACACTTTAAGATGAGTTTTATAGCATCAAAATAGGTTATCTATAAATGCTATCCCTTAGCTAAGTGGTCGGGTCGGACAGCTGGCTACAAAACTACGATAAGTTTTCCAAAAATTGCTTGTTGTCACACATCAAAAACTACTACACGTAACTAGAAAGAGATACATTACCTCGTCGCTTTGCATCCTGTAAGTTGTTGAAAAAAGAAGTTGTAAAGCAATAAAGAGTTCTGAGGAAGGTCCGAGCTGCATTTATTAGCATTACAACAAACACACGCTTTGGCTTGGGTCACGTCTTTTGGTGCGTTCCAGTTGTAGTCAGAAGTCGGAATTTCCAAGTTCAGAGTAGGAAACTGCAACTGGAACGTCCCCTGAAGTCTGAATTTCCAACTGGGAACTCGGTGAAACCTCGCCACCCCTGAGTTGACAATCGAAGATGGATGCCCCCAGTGTGAACAGTTATTTAGCTCCTGTAATAATCAATTTATTTGCACTTCTGACTGGGGTGTGTTGCTCTAGATCAGCTGTATACATCGTATTGTTAGACTTATATTTACAAAAATGCTGCCATAGTGATAATCACTTTCTTCATGTGATATTTGTGAACAACAACGCAGGGCGTGCTAACAACAGCTAACAATAGCCTGGTAGATCGGCATGTTTTTTTCCGACTTCAACTGGAACGCCGATAAGTCGGAGATGATGTCACTCCCAGTTCCGAGGTTACTGGAATGCAGCATTACAACAGTCGCCGCGCGTGCTCATGGGTAGCAGAGTGTTAATGTCGCCGGGAATAGATTCTCCTCATAGCACCTTTAAAGTTAAAAGTTGAACCCCCTCAATAACTAAGGTAAACATCAGTATTGAATAGATAATGGAGAAAATGTTTCCATTGGATAGTTTCCTACTTTCTTCAAATTTGAACATTAAATTGGAAGTTATTTCCTTCCTCATCTGATCAGAACTACATGGCCAAACTTATTGGTTACTCGTGGAGTCTTTTCAGTGTAATCCCAGCTGTTCTTTCTCTGTAATTACTTACAGACTGAATTCAATGATATCTAATAATTTCCAATAAATTACTATGTTATTACAAGTGTAACCAATTAATGCCAATTATTATGAGATAAGCCGTGTTACACCAACTAAACATCTGGTCATTTACACGCTGATATCCGAATTACTTCCAGTCAGCACTGCACAGCTCTTATGAATGTATTGGTTAAAGTGGAGTGTCTCTTCGTAATTTCAGTTGTACCTTTCCCTGCTATTATCTCCATATTATTATTTCCAGTGTCATAGCCAAATAATTCCCCACAATTACCAATTAATTATCAGGTTAATACCTGGTAATTTTAAAGATTATAAAGTGAGGTTTACCCTTTGTCTAACATTGTTTTCTATAGAAGGAACAGTACTTTTAGAATTTGATTGCTCTTGGTCATTTTCTAAAATGTTGAAATGTACAAGGGCAAAATACTGAAAAAAAATTAAACTAAGCATTTTTTTGTACCATCCTTATTTAGTACAAACCACTTGTCCTTAAATCTGTAACATGACTTGAAACTACATATACATGATTGGCTTTTTTCCCAACAGTGGCCGCACCTGACCTTCTTGACCCGAAGTCTGCCGCCCACAACTCCAAACCTCGCCTGTCCTTCTCGACCAAACCGGTTGTACTGAACACCCCAGAAGATGACGAGTGTGACACCCGGACCACTGTCATGAGGTGGAAAACTGTGTCAGCCATCTTCTTCTTGGTGGTGCTTTACCTCATTATCGGGGCAACAGTTTTCAAAGCTCTGGAGCAGCCGGACGAGACAGAGCAGAAGAATGCCATTCTTCGGAAAAAAATGGACTTCTTGACGATGCATGCCTGCGTGAACACTTCTGAGCTGGAGGATTTGGTCAGGGTAGGTGCAGACGTCAACACTGTCAACTATTCAATGCTGGTCTGTCCTGCAGCAAAATTGAAAATGTCATGTTTGGGCCAAACATAATAGCTTTTTAGTCTCTTTCAGAATCAGAACTGCAATCAGAAATACTTTATAAATCCCCAAAAGGAAACTTGGTTGTTTCAGTTCCTCTTAAGCACAGTACAGCAGTAGGAATATCAGGCATAGACATTAAAATAGATAAAAGCATGAAAAATTGTAATAATACAGAATCTATAAGCTATATCAACTTTCTTAAAAAGTACATAAAATAAGTTAAAGTGAGACCTTAAAGGTACAGTGTGTAGTTTTTAGCGGCATCTAAAGGTGAGGTTTAAAATTGCAGCACTCTGGCGCTCCCCCGTCCCTGTCGGAGAACCTCCGGAGCTACGGTGGCCTTCCAAGGACAAAAAGTGTTTTTAGCTTAGTTATCAGCCTATGTTTTGTCTTACTGCCACGGAAAATGAATAAATCGTGGAGTTTTAGCACGCCGTTGTCTCCCTATTGTCTTTCAGTCTTGCTAACGCTCACACAGGTCGTTTGGAAGAGACAATCATTTCGAAATGCTTGTGGCCGTGAAATAAGCCTCGTATAGCAGATACATTCTCTGCGTCTTCCTCCGACTTCTCCTGAAAGTAAACAAATAAATTCGGCTCCATATAAGAGTACAATTCGACACTTAGTCTTACCCGTCCAGCAAAAAACAGGCAACTTCGGCATCTGTCTGCAAACTCATCCTTGCCTTCAGGGACTTCCATCTGGGAAAGGCAGCGCTGATGGTGACCCTGTTTTTTTTTTTTCTTTTCTGTCCCTATTACGTTTGGCTTCGTTGCATTTTCGTTTCTTTGACAAAGATTCACGCTCCACTGATAGCAAATTGTATGTGTGGTCCTCCATGTTTGTTTGTATTAGCACAGCTGCTTGGTAATCACTCTCTTCTTCTTCGTCTATTTCACAACTGTGCATTTCCGGTAGGCGTCAACAAAAAAACGCGAAAGCGTTTAGTTTGTCCTTTCTGAGTTACGGTAGAAAAGATGGCAACGCAAGATGGAAGCCACCATAAGAGAGCACCCGCTCCTATGTAGATATAAATGACTTATTCTAAGGTAATGAAAACAAAACATTAATTATTTAAGGCTGATTAGAAACTAATTTAAATATAATTTTAAGTAATCTATTCCATTTTTTACCAAGTCTGTTATTTTAGATAGCATTTAATAATACACACTGTACCTTTAAGCATAATCAAGGGATTTACACTTTTAACATTACCAACATTTATAATATGATTATAAATATGCCAACACTGTTTGACAGAAGACCACATTTGACCAAAAGGCAAAGTTTGTCAGCAAGGAGATTGTTTTGGGTTTTGCATTGAATATTACATTTGCTTATTAACATAAGAACAAATATTAGAGATAAAAGTGAAAAACCAGGAGAAACCTTGATTCTCTGGGACCTGACAGGGAAGTGATATATTATAGGGTGGAGTTGTAAAGTCTGATGGCTACAGGCAGGGGCGACTTCCTGTAGGCTCTGTTGTGCATCGTGGCAGGATGAGTCTCACATATGAGAGCCATGTACACCCTGTGCCCTGATTTCCTCATCAGATGTTCCTATGTTGATCTCCCACATTTGCATAGTTTGACCGTATGACTTTTAGTGCTTGTATCAAGTACTTGTGTGTCCTTGTTTTTAGCCACATTCTGGTTTTGAACACGCGCAGAAGGAAACCTGGTCATTCATATCCTTATGCTAATGAGAAATACAATGTTGTAGTTGTAACAATAAAAAATGGGTACAGCTGTAAATGTCAGAATATCCAACTGGGTTTTTTTGTTTTGTTTTTCCAAGTAGCAGAATTAGTGGTTTTAGGGTATGATATATACATACCTAAATTCAAAGGCTGGTTTTTCAACAGAAAGTATTTTTTGCAGAATAAAATGCAATAAATATTTTAGGACATAAAGTCCACCCACCATTATTGTTGGCCCATTTTCAGGTGTCAGTAGCAATTGTCAGCTCTTCCTCTCTATCAAAGGAATGTCACAGTGCAGGGATGTCAGGTAGTATGCTGTGATTCTTGGTTTCTGTAAAAAAAAAATTGTGTTTTTTATTTTTGCCAAATAATAAGCTTTATAGGCAAAAACAAAGTTTAAATATAATTTACATTCACATGGCGGACTGACTCAAGGCCGCCACCACTGAACTTCTTATTGTTATTTATCATTCTCACACAGGCCTGCCCACAAAAATAGTTTGTTCCCCTGCAAAGACTTGTGAGGGGGCTCTCCTCAGGTGTGTTATGATGTCAATGTTCAGGAAACACCATTGTTCTCACAGTTAATCCGCACACTCCCCGTTTAGCCTGGAGACACTGGAAGTGGCTGGCCCAGTTGAAAGAAGGCTTGTGTATCATATCACACACTCTTTTTCCCAACATTCAACTCTATCTACTGTCCCGTAATCCAAATAAAGGTAGAAGATAAAGTCCAAAATTATGAAAACAAAATAATAAGCCAAAAAAACCAACCTGCTGCAGGTTGGAACATGGCAGACCACCTTCAGTTGTTTCATTCACAGTGTCAACACACAGAAATAAAGACTGTACCATTTCAGCAGGGGGAAGTTTACATTTCAAAGCAGGCAATGACATTTTTCTTTTTGCCTTAACAATTTGTGAGTATTTAGTTTAAAGCTGTGGTCTACGATTTGAAACCGCAGCCTGCCCCCCCTTCCTTCACCTCTTCCCTCCGTGTTCCAAGATCCCGCCCCCAGCTCGTGTCGCCTCGCCTCTTAACGAGCCCCCTCGGACAGAGCTATGACCGATTAGCACAATATATCAGCAGCAAACTCAATCAATAACAGCTCAGCTCAACTGAAAGTATCAAACACGACAGACATCTTCCTTGTAACACACAGCAGTAGCCATTTCAACTGGACCGGCGGCAATGCGGGTCTGGCGCCGCCAGAGCAGAGACGATTGTGGGGGAGGATTTATCTTTCTCGGCCTGTCCTCCCCAGCTCAGCTTACAGTGCTAACGATTAGCGGCTAACAGGCTAACCCGCTCCGCTACAAGTCATTAGCCAGGACAGGCACAGACTAACCAGAGTTATTCAGCAGACATCTCACACTGTAGTAAACAAAGCCATTACCTGATCAACCAGGGGCGAAACGGCCGATGCTGAAGGTCTGACGGCCGGCTGAGGCCATTCGTTAGCCGTTAGCCCGCTAACAGGCCTCAACCCGCGGGCAGAGCTCCGTTGGGCTACGCGGGAGAGGGAAGCGGCTTCCCGGTTTCGGTGCTAGGCTTTTCCGGCTAGTTAACGCTGCTAGCTGCTCACCGGAGGTAGAGGGGAGGAGGCGGGACCATGGGCATGACGCTGCGTAGCGAGGGAGACAGGGGATTGGATGGACTCACGGACCAACTCACGGACCAATTGAACCTTATCAGGCTTCTAGGTTTGATTGGTCAGCTAGTATGCAGCTTTGCAGCGGATATACTGAATGGATTTTTTTCATTCTTTTTGGTCTATATACTGTGTAGATAGGACCATAGGACCATAACAGCCTTATAAACGGTGTTATTAAAATATACAAAGCTTCCAAATCGTAGACCATAGCTTTAATATAGTAGGAAGTCATGGTTTAAATCTAGGATGGATCATGTCTTTATAAAAGTTTACGAGCCCTCCTTGACCCTGGGTTCCAGAACGCTTTCCCCTTTATACCCCTCATGGGCTGTCTTGCTCTCACCTCTACTATAAAAGACTTTCTTTATAGTGTGGCCTGACAAAGTAGGTGGTCATGGCTGTGAAAACTGTGTGTCTGATATTGTCCTTTTAAAGGCAGTAAAAATGAGGACAGAGTGACCCTAAAAAACTGTGGTCTTTGTTAGCTTGTTGGTCAGGGTGTTTTTGAAGCATTGTTATAGTAAAAGGAGGGTAATTCATGATTTTTCAAAGGTTGTGTTTCCCACAGACAAGATGGGATTTAAAGGAGTACTCCGACTATTTTGGACCCACGCCCTTTCCCTATCATTGACAGAGTGAGACAAGCTCAAAAATACCTTTTTTGTGTCTCTGCGTCCAGTGGCTGGCTCCCAGCTGTTAGCTCCGTACGTAGCTTAGCTCAATGGCTGGAAGTCAATAGGAGTCAGAGCCGGACTGACAAAAGTGGACAAAATACTCCTTGCAGTGGACCAGTGGAGGGCGTATTAGCAGGTGAAGTAAATCCAAATGGTTATAAAACATTTTAAAAGACATGTTTTCTTTCTTAAATCCGTTAAAATAACGTTTTGATAAACACAGAACTGCGCATGCGCAGAAACTCCATGAGACGAGTAGGAGCCGGACTGAGTACTGCGCATGCGCAGGTCCGTGTGTGTATCAAAACGTTATTTTAATGGATTTAAAAAAGAAAACACGTCTTTTAAAATGTTTTATAACCATCCTGATTTACTTAAGGTGCTACACCTTGATACATCAAGGTGATCACTTTGCTCATCGCACATTGCCAAAGTGTTGCTTTGACAGCTACAGTGTTTTGTGGTTGGTAGGTGAGTGAAAAGGATTCAGTTAGAATAATGTCAGCTAATGCATCCTGTTATATGATATATAATATGCTTGCTGTGGAACTCGAGTGGACATAACTTCACCGAGCCACAGCAATGGGCAGCAGTGACTAAAATGAGGTATTTATGCAGGGCTCCAGACTAACTTTTGAAATTGGTTCCAAAGCTGCAACTAAAAAAAAATTTAACCATAAGGTCACCATTTTATTCCTCTCCATAACTTTTAAATAATGTTAATGCTTTTTGAACAAGAATAAGATGTAAAGAAATATTTGTCATTATTTGAAGCAAACTTATTTATTAAAAGAAAAACAGAGCATTTAAAGTGTTCAGTACTTTACTGAACTGAAATTTAATATTTTAAACTCAAACATCTCAAGTTGAATAAAATATTTAAAATCAAAAGAACTAATGTTTAAAGTGCTAAACTGACAAAAAAATGAAATAAATATCCAGATTTTAACAACCAGCAACATAACATTTAACTGGATGGTTTTATTCTCTGTAAATTTGGACCCAAAATAAGACTTCACACACTATAGTGATTTAATGTGAACAGAAGATGAAGCAAACTAAAAATGGTGCATTTCTTACATTTTTGTTATTGTAGAAATGCTTTTACATAATAGATATGCCTTCTTTCCTAAATGAAATGCCATTACTGAATGTGCTTTCATTTTCTTGTTAGCATAATTTAGCCAAACTTTGGCTGCTGCAGTCTGCCATGATCTTCCTCTTATAATGTTTGTCAATGCGCTGCATATAACTGAGAACAGAAATCTGGGGTTGATGCCGTTCCTGTACCAATGCATCCAGCACCTACCAAGTGCTGACAACATAGATGTTTCACATCATTCACTAAATAACAGAGCAGAGATGCTGAACTCTCTCTGCCATTGCTGCTTAGTGAGCTGTCCAATTTTTCTAATGTCATTGGCATACCAGCAACAGAGGGGATTCCACAAGGCCACACTATATTGATGCTTTTTACTTTTCAAAAGAGGAACAGTTTCATCTCTGCCTTGATTTCAAAAGTATAAATTGAACACTGGTATTAGAAAAGAAAAACAAATAACACCTAATCATCGCACTACATCCCAGATGACTAATGCTACATCAACACAGTAGGTTCTGGCAAAGGTAAAACTTTTATAGACAGCAGTATTCTCACTGAGGAATGATCCTGAAATATTTATGTGACTGTTCAGAACTGAAAGAAGAGCCAAAGCTTGCATGCCTCATAAAAATCTAAGAAATTTAGAACTGTCTGTACCAAAGCCTGCCAAACACAAAGATACTGAAAGAAATGATAGTCGCATCCAGGCAGGCTGTGTGCATGGATCTAAGAGTTTACGTATATCAGTGCCCACCTTGTACCTTAAATATTGAAAACACAGTAAAGTTAAACAGCTGGCAGAGACAGAAACACTGAAATAAGGAGGGGCTGGGCGGCAGAGCAGAGCAGAGGGGAGTTAAAAAGAGATGGAGACACAATCTGACTGAGAAAAAGATCGAGAGAGAGTTGGAGAGAAGAAAGAGCAATAAATTCTGCCTGAGGTAGAGAGAGACAGAGAGAGAAACAGAGTCACAGACAGAAAGTCTGGATGTGGATGAACTCATTCTTTAAAGCTCACCTAATTCAGCTGTAGGCTCCAGACTGCTACCAATGCTATTAACATGGGGATGAACCCCAATCTTAACACTGAGTGGAAACTGTCAGACCCAGAAACCACTGATAAACCCTCTGGACCACAGCCATCTTTGAACGCACAGTAGTCTCACTTTAAAGGAGTACTTCGCCCAAAGAATGATATGCCTTCATTTTCTGCTCACCCTCATGCTGAGCAACACTCTGGAGCACTTTTTTAATGTACTTTATAGGACACTTTTCTTCGGCTCCGCTCCCCTGTTAGATGGACGTTTGTTGACAGCGAAAATCTCCCCGGACCTCCGGCTGCATTTGAGACATCAAAAAAGTGCTCCAGAGTGTTGCTCAGCATGAGGGTGAGTAGAAAATGAAGGCATATCATTCTTCGGGTGAAATATTCCTTTAAGACTACTTTGGTTACAGCCGTTCACGTTGTTTGACATTACATCAGCTTCTTGATTGACTGTTACTGTCTTGCTGGCTGTCACAAAATTCTAAATTGGAGTTATATTAAAGCAGTGGCTCTCAGTTACTTCACTCATACCCCCTTTCTGAGAAGAAACATTCTGCAAATTCCACTTTCAAAAAGATTTTAGTGTCCATCACAGAAATTGGTACGATTTATTTGGTATTTTATTACCACTCATGAATAATGATTTATAATCTAGCCCCATGCCATCTTTAAAAGACGCAACTCACATTTTTGTTTTATCTGAGACTCAAAAGAAAAAAATGAAGCCATAGTGTTTTCATCACAATAGCAAGATATTGCCAATGATCACGAAGAGATAAGGCCATTCTGAACTCTCCATGGTTTCATTAACTTTTATTTGCTGATATGTTCTGTTTTGTGAAAAACTGTTGAAAAAACAAGGACAAGATAAAAATGAAACAACACTGACCAAATTATTTTTCACAATTTCTTTGTCTTGCGTAACCTTACATACCAGATGGACCATTCAGTCTGTCTGACTAGTTTATCTGGGCAAAAGCCTTTAAAAAGTGTTTAGGAATGGACAGAATCTTTCAGTAGTTAAATTGTATTTCCTGCAGACTGGACAATCCCACTGAGCATTAGACATCTAATAGACATCTCGTCGAAGTTTAGACGGAAATTCGCCCGTCTATAATTTCATCAGTATCTAGACGAAAGAATGTAATCCTTTAATTATTTTATATTAAATAAAATAACAAATGTAAGTTGTATAAATGATGCAGAAATTCTGGATTAAAACAGTTTCAACAGTAACTGATCATTGTACAGTGTAGTTTAGATTTAGACTCGATTTAGACGTCGAAATCAAGACCTCATATCAACGTCTCTTTTTAGACCAAACAATTGATTTAAATACGTTAAATAATTAATATTGACCAAAAAATAACTCTCAGTTGCACAACTGGTGTCCATATACTGGACTTAAATAATTTTAATGGCTTTTGATCAATATACTCTAAAGTTTAGATTTAGCCCAGATTTAGACGTTTCATCAACGTTTAGATTTAGACCAGTTTGACATAGGCTATTATAGCTAAGTTGTTTTGATTTTTAGGTACAACATTATGCCAAATATGTTTAGAAATAATTAAATATCTGCACTGAGCAATAGACTGATATCTACTTATTTTTTAGACTTAACTTCAACCATTTATATTCCATCTATTTTTAGACGAAATTTAGATGTTGCATTTTAATCCATTAGGATATTCGATAACTATTTCTTTAAAAAACAACTGTCAGGTGCATAACTGATCTCAATAGTATAAATAAAGCCGAGATTTAGACGTCTAAATCTCGACTTCATTTCAACGTCTAGATATAGACCGAATCTAGACAACTAAATTTAATTCATCATTCAGTAGTTGTGTGTTTAAAACTTTTTAGTTTTCTCAATCATATTCTTTACTGTCCAGGCAGGTAATATAACGGGCAGGTGCTGCGGCAGGAGTGTAAAATACAAAACCTTGGCCACGATATAGGACAGACTATCACCAAAACACGTCAAATACGGAGCCAAAATATTCTCTCTATAGAGAAGTGCTTTTAGTGTTGTTTGGTCTTCATTTAGTGGCGAGATGCAGTCCAGATATGATAAAACTGCTGGTGAAGCTGTTAGCACCTGTTCTAACCTATGTGCAGTTTCTTGCTGCTGTTGTTTCACTAATAGCTCACCTGTCCCTTCTTTAAAGGACTCTGACTGGACCGCTCACAACTGTTGTAGATTGAAGCTTGGCCATTTGGGTGTGTCTGATCAGGCAGATCCAGCTGCACTACAAGGTTACCTCTAACATGGGAAATAACTAATCACAGAAGGTTTAAGACAGCTACTGGGGCAGCAAAGAGGGATGGAGAGAGGAGTACTGATCAGTGGACTTGTGGTTTCATGAAATACTTGATCATGTAAAGAGGGTATGTAAGACAAGCTGTAGATGACTAAAATTTTATAAAACGATAAAGCATAATTTGGCTTTTTAAGGTCAGCAGATGACCTTTCAAGGTTAAGATGATCTTGAATAATAAAAATGTGTCACAGCACAGACAGGAAAGGACTCACACAAAGAGACTGATAATGATCCAAAAGAGAAATAACTGTCACACAATGCTAGAAGTGAATAAGGCATATCAAAATCAAAATAGTTAGCGAGTGCCGTATTGGATTTTGTCATAACCCCATTCATGACAGGATGACAAACACCACAGGATTTTTTTGATGCCTATAGACCCATGGACTAAGTTCAAGTGTGAAACTCCCCAAACTCCAAATTGTGAATTATGTGTTGAAACTGTCTTGCAGTGTTTGGTTTATATTTTGGTCAGTTAAGGCTGCAGTGCTTGGTTTCTGTGAAAACATGTCACTCTCCCAGCAGCTTCAGTTTTGGCCATGTTGCCCACCGCTTATGGCACCTTGTCGGTAGTTATGTCTTCTACCCATTGCACAGTTATGAAGAGTAGACACAGCCTGTGAGAGATGTGCATCCACTTATGTGTCTAGTCTTTAAATAACAAGGCTTTTTACACAAATCAGTGCTCTTCGCTGTTTGCTCTTTTCTTTATATACCAGCATTATAATTTAACAGTGGGATGAGTTAAAAGACACACCAGCCCCTGCCAGCTCTGTCTCACTGCGTTTCCTTAAATATTTGAAATAATGAAGCAGCAACTTGAACTAAGCAATAATGAATGGAAGTGACCTTAAGAAAGTGTCAGGTTGTGTCTGATGTGCGATTGTGGCAGCTGCACTTTAAAGTCTCCATGATGCCATTAATTTATATGGCGATCCCAGATAAGATGCACCGTTTGATATACAGAACCCAAAACCAGTGAAGTTGGCATGTTGTGTAAATTGTAAATAAAAACAGAATACAATGATTTGCAAATCCTTTTCAACTTATATTCAATTGAATACACTGCAAAGACAAGATATTTAATGTTCGAACTGAGAAACTTTATTTTCTTTTGCAAATAATCATCAACTTAGAATTTAATGGCAGCAACACATTGCAAAAAAGTTGGCGCAGGAGCATTTTTACCACTGTGTTACATCGCCTTTCCTTTTAACAACACTCAGTAAATGTTTGGGAACTGAGGAGACCAATTCTTGAAGCTTTTCAGGTGGAATTCTTTCCCATTCTTGATGATGTACAGCTTAAGTTGTTCCACAGTCCGGGGTCTCTGTTGTTGTATTTTACACTTCATAATGCACCACACATTTTCAATGGGGTACAAGTCTGGACTACAGGCAGGCCAGTCTAGTACCCGGACTCTTTGCATTGTCATTGTCTTGCTGAAATAAGCAGGGGCGTCCATGAAAAAGACGTTGCTTGGATGGCAACATATGTTGCTCCAAAACTTGTATGTACCTTTCAGCATTAATGGTGCCTTCACAGATGTGTAAGTTACCCATGCCTTGGGCACTAATACACCCCCATACCATCACAGATGCTGGCTTTTGAACTTTGTGTTGTGTTTAAAGAAAGTCTGGACCACAGAGGCAGGAGACTGTCAAAAAGTTTTTAAGTGTTTAATTAAACACAAACAGGTTAACAGGAACCAAGGAGCACAAAAATTGTCACAACCAAAAACTGAAGAGGCTGAGGGCTGGCTGGAGACTGAAGGCTGCAGAGCCACACCCTGGAGGAAAAAACGATCAAAAATAGGCAGCAGTTAGTAACTGAGAATCATCAAATTACCCAACACTAGAAAATACAAAATGTCTCTTATGAGTTACTCAAGAAAGGTTGACAGAAAGTTTGACACTACCGAACAGGACGGAATTATCTGGCAGAGTATTGGAGTCTTGACCGGTCTTTATAGGAGAGGTGATTGCTGATAGGAAGCATGTGTGTCTCAGATGAGCCACAGGTGAGACTCTGCTGCAGGTCCAAGAGAGAGCACCAACCAGCCCCGCCTTCTTCCTCACAGACTCCTGAGGGAGAAAAATAGGGAGGGGGAAAAACAAACAGCACAGAACAAAACAAAAGCAAAACACCCAGACCATAACACTTTGGGCCTATAACAGTCCAGATGGTTCTTTTCCTCTTTGGTCCGGAGGACACAACGACCACAGTTTCCAAAACAATTTGAAATGTGGACTGGTCAGACCACAGAACACTTTTCCACTTTGCATCAGTCCATCTTAGATGAGCTCGGGCCCAGCAAAGCCGGCGGTGTTTCTGGGTGTTGTTGATAAATGGCTTTGGCTTTGCATAGTAGAGTTTTAACTTGCACTTACAGATGTAGACGAACTGTAGTTACTGACAGTGGTTTTCTGAAGTGTTCCTGAGCCTATGTGGTGATATCCTTTACACAGTGATGCCGGTTTTTGATGCAGTACCACCTGAGAGATCGAAGGTCACGGGCATTCAATGTTGGTTTTCGGCCTTGCCGCTTACATGCAGTAATTTCTCCAGATTCTCTGAACCTTTTGTTGATATTACGGACCGTAGATGATGAAATCCCTAAATTCCTTGCAATAGCTCGTTGAGAAATTTTGTTCTTAAACTTTTGGACAATTTGCTCACGCATTTGTTCACACAGTGGTGACCCTCGCCCCATTCTTGTTTGTGAATGATGGAGCATTTCAGTGAAGCTGCTTTTTTACCCAATCATGGCACCCACCTGTTCACAATAAGCCTGTTCACCTGTGGGATGTTCCAGATAAGTTTTTGATGAGCATTCCTAAGCTTTCTCAGACTTTTTTGCCACTTGTGCCAGCTTTTTTGAAACATGTTGCAGGCATCAAATTCCAAATGAGCTAATATTTGCAAAAAATAAAACAGTTTACCAGTTCAAACGTTAAGTATCTTGTCTTTGCTGTGTATTCAATTGAATATAGGTTGAAAGGGATTTGCAAATCATTGTATTCTGTTTTTATTTATGATTTACACAATGTGCCAACTTCACTGGTTTTGGGTTTTGTACAAACAACAGTGTGGCATGTATAGTTTGCAGAACTCCCCTTCATATGTAGTTTGATAGTTAATTGCATTTAATCACAACTTTTATCAAATATTTAAAAAGGTTGGTAGGGGATGTGCTGGCTCTCCTGTCTGTTCCCCATCACAACAGACTTTCTGATTATACATACTGAACATTTTGAATAGTTATGATTTGACCTTAGACTATCAAGGAGGGGGAAATCATTTTCAACACACCTTTGCCGCAAGATAATCAGGCCTTTGCTGACTTTGGTCGGGAGAGTGGATTCAGGCAAGAACTTGGGCCAATTGTCTTGCATGGTGTGCCTCACTATAGTGTGTGGAGACAACTTTGTACTGGAGCTGCACAGTTAGCTCTGAATTTATGGTTATCTTCATGAGCACATTTGTAGCAAAAAATGTATATATTGAACAAAAGAGAAATCAATTAAACTGAAGACAACAATAAGGATATGGAGAGTACAGGTCACAGATGGATATGCTTACACAGAAACACCATTTTAATGTATTCAGGGACCTGTTGATAATTTAATGAAGGAAATAAAAGGCTGCCAAACTACATCGAGCTTCCCAGTGGTCCCCTGTTGTGTGCTTTTTCTTATTTGAAGAAACACTTGACCTCATGAATCCTATACCAAAAGGGAGTGAGTGGTCGCTGCTAATTAAAAAAAGAGAAAAACTTTTGGGTGGGTGAGCCATACTGCTTAGGTGTGCTTTCACCAGAGTAAGACAATTTGATAGCCATGCCACTTCTGTCTTCTTTTAATGTAGATACAGGTTATTTTGAAAAAAGTCAAGGTGTTTTCAAGATAGCAAAGCAGCCATTTCCCAAGCACATGAAAAAAGATATTAGTGTGGTCTGTGTTCAAATAAAAGTCATGAATGATAGCATGCCAGTGCACCATATTTACCAATCTGTAAATATCTGCCCTGAGTTATCAGACACCTAATATAGACTTCTGAGTCCATGACTTGACCTTTATGGATTAGAGGATCTCACCGTCAGCCACACTTGTCAAGCTTGATAAAAAGCATTTCCTCATGGGGAATCTAGCCGGTGTGTTGAAGTTGTGGATGATGATTACTTCTCTAATGTTCCCTGAGCTGAAAGGTCTTCAAATCCCAGGGGAAGATGATTTGTCCACCCATGCTAATTTTGGCCCCTTGCTGAACCTTTTCCCTGATTCTGTTCAGCACAAAAAGTGCTTCCTAATGTAAAAATGTCCTGAAGGCATACTGCATGAGTAATGTATGTGCAATACTGTTCACCTCTCTAATTTAGTGTGACTATTTTTATTTCACACGGTGTTGAATGTGCACAATATTGTAGTGTATCCGACAGATCTTACAGTTTTAACAGGATGGAGAAAGTATAAAAATAAAACAAAATCATCAATAATTTGGGGAAATGTTGTATTTTCACTTTACTTGGTTTAAGCAGCACTTGTGAATAAGCATTTAAAATCATTAACATTCTAGTCATGATGAAATTAAGGTCAGGAAATGAGATATGTATTTTTGTTTCACTGTTTTAGGTACATTGTAATCAAGCTGCCATAATAGGCCAAACTGCTGGATGCTGCCTATCTTAGCTTCCTGCCTCTCGAAAATGTTGTAATGGCTTTGTCTGTTGACATCTCTGGACAGTTGAAGATTGTGTTTCATTGCAATACACAGGTCATAATTTCCATTTTGGCTGGACCATGCAGCCACAGTGCACAGTGACCTAAATGCATTGTGATATGTCCCAGAACACTAAAAGAGCCCGTGTAATGTTTTCTACTTTGGTATATCTTTTAGTGAGTCTGACATGTAACCTCCACATGATAGTCTGTGGCATAAGGTCTTTGCCCCCTCCCAAGTTTGCAGCACCAACATCTGCCTAAAATGACTTAATCCCCCTTCCCCCTGAATCGACCTGTTTCATCAACAGTCCAAGTCAGTTAGCTCAAGATGGCAAGCCCAGTGCAGACCATATACCACAGAATAATTGTAGAGTTGCCTACAACATGACGCAAAAGCTGAATTGACCACTTCTCCCCGAGTAGACAGGTCAACCAGTCAAACTGGACTTGGCCAACATGAGTTATATACAATATGTACAAAAGTTGAATACATAAAATATGTACAAAGGTCAAATTATTCTTCACATAACTGTATCCCTGCATTGTTTTGTTGGTCCTGTTTATCTTTTTTTGATAATTAAAAAAAAACCCACTGAAACAGAAATGAAATATGATTAACTATCAAATTTCTGTATTTGAACACCATTTGAAACAGAATATCTTGCATGTCCTTGCTTGGTTTCAGAACTTTGAGTTCACAGTTATCAGTGAGGCAATGAATTTTTTTTTTCACACATTATAATTGGGATGAGTGTCAGACATTTGGCTGAATTACCTCTGTCAATGTAACAAGTGAGAGCTGTTTAATAACATAAGTCTACTTTGAATAT
Organism: Scarus forsteni; assembly: GCA_036419115.1. Lineage (NCBI taxonomy): Eukaryota > Metazoa > Chordata > Actinopteri > Labriformes > Labridae > Scarus > Scarus forsteni. The sequence continues at coordinate 3,001,806 of JAZDUH010000182.1, forward strand.
TTCCAGTAGTAGAAAATCTTATGATTTTTATGAGATACTGTGTGAGATTTACTTTACTAGATAGAACATTTCTGGGCTGCATAAATGACTTAATAGCTCTTAAAATCTGGTTCAAGCATGTTCAGCAATACTGCAGTGAAATGTGTTTTTTCAATTATGAAAATCTCCAACGCTCTGAATTTAATATTCACCACGAAGAGCTCCAGTAAGTGAGTATATAGGTGGAATATGTACTGTGGCAGCTGATTAAATATTTATGTATTGCATTTCCCATTATGGTTGAATTAAATATGATGCTCATGACTCAAATAAACCTTGACTTTTAGAGTTTTATAAAAGTTGTGATTGAACTGCTGGTTTGAAATTGAAGCTCTTTGGAAATGTTGCTTTAGGAGTTGGTGTCCTCTGCGCTGACATTCAGTGACATTCACAATAAAGAGTCTGGCCATATTAAAACTGACCCGAGCAGGCAAGGATTTACGTTTAATAAAGTTGAATGCTCTTCCTTGGTACAGAGGTGGGACTGAAAGTTTGGTGTACAGATGCTGAGTCAGTCATAAGTGTATAGATATTAGATGGATGGGTGGAAAAAGGGCATTTAGTTACAGTCCAAAGAAAGCAGTAAATGTTAAATACACAAATACAGATTCTACATACAAACAGTTTGCAAATAATGGGGGGTTTATGAAAGTTAAAACATTTTCTTCCTTATAAAAGTAATTAAACTATCCATTTACTGTCAGTATAAGCCACAAATCTGTCAGTGTCTTCATCAGTCAGCTTCTGCATCCCCTGTCAACAAATGCATGTTGTTGTGAGGAGGAGGAGGAAACAGAGCTATGAGTTTTACAACAGTGCAGTTACACTGAAAAGCCTTTCGTGTCCACTGAAGAGCCACAAACCAAATTCTTACAAATTTGTTTTATTTGTGCACTTAATCTAAAGCCCCAGTCTCACATTCTTATTTGTTTTTATCCTGATGAATCATGCATGCACTACTCGATCTTGATCAGTGTTGTATAGTTGTGGACGCCTAAGGCCCTGTTTAGACCTAAAACTCAAAGGTTTTTTCTCTGCATATTCACACTCGATACGCATTCAGACGGAGACGCAGGAGCAACTGAAAACACTGTCGTGTGCATGCCAGTCCAGTAGATGGCAATGCAGGTTTGCAGAGAAAAAGCACTGCTACAATTAGGGGTGTAACGAAATGGTCAACTCACGAAACGATACGAAATACGAAACAGGGCCCACGATATGAAATAAAGATGAAGGAAAATCCCCAACAGTGGGAAGTTGTGTAAAAATCTCATTTTCTTTATTTTCTTCCCAATGCAGACATACAAAAATATTGCTGCATCAGTACAAAACAAATGCTCTTTGAAAAAAAAACTAAATTGTAGTTTTTTTTCCCTCATTTAGACTACAGTGCAAATACAAACATAAAATCTCAATAAAAAGTGCTTTGTTGTTGTAACAATCAGGATAACTACATACATTCAGAGCTGCAGTTTAGACCTATAAATGTCTGAACTGTGAACTATAATATTTAGCCTATAACAGTGTATATACTTCTGATCTTCAAGTATGATCAAATTCTGTCAACTCAACGGTAGATGCAAAAATCAAATATTGTTTTTTTATGCAGACTTACACAAACAAAGTGGAGCAGTTCTACTGTTTATGTGTTCAATGTGGATTTCAATGTTTCCTATGAATTGACAGTCAGTGAATGCAGCAGGAGGGCTGGGCGAGCGGGTCAGAGTTCAGAAGGGGGGAGTTGTGTGTGTGTGTTTGAGCGAGGAGGGAGAGAGCCGTACAGGAGGTGTAGAGATACTACTCACTGTTTTGTTCGGGAATTAAAATTGAAGTTGGCATGGTCACAGCCCACAGTGACTGTTAAATAAAAGCAGGTATTCGCAAGCTGCAGGTGGTTGTTCTCGCCACAGTATACGGCGAACTGTTGCGGCATATTTTGCACGCAGTTGTTGTTTTGTCCGCAATCTTCTCACCGTTCTCTCGTCTTTTAGATGGGAAGCCAAAATAGGTTCACACAACCGATTTATCTGATGAAGGAGCGTCAGCTAATTCATCCGCTTCGTCCTCCTCCTTATTGCAGCTGGTGTTTTGCTACGGGAGGCGAGGAGAGTTTATTTCGTCCTTTTATTTCGAGTGTCTTTGATTTTTATTTCGTCATTTTTTATTTCGCGAAATTTCGTGGCACGAAATTTCGTTTCACCCCTAGCTACAATACACGTATGAAGACGAAAAACTTTTCAAACAGCAACAATGGCGAGTAGACGCATGTAAACCCAGGAGTTTCTTGTCTGGACAACAAATCTGTCTGGAGAACAAACCGAGCACAGTAAGCAGCACACATGTTGGTCAGAAGACGGCCGTTCTTGGTATGCGCATGCAGCCTTCATGTGAAAGAGTACTGCGCATGCGGTGGTGTCAGCGTTTCACCCTGAAACGCTTGGACTCTGGTTTACATGTAACTGCATGGAGGTGCATTTTAAAACTCTCCACCCTGTACCCTGGTTTCAAAAGTTTGCGGATTTAAGCACTCCAGGTACTGTTCCTATGTAAACAGGAGGCCAAAACAATAAAAGTCTTCAGCTTTGGCCACATTCAGCCTCATGTAAAACGGCCCCTAATGCAGTCCAAAGGTGAACTTTTTTAGCGTGGCATCTACTGGACTCAATTGGGCTGATCGTAGCTCAGTCCAGAAAGCTTTCTGGGGACGATTGACAAACAATTATCCGATTGTGCCCTGACTGTGTCCTGTTCAAGCCAATATCACAGCGTTGTTGTTGCATGCCTTGTACAGTAAGTGAATGAGACAAAAACGCAAGCGACGGGACTCGATCTGGGCTGATGTGATGCAAACTGAGCTCAAACGGGTTGAAGTCAGCAGGATGTAACTTCATGGAATACACGTTGTATTGGCCTAATTGAAGCGGGACTGCGCTGCAGAGGTGCCATAGAAGTGTTACTGACAGTGGGGTGTGGAGACAGTCATTTCTTCCTATATCATGCTGATCAAACCAGCCTTCCAATCATATTTAGATCATTTAACTTGTGCACAATTACCATGAGAAACAGAAATGTGTGGCTTAACTCTCTGGTGTCAAGCATGTGGTATGACCAGACAGCTGTCCTCTGCAAGTCTTGACAACAAATAACTGAACCAGAGCAGCTTTGGCTTCACTTTTGCATATAAAAAGGAGCATAGGCATATTGTCCATATTAATATAATATGGTGTATGGTCAGTGGTGTGTGGTAAAGGCACCCAGCTTGAGATGAGGACATACTGAGAGAACTAAAATGTCCCTTTCTCTGTTTTAGCCCACAGATTTTGCAATCGATTGCCACCATTCATGTCTTCCTCTCTGCTCTGTTCTGTTCTTCCGTATTGAATCTCTTCTCTCAGGCTTTTGTCTGTGTCAAACTGAGAGATAATTGAGGGCAGATCGTCCTCAGTTCTGAAATATGTCTTTGCAGCTTATTGAATGTTTGTTTTCGGCATGGTATGACTCCCCTCTGTCAGTACATTATTTTTCCCTGAGTCAGTCTGAACTCATTTCAGTCAAAGACTAAGTGCTGAACCTCAAAAACAAACTGCAGAATGAATTAATGATGGGTTTAAGATTTTGAAGCTTATGAAAACTGGGCAATTTGCCTGAAGAAGAGCAGAAAAATTATACTTTTATGTTTCCCTAATCCCATCAGGGTAATTTTCAACCATTCCAAACAGAAAACACACCACAACAATGTTGTCTTTTGTGTTTTTTACCAGACAACAGTCAGACCGAACAACTCAACCATAATTCATCACATAGTCGGCTCATGAGTTCAGTAGCCTTTCAAACAACTCTCCCTCTCTTGTGATGATTTATTGATAAACAGCTTCAATACAGGTGTCCCCCACTCACTTTTAATTATGTATACACACTCACACATACCCACCTCTGTAGACTCCCACTGATCAAAAGGCAGTCAGCAGAGGATTGAGGAGCGATGTGCTCTCAAAGGGAGTAATTAAAAAAGTGAGTGATGTAGTGTCTCAAATATATTCCGTCAAGATATTGCATGAGCTGATAGAAGAAATAATCCCTTAAAATGTAAGTGAAAACCCAAACCTTAAGGATGTCCAAAATGTGAATAACAATTTGTTTCCCTTTTCCAAAAAAGGCAAAAAAGGTATATTTGATTTTTTGCTCCATAATTCCAATAAAGGAAAAAAAGAAAAAATCCAAATCATGATCTGTGTCCCCAAAGTAAGGAAAAAGTTATAATCCAATTTTAAATTCCAGGTCCCCAAGAAATCACTACGTACAGAAGAAGTCCAAGTATCACCAGTATATTAAAGCTCAAAAGAATCTTTAACAAACTTGTGGGTGGAGTTGAAGCGTGGTACCAAACACCCCAAGAACACACAGCGGAGCTGCAATACATCATTTTTTATCTCTGGGTGGAGCTCGTCCTCTCCTGTACTATCCCTTCTTACTGTTGCTCCAAGCCCACTTATTAATATTTATGTTATGTTACTTGGACATAATTATGTGAATTTCCCTCCCCTAAGACATCATACAAATTCAATGATGACCAGAGTCCTTTCCTTTTACGGCTATAGTTTGGCATTCTTCCCCTTCCCCATTTCAAAATGGCGTCTGCTAGTTCTGTCCATAGACATGATATACGTAGATGCCTCATGAGGTGCTTGAACGCGTAGCAGCGTCGCCGCCATATTGGATGGGTCTCTTCACTCCGGTCTAGCACCAGAAACAAGTGGAGTGAATGCATTTATGCTCGTATTTTGTGCAGCCTAAAGTGACAGTAAACAGCGCAATATTGAAAGCAGATGACTTTTTTTTGTTTTATTCCAACACAGTTGAGTAAAAACGTAATTAAAGTTTAATACGCATGTCAACATGATTTATATAAGATGACTGGTTTGTGTGTGCGAGCGCACATCATGATTAGTGCACAGGTGTGCCTTATACTGCCCACAATAAAAGGCCACCCTGAAATGTGCAGTTTTGTCTCACAGCAAAATGCCACAGATGTCACAAGCATTGAGGGAGCGTGCAATTGGCATGCTGACAGCAGGAATGTCAACCAGATCTGTTGCTCGTGCATTGAATATTCATTTCTCCACCATAAGCCGTCTCCAAAGGCATTTCAGAGAATATGGCAGTACATCCAACCGGCCTCACAAACGCTGACCACGTGTAACCACACCAGCCCAGGACCTCCACATCCAGCAGGTTCACCTCCGAGATCGTCTGAGACCAGCCACTCAGACAGCTGCTGAAACAATTGGTTTGCGTAACCAAAGAATTTCTGCACAAACTGTCAGAAACCGTCTCAGGGAAGCTCGACTGCATGCTTGTCGTCCTCATCGAGGTCTTAACCTGACTCCAGATCGTAGCTGTAACAGACTTGAGTGGGCAAATGCTCACATTCGATGGCGTCTGGCACGTTGGAGAGGTGTTCTTTTCACGGATGAATCTCAGTTTACATTGTTCAGGGCAGATGGCAGACAGCGTGTGTGGCGTCGTGTGGGTGAGCGCTTTGCTGATGTCAGTGCTGTGGATCGAGTGGCCCGTGGTGGTGGTGGGGTTATGGTATGGGCAGGCATCTGTTATGGACGAAGAACACAGGTGCATTTTATTGATGGCATTTTGAATGCACACAGATACCGTGATTAGATCCTGAGGCCCATTGTTGTGCCATACATCCATGAACATCACCTCTATGGGGAGAGATTTGTCTCAAAATGATTCACACAAATCTCTCCATGATTTTCACATGTGTTTTTCAGATCCACAAATATATCAATAATATTCACATGTGTTTTTCAGATCCACAAATATATCCATAATTTTCTCATGTGTTTTTCAGATCCACAAATATATATATGATTTTCACATGTGTTTTTCAGATTCACAAATATATATTTGATTTTCACATGTGTTTTCAAATTTTGTGAGTGCATTTATCATGACTTATCATTTGTAAATCTTCAATTCTGCTTGTGAACTGTTGGAAGTGCGTTTGTGGATCAACTGACACCTGCATTCATTTTTGAGACAAACGTAACGCAGTTTCCTAGAAATGCACACACATATTTGGAGGGATTTATCTCATTAATATGCAGACAAATATCCATGAATTTCACATGTGTTTTGCAGATCCACAAATATAAACATAATTTTCATGTGTTTTTAGGATTCACAAATATTTTTACGATTTTCACATGTGTTTCTCCGATCTGCAAACATATGCATGATTTTCACATGTTTTTTAAGGTTCACAAATATATCCACGTTTTTCACATGTATTTTTAAAGTTTGTGAGAGCATTTATCATGACTTATCATTTGTAAATCTTCAGTTGTGCTTGTGAATCATTTAAAGTTCGTTCGTGGATCAACAGACACGTGCCTCTATTTTTGAGACAAAGCGTGCCGCAGTTTCACAGAGATTCTCACACACACAGGTTGAGAATATTCACATGTGTCTCAAGCCCCGCCTCCATCCACTAGGCGGCAGTGTTGCTGTCTTTGTTTAACAGGGGCGTCAAGCGGCCTGCTCCGCCTCGGTGCTGTTGAAGAAGAAGGAAGCCCCTTCAGGAGCAGAAAGGCGCCTCAACTTAGAAGCAAAAGCAGCCTAACCCAGTCCGCCAGTATTCATTTCTGGCCCCTCGCCATGCTCTGGAGTGTGTCTTTTATATGTGTATAATGTTTATTCATTTTTCTGAACAGAACTTTGACGATCATTAACAGATGAGCACGCACCAGGCACAGCATTGCTGCAGACCGCTGGCGCCTCCTCCTGCTGACTGGGCAAAGTCAGAAAGATATTCACTAATCTGACCTCTTTTCAGTCACTGTCAAGAAGAGTGGAAGCTACAGAGCACTTTTTCCTCAAAACGAGCCGTTCTCCGAGCCAGACAGCTTCTATTTGTATCAAAGTGCTGTCGGTGATGCTCGACGGCTTAGGGAGCGTCGGCAATTCACCATAGCAAAGGAAAGAGTGAATGAAAACTCAGTACTGTCACCATGAAAAACTGTAATGTCGTCAGAAACACACTACACAAGACCTTATGTTATTCATTAAAAAATGTCACAGTTTGTTAAAAAATATCAAGATATACACAGGACGTTTATGATCGGGAAAAAAAGCCAGTGCCATTAAATTTATGAGCTCTACTGACATTTTCACAAATATTTGGATGTTTATCTCCTCCACCTACAGCCATATGCTTTTTCTCTTTAGAGAAATAGGTTTAAACTCAATGTCTATGATTTTTTTTTTTTCATTTTATTTAAAGAGGACAGCGCACATCAATCATACATTACTGTAAATGTGCCAGTTTTAGCCAAAGGCTAGTTTCCAACTGAAGTCCTCTGGCATGGTGTTAAGAGCCATTGAGACATACAAGGGTCATAGTACATAATTAAAAAAACAAACAAAGACAAACACTACAAAAAAAGAGATACATAGGAGAGATAAAGATACTTAGGAGAGATAAAGATACTTAGGAGAGATCAAATTTAAATATTTACTTTGATGTTAATATGATTAGTTGATGCCTATAAAACTGCAATAACTCTACTGCTGTTAAATAGGCTATACCAAACTCAACCCAGTTATCAAATATTCTCTAGCCTTGTACTGCAGCCCTTTAGAGAAGAGAGCTTTTCATAAATTTATTTATATTAAATGCAGTTGAGCAATAAAAAATTCCTGGTTTGCCGCTATATGTTTTCCAACTATATTTTCATTAGTCTGTAATAGGCGCAAAGATCCTGATAAGGTATTTTCTACAGCATTTTTTATAGAAGAGGTTTTTATTTTTTACACATATGATCTACTATTGGGGAAATGATCAAAGCAACTGAAATTGAAAGCTGTGATAATTTATTTTATATTTAACACTTTCTGGTATAACAGATTAAAAGAAATGTGTGAATAAGTACTTCTATGATCTTCACACTTATCAAACTTTGAAGGATTAAAAACTAATCCCATAGAGTATGTGAAATCAAATATTTGGGATGAAATAAAAATAGAATACTTAAGATGGTTATTTAAAAAAAGAGAAAGTGAGTTTAAATGATGGAAAATGATTAAAGGCGTCATTGAAATTGTTAATGAGATGCTATTTATTTCACATAGTATTCCTTCCTGAAAACTTTATTGTGAAAGGATAATTTTATAAATGACCTGAAAGTCAATACTGCTTGAAAAGTATTTGCCTGAAAATATATAAACATTAAACTTTCTTTAGTGAGCCGTGAAGTAGGCTAAACCAGAGATGTTTGATCCTTAAGATAAGTTCTGCAACAGTACCGCTCAATTATTATAGTCATTACCTATTAACAGAAATTAATATTTTAAGAAATAATGTGTCCTGTGTATATCTTGATATTTTTTAACAGACTGTGACATTTTTTAATGAATAACACAAGGTCTTGTGTAGTGTGTTACAGTTTTTCATGGTGACAGTACTGAGTTTTCATTCACCGCTTTCCTTTGCTATGGTGAATTGCCGGCGCTCCCTAAGCCGTCGAGCATCACCGACAGCACTTTGATACAAATAGAAGCTGTCTGGCTCGGAGAACGGCTCGTTTTGAGGAAAAAGCGGGCTGTAGCTTCCAGTCTTCATGACAGTGACTGAAAAGAGGGTCAGATTAGTGAATATCTTTCTGACTTTGCCCAGTCAGCAGGAGGAGGCGCCAGCGGTCTGCAGCAATGCTGTGCCTGGTGCGCTTACGCTCATCTGTTAATGATCACAAAGTTCTGTTCAGAAAAATGAATAAACATTATACACATATAAAAGACACACTCCAGAGCATGGCGAGGGCCAGAAATGAATACTGGCGGACTGGGTTAGGCTGCTTTTGCTTCTAAGTTGAGGCGCCTTTCTGCTCCTGAAGGGGCTTCTTCCTCTTCAACAGCACCCAGCCGAGCAGGCCGCTTGACGCGCCCTGTTAAACAAAGACAGCAACACTGCCGCCTAGTGGATGGAGGGGCGGGCTTGAGACACATGTGAATATTCTCAACCTGTGTGTGTGAGAATCTCTGTGAAACTGCACGCTTTGTCTCAAAAATAGAGGCACGTGTCCTGTTGATCCACGAACGTACTTTAAATGATTCACAAGCACAACTGAAGATTTACAAATGATAAGTCATGATAAATGCTCTCACAAACTTTAAAAATACATGTGAAAAACGTGGATATATTTGTGAACCTTAAAAACACATGTGAAAATCATACATATGTTTGCAGATCGGAGAAACACATGTGAAAATCGTAAAAATATTTGTGAATCCTAAAAACACATGAGAAAATTATGTTTATATTTGTGGATCTGCAAAACACATGTGAAATTCATGGATATTTGTCTGCATATTAATGAGATAAATCCTCCAAATATGTGTGTGCATTTCTAGGAAACTGCGCTTTGTCTCAAAAATGAATGCAGGTGTCAGTTGATCCACAAACGCACTTCCAACAGTTCACAAGCAGAATTGAAGATTTACAAATGATAAGTCATGATAAATGCACTCACAAAATTTGAAAACACATGTGAAAATCAAATATATATTTGTGAATCTGAAAAACACATGTGAAAATCATATATATATTTGTGGATCTGAAAAACACATGAGAAAATTATGGATATATTTGTGGATCTGAAAAACACATGTGAATATTATTGATATATTTGTGGATCTGAAAAACACATGTGAAAATCATGAAGAGATTTGTGTGAATCATTTTGAGACAAATCTCTCCCCATACACCTCATGTTTCAGCAAGATAATGCACGGCCCCATGTTGCAAGGATCTGTACACAATTCTTGGAAGCTGAAAATGTCCCAGTTCTTGCATGGCCAGCATACTCACCGGACATGTCACCCATTGAGCATGTTTGGGATGTGCTTGACCGGCGTATACGACAGCGTGTACCAGTTCCCACTAATATGCAGCAACTTCGCACAGCCATTGAAGAGGAGTGGACCAACATTCCACAGGCCACAATTGACAATTTGATAAACTCTATGCGAAGAAGATGTGTTGTACTGCGTGAGGCAAATGGTGGTCACACCAGATACTGACTGGTTCTGAGTCCCCAGACCCCCAATAAAGCAAAAAAAATGCACATTTCAGGGTGGCCTTTTATTGTGGACAGTCTAAGGCACACTTGTGCACTAATCATGGTGTCTGATGAGCATCTTGATGTGGCACACCTGTGAGGTGGGATGGATTATCTCAGCAAAGCAGAAGTGCTCACTATCACACATTTAGACAGATTTGTGAACAATGTTTGAGAGAAATGGTAATATCCTGTATCTGGAATGAATTTTAGATCTTTAAGTCCATCTCATGAAAAATGGGAGCAAAAACAAAAGTGTTGCATTTATATTTTTGTTGAGTGTATATGACCTCAAAAATGTTGTTGCTCATACGTTTTGTCTGTCTGTCTCACTTTACTGTCTCATTGCACAACAAAAATTAGCACACTAAAAAGTATTTTAATTTGAAAAAAATTGAATTTAAATGTGTAACAGCGTCCTGTGTTAATAGTACATCTCTGTTGTTTTGTAACACACTTATCTGTGTGAAAGTCGGGTAAAAATTTGCTGAGTTATGCTCATTACAGTTGAGCATAATACACCTTTCTCAGTATAATAAACACACTGGGGCTGCATGTGAGACCCATCCAAGATGGCGGCTGGTTGCTATGTCAGCTCCAATAGGCAGCGCCAGTCGATGAGGCGTCTACGATATAATGTCTATGGTTCTGTCTGTCTCTTCAAAATGGCTTCTCTGTGAGCTTTCCAAATATGGGCGTTCCTCCTAAAGGCCTCTTTCTCAGACACGTTAGATTCACCCTATCTTTGAATAGACTTCATTAGATCTGCATTTCGGCCTCATGAAAAGGAAAAACTGTGTTTTAAGAACCTTTTATGCATACAATTCTAGGTACTTTCAATATGTTAGAAACCATTACATGTAAATATACTGTGTGAAAAGTCCAACTTCTACTTTGCGAGATTTTAAGATTACAACACTCTTGTGAACATATATGGCATACACTGTGTGACACATCTATCTTAATAAAGCATACATTATAACAATTGCAACTAGATGAGTCGTTGTGAGGATTATAGGAGGCAACATCTATGGAAATATAAAAGGCACTTACTTAGTAAGTAACATAACTTATGAAACTCTTAAACACATAGACTTGAACCCTTTAATCCAGCATTTATGTAAAATACCAAACAAGAATAAGTAAAATGTAATGCTAAAGATATATAACAATAAACAAATGACCGAACATATAAAGTGAATCATATAAATGTGAATCATCGATACCAACATTGATCATAAAGTCAAATATATAAGTAAATATTGGATATAACATTGTTGTAACAGGAGAAGCACTGACCAAACCAGCTGATTAACCAAACCACTTGTTTAAGACCATCAATCATTATTATTATGATACCACAGTGATGTCAGAGAGCTCAAGACGATTCAATCTCTCGTGGTTGTTTGGCTCGGCTCTGCTTGCAGACAGTCAGTGTGGTCTACAAATGATCCTGTCTCATTATTCCCTGTGCCTGTCGTTAGTATGCAAACGGCTGAGTGCCAGGACAGTAACTTGGGATGGATGCTCTGGCTTAAAAACAAAGGGACTGACTGAGCCAAGCCAGACTGACTGTGTGATTTGTAAAATGGTGTTTTTAGAGGCACAGTAGATGTAGTGTCAGGGTTTAAGCTCTGAACTGTCTCCTTTGTTCTGATGGGAAATGAAGATGTTTATGTAAAAAAGTAGTTCGTTATGCTGTGTTCATAATTGAGCTTGAGACGAGCCCAGTGGCTTGTGGCGAAGCCATGAACCACCATTGTTCTTCCATGTGTTTCTTTCTTTTTTCTTCATCCTCCAGACAAAATTTCATCCTGCTTCTCCTCCTAGGATTTTAACCCCCACCCCCCCCACCCCCCCCACCCCCTTATCATTTGAGGATTAAAAACTAATCCCATAGAGTATGTGAAATCAAATATTTGGGATGAAATAAGAATAGAGCACTTAAGATGGTTGCTTAAAAAAGAGAAAGTGACTTTAATTTATGTGATGGAAAATGATCAAAGGCCTGTTATTGAAATGGTTCATGAGATGCAAGTTATTTCACAAAGTATTCCTTCCTGAAAATTTTGATGTGAAAGGATGATTTTATAAATGACCTGAAAGTCAATACTGTTTACCGAGTATTCGCCTGAAAATTATATAAATTACATTAAACTTCTAAAGTGAGCACAGTAGTAGGCTAGAAACCAGAGATGTTTGATCCTTAAAGGAGACATATCATGCTTGTTTCTCCTTTTCACTATGCCAGACTAGGATGCCTGTAAAGCATTTCTGCCCTCAGTACAAGTCATTTAGTTCCTTCATTGCCCCACAATAGTGTTCTCAAAATCCTCATTTTAGGCAATTATCAAGCTCTCGTTGAAACAGTCGGTTCTCAGACTGACCTACAGTTACCTTGCAACATCACAGCCCTTTGTGCTCTGATTGGTCAGTTCTGTCAGACCTGCCGAGAGGGTTGAGCCAGCCTGTCCTTCTTCTTCTACTGTATTTTGCGGCAGGCTCAAAGCAGCGACTGCGTATTGAGTCCCCTTACAGGCCAGAGCTGGTAATGAGTGAGTGTGAGCTAGGGAGCTATATACTGCTGCTGGGTGGATGTGTTCCTCGGTGACGGTTTTGTGGCTAACGGACATCACAGAGGAGGAGCTGTTTTATCAGATTACTCCAATAAAAAGAAAGGTACCTCGTGACGTCATGACGTTTGAAATCTCGCAGACATCTCGCAATGACCTATTTTCAGAGGCATCAAATCTCGTTCTAGGATATCAGAAAAAATACAATATCTCATTTTTTGAAAATTAAGGGGGTGTAAGGTCTTGTTTTCAAATTTATTATATTATGTGTAAGTATTAAATCATGCATCAGCATGATATTTCTCCTTTAAGATGAGTTCTGCAACAGTACTGTTATTGCAATTAACTGCCAAGGAGGTTATGTTTTCAGGAGAGTTTGTTTGTCTGTCTGTCTGTGAACAAAACCATTAAAAAAGTTATGGATGGATTTTGATGAAATTTCAGGAAATGTTCAGCATGGGAAAAGGAAGAAGTGATTCAATTTTGGTGTTGATCTGGATCACCTTCTGGGAACTGTGCTGCTTGGTGGAGGTCTGCGCTCTGCGAATGCTTTTCTAGTTGCAATTATAATAGTCATTACCTATCAACAGAAATCAACATTTTAAGAAATAATGTGTCTTCTTGTATAGTACGTTTCTGATGACATTGCAGTTTTTCATGGTGACAGTACTGAGCTTTCTGTCACTGCTTTCCTTTGCTATGGTGAATTGCTGACGCTCCCTAAGCCGTCCAGCGTCACTGACAGAATTTTGATACAAGTAGTAGCTGTCTGGGTCGGAGGATGGCTCGTTTTGAGGAAAATTTGGTTGTAGCTCACAGTCTTCATGACAGTAATTGAAAAGAAGGATAGATCAGTCAATAACTTTGCCCAGTCAGCAGGAGGAGGCATCAGCGGTCTGCAGCAATGCTGCGCCTGGTGCGTTTGCGTTCATCTGTTAATGATCGTCAAAGTTCTGTTAAGAAAATGAATAAACATTATACACATAGGAAAGACATACTCCAGAGCATGGCGAGGGCCAGAAATGGCTACTGGCAGACTAGGTCAGGCTGCTTTTGTTTCTAAGTTGAGGTGCGTTTCTGCTCTTGAAGGTGATTCCTTCGTCTTAAACAGCCCCGAGCCGAAGGAGACCATCCACCATTGATGCCGTCCACCATTGACGCCCACTGTTAAACAAAGACAGCAACATTGCCGCCTGGTGGATGGAGGGGGCGGGGCTCTAGACACATGTGAATATTCTCAACCTGTGTGTGTGTGAATCTCTGTGAAACTGCGGTACGTTTGTCTCAAAATTAGATGCACATGCCTGTTGATCCACAAACGTACTTTAAATGATTCACAAGCACAGCTGAAGATTTACAAATGATAAGTCACAATAAATGCTCTCCCAAACTTTAGAAATACATGTGGAAGTCGTGGGTGTATTTGTGAACTGAAAAACACATGTGAAAATCATGCATATGTTTGCCGATCGGAGAAACACATGTAAAATTCGTGAAAATATTTGTGAATCCCAAAAACACATGAGAAAATTATATGTATATTTGTGGATCTGCAAAACACATGGGAAATTCATGGATATTTGTGTGCATATTAATGAGATAAATCCCTCTAAATATGTGTGTGCATTTCTAGGAAACTGTGTTACGTTTGTCTCAAAAATGAATGCAGGTGTCAGTTGATCCACAAACGTACTTCCAACAGTTCACAAGCAGAATTGAAGATTTATAAATGATTAGTCATGATAAATGCACTCACAAAATTTGAAAACACATTTGAAAATCAAATATATATTTGTGAATCTGAAAAAGACATGTTAAAATCATATATATTTGTGAATCTGAAAAACACATGTTAAAATCATACATATATTTGTGTGCATTATTTTGAGACAAATCTCTCCCCATATCTGCCTTGTATATTATTCCAAGTCTATACCTATACTACCTATTACCTATACTCCGATCAACATCGGCTGTGAGTACTAACTGACTTTACATGTTTGTTTGGTGTTTTCTTCATGCTGACTGAGACATGACTTGGTGTAGTGTGAAACAAACACGTTGTGCTGAGGGTTTTGGAGTTGAATCAGTCTTCTGGATATATCAGCCGTGCGCGTGCATGTGAGCGGGGGGTGGGGCTAGGCGGAGCCCTGAGGAGATGCTACTTTCTAATTCATTCTAGTTTTCCAAAATCGCCAACCCCAGCTTTAAGTGTTTTTCATCATTTATTTCCTTACTGTTGTCTGTACTGTAAACAAAGTGAATTTTGCACTGAAGTTTGATTTGAAAAAAAAAAATGTGAATTGCAATATTTGCCAGAAAAATCAAAATTAGATCTTTTCCTGAAATCGTTCAGCCCTACATGTGAATATCCCAAAGCTTGATTTGAAGAAAATCATGAATCGAATTGAAATCGCAATATCTGCCAGAAAAATCGCAATTCAGTCTTTTCCTGAAATCATTCAGCCCTAAGACAGAGGCTGTATTAATGCTGCGTTCCATTTACCTGGGAACTGGGAAATGGGAGTGACGTCATCTCCGCCTTTTCGGCGTTCCAGTTGAAGTCAGAAAAAAAACGCGCCGATAGACTCTTCTATTGTTAGCCTTTGTTAGCACGCCCTGCGTCATTGTTCACAAATATCACATGAAGAATGTGATTATCACTATGGCAGCATTTTTGTAGATATAAGTCTAACAATACTACATGTCCAGCTGACTTAGAACGACACACAATGGTCGGAAGTGCAAATAAATTGATTATTACAGGAGCTAAATAATTGTTCACACTGGAGGCATCCATCTTCGATTGCCAAGTTGGGGGTGGCGAGGTTTCCCTGAGTTCCTAGTAGGAAATTCCGACAGGATCATTTGTAGATAAAATTTCCTACTAGGAACTGGGAAATTCCCACTTCCGACTACAACTGGAACACACCATTGGTTGGGCTGAAGCTGAGATTTTTTTTAGATGTGCAGAAATCCAATATCTGTGTGGATCTTTGTACTGGAAATTTTAAAATTAGGTTTAGCGGACTTGTTGTCGTAGAGAAAAGAGTAAAGTATGGGACCTCTAAAGGTCTTTGGTTTGTTTGACTGTTTATATCATGTTTTAAGCAAGGATTTGATTTGATTTTTAATGTTGAGTCTTTCGTCTTTAGAGGATCAGCTGCATAACCTTCCCCTCATCTTTGGATTCGCTTAGATCTGGGAGGGGAGGAGGGGCACAGGAGGTTATGATGATAAGCTCTGCACTGATTGGCTGCCCAAACATTGTCAGATGGGAGGGGAAGGAGAGCTTACAAGCTGCACAGCAGACTTTCAGAACAGTCACAGCATCCTCCTATAATAAGCAGAAGACACATGTAGGTTGGTTTCTATAGCTAGAATATAATATACATCACAAAGTAAAAAACAGTGTTTTCTAAGGGGCCTTTTCTTCAAGGAGGAAAGAGCACTTCTCAGTGAACTGAGAGTTTAGTAAAGATGTCACATTTTTGTACTCCCCAAGCCCCCTCTTACAACATTGAAAGAAAATTGGTTTTGCAGGAAATTGGACCTTTAAATTAAATTTACTGAGAACATTACTTTTTAGTCATCACAAATAAATAGAGGCAATATGTTGTGCCACAGTTTTTGTGTCTCAAAAGCAAAACAGCTCTCTTGTTTGCAGCCTGTCTAATCAAAACTCTCAAAAACTATTGAGCGACACAATCACTGCTGTTGATTCCGTCTGTATTTCGATAGTATTAACCACATTATTCTTGTTTTAAAAGCTATTTAAATCAAAGAAAAACTCCACATGAATAAAAATGTTGACCCTATGTTTGAAAAGAAACCTTGAAACTGTTTGAATGGGGCCTGTCAATGGTGCGCTTGTCCCCAATTACACTCAAGAAGATCAGCTGTGTAGATAAATGAATTATTCTTTATGTTTTTATTATCATTGTTATTATTGTGTACATTATTGTTATTATTTTTTCTTGTTAAGATAATCAACTATTTCAAAATGTATCTTCTCAAAGCCATTAAATTGCCTTTAGTTTATGTTTGGGTATGGAATAGATTGAGCCTGTGCTTAATAAAAGAGAGGTTTTTAAGGATTGAGACTAAACTGAAACCTCACAGTTTACAGATTGCTCCATATAAGAAACTTTAACTCACTGAACTTATTTTTGCAAAAAGTGAATGGTGACAACACTCAGCATGAATTTTTCTCCCAAAAGACTGAGCTGAGGAGTTAAAAAAATAAGCTTCTAATGTTATTTGAGGTGACAAACCCTTTAAGCTGTTTTCTCTGACTCTGAGTTTATCAGCCTTAGAAGATAAACAGCACACAGTTTCTTGTAAGCTGCACCGCTCCCTGCCACCCATCAGCTTGTATCACTTCACTTTATGACCTAGAATGTCATGTTAACTGTCGTTCCATTAGAGCGTGTATACCCTTAGCTTCCTATCTATTATTCATTCATTTCATCTCACATGGCCTTGGTCTTTACTGCCTCATAACATAGAACAGTCACAGGTTAATAAAAGCTGAGGATGACAAAAGGCAGCAAAAAACGCCCTGACATTGCAATGACCCAAACCTGTGTGTGTGTTCAGGTGAAATAAGCTGACGCTGCTGGTTCTGGAGGACTGTGGGCAATGTTAGTATAAGCTGTTCATCATTGCTGTATCGTTATAGCTTTGTTTCTGAAAGGTTATTGATATCACCTGCTACAATCATCAAAATGAGCTACTGCCTCTTTGGGATGAATTTTACATTTATTATCTGGCTAGGCACAAAAGTCTGATCATTTTTATTGTTCAAGATTGAGGAAAGAAAGAGCCCGTTACCACTGGGGAATAAGCTTAAGCTCAAGAAAGCATTCTTCTGCAATTTATTACCATCGACCTTTTATTCATGCTTGTTCTTTCCCCCGAGGTCTCAAAGCTTTCCTCTTGCATTTGTCTTCACAAAGACTTAGAAACCTTTGTTCTTACTGCAGTGGGCTTGCAGGACTAAACAACAGGCAGTTAGCAAAGTGGACAGTTTATTAAGCAGTGAGTAGGTACAGCATGTGCAAACCAAGCTTTTCCATTGAAGTGATGTTACGGTTTTACTCGTGGCTCAGTTATTTGGTTATAGCAGGTGTTGTGAGTAAATATTTCTATTCTTCATATTTCATTTGGAGACATCTGAAAATTTTGATCAATTCCTGTTAATTAAGACTTTTGTGATTGGTATCAACAACTGTCATAGCCTTGGCAACCACAGAGAATAGCATTTGGTCTAGTCTGCCAGTATTTGGATCATCGGAGTGTTTTTAAAAAAGGTTCATAGTGAAGACTAAAAGAAGGGTCTTTACATGTAGAAAGTCTAGTTATCAACACTTTGACAGGAAAACTTTAAAAACTTCTGCTGCTGCACATGGAAGCAATAGTGAGATTGTTGCATATAGAGAGACGTCACCCTGAAGAGAGGTTGGTGCAGAGTTTAATGTTTAAGGCTTACAGTTTTTCCCTGTCCACACCAATACACCTTAAACAGCATTTTCAAAAATCTTCCCCTTGGCTGGAGTTTTCCAAAATATGTGTTTTTTCGGTGGCCTATAATTTATATGTGAACAGAGGAATAAAACTTTACAGAAAAAAAAACAGTTTTTAAAAATACCCACATTTGTGTGGATAGGCTAAAAATCTGTGACGATATAACTTTAAAAAGCAACAATTTATGGAAAACAAGTGCACTTCATGCATTATGCTACCATCCCTCCCCATGTTTTGATATTAATTTTAAGCATTAACTGTAATTTTGAACATTTTTTCTACTGTTAAACATTATTACTGTTTACCAAGGACATCACAAATTTGCATGGTTTCTTGGAACAGACATGAAGCTATTTCTGCAAAAACAAATTTCTTGTAAATTATACTGAATGCTATGTGTATGGACAGTTCCTTTAAATATATTTCTATACTAATTTTTTTTAACACGCAAGCACTTAAAGAAGTACGACAACTTTAGTTTCTCAGTTAAAAAATCAACAGTTCTTACTTTTGTTGATTTTCACCCTGGAAACATCGCAAAGGGAATAATTCACGTCGTAATGTATGTAAACATTACTGAAGAGAACTTCTGCTTTCAACAAATACTTGTTCAGTGATTCAAAGGTATATTCTACACTACACGTTTCAGTTTTAGAGGGTGTCAAAGCATATGAACATGTACTTTTTCAGATCTTTGTAGAATTAAAAAGTCAATGTCGCAGCCTTATTTTGTGCATAATGGTAACACCCTCTTTACTCTGTTTGCCATCTAGCCTTCATGGTCTGAAACCAACTCAAAGATATCAAAATGCAGCCATGAGCAACAGGTTAAGAAAAATGTGGTCAACAAAGTTTTACACACCCTGTGATATTGAAAACTATGAGACAGGGAAGCATTACTCAGTTACTAGCTTTGTAGCTTGTAAGCTAGCGAGCCAGGCTAACCTTTATGGCTTAGGTTATCTTGATTGAGCAATTGTTTACCGAGCATGGTGGCTATGCTCTGATGAAGATTGACCCAGGAGCAACTCAAATGGGAAATACTTGATTGTGGATATGCTTGAATTAGGTTGAGATTTGTAACACCCTGAAATGTAAGTGGCTGGTTAAGTGAAGCCTATGGTCTGAAACTGCAATAGTTAACTTGTCTTACTACTGTTTGTAGGCTAATTTGCAAGAGGAACAGGTTTTAGGTGTGGTGTGTGTAGAGATCTTGTGTTTAATGGAATATCCGGCAATTTAAAGATTGTATGCAGTCTTTGTCTTCTAATAGCTGTTTGTGTCAGACTGAAGTGTCTCTATTCTATGTGTCTCGGAGCTCCTTTTGTTTCGGTGATTGTTAGTGTGCGAACTAAAGTGTTAGACTATGATTCCTCCCGGTGATGGATTCAGTCCTCTCCTGTGTGCTGTCGTGAGAGTGGGTTATGGCTCTGAGAGGAAAAACATGTATGTCACAGCAATTCTGTTTCCTGTACAGCCGGCTGGTCTCTAAAGGACCTATTACACTTACCAGCTGCTCAGTATGGTGTGGATTAGTCTCGCTCAGGTGACTGTGGCTGTGAAGTGAGCGAGTATGAGGTGTGCCATGAGTCTGATCACATCATAGCCGTGATGAAGCGCCCCTTTAGAGACAACACAAAAAGGCCATGTTGTCTTTTTATGATTTCAAATATCAATGGCCTTTTAAGCATATAAATGACCAGTGAATATTGTTAAGGTTGCTCAAATCAGTGCCTAAAAGTACAGCACATATAGATACTTTTAAATGATTGCAGCTTCTTTTACATCATAATAGAGTGATGTAGGAATAAAATATTTTTGTAGGCCAGCGCAGATGTTAGCATAGGGCTGGTTTCCTGAACAGGAAGCCCACTAAAACCTTATGGGACTTCTCACTATGTTTTGGCTGATTTTAAACATCCAACAGCACTGGCACTTAAGTTTCAGGTTTTCTATTTAACAAAAAACATTTAATCACATTTTTACAATTAAATGTTCATTTTTAGCTTAATGGCTTTTTCAGCATGAAGAAAAAGTTGTCAACAAGCATTTTTTAGTTATTGTTTTGATTGAAAATTAACTGTTTAGCTTGCAGTACAGATGTATCCACCTGATTCATTGTCAGATCCATATAGTCAAGCTCCAATCTACAATGACTGTACAGCTTAAAGAGACTGTGAGGAGTTTCTAAATAATTACAAAAAAGTCTCACTTTTAGATATATGCCTGATCGAAATACACACTTTAAGATGAGTTTTATAGCATCAAAATAGGTTATTTATAAATGCTATTCCTTAGCCTTCCGGTCGGGTCGTACAGGGTTGGACTGGCCTGGATACTCAACTTCAGGAACAAGACAATTAAAACTAGAGCAAATTTATATTATTTTATTATTTATATTACACATCTTAGAGCACCGGGCTGTAAGTAGGCTAGCGATAGCCGGCTACAAAACAACGACAATAAGTTTTCCAAAAACTGCTTGTTGTCACACATGAAAAATACCGCTACGTAACTAGAAAGAGATACCGTACATTACCTCTTCGCTTTGCATCCTGTAAGTTGTTGAATAAGAAGTTGTAAAGCAATGCAGAGTTCTGAGTAAGGTCCTAGCGGCATTTTTATTAGCATCCCAACACACAAACACACGATTTGGCTGGTGGTGCATTCAAGTTGTAGGCAGAAGTAGGAATATCCGAGTTCCGAGTGGGAAAATGCAACTGAAATGTCCCCCGAGGTCAGAATTTCCTACTGGGAACTCTGTGAAACCTCCCCACCCCCGAGTTGACAATGGAAGATGGATGCCCCCAGTGTGAACAGTTATTTAGCTCCTGTAATAATCAATTTATTTGCACTTCTGACTGGGGTGTGTCGCTCTAGATCAGCTGTATACATAGTATTGTTAGACTTATATTTACAAAAATGCTCCCATAGTGATAATCACATTCTTCATGTGATATTTGTGAACAACAACGCAGGCATGCTAACAACAGCTAACAATAGCCTGGTAGATCGGCATGTTTTCCGACTTTGTAACTGGAACGCTGATAACTCTGAGATGATGTCACTCCCAGTTCCTGGAACGCAGCATAACGACAGTCGCCGCGCGTGCTCATGGGTAGCAGAGTCTTTTACGTTGCCGATAATAGATTCTCCTCACAGTCCCTTTAAGCAGTGTCCTTTGGAGCAAGACGAGGTGGGAGCTGCAATAAACAAGCTGATACAGAGATTAGCATTGTATTATCAGATTTGGTACATATGTCTTTGTCAAACAAAAAAAAAAAATAACACTTCAAACTTTTCTGTAGAAAGGATATTTTCATGCCACTTCTGTTTTGGCAAGAGTTTTTTTGACAAAGCGTGTCATGTTTTGTCCTTCACATCTTAGCAATACAGCGGCCTGCTGCATCATCTGATTGGCTGGTAATAAGTGTTATTTACAGAATAATCATCCAATCGCCTGTGAGATATGCTTTCATTGAGTTTTGCCCATCCCCAAACTCTTTCACTGGGACCTTTCCCAGATCGCCAACCCATTTGGTGGATCAGGTTAATTACAAGTAATTGACTTGTGAAACCAATCCTATTTGTAATAACTCAAGTATTTTTATAATGGTTTTATTGTCAAACATGCAACATGTTGACTCGTAAAGGTTCCTGTCAACTAATCTGTTTAGAAAAACACAAAAATCACAGTTGAACAACAAATTGAGCTTCAGCTTGAAAAATGTCACTAAACTACTGAGTGATTTTCTTTTTCTTGTGAAACATTGCCTTGTTTTTACTGCAGCTTTGGCTTTGTGCTGAAGAAATTAAAAATTACATGAATTTTTCATTAGCCTTACAGAAGGCACAGGCATCACATCTGTTGTTTTTGTGTGGACTTGTTTACCCTTCATGCTTTGTGTTTGTACGATAGAGGCAATGACCTGCACTGACTGACATGAATTTCTTAAATAAAAGTCTGCACACTATTTTTAACTGATACATACAGTGTTAGAAATGAATCAAATTGTTATAAAACTCATATTTACTGGTGGGATTATGTAATAATTATGTATGAGCAGAGTGTGTTGATGCAACTTCATTGTGTTTTTTAAAGTAGTATTCAATTCAGTTATATTTACAGAAGTGTTTCAGTAACATTCATGCTGAAATTATATGTTATTGTTTTTTTCAGAACAATCAGTTCCTGAAAATGACATTTTGTCTAATTTAAGGCCTTTTAACTGTCAAACTTTTTCGTATTTCTAATTAAAACTGGTTCCTCCATTTTACTCTCCTCTCTTAATTGGATTTGGTTGGATGTTTATTCCAGCTGTCATACATTCTTCAGAAATCGATGCACACCACTAGTTTTTACTAGCTCTTCAGCCCATCTCTGACCACATTCCCATCGGAACATTGTGCATTATCTGCTAATTTTATGTTTTTTTCTCTCCACAGCAATTGGTTTCAGCAGTACGAGCTGGTGTGAACCCTTCAGGAAATGCATCCAACCAGACCAGCCTCTGGGACATCAGCTCCTCCTTCTTCTTTGCTGGGACTGTTATCACCACCATTGGTAAGAGGAGAACACTCTCACTTTGTAACAATACACTCCACATTATTCCATTTTTCACAGGAGGTACCAGCTATGCCGTAATCATGCATTCAAAGTGTAAGGACATTTTATGTTTAGATAAGGCAAAGATCTTTATGGGCAACACGCATACATCATCTTTGTAATCCATTAAGGCAGCAGAGATATTATGCAGGTGAATTACCCTTTCAGAATGAAATAACAATCTCTTACAGAGCCTCTACATTGTGCTTGATTTATATCTGAATAGGTGGAGCTGGCTTCTCTTACTTGCACATCAAGATTGCAGTTGCTTTTACACTGGCCACCCCCAACTTTGATTATATGTCAGTCAGACAGCTCCAGTTTGTATTTACGTGAAGCATTTATTTCATGACAAACAATGCCCAAACAATGTTGGCATCTCATCACTCCTTGATAAAGTTCCCATGCAGATTTGGTGAGTAATGAGATGGTTTACTACCCGGTGCACAGTTAGAAGCAAGAGTCCAGTACTGATGCATGGCAGGGCTGGCAGGGACAAAATAGAAACAGTAAGCCAAAGAGAGAGAGATTAAATAATGATCAATTTAAGGTGTTGATTCAGCTTAGTTGTCTACCAGAACTGTCTTGCAAATGTTACTCTATAACTTTGGCATGCAGATGGGGCAGCCTGATTCAGTGTCTGTAATCCGGCAGATCCCTCTTGCCAAGCTCCAAAGTACAACATTTGCCAGTGGCTCAAATTGGGACGTCCCATTAGAGCCAGAAGAGGTGGGAGATTTAAGCCTGAGGACAGAAGCTTCTCTAACAGAGTGAGCAAAGATGCTAACAGCATCAGTAGCAGTATTACCAGATCTGGACCAGATTTCTGTATAAAATGAAAAAACACTACAAATATAGTTTGGGAAGAATTTGTTTAACTTTGAGTGGCTCATGTTCTGCTCTTTACACAGCAGCAGCAGTAGTACCCACCTGCTACATTACTTAAGTTGCTTGTAGTAAATATGATTGACAGAATGATGTCCAATCATCTGTGAGATATGTGTTTGCAAGGTTCTGCACATTCCCAAACACTTTCTATTCCCAGCTGGTCTTGTGAAATATATTAAACAGTCTATCTGGTGTGTCAGGCCACACTCTGTCGCCCTGTTTCTGTCTCTATCTGATGCTTATTCTGGCATGGACAATGACCATGGAAGAAGTTACAAGTTAATCCTGATCACTGTTTACTCATTAGCCCTAAGTCTGAAGAAAGCATGCACAAAGTTTTCAGAACTGAGAACTATTTTTTTTACACAGGGAGACAGTTTTCTGAGTTGTGCCTGAACATGACTAGAGAGTGGTGTTCATTTAACATGCCCATATTTTTGGTCAACGGTGAACAAAGTGTTCATTTTCAAGTTATGAAAAAAGCTTAAGCGTAGTTCACTCTGGGGGTCATGAACAACCTTCATGTTTCAAAAAGCAACAAGAGTTTTGAGCACTGTGCTGCTGACTGCTGGGTTTAAAGTGATTTTCACATTCAGCACAATTGCTTTGTTCAGTTTGGTTGAAAAACTGCATTTTTCCATTTCACATCCACACTGCAATAACAAACTAAACAGCAGGCTAAGCTACCAACAACACAACTGGGTTTTCATGGTTAATGATATAAATGTTATCAAACTGTGTACAAAGACAAGATGGTTTTATTGCTCACCAGAATCACAGCCCACCATAAAAGACATGGGACAACGTCTCTTTACTTTAGAACGTCTGTGGAAATGTCAGCAAAGAAACACAATGTGGACAAGTTGAGATCAACTTCAAAAAGGACAAATTCACCTTCCTGTATGAGCTAGAGTCAAGTGTAGGTACTAAACAAGTTTATTAATCAGCTTATGCAGGGTTTGAACCATCAACCTTCTTTTTTTGAGGCACGTGCATTACCTCTTGTGCCACCATGCTGCCTTTATGCACATACAGTATTACTTAAAGACTCATCCAGATGCTGCTGTGTAGTTATGATTAGAACTTATTTTTGTCTCAAATCCCAACAGACCTGCCCAAAGGCACACCAGTGTGTCCAGGCACACCATTTGAGGACAAGTGATGAAAAAAATTGAACAGTTCATCTGGTGTGTCAGGTTAACATGCCAGAGACCAGATTCAACTGGATTTTAATTTTTTTTTAGAACAAAATACTTTCAAACCCTGCAGTTCCTCTGAGAAGCTACAGATGCTATTCATTTGTTCCATTAAGGTCACCGAGTGTCCTTGTTAACATCATCATTACATTTTGGCAGCAAGGCAGCAGCCATTACTGTTCAGTCAGCTAAGCAGTGTTGGCTTTGAAGAGACAGTGACTCATCAATAATATTCATGATTGAAATATAATGACCCATCCAATTTGGGTTAACAGCACAGAGGCAAATCAGTTTGTTCACAGCTCTCAACGGTTCCTCAATAAAGAGCACCACCCTTCTGTTTCTTCACCTGAAAGCTGGGGTTAGCGATTTGATTTTGATACACTTTTTGTAATACTGGTTAAAATGGTCTTTATGACCCGATAGTAATCAACTCATAATGTGTTCTTAAAACAGAGCGAAAAATATCCGCTATCTACGGCAGGAGTAAAACAGGGAAAACACCAACCAATAATCATGCCGGGACACCTGTTTTTAAACCAATCAAATCCCGTCGCCATTCTGCCCGCCTACTAGGGCTGGGTATTTCCAGCAACTTCACGATACGATACGTTTCCCGATACTAAGGCCACGATACAATACGTATCCCGATACACGTAAATTGTGAACATTGAATATGCTTTAAGCAAAATTCTTGACAAGTTTAGTTTTTTCTTATAAGAAGAAAAAGAACAAGGATGAGTTTTAAGTGGTTCTACAACTTGAGAGACATAAATCAGATCCTCAAAGATGGTAGGCACAAGTTCAAATTTAGAACATGTGCTTCATTATGTAGCTCATCTTCTACTTTGAACTGTGCCACTGTTAACATTACCCAAAGTGTATTTACAACAACTGTCAAAATATTTAGGCTGTATCGATTCTGTAGAATCCGTATCAATACACATATCCCAAAGGAGTGTGATACGATATTTTGGCGTATCGATACTTTGAGCACAGGCCTACCGCCTACTGCATGTACATTTTCCTGGAGTGCACAGACTCGGTCCGTGTAGGTAGCCGAGCTCATACGTATCAAAGTCCGCCGGAGAATGCTTACCTTTCAAGTTTTGTCTTTGAAAAAAGGGAAGCCCGCTGTGAGCCGTCCCACAACACCAACCAAGCTCCAGTATCCCTCACATTTTAAGACAGCTTTACAAGAAATCTAAAACAAACTCTGTTTTTCTAAGTTTGTTCTGCTGCTCTAATCTCGCGACAGCTGCCACCCAGGCTACTGCAGGTGGACATTCTCGTGAGGCTTTTTCTTCTTCTTTGGTTTTATGGCGGTTGGCGGGGGGGCTAGGTGGAGCCCTGAGGAGATGCTACTTTCAACTTCATGCTAGTTTTCCAAAATCGCCAACCTCAGCTTTAGTGAGAAAACTGCAAGTTTTCATTTTGTTCTCAGTTACACTGACATATACAAGGCAGAAAATTAAATATTTAATGGATACGGGGTGGACAGAGAGTGCACAGTGCTACAGTATGCAAAGTGATATCTGATAATGGAACCCTGTAAGCTCTGTGACATAACAGGAAGTGTGGATATTGGCATGTAATTAAAGAGGTGGACATGTTTTATGTGTTATATGGGATTAATGCACTGACTGGCCTTCTCACTGTTACTTTTACAGCATTTCAGCCAGTATCAGAGGCAGGCTTCTTGGTGTCCAACAGTTGATTAAGGCACAACAACATGCTTTGTCTGCAAAAGACAGGATTAAAGAAAATTGCAGCATAAAGCATCAGGCGACAGTGTGCTCCATTAAAAATAATTGGAACCTTATCAGCTGTTTGGGCCAATGACCAGCTTTCACTACATATCGATTTAATAAGGCAGTGGCCTTTTTGTAACCCTTTTCCTCTTTGACTTGTTAAATAAGCGAATGAAGCGTAGCTCAAAGTGCATTGGCCAAAATGGGAAAAAGTGGGGTTTTATGAGCCCTGTGATTTTTCCTTACTCTTAGTTACTGTGCTGTGCAATCAAAGAGCTGGCACGTCTCCTGCTGCAGCGCATTAACACATCCAACAAGCGTCCCATATCCATCACTCTTTCTACACCATTACTCACTCTGCGTGTCACCTCCAGCTGTAAGAGCCTGTTAATAAGGAATACTGAGCAGCTTTCCCACACACAAACACGTACACAAACACACACACACACAGCCCAACTGCTCATCTGGCTCATCTAAGCAGACCTTGATAAATTTGTGTTTCTGTTTACTCAGCTTTTTGGCTTCATTTCACATCTTTAGCATCCTGTCAACATTCATTTTGAGATCAGCAATGCAAACCTATGATTAGAAATTAAACGCATAGTTTGTAACTTTAGGCACCATGGGGCTCTCAATCAAGACATTAACAAAAGAAGACAAAATTGTGGAATCTATTACCAGCGACACAAAGACTCTGCTACCCATGAGCACGCGCGGCGACTGTCGTTATGCTGCGTTCCAGTAACCTCGGAACTGGGAGTGACATCTCCGACTTATCTGCGTTCCAGTTGAAGTCTGAAAAAAACATGCTGATCTACCAGGCTATTGTTAGCTGTTGTTAGCATGCCCTGTGTTGTTGTTCTCAAATATCACATGAAGAATGTGATTATCACTATGGCAGCATTTTTGTAAATATAAGTCTAACAATACTATGTATACAGCTGATCTAGAGCGACACACCCCAGTCAGAAGTGCAAATAAATTGATTATAACAGGAGCTAAATAACTGTTCACACTGGGGGCATCCATCTTCGATTGTCAACTCGGGGTGACGAGGTTTCAAAGAGTTCCCAGTAGGAAATTCAGACTTCGGGGACGTTCCAGTTGTAGTTTCCTACTCAGAACTTGGAGATTCCTACTTCTGACTGCAACTGGAACGCACTAAAAGACGTGACCCAAGCCAAAGCGTGTGTTTGTTGTGTTGTAGCCCGGACCTTCCTCAGAACGCTACATTGCTTTACAACTTATTTTTTCAACAGCTTACAGGATGCAAAGCGACAAGGTTATGTATCTCTTTCTAGTTACATAGCGGTAGTTTTTGATGTGTGACAACAAGCGAGTTTTGAAAAACTTTGTATCGTAGTTTTGTAGCCGGCTATATATCGCTACTTACAGCCCGGTGCTCAAAGACGTGTCTGAATAATATAAATTTGCTCTAGTTTTAATTGTCTTGTTCCCGAAGTTGAGTATCCAGTCCAGCCCTGTCCTGTCGGACCTGACCAAGAAGCTAAGGAATAGCATTTATAGATAACCTATTTAAATGCTATAAAACTCATTTTAAAGTGTGTATTTAGATCAGGCATTTATCTAAAAGTGAGACTTTTTTGCAATAACTTAGAAACCCCTCACAGTTCCTTTAAGGGGGAATCTGATTCCCATCTGGAGCAACGTCATGCCATGTCGAACAGAAACAAACCTGGAAATTACTAAACTGAAGGTTGGCCCTTAACAGTGATTTACCATGGACCACACCCCGTGCATCCACTGTGCGTTCCTCCAACACTCACACAGTTGAGTTTAGAACCCTGGACTATGGAGGACTAGGGATGTATACCGTGGACCGGTACTTTCGTGTACCGGTTCCCAATTGGGTCAGCACCCGAACGCCGTTAAGAATCTGGAAAAACTGTACAGTTATCGGTAATTAAATGTCTCTTCAACTGTCACGTAGTTATGACACTACCGCTGTCCGGCTCAAGCATGGCGGTGAGGGCTAAGCGCTCGAAGGTTTGAGCTCACTTTAGCAAAGTTAATGAAAACTCGGCCCGATGCAATCTTTGCCAGAGAGAAGTTGTGTCCAAGGGGGGAAATACTAGCAACATCACCAAACACTTGGAGCGCGTGCAGAGTATAAAGCTAAAGGAGTGCAGGCTGTTTGATTGCTATAGCAACACGAGTAGAGTTAGCAGCCCGGCTGACAGTAAAGACTGCAGCACCGACAGAGACAGAGACTCCATTATTCGCCCTTCCGGTAAAGACCCTGCCGAAAACAACACAGTCACACGGGGTTAAACTCTTGATGAAGCGCCACTGCACTCAGCCGTATAACTTGGATGAAAAGTCGACGGCACAGCTCTCTTCAGATGAATCAGAGCTATTACTGCCCGCTCGGAGCGGAACCTCTCTGTTTACTGAGGTCAAGAGAGCACCGGATGTGATGAAGGGTCAAGCTGTGCTCACAGCGCCCTCTGTTGGATGAAACGGTCCACTGCTCCAGGCGCCCTGATGTGCTGCTACACTCAATATTTTACATTCGAATATTTATTTACTATTCGGTTATGGATATTAATCCCTATATTCAAACGGTTATCCGACTATCCAATATAAAGAGAGAGCCCTAGTAGTCATCATAACAGCATTTATTTTAGCACCACTGATATATGGGTCTGCATGCACATGCAGTCTGTTGGGCGGCATGAAGGGGCTTTGCAATCTCCTTAGCTTTCTTTTTGCCTCTGAGAAGCATTTGTAATACATTATTTATATTCTGTTGAAGCTTTATTATTCCCTTGTGGTAATAGAAAAAGGTTGAATCTTTTAATATCTTGTAAAGTCTTTATTTTTACACAAAATTACGTGTTGTAGTATCTATTAAGAGTATTGATAAGTATCGACACTGATAAGGAGTATCGGTATCTGTATCGGTATCGATAAAACCATAACAATATACATCCCTATTGAGGACACACGCATGAACAACATGGAGTGATGTTTAAAATTGATTGTTAAATAAAAAAAATTAAACTTTATAGAGTTCCAATAACAAAAATCTGTTAGAATTTACCATTTTCAACTGTAATATTTTACATGGATGTTTGCCTATGACAAAACACATTTTTAAATATTTTTACCTCCGCCAAGAAGGTTATGTTATTGCCAGCGTCTGTTTGTTTGACTTTTTGTTTGTTTGTTTGTTTGTTGCTCTGGTTGCAACATAACTCAAAAAGTTATGGATGGATTTTGATGAAATTTTCAGGAAATGTCCAATTTAAAAAGGAACAAATTATTAGATTTTGGGAGTGATTAGGATCCAGGAGTTTTTCAAAGGATTCTTTAACATTGTGAGATAATGCCATTTTCAGTATTTGTGCATAATTGTATGTTTTCATGGTCAAGGAATCTAAATATTTAGATGAAAGAAAGGTAGAGCTAATGGTGAAAATCACAATATGAGTGAGGACTGTGGCGCTGGCAGAGGTCAGCTTTTCTAGTTCTATTTATGTTTCCATATGATGTAGTTTATTTAAATTACCCCCATTTCCTGTTTATTCCCATAATTTCCATAGAAAGATTCCAGTTTGAAATATTTCCATGAAAAGTTTCCAGAAATTCACCAGAAACTTTCTGACCCTTTGCAACCCAAGTTGTCTTTGATGTAGGATCCTGATTACGTTGCTCCCAAGGAGATTTTTTTTACCTCTCTGTTGAGAACCATCAACCTCTTGTTCTACCAAAACACAAACACAAATTATAATAAGCATGATCAGTATCAGTATTGGCTTGGCACACTGACAGGTTCACATAATCACTAATGCAGTATAGCATACATTTCTTAGAAACCACAGCTGTACTGTTCTCAGAATTTTCATTGTTTTCATGAAAATTGCAGTGAACACATTATAAAGGATGTCTAAAGATGCCAGTAGATCACTCTAAATTCTCATTAGCTGTGTCTGACTACACCCCTCTGAAGAAAGGCATGAGTCTTTTGCTTTCCAGCACTGTGCTCCAATGTTTACTGTGGATACAGGGACTAGACGAGATATGTTCCCTCCATTGGTTCAAATGAACTAATAACATGATAAGGGAAAATTCTGTGAACAGATTGCCTGAGCAGACCTTTTCTAAAGGGTGGAGTAAGCAACAGAGGGAGACAGAGGAGTTTTGTTGGGATAGTGGTGGTTCTGGGAAGGCTCTGAAAGACCCAGTTTTCATTAACCTTACAGGTAATGATGTAAGATTATGTGGACAGAATTCAGTTGAATATTTTTGCACCAAATTTATCTTGCTTTTCCAATGTTGTTCTGGTCTTTTTCTAGAACCGTCTCCACACTGCTAGGGGAATCTAATCGGCCTCAATCCTCATGTATCACTTCTCTATTCTAGTGCTGTAGGACTCCACATCAGTCTCCAGGATCCTGTCAGAAAAAGTTACAGCTCGGCAGTAACTTGATTTCACCCCCTGGTTAGCAAAAAATATGTGCTTTGGTATCAGAATGAAGGAACATACGAGCTCATAAGCAGAGAGTAAAAAGCTGCTCTTTGGATTTTTCTCTCACCTCAGATGGAGTGCATTGACTTTTTGCTTTCCATGGTGGTTCAGCAGTGATACTGAAGAGGAGCTGTTTTTACAAAAGGCTGATTTATTCATTGTAGGAAGTGAAAAGATTTGGTAAAATGATCCACACAAGGTCGAGAGCTGAAGCAGAGAGAAAAGGCAGCTCTGTGGCTTTTATTCTATGTTGAGTACATTAATCTATATTCTTTTTATTCTATTTAACTCGAGCAGACTGTTGTGTCAAATATTTAATAATGAGCAACAGTTTTAGCTTTTCATAGCTTTAATTCCACTGCAGAGGCCACAGATTGTACTGTATATATCAGCTACCCTTGCTTGTTAGAATAAGCAACACAAAATCATAGGGTGTGTAGGAATCATCGAAACATTTGCCTGATTGGCTTAAAATGTTTGGCAAAGATATGTTATTACTTTAAAGATGGAATAATTGAAATAAATGTCTCTGTAAATCTACAGTAATGATGATACAGTAGCCTCTATTCCTATTGCCTTATTCAAATAGAGCTGGTTAATCAAGAAGGATTGAAATTCAGCATTGTGCTGGAGCAGGTGCAGAAATATAGATCTTACTTTTCTTTCCCGTGACACTCACTTTTAAGAGTTTGCTTGTATTCCTGATTAGAATAATGTTTCCTTTAATATCAAGACAGAACCAAAATCCTCTTCCGTTTTTGCTGGCACATAAAATTAAAGACTTCCCCTAATAATCCCTGCACTTGCAGTGCTTCTATTAAAACTTTCCAAATGAGAGACTATCTCATTTGAGCCTCAGCTGAACAATTAACCACATTCATTCATTGTCACAGAGATATGAAAGTGTTTAATGAACCCCTTTATTCTATAAATCTGGTTGTTCCCAGAGAAGACTCAGTTAAGGATGTGATGATGAAAGTACCATATTGTTTTTCAGCAGCTTACCAAGATAATTCTTTTATTGATAGAGTTGTTTTGGAATGAGGTCATATGACACGATGTTGGCTCAAATCATATACAAAAAAAATCTGCATAATTTTTATTGTGGAATAAAAATCCTATCTTTCTTGAGAGCATGCTCTAATGTTTGAGAGCAAAGTTTCAAGTGTTTAAGTGTTCAAGATTCTTGTTCGGGCAGAAAATATCCGAGAGAAGAAATAAGATATGAGCAGACAAACAAGGTATTAATGGAAAAATCTAAGCACAAAATGACAAAGTTTTGCTTTCAAAACATGTAGATCTGCTCTCAAAGATGAAAAAATGGTCTCAAAACAAAAATGCTTTACTCTCAAAACTTAAAACTCTTCTCTCTAACATTAGAGCATGCTCACGAACAAAGATAGGGCTTTTATTCCATACTCTATAGCACTTAGTTGTATGTTTATGTATTTCCAAGACTCTCCTAACAAAGCCAGAAAGCACACCAGGGTGGGTCCTGCTGGTCTGAACACCAGTGAAGAAAGGGTCTCATCTTGTTGCCCATCAGTTTACATTGTCAAATGGCTAATAAAGAATTTAATGAGTAAAGGGGTTTCTTCACTGAGATTAACCTGGACCACTTTTCACGGAGTGTAGTATAAAAATGATGCATTTATAAAGAAGCTCTCATTTTTTAAGTCTTTTAGGGAAGCTTTAATGGAGTCTCAGTTCACTGTTGTGCTGCTGTGTTCTCACCCAGCATCGCTTAATGAATTAAGATGGAAGTCATTAAACCTTTATGGTCCTCTGCAGCCACATTTGTTATTTTCAGGAGACTATAAAGTGCAGCATATTACAGCATGAGACTATTACGTAACCTGTGCTAGTTAGTGTCATGTAAGTAACAAACGGGGGTCCATAGAGTCCATAATCCAAAAGGTTTCTCCATTTTTGAGGCTTAGTGTCAAGACAGATTGAACATTTTACAATTTTTATTTACTTTTTTCAGGGAT